>JAIXMQ010000013.1:0-678731 GCA_025716855.1 Pilaira anomala | reverse complement strand
GGATCCTATCTACCCGATTGGATAACAACATATCTGGTTCCTGACTAAAGATCACCTTGTAATTACTTACATGGTTGTTATTAGTCTGGATTCCGTTGTTACAGATTTCATTGGTAAATGCGCATACTTTTAAATTGACAAGAACTATTTTTCTATCATACGACCTGATCAACCTTATTCTTAGATTGATATCATGTTTTCCCAGTTTCGGGATAGAATTGACAGTTGTTGGGATAATCTTTATTCCAACAATGTTATTCTTTTTTATTTGTTTTGTAAACAGGTTGTATAATATTACTATTTAATATTAATAGATTAATAATGTATTTTTGCCAGTAATAGTCGTTCTTACCCCAACACAAGGTAGCTAAGCTTGTATCGAGACTATTACCGGTAAATATCTCTTATTTTCTATTAATATGAATTGAGTATTTACTTTATTTGTATTGTTTTATTCTCAATTATATTTTATTATTTGATCTTGGTTTTTTACCATTGATCTTATTTTACGTCAATTTGTATATGCATTTGAATATAGAATATTTCCTTAGGTTCAAGATATTGATAATAATATACAATGTTAAACATGTATATTATTATGAAGATATGTCAGGTTTTTATTATAATGTTTAGTTTATAACCCTGATCTACTTATATTTATAAGTAGAGATGACGCAAATACGACAAATTCTAATGACAAACTCAACAAATGAAGGATCGCTAACATTTCAAGATACAGCCTAAAACAACTACTTATTAAAAGTGTTTGTCTGAATATTAAAATATTTTATAAAATTGTTAAAAAGAGATTTAATTTTGTTTGACTAGTTTTTGAAAAAGCACAGGCCATCTAATGTAGACATGACAACGAAACATGTTACAGATAGAGATCAAATGTGTGGTGAATCCACAATAGTAGATATGGTAGATCTAAATCATAGCCAATAAAATTGAGCATGCTTAAATAAACTATCGTAAATTTACAATGGATAAATAAATAATTCCTTTCAAACATATATGATTCGCTTGGATATTATATTCAAATGGATAAGCATAAACTATCTTTAAAAATACACATCTTTCAATCATATCAATTGGATGAATGGTATAATAATTATCATGACAATATTATATATATAAAAGCCTAAACCTTTTGTTGTATACGAGCCTACCTTACAGCATCAATAGCGATTGTCAATAGTTACGGAGATTGTTTTATTTAAAATGAGTGTAATCGTGATTATTTATTATGGTATCGGTTGCGATCCATTTTAATATTATTGTTGTGTTCAATCACATAAGAAAATTGTCTTCTAGATTTGACAGAAAGATTAAGAGTAATATCAGATCATTAGGATGTATACTTATTAAAAATGATCCGGTGATTGTGTGTCCTGAAAGTTTAAAAATATGATGTCTGGGTTGAATTAATAATTATGGCGTGTAATCCTAATATGGATGTTTAATCTGTTAACACCAGTTCAAGTTATTTCTTATATATAATTAAGTGTGAAGAGAATGTAATATATTTATTATTATTCCTCTTTCTTTCCCTACCAGCACTGCTGATTATATTATTGTTATATTTTTTAATTGTGTTTTTTTATTATTTTTTTTTATTTGTATTTTTACTAGTTGGTTCAGATACAACACCTTCTACCGACATTATTAGTATAAATAGGATACATTATTTAGACAACATGGAATAACTTAATATTTATTTTTATAATAAAACCTACTCTAAATATACTTTTATATCTACTGTTTTTTTACAACTTTTTTTTTTGCAAGAAATATTCTCCAAATTAGAGCCTATTTCTTCACAAAAGGTGTCATTTAATACCAGTGTTATAATATAACTATCGTGTATTTATTATAACTATGAACTATATAGAATGTAACTGTATTTTGTTTTATTATATAGTGGAGTTATTACGGCAAAATGAATTTAGCAAATGATATGATGACGCACCAAGGCTATTCTACTTAACTAAATTCTAGCAAACGTTAACAGTCGTAAGTAGATGAAGCGAGAGTTACTTTATTCGCTTAGTTTGAGTAAAAAAAAAAAAACAAACATTTTACAACGACAAACACTTTTAATAAGTAGTTGTTTTAGGCTGTATCTTGAAATGTTAGCGATCCTTCATTTGTTGAGTTTGTCATTAGAATTGTTTAAAATCAATAAAATTTAAAACATAATAATCATCATGAACACTTTGTGAACCTTCTTTTTTTTTTTATTAGTTTTCGATTTCAATAAAAATGACTAACTATATTTTTCAAATAAAACTATGTGGTTCTAAAGCGTATAAAGATTTTCATACTTCTTTAACCAAGCGCTTCATTTTTTTTAAATTCACTCTTTATTTAGTGTGTATATAGCCCTATGGTTATGAATATATTACCTCAAGCATCAAAATAAAGATAGCGCTGAAATATTTCTTGGGTTTCCGTATTATTATCGTGGTTACGTATTCTTTGTTTACTTTTATTTTTTGCAAACCAATAACAAGCAATACTGGTCATGTTACCATATGATAAAAAAATTTTCTTATCTATTTAATGGTAGTTTTTTTTTCGTCTTCTCTTTTGTTTTTCTTCTTCAGATTATTATATATCATTAAAATGTTTACTGTAAGTACACTACAAATTTTTTTTTCCAGTCAATGTTATGTGTTGAATTTTAATATCACTTTATTTTTTAGAATATCGCTATTCACGTCTTAACCTTGCTCTTACGCATGCTTGCTGCCATGGTTTTTCTCTCCTCTGTTTCCGTGTTTTTAAGCACATTTATTAATGAAGAAATGGTGCTCTATTATTTGTTTGATATTGAACCTTGGTGGTAAGTGCTTGATTTTTTTTTTTTTTTTTTTTGCTCTTGTATTCTTATTGAACAAATATTTTTTTTTTTTAAGGATGAACCAAAGAGTTCTTGTTGGCCGTCGTATTCTCGTGCCAGATAGTCCTACTCCTGTCCCCTCCTCTTCTTTGGGTAGTCTAATCCCATCTGCTTCTTCTTCTTTCGCTGGTCCTCGTGACACCCTTCTTCCTGTCTCCCCTCCTGTTACTGCTATTGCTGCAGATAGTCCCAGTTCTGTTGTTGGTCCTGGTGACGACCTTTTACACCTTTTGGTGTATGTTACTCCTTGTTCTTTTGCTCCTGGTCCCAGTTCTGTTGTTGGTTCTGGTGACCATTTTTTACCTGGTAATGCCAGTAAAGGTGGCGTTGTTGGAGACGAGTCTCCTTACGTTGGTTTGTTGTTGTCTTCTTCCGGTCCTGTGGGGGGTCCTAACCCTACTTGGGTACCTCCTGCTTTCTTCCCTGTCTCTTCGGGGGCTCGTTTTGTTAAGCCCTTTGGTCTTAACTTTGGTGCTGGTGTTGGTGCTGGCTCTCCTACCTGCTTGGTAAAAGCAGGTAGAATTACCAAACCTCGCTTTTGTTCTGGCTTTGGAAGCCATGTCTCCCCTGCTGTGAGACGTGGCTTCTCTCTCTCTTTGAGAGATATGGGTGTGAAGCACCCTCGTGTTTCTTCTTTCGCTGCTGCTCGTCGTCCTTGTGTCGACATTGTCGACGAGATGGAAGTCGACCCTTGTGTCGACATTGTCGACGAGATGGAAGTCGACCCTTGTGTTTTTTCTGTTGCTTCTGGTTGTGGTCTTTCCACCTTTGAAGCCGAGGAGATGGAGATCGACTCTCCATTCGTTAACGACATTCCTTTTTCTCCATCTCCTCCATCTCCTCCTACTGCTATTACAGCCCCCACACATTCCTTCAAACCTATGCTTCCTTTCCCTACTATGACTCCTTCTCCTTCTGCTCCTTCTCCTACTATGACTCCTTCTCCTTCTGCTCCTTCCGCTCCTTCTTCAAATACCGTCGCCCCTTCCACTCCTTCCCGCCCTATGCCAAACGTCGCTTCTTCTTCTTCTTCTTCCGTTCCCCCCGCCATTCATTATCCTCCTACCACCACAACAGACGCTGCTACTTCTACTGCTACAACCTCTCCTTCAATCCTTGGCAGTGAAGCAGCAGCGTTCTTAGATGAACTTGAACGCGAAGGTAATAAGAAAATTACATAATATATAACACAAGTTTAACATTTTTACTAATTTACCTTTCTTTTTGTAGAAGAAGAAGAAGAAGCTGAATCAAATCATAAAAGAACAAGTAACAGGGAAAGATCAAGAAGAGATATCAGACGACCATTGAGATAGATCTTTCCCTGTTGCTTGTTCTTTTATTGTAAATATTGTAAATATTGTAAATAAAAAATTTGTATATAATAATAAATAAAATATGTCCCTTTAAAAAAAACCTGAAATAATATAATAGTAGCTTGTAATAATATATCTGATCCTTTTTTTATTCTTGTTGATTTTTTTTTTTTTTTTTTTTTTTTTTTTGTCGTCTAATTACTTGTTGGAAATAGTTGATGGCAGTATAATAAGCATCTACATGTCTTGTGTTATCCATATTTAGTTTGAGAGAGATGCACAAGGTTTCTTTTAAGGAATGGTAAGTTGTTAAACATTATCTTGTTCGTTTATTGATACCATATACATAACTTTGTAGTGATCCTTTATGTATTGATTTTTTTTTTTTTTTTTTTTTTTTTTTTTTTTTTACAGGTTATATCCCCCTAATATAATAATAAGTAGTTTTTTCTACTTACCAATTGATCACTAAGAATAAGATGGCTTTTTGTCCAGGGAAACAAAGTATAAATGAATATGTTTCTCTTTGCTATTTTGTTGTGATGGAAGCATGCGGGTGTGTAAAAAAAAAAAAGAAGATTGAAATACCATTTTGAAACTGAATTGAGGTCAATGTGGAAAGTCCATTGAGAAACCGGTTTTATTTTTGCTGATGCTGACCACTTTTGTTTTTATTACAGGCAAAAAGATGATGAGTCCTTAAAAAAAACAGATTGGGTTTAGTAAGTTAAGTCCATGTAAAAGAAAAAAAAAAAAAGCAGCTAAAAAAGAATAATTGTTTAGTGTATTTTTCAGGTACAAAATATATATTTATATCTCTTTTAATGTAGTTTATTTAAATATATTTGTAGGCGACTCGTGATTTTTTTTTTTTTTATTTTTTTTTTTTTTTATGTAAGGGGTATGTGTACATTATTTGTATTTCTCTTTTTTTTTTTTTTTTTTTTTTTATGTAGGCGGTAGTATGTGTATTTCTTATTTTGGTTTTATAATCCAGGAACAAAAAATTGATTCCTTCGTTGACAAATGTGAAACACCCACCAAATTAAAAAAAAAAAATGATGTTCCCAAGATATTAAATCCTGTTTGTTCAAAATGTTAAATATGACAAGAAGGTAATAAGATATGTGTGGACGATTTTGAGCATAATGTTATATATTAGTTTATGTGAGTATTATTATTTTTCTTCTCCTTCTCTGAAAAAAAAAAAAAAATAGGTGGATGACAACCTAAAAATCAAAATAAATTGACAAAGTTTGGTTTTATATATTTTGTCTTCATCAGACTATTTGTATGGTTAACTCTGTAGATCTTCTGCATTCATGTTAAAAGAGAACAATAAATATATATATATATATATAAGAAGCTTTCGGTATATAAAGAAGAATATGAATAAACAAGGATATAATGCATCAATGGGAAAAGCAAGATTATAGTTTTTAGACTTGAATAACAATAAAGACGAAAGGTCAAAGAAACAAGTGGTAGTTATATTGTCAATACGAGAAAGCCATCAAACGTTGTGGATCCTTTTGTACATGATTAGCCAACGATAAAGTCTATGAACTGCATTGTTGCAGCAGGTCTAAATATCTTCAGATAAACATAAAATTATCGGTTTTTCGTTTAGCATGAAAAGCGTCCTGTTCTCAACTCATTTTTTTAGTGAATTATTGGAGTTCCTGAATAATCAATCAATAAACAAATCTTTTTTTAAAAAGAAAACGAAAAGAATTCCTTTCCATTTCAAATGATTAGATACAAAAAAAAAAAAAAAAAAAAAAAAAAGTATTGCCATCCTGGCTGTCACGCTTGCTGACAAACGTGCTGGCAAGAAATCTGCTAGTAAAGCTCTTGGAGATGAGTCCCCTTACTTTAGTTTGTAGTTGCCTTCTGGTGGGTTATCTTTTGGTCCAAACCCTGCTTGGGTAGGTGACCGTTCTGGTACAGTTAGTACCGATAAAGGTATGGTTCTCGCTTTCTCTTCTTCTTATTTTGGAGTTGGTTTTTTAAGCGAAGTGAGCTTAAATATGGTGCGTCTCTTACTGCTGCTACACCTGTATGTCAAGTTAAGGCTGGTAAGAAGATTACCAAACCTCGCTTTTCTTCTGGCTTTGGTAGTCATGCTTCTCCTGCTGTGAGACATGGTTTCTCTCTCTCTCTCTCTCTCTCTGGTAGATATGAGTATGTGAAGAACCATTGTGTTTCTTCTTTTACAGCTGGTCGTTGTGTTCCTTCTTTTGTAGCCGGTCGTGGTTCTTGTGCCATTGTCGAGGAGATTGAAATTGACCCTCCATTCGTTCAAAACGACATTCCTTTTTCTGCTCTTGATTACATTCCCACCGCATTCATTTAAATCTATGCCAATCACAACTCCTTCTACTCCCTCTCCTTTTTAAGATTTATGCCATTTCTTCTCGTCACATCAAGACTCCTTCCGCTCCTTCTTTTCGTAAGACTCCTTTCACTCCTTCTCCTGCTGTCAATATCACTGTTCCTTCTAATCCTTCGCCTATGCCATATGTCACTTCTTTTCTCGCAAGACCTTCCATTCCTTCTGTCACGTTTCCCTCTTCACTCCTTACCACTACTACTACAGGCGCTACTACTTTAACTGCTGCTACCTCTTCTTCGGTACTTGTTCTTAATACTGAAGAGGGGGTATTTGCAACCGATATTACTGCTGAAGTTGTAGCAGCGTTTTTTGATGAACTTGAACGTGAAGGTAACAAAATATATAATAATAATTATATACACATTTTTAGCATTTTGCTAATACCTTTCTATATTTTTTTAGAAGAAAAAAAGGAGCTCCAAAAGATCAAGAAGCATTAGACATCCTATAAGATAGTAGATCATTGTTACTTGTTCTTTTTGTACATATTTTGTAGATAAATCTTTTATTTAAGAATACTTTAAATAACTTCTAATATATGATTTGGTCATTTTTTATTTTTATTTATTATTAAAATTGTTAAAGTCGTATTCTAATTACTTGAAAGTTTTTTAGACACATGTGCATATTTACGAAAAGGATTTTTAAAAAAAAAAGATGGAGTGAATAACAAAAAAAAACAGAAGAATCGTATTATATGTAAGCATTAAGTGACCCTTGGCATCATGACAGATAATTAAATTAATTATTGTGCTTTCAAAACTGGATAATAACTTTATTCGATTTACCAGTAATTGTTATAAAAAAAAATTAAAAAAAAGAAGGAGAAGGGGGGATGTGAATTCAACTATTGATATAATTTTATATACATTTTAAAATGAGTGGAAAGAAAAGATATAGTTGAAACATCTAGCAAAAAAAAAAGAAAAAAATTTATAAAGAGAAGCAGGGGAGGGGGGATAGTTGTGTGTATATGTGTATGTATATGTATTGAATATGTGTTGTGTGTTTACAATTAAAATTGATCAGATGACAGTATCTTTTGGCACTTTAGGTCTACCTCTTAATTTATTACCATTATTTGTTCTTCTTTTCGGCTTTTTCTTTTCTTCTTCATCTGGAGTTTCTTCAAACCCATAAAAGTTTTTAGCTCTTCTTGTTCCTCTTGTATCGGAAGAATACATTTTCCATTCCCCTATTAATCCTGTATGGACTGATTCTTGACTAATCCAATCCAAGATATCTTTGGCTGTAGCACGATCCTGAGGTCTTGTCTTTAAACATTTCAGTAACAATTGTCTACTTAATTCGCCATGGACCTCCCCTTCTAATGCACGTTGAATTCGATAATCGTCTTCTGCTACATACCTCAGACCTTGTAAATCTGTATCTAATATACCTCTCCAGGGTTCGGTTTCCGTAAACACTTTCCAAATCATAACTCCAATGGAATACATATCTTCTGCTTGAGGATGAATTAACCAAGGTAATACTTGATTATCAGATCGAGTCTTGGGTAATGTCTGGATTGAACGATACATACGGTATCCGTGATCAGGTTTTCCTTTCACCCAAGGTAAAGATTCACACCAAGTATCTAGTTCTTCTTTTGTCTCAGGTACAACGTCTCCATCATACTCCCATTCTGCTCTAGGTACATCCACAAACCATTCACGTACATCATCAGGTCTACAAAATACTGCTTTACCGAAATCGATCAAATATAAACAGACTTTTTCACTCCCATCTTCTAGGGTTTGCCCTTCAATAGTGTTTACCATGATGTTCACTTCAGAAAGATCTCGATGAGCAAGCCCTGCTTCATGAATGGTCTTCATACAGATCAACATTTGATAGATGACATCGTATTTTTGGTAAGCGGATAATCGATGGTGTGAATGAACGTGTGTATATTGCTTAAGTGTAATTTGGTATCTTTCCATCGAGAGACCAGCTACATCGCCATTGTCATTGAATAATACTTCTTTCATTTGTGCCATATGAGGTAAATTTCTCAGTTTCCTGTGAATTTATATATTAGAAAGCAATTTAATAATAGTATACATAAAAAAAAAAAAAACTCACATTAAACAAGCTACTTCTGTGATACGTTGATACATGGTCATTTGTCTGAATGCTTGTACTACAATATCGTCAAAGAAATAAACACGTTTAAAGAAACCTTCTGAATTAGGTGAATTCCAATTAATGTTTCCATGCACCGACATATTTCTAATTTGAATGCCTTTACTTTGACATACTATTTTTTTTTTAAAAAAAAAAAAGAGTCAATAAGATAACCAAATATAACTATATACTAACTTACCATTGAATAACTTCCGCCAAACATCATGAGATATTTCTTTTGTACCCAATCGATGTGTATTTGAAATAGAATTCATTTCATTCTTGACATCCAGCTCCATTTTTTCTTCTGTGACAGAAGTTGGAGTGGCTTCATTAATCTTTTCATCATCAGAACCTTCATCCACCTCCATTGCCTCTTCTTCCTTTGTCTTTAACATACGTTGTTGAATAGGTCGATGGATACCGTCTGCTGTTGTGTCGTTCGTACTTGATTCTAATTTAAGATGGTCTGCCTTGAGTTGTTGTTGCTGATAAGCATCCAATTTAACTTCTGAATTCAATTCAGTTTCAGGTAATCCTAGTATTTGACGCACAACTTTTTTCAATAACTTTCTAGTAGTAGAGTTATGATGTCCACTTCGATCATCCGTAGCCATTTTTGATGTAGCAAACATTCTTCGAAAGTAATCTCGCTCAATTGTCTCGTTTACTTCAAAACAGATATGATTCACTACACGTAAAGGACGTAAATGGATCCAACCCTTGGGTGCAAAATCGTCTGTACATTCATTGATTTGATCTATATCAAATAATTCACTGGCTGGATAGGCTAATATCATGTCCGTTTCTATCTTGAAATTCTTGTTGGATCTTGCTCGATTTGTCTTTGTGTTATAAAAGATCGCAAGCACTCCTTGGGATCGAATTTGACGTAAGAGTGTACGGTTTTTAGCAATATAGAAACGAGGTACAAGCGAGTGATTTCCTTCTAGATCATGTTTCATGCGCTCCACTGCTTGAAAGAAGGGGCCATTGAGTTGCAAATAAAGTAATTTTTCGTTCGTGAGACCCTTGGGTTTACTGGCTTTAGGTTCAAGTGGGGATAAAGCAGAAATAGCATAAACTGTACTTGATTCAGAAAACACTTGATCAATGGGTGGATAAGAAAAATCTGATTCCTCTGGTAATGAATTTGTTGGGTCAAATTTGAAATCATGAGGACCTAAAGGTTGTTGTTGCTTCCTAAAATAAAAATTAGGTGTTACAACACAATTAAAGTTTCTTCTTTTTTTTTTTCTTTTTTTTTTTTTTTTTTTTTTTTTTACCTACCTTATTTGTCTTTTAATATCCATAACAATTTTGGTAAATAATTTTTCTAGATTATCAGCATGTTTTGGAATTGTACCAGCATTACGATGAAAGGCTCTCGCATTCTTCCAAATTAACTGCATATCTTTTTCAAATCGAGCAAATTTTGTATATTTTCCTTTCCAAACATTTTGTTCAATGGTTTGTAAATCCATTGGATTCTTTACTTCTTGGTGATACAAAAATGCTGAATCAGGTACGGGTTGAATAAATGGCCAACAATCTGGGGTAGAAAGTAACATATTGATAATAAATCGATAAAGACGCAAGAATAATCGAGTAACATTTGGTGGTGGTTCATATTTCACATGAGATAAATCAATCATGTCATCATTCATTATCAATTGTTGCTTCATAGGTTGGCTAGATACAATAGGTTGTGTAGCCGGTGGTGGAGGTTGATCCGTCAAGACTGTATGAATCACTATATTCTTACTCTTCAGTCCAGCTACAATCATACGTTGTAAAGCTACCAAGTCACCGTTTGAAATTTGTGAACCAAGTGTTTGTGAAACATCTTTGTCGCCAGAAGTACCAAGTACCATAGTGGTTATGAGCTGCATAGCGGCTGCTGGTAAAACTTGTTGCGAATCCGTTGTTAAGGGTTCTTCAATGTCAACTGGTGGTAGGTCTTCAAATGAAACATGAACTCCCAAAGTACGTAATGTGGCAACAGTTAAACGACGTAAATTATTCACGTCGAGATCAGGTTTCATTGGATCTTTAAGATCATCGAAAATGACTGAGTCGAGTGATTCGACATTCTTTGTGAAATGAAGACGAAGTTGAGGTCTAGGTGGTGGTATACGTTGT
Organism: Pilaira anomala; assembly: GCA_025716855.1. Taxonomy (NCBI): domain Eukaryota; kingdom Fungi; phylum Mucoromycota; class Mucoromycetes; order Mucorales; family Mucoraceae; genus Pilaira; species Pilaira anomala. The sequence continues at coordinate 667,846 of JAIXMQ010000013.1, read as the reverse complement.
TGCTGCTGTTGTTGTTGCGGAGGTGGAGGTGTAGGAGCTAGAGGAGGAGCTAATATAGTAGCGAGTGAAGGTGGTGTTGGTACTGCAGTTTGTTGTTGTTGTTGTTGTTGTACTGGAGCACTATTCATAGTAGTCGTACTTGGAGTAGACACCTTGATAGTAGTAGGAGAAGAAAGTGAAGTAGTCATTGGAACAGGAAACTGAGCAATAATCGAGTTAGGTTGTCTGTCAAATAAAAGTTTCTTTTGGTGAATATGAGGATCCTCAAATTGTCTTACTTGTTGATCCTTTTGCTGCCTTTCGTATAATTCCTTTTGTTGACGTTCATACAATTCCTTTTGCTGTTGTCTTTCAAACAACCCCTTTTGTTGTTGTCTCTCATGTTCCTTTTGTCTTTCATATAACTCCTTTTGTTGTCTCTCATACTGCTCCTTCTGTTGTCTCTCGTATAATTCTTTTTGTTGTCGTCTCTCATATTGTTCCTTTTGTTGACGCTCATACTGCTCCTTTTGTTGACGTTCATATTGCTCCTTTTGTTGACGTTCATACAATTCCTTTTGCTGACGTTCAAATTGTTCCTTTTGTTGACGTTCATATTGTTCCTTTTGTTGACGTTCATATTGCTCCTTTTGTTGACGTTCATATTGCTCCTTTTGTTGACGTTCATAGTGTTCCTTTTGTTGTTGACGCTCATACAATTCTTTTTGTTGTCTCTCATATTGTTCCTTTTGTTGTCTCTCATATTGTTCCTTTTGTTGTCTCTCATATTGTTCCTTTTGCTGTCTTTCATATTGTTCCTTTTGCTGTTGACGTTCAAATAATTCTTCTTGTTGTTGCCTTTCATATTGTAATTGTAACTGTCTTTCATACAATGGATGTGGCGGGATGGTTTGTGGTTGTGGAGAAGAAGAAGAAGGTGGGTCAACGATAGCTGGAGGGGGAGGAGGTGAAGTCTGTATGGGTCTATATGAAATGATGGGACTTGATTGTTGTTGTTGTGAAGGAGAATAAAACGTATGATCAGATAGTGATGGATCAATTACAGGAGACCTAGAACGTTTTCTTATAATCGGCGCGTCTTGTATAGGTGGTGGAGAAGATAATAATAACAAGTTATCTTGATTATTGTTGTTATTATTGTTATTATCCAAGTCTAGACATTTTTTTTTTTTTTTTTTAGTTTGTTATATATAATGAATACGGTTAAAGAATATATATAAAAAAAATACCTTGCATAGCTAAACTTTCACGAAATAATTTGTCTACTAAGTCATCGTCGTCAGGTAAATCCGAATTTGAATTCGATTGATTGAAGTCAGGAAAAGTAGATTGTGAAGCGTCGTTTTCATCGGTTGATATTAAAGGTTCGAGCGATTGAAGCTTCCAAAGTAATTGCATATTATCTACAAAACCATTCACTCCAACAGGGGAATCATTGTTTTCTCGTAAAGACCAATTATCCATTCTAGTCTATGTATATTATATTTATTTATTTTTTCTGCAAAAAGAAAAAAAAAAAGAAGGGTTTTTTTTTTTTCTAGTTTCTTGATGACCTTGTACTGTAAAAAAGGAATAAGAAAGAAAATAAAAAAAGCCGGTTTTTTTGATCTCTTTTTGAAGAAGTCTTTTTTTTTTTTTTTTTTTTTTCTTCTATCCTTAGTTGAATAAATAAAAGAAGAATTGAAAGTTTACCTTGGTAAGTTTAACTTCTTTCTATTTTTTTTTAAAAAAAAAATTGTAAGATAAAAAAAGAAATAAATATGTACAGATAAAATGATTTGCTAAAGCAGCAAAAAGGCATTTTTCTATTTAACACACCACCGCCAAAACTGTAATTAGCCTCGCGCACACACGCACCACCACCTCGTTACATTCAAGAAGCGAAAAAAGCAAAAGCGTTTCGTGACGTAATCAATGGTGTTGCTATTATTTCGCTTTTTCGCTTTAATTGAAGTGATTAAGATTTTCCTTTTTATTTGATTTCCCCTTAAAACATTATACAATCTATATATTCAATTTATCTCTTTTTTTTTTCCTTTTTTTCTCTCTTCTTTTTTTTTTATTATTTTTTCTCATTAATAAGAACTAAAAATGGATAATTTTCCAAATTCAAGAAAATTAAATGGTATTTCACTGGTTGAATGCCTCGAAAATAAAGTGACAGGTAAATTAATATTCAAAGAGAGAAACGAAGAAGAAGAGGAAGACAAAGAGATTTAAAGTTGGATGAAAATGGCATGATTTTTAATTTTTAGTTTGACATTTTTAAAAAATCATTATTTAGATAAAGAAAATCAGTTTTCTGTCTTGGTTAGGTCACCTCGAATCGATCAGTCATTTGTCAAACGATACAGGCAACAACAAAATAATCTCGTCCCAAAGGTATAAAATAATTTTTACTTCTAGTATGTTCTCAACTCTCAACTTAACTTTTATATACATTGACCTTTCTACATAGTCACTAAAAACTTTATTCAAGAAAATAACGGGCGTAAATATTATTTTATCTACTTATTTAAAAAAAAAAAATTATTAATGCATTATATATATATATATATTAATAGACTCCAGTAAATACTAATACAACCATTAATGCTACTACTGCAACAGCGACAAATCATCATACATCCCTTTCCCCATCTTCACCTAATAAACCAACATCTATCTTACATTCTAGACACCCATCATCATCCATTAATAAAAAAAGTATCAAAAAATCCAACAAGAATTATCATTTACCTACGATCGTAACCCATGATAATAATCCCCAACATCAATTCAGGAGAACCTCTTCTTATCGACATACACTGGATCTAAGTTATACCATGACCGATTTTCAGTTAAAACCTGCCAGAAGAGCAAACAGTTTATGTCATACAACCTCTAGTTCGATCTATAGTACCTTTTCAAATAGTCCTTCTTCTATCTCATCTTCTTTCCTTTCTTCTTCCTCCTGCATTGAGGTCAGACATCCATATCAGCAGGAACAACAGGACACACAAACACAACAACATCAGCAGATACATCAAAATACTACAATAGAAACTGTACCTGATGATCATTTTACCCTTCAAAATCGTTTATGGAATGAAGATATCACTTTATGTCCAAAAGAACAAATTGCCGAATGGCTTGGTTCAAAGTAAGTTTTACTATTATCCTTATTTTTTCAATAAATATTATTACATACTTATGTTTATCCATTGTATCTATAGGCCAGAGACCAGAGCCAAAGTATTAAAACTTTACATGGATAACTTTGATTTCTCTGAAACAAGATTAGATGAAGCATTTCGAGCATTATGTTCTAAACTGTATTTGAAAGGAGAGAGTCAACAACTGGACCGTATCATTGAAGCATTTGCGAAACGATACTTTGAATGTAACCCAAGTACTTTACTTCAATGTGAAGATGTAGTCTATGCAGTAGCTTACTCATTACTTTTATTAAACACCGATTTACATGTCGTATCAGATTGGGCAAATAAAATGACTCGAAATAGTTTTGTAAAGAATACCATGGAAACCATACAAGCGCTTGTCTTTCCAGACATAGATTATAAACGAAGGTCTTCTACCGTGAGCTATCTAAGTACACATAGTGATTGTGCTCCTCCTCCTCCTACGCATCCCTTGGATCCTACAGGTTCGTCTGAAGAAACGATGACAAGACCAACTCTTTCTTGGAAACAAACGAGTGAAAGTATTCTCACCAATCGAACACAAAAGAATTGGTTAGGAGAGATTGAAAATTTATTAAAAGTAAAAAAAAAAAAAAAAAAAAAAAAACAACCTTTCGGGAGAAAAAAAAAAAAAGAAGTGAGATATTAATTTTTTATTATTATTATTATTATTAGGAAATGTATAATGCAGTAAAATCAAATCGAATTGACCAAGCCAAGAAATGTATTGAACCAACCAATACAAACCTCTATCGATCCAGAACCTTGCCAAAAAACGAAATAGCAAAGAGCCAATCATTTCGTAGAAGAAGAGGACAATCCGTGATCAGCCCATTTGATTCAAAAGTTTTAGTACCAACACATGAATTGAAACATGGTCTGGTCATGCGTAAACATGTTATGGAAAGCACAGATAAACGTGCTCGTCATCGACAATGGCAATTATGTTACTTGGTGATGAATGATACACAACTGATTATGCATAGAGCCATTCAACAATCAAATGCTTCGCCCGTCTTATTTGAACCAAGAGCAAGAAGAAGAAGGAGTATGATGCTCTGGAATCAATCCGTTTGTTCTTTACAGGATATCATACAAGAAGGAGACATTGAAGATTGGCAAGCGGATGAAAAGGCTTCTCCGTTGGGTATATTGGAAATGAATCATACTTTTACTACTTCAATACCTCCACCAGGTTGGAATGGTCAAAGACCTCATGTGTTTCGTGTAGAGACTGGTGAAGGGGGGCTTTGGTTATTTGAGTCCATGGATATGTTCGCTGTACAGGCTTGGGTTGAGGCTGCAAATACTACCGCTGCCAAAATTAGTAAAGGTCCTTTGACAGGTGCTGTCTCAAATATTGATTATGGGTGGGGCCCCAAATGGGATAATTCAACAAGTGAGTTTACAATGGAGAACGTACCCGTTTGGTTTCCACCTTCTCCTTGCATGGTCAAAAGTACTCTGGAATTGACTTATCAGTACTATGATTTAGAAGCTCAGATTGAGATGCTTCATATAGAATTAAACCGCCATCGAGAACTTAAACTCTCGCTTGACCTGAAGGTACACTTTTTTTTTTTTAAGGGAGTTTTTTTTTTTTTTTTTTTTTTACTTAACTTTGAATTTCCAATTTTAGTTTCATGCAACTGTCCATCAAACTGGGATAAATACAACGCAAGCACTTACAAATTGGGATAGAAAACTTCATTACTTGTTACATGAAATTGTGAAATTAAAATGTTATAAAGAGAATATTTATCCACTTATTTCTTTACAATAAAAAAAAAATAGTTTGACATACAACAACAACAACAACAACAACAACAGCAAAAATTCTCTTTCTTTTTTTTTTTTCTCCTACTTTTATATATATATATATATCTGTTTTTTTTAAAAAAAATACAAAAAGACTCTCTCCTTTATTATTTTAAAAAGTATAGAACTGTAAGAAGAAAGGTAGTTAAAGGGTAAAGAAAAGGTAAATGATTGGCAGCATTAGATATATGTAAACGACCATATTTTCCGATCGTATCATCAGGAAATGGTGCGGATTGAGAAGGTCTTGCACTGGACATCATCGATGAACTTGAGCCAGTATGGATTGGAAACACTGGAAAATGAGTAAAGACAAATGATGTAGGTGAAGGAGAAAAGAAATTACTGGTTGTAGCACTACTTGTACCATTTAAAGTCATATTCATTGAATTTGAGAGCGTCGCTACTGTGGCAGTTGGAATAATAGTAGGTGTGTTTACTTCCAATGTCCTTGTCATATTTGGAAATGATGTATAGAGTGTCGTCGTCGTTTCCTGTTGACCGTTTACATGTATTGTATAATAAGAAAGTATCAATATTAAATAATAATAACGCATCTTTCTTTTTTTAAAAAAAATAAAGAAAAAAAGAGAGAGAGAGAGAGAGAGAAATTATATAAATAAAGGATATAAAAAAGTTATATTTATTTTATATATTTGAAATCAAATTAGGAGGAGGAGGCAAAAGGGGTGAGTTGCATAATGTATATATACACACACAGAACAAAAAAAAAAGATGGAGTCACGTGTAATTAGACCTTGTATTTCTTTGCTGCAATTCTATCTACTAAAGAACTAGCAAGTAATTTACCCCATAAAGCTGCGTACCCAAAATACGAAGGAATATAAATTTCTCTTTCTCGATTATCTGAGGCCGATAAGATGCGTTTAGCTACTTGATCTGAAGACAATTTATTCTTTTTCGAACCAGAAATATCGCCTGAGCCAAGGGATGTATCAACTGCTGAGAACCTTAATTCTGTATCCACCGTTCCTGGACAAATTAATCCGATGTGTACGTTAAGTGAGGCGACTTCAACACGTAACGAATCAAAAAATCCATGTAATGCATGTTTAGATCCAGCGTACAGCGCACGCGTAGGTGCACCTACTTTACCTGCCATAGATGAAATCACAAGAAAATTAGGTGCGACAGAAGTAGAGATTAAAAGAGGTAAGAATAATTTAGCTGTCCAAATGGCTGAAAAGTAATTGATGGTGGTGATATTCAATAACGCTTTATCTACTGCTTGATTCTTTTCTGCATCCACCGAGACTGTTTTATTGTGAATAGTAACTCCACTGGACTCTAAAAACGGACGAACTGAAATCATACCAGCACAATAAATCACTGTATCAATACCATTTAACTTTTCTTGTGTGAATTTTGCAAGTTGTTCTATATCTTGTTCTTTAGTTACGTCGCCTGCAAAGTACTCTACTTGTGGAGAGCCTGCAGCCTCACATTCCTTTTGAAGTTCTTCTAGTAATTTTTGACGTCTTGCAAATAAAATAAGTTTGGCTCCACGAGAAGCGTATTGAAGTGCACAGTCTTTACCGATCCCTGATGAGCAGCCGAGAATAATAACACGTTCTTCTTTTGGGGAAAGTGTTCTTTTACGGTCTTGCTTTTTTTTAAATATGGTGTGAGCAAAGTAAACTGCTGCTGCTGTTGTTGTTATAATAAGTGTGTTTTGAAGCATTTTTTTTTTTGTTGTTGTTGTTATTTGTATGTAAAAAAAGAACTTTTTTTTTTTTATTGTGGGCGGTTGTTTATATGTTAAGATTTAAGCGAGTCACTAGTTGTACAAAGTAGCGCGATGATGAATCATCACAATGCACGACCCTGAAAGAACGTGGATGTGTGCAACGTTTAATTTTTAGCATATGAATATTTTTTTTAATATCCAACCATATTTAATTGAGAGTATACAAAATGAGAAAAACACTCGTTTCAAATTTAGCTCTCTATCTCAGGCGATTTATATTAATAAATTTTATATTTAAAAAATAAAAACACTTTATTCTAAATTAACCACACCAAAATCAAGCATTTGAAAAGAAGTTTCATCTTGACTATAAAAGAAAAAAAAAAGGATGAATAAGTACAAAAAAAAAAAAAAAAAAACTATAAAAAATAAAAACTTACTCTCGAATAGCAACAATACATCTTCTTTTATCAAAAGTAACCCACCAAACGCCTTTCACATCCGTAACTAAATCATACAAGTGTCTACCCGTTTTAATATCCCACATCTTTAAACCACCTTCGGACCCCGAAATCACCTTTTCATCATCATGTTTAAAGCAAGTTATTGCTCCTTCATGTCCATGTTCACCAGCCAAGACATGTTCACATACACCAGTGCTAGGGTTCCAAACACGTAACGTTTTATCCGCTGCAGCAGAAACTAAATGGTTGGGTGTTAACCCTAATAAACCAACTAAAATCGAATGACCATCTAATTTATGTAAACATTCTCCTGTCAAGATATCCCAAACATACACTGTACTATCCATACTACCACTCATGCATTGATGCCGAATTGGATCAATCACAACTGCATAGACATTACTTGAATGTCCTTCCATACGATGTACCATACGTCCTGTTTCCAAGTTCCAAACGGCTACCGAATTATCATAACTTCCACTCACTAAAGTATTTCCATGAGCCGCAATCGATCGAACCGAATTTGTGTGTCCAAACAAAAGGAATTTAAACCAAGGATTATTTGCTTCACCTATGTAAGGTTCATCACTTTCCGTTTCTTCTTCTACATTAGGTAAATTCCAAACTCGAATTGAAAAATCTCTTGAACCCGTTACGATCAAAGGCTGACTAGGTTCTAAACGACCATTAATCATGACAGGCTCAACAATCTGTAAGCAGCGCACAGTAGATGTATGTCCTTTAAAGATATGAGTACATTTCCTCTTTTTGATATTCCAAACACGTACAGTACGATCAATTGAGCCACTCACAAGTGTATTCCCAACATACTGAAGTGCCCAAACACCACCTGCATGTCCTTGAAGTTGTTCCATTGGTCCTGAAGGATCATTTGTATTATAGATATTGATCATAGAATCTGTTGCCCCAGAAACAATCTTTTCTTCATCAAATTGTAAGCATGTCACAATGAATTCTGTATGTCCTTCAAATTCAATACGTTTAAATCGTCCCTTTTTCCAATTGGATTTCAACGTATATTGTCTTTTATAATGTTCTTTCCATGATATAGTAGGTGTTGTAGGTAAATCAAATCCGTCCTTTTGTAGTAATCGAAGCCATGTGTTTTTATCGAGATCAATCAATGATTTCCATTTCTTACTGACGCGTGAAGCAATACAAAGTGTACGGATATCGAGGTGACTTATGACTTGAAGCTTGAGTTCGTGTGGTAAGCATGCAATAAAGTCTCTTTTCAGAATAGGTGTGATGAGACTATTAGTAAATTGAAGTGTGCTGGTGTTTGAACGTTGTAGTAAACGAAATAAGGTATTGGATTGAGCTTGTGGTGTAAGTTTTTCAAACTCTTTTGCGAAAAGTGGAAGTTGATGCAAGACTTCAGACAGTTTCTTGTCTTGTGTTTTATAAGTCATGAGTTGATCCTCCATCGCCGTCTTTTTTTTTTTTTTTTTTGGTTGGTTAGTGAGAGAAACTTATGTGTTTTTAAATATATATATATATTTACTTACTTGGTCCGGTAGAGGTTCATTCAATAACGGGTATTCTGGAATAGGTGTATGATGAAAGGGTCTTTTAGACTCTGTGTTGAGAGTTATTTGTACAATGGAAGGATGGTCTGACATGAAATATATATATATAAAAAAAAAGAAAAAGAGAGAGAGAGAGAGAGAGAAAATAAAAAAGAGGGATAGAAAATAAGAGGTGAGGTAGGTATCCAATGATAGTACTTCCTTTGTATCAAAGTCACACAGGGGGAGAAGAACTAATTAGAAGAACAACATCAATAAAGATCTTGCCCAGAAAGTTAATGTTTACATAGCAATTGCTATTAAAAATAAGTTAAAAGAATAGTATACATAGAAACTAAACTTATTTTATTTAAAAACTTCATCACAATGAAACAAATTTCATTAATATAATACTTTACAGTATGACAGAAAAATGAATACTTGTTTAAAGCTGGAATACTGTATATACACCTACCAAAGTTAAAATAACAATTCTCTTAAAAAAAACATTCATTATTTATTTTATAGTCGTGTATACATATAAATGATGCGGGTAACAGTTGAAACTATAATAAGTAGTATTGAGCAGTTTTGTTCATCTTTATCAAGCATGCTTTATTGTGGATACAAAGAGTTTTCTGGACGATTTATAATTTAAACAGTAATTATGTTTACCTTGGAAACAGGAAATAAACTTGTACACTTCAACAAACAAGTTCTGTGGATTCCAAAATAATGAAAAGATGTGTGTACAACGCGAATTATGCAAAGTAAAGAATACATGTAAATTATTCAATTAAAATCACGCAGAAATTAGTGAACATTACTTCCGAGATTGTGTGATGTGTGTATACAGAATAATACTCTTTTGTATACAGAGTATTGGGTAGCACAAGATGATAAAATGTGTGTGTATTTCATCACACACGCTGTGTATTCACTATTAAATGGGAGTGATCTGTTTCTTGGAGGAGAAGAAGAATGTAGTTTTTTTTTTTTTTTTTTTTTTTTTTTTGTAACCAGGTACGGAGAACAAGTTAAAGATGGCAATAAAAAAGTATACGGCAGCACAAAACCGTAAATAGAGTTCAAAGCAAATCTGTATTATCTTGAATAAAAAAAACCGGAACCATCAAAAGAACTTTCTTTTATATATCGTGACTGATTTAAAACAGCAACTTGTTATAGAAAAAAAATTGAAACACATATACATACAGACGCATATACTTTATCTCTTCTTTTTTTTTTCTCACTGTAATTTTTTTTTTTTTCTAAAAAAAAAGAGACAATGAATTTTTATATGGACTTACAAGTAACTAATGTTGATTTTAAAAGAAAAGATCCCGTATTTTGGATAGAAGCCAACGTAAGTAGCAACTATACAACAGTACAAAAAAAAAAGAAAAAGAAGTTTAAAGTGAGTTAGAATAGACCAACTTGACAAAATATAAACAAAAACAAAAGAGGTTTCCAAGATATTATTCAGAATTAGCCAAACTTCATGACCATTTAGTAACTACTTTGGATGATGTCTTAATACCAACACTACCAAGCTGTCCTCTACCACGTCTGGATAAAGAAGGCAAATTGATTGGAAGGCAGTGGTGGTTGACTTTAAGGTTAGCCAACGAACCACCTAGTTTGGAGGATGCAGGTGTAGTAGAGAATAAAATTCAGGCTTGGCTGAATAGAATATCTCAACATGATCGTGCTAAATTTAGTGAAGGTTTAAGAGAGTTTGTTGAAAGTGAAGTTGGGGTAATTTTTTTTTATTTATAAGTTTTTTTTTTTTTTTTTTTTTTTTTTATGCTAAATGTATATATTTGTAGTTTAGACCAATACCAAAATTGATAAAGACAAGAAATAAACAACTTGTGATTAATGTTTCTGAAGAAGATATGAAGCCTGAGTTTAGGCTCTGGTTAAAACAATTGAATACTTTTTCAACAGATGTAAATCAAATGTCTCTTCGTATTGAACGATTAATACAAGAAGAAAATGGTAAAGTTTCAATTAATGTAAAGTAAATAATGTTTTAACTCTTCCAAAAAAAAAAAAAAAAAAAAAAAGAAATGGCGCTGGCTTGGATGGGTTTATCAAATTCATTTGTTTCTTATGGTGGCATTGAACGCAATCCGAGTTTATTCATGTAACGTATTATTATTAATAGCAGCATGTTACACACTATCTAACTTAATTAATAGATTATATAAATCGGCTGCCAAGGGATATCAACAAGTATCTGATCTAGAAAGATCTCAGTCAATAGCATTAAGTGAAACAATGGGAGCTGAAATAACATACCAAATAAAGAACTGTATATCCACACAGGTTTGTGTATTTTTTATTAAAATTGTGTTGATATCTGGTTTTAACCTTGTTTATTTTTCTGTAGAATGCGATGCAAAGAAGATTAAATGCTTTGTCAGATTATTTAACGAGTAGAAAAATTACGGAATCAAGTTTAAGAGCTGTAGAACGATTAAAGGCATCTATTAATATTGATCGAAATCAAGCGAGTGATGCTATTGCGATTTTAGAAAATGTAAGGAAGGGAAGGGGTGGGGAGGGATTTAATATGTGTATTTTTGAACTCATATTGTAAATGTAGGCACGAATTCGTGAAAAGGAAACATTAACTCGATTTGAAAGAATCGATGGAAATTTGAAGAAGGACATTGAGTTGAACTATAAACCAGATATGGAAAAAGATATGTTGAAATCAATTCAAGAATATGCAAAGAGTCAACTTCATCTAGAGAAAAAGAAATTACTTGTACTTGAAGATGCAATAAAGTCAACTTGATAAAAAAAAAATTGTGACTTTAAATAATCTTTATTATTAAATCACAGCCATTAATTTTAAATAACAAAATCGCGCTCTTTTTTTTTTTTTTTTTACAATCTCTTCTTTTTCATCTTTTTTCTATTACTAAACAAAAAAATGAGCACACAAACTTTTGAAAAAGGTGTTGCTGCACCCAAGGTTAAACTTGATGGATCCAATCTTCGTATCGCTATTGTTCATACCCGTTGGAATTTTGCTCTTGTTGATCAACTCTACAAAAAAGTTTATGAAACTTTAATTGAAAGATATAACGTAAAGCCCGAGAACGTTTTCACTGTAAGTCATATTTTTTTTTTTTTTTTTTTTTTTTTTTAGTGTTTCTTTATCATTAATATCATAAACCAGGATACTGTCTCTGGCGCTTACGAACTTCCTATGGCAGCTAAACAATTAATTGAACTCTCTCAATCTCAAGCTTCTCACACAGCAACCGATTTGCTTGGTTCTCCTGCTTTGAACAAGGAAACTAAAAAGCCATTTGATGCTGTCATCTGTATTGGCCTTGTTATCAAGGGTGGAACTGCTCATTTTGAATATATTTGTGATGCTGTTACACATGGTATCATGAAGGTTCAATTGGATACCGGTGTTCCTGTCATGTTTGGTGTCTTGACTTGTTATAATGATGAACAAGCTATTGCTAGAGCTACTACTGAAGATGGTTTCCATCATGCTGAAGAGTGGGCTGCTGCTGCTGTTGAGTCTGGATTAAGAAAGTACAAGAAGCTCTAAGTCTTTATTTTAAATAAATTGAAAGAGACATGTAAATTTTGTATAAAAAAAAATGGTATCTATGTGGTTTTATTTTATGGGGTTGGTAAGTGATAGACGAGATAAAAGTAAAAACAGGGGAGTGTAAACGCGTGGGAACAAATTGAAAAAAAAAAAGGCGTACCTTGACATTTGACAACGAAATCATACGTAAACTATCTCCATAGCAACTATATGTTTTTTTTTTCATTGTGCATGGACTTGAAGACGAATCTTTCTATTTTCATTACAAATTATAAAAATTGTCCGCACAACTGAAAATGACGTAAAAAAATAAACAACAACCTTTTCAACAAACTAAAAAGTCGGGATGTTTTTTTTTTTTTTATTCTTTTTTAATTCTAGCTGATCGACGAAGACTGGTAGTGACGTTTTGAGCTACTGGTTCTTCCTCCTCCTTTTTGACAGCTGTCTCCTTTTTTACGGATGGTTCCTTTTTGACGGGTAGTTCCTTTTTGACAGGCAGTTCCTTTTTCACAGTAGCGATTTTTTTCTTTGTAACTCTTCCATTTTGAACCTTACTTTTAACTACAGTTCCGTCTCCTTTCCTCAAAACTTGTACGTCTGGTGCAAAAGCAGAAGTTCTTCCACCCACCGTTTGAAAATCAAGTAACAGACCATTCGGTAAATTCTTCCCGGTCTTTTTACCTTTATTCCAACGATAAGTCATCAACCAATCCTTTGGAAACTTGGATTCATCTGCCTCCACCTTCACAGCAGTTTCACACACATATTTTAGTTTCTCATAAAGCGACTCAAGTTCTTTATCTGTTAACGTATGTGTGTATTGCGCAGGATGAATCTTGGCTTGATAAAGTACTTCATCTGCAACCCAATTCCCTACACCGGCAGAAAATGACTGGTTCAGTAAAAGTGCTTTGATAGGAACTGCTCGACGTAAGACTTGTTTAGAAAATGTGTCAAACGGTGGTAAGTTATGGATTGGGTCAAAGCCAAGTTTGCTGAGTGGCGCTGAAAGGAATGGGTCAGGCCCAGAGACAAGTCGAAGGCGAGCGAGACGTCGTGGGTCTTTGAATGCGAATTCGATTGTGCTTTGCTGGCTGGGGTCTTGAAAGGTGATTAATAGTTTCCAGAACTTGGGTGGCCAAATTTCTTCTTCGTGTTTGAACTAAATAATGTATATTATAAGTTCAGTATAAAAATAGTGTTTGAATTAATAAGGTCACCTATACTTTACTCGGATACCACCTGTCATACCAAAATGAGCAACAAGATGTGGTTCTTGATCAAATACTATTTATTTATTTCTTTCAGAATTTAATTTATCATACAGAATATCTATCCACTTACATAAGATAAAGTATTTTCCCCATCGTTTGGTATCTACTAAAACTTTGTTCATTATTTTCTTTGCGAATTCAGAGGGTTCGATATCTTTAAAAACTAAATTATCCGGTTGCTGCGTACATTTGTATGCATTAAAAGGGAGTTTTTTTTTTTTTTTTTTTTTTTTTTTTATGCTAAAAGACTTACGTATTCAACGTGAACAATTTTATGTTGAAGGCATTGTCTATGGATACGAAGTCTAGCACGTTCAACCTAAATAATTGACTGCTGTTTAATTGATATCATTATTCAGCGATTTTCTTTTTTAGTTACTTCTGCTATCTCTGGCATTAATAATAGAAGAGAAAGAAGAGAGAAGATATAATAAACACATCGCCGATTCGAACTGTGTTTGTTTTTATTTAATTTTGGAAGTGGTTGTGTGGCAACGAAAGTGGCTTATGTTTCGGATTTAAAGAGAAAAAAAAGGAGAAAGAGGAATTTTTTAATAGCTTTTCCAGAGTTTGTTACTATGAGTCAACAAGACGATCTAAGTCATTCCTTGGAGGAACTTTCTATTGAAAAAAAGGCACCCACTGTTAAAAAGACCAACGCAACATATGATAAAGTTGCACTTCGAGAACGTTGGAATATTCTTGGTAAAGATGCCGAACAAAGTAAGTATTTTTTTTTTTTTTTTAGGAACAAAATAACACAAAAAAGGTTAAAAAGAAAATGCATAGGTATTTTAAGTATGATTCGTAAAGCCTGTATGAGCGCATTTGCACGTAAAGATTTTTTCAAGATATTACAATTGATTAAAGCAAGTTTCGTACAACGTGATTATGAAGGTATCTTTACAGACGCACTCAACTTGGAAGTATATACAGCAGCCTATGTACCTGGAAGAGCACTTTGTTATTTTGAAATCTTTTGTAGACCACAGTTATTAAAGTTTTTGACACGACCAAGTCAAATTTATTGTGTGGGTTCAGGCTCCGGATCTGAATTAGCAGCTATTGCTGCTGCCATGACAAGAGTACCTGCTGAACGTCAAAAGGTGAATTTGATCATGCAGGATATTGGTGAATATGAGACTGTCTTGAACTCGTTTGAGAATACAATTCGAGATAAATGGTTACTGACACCAGAGCAATTGACTTGTAGTTATGAAAAGGGGGATGTATTGGCACAAAATGAATTAATAGATAAAAGGTTTGCTGAATCAGATTTGATTACTTTTATGTTTGTCATGAATGAATTGTTTGTGAAAAAGGCACCTGCCATGGCTTTAATACAGAGATTAGTTAAGAATATGAAGAAGGGTGCACATTTACTTGTAAGTTAAGGAAACGAAAAATGACCGTGTGAAATCCTATATAAACTAAATCTTATATTACTAAAAGGTGGTGGAATCTGCTGGCTCTTTTTCTCACCTTAAAGTAGGAAATAAAACTTATATGGTTTATATGCTTTTAGATGCTATTCAAGATTTAGAAGTGGTTGTTTCAGAAGATTCTCGATGGTATAGGTAATGTGACGAAATATGAGTGACTTATGAAAGTGCCCTATTATTTACCCTTTTTTTTTTCGCACAGACATTCTGAATCCTTGAAATATCCTCTCGATGTTCAAAATATGAGATACTTTATTCGCTTGTACAAAAAGAAATAAAATGAGTTTAGTGTCACTTTTATTTAATTATTTACCCCGCTCTCCGACTAACAATGGGGGGTATATTTTATTTTTTTTTGGAATATATATTTGCTTATCTAACGTGTGTCTTTTTTCTTTCTTTTACACTTTTTATTTATTTATTTTTAATTTTTGTTATATATTATGTCTGGTATCTCTGCTAATGGTAAAGCATTTCTTGCTTGGTATCTTACTCACCTTGCAGCTACACCTCTTCGTACCAAAGCATGTACTTCAGGTGTTTTATCTGGTTTCCAAGAATTGACAGCACAAAAGTTATCTGGTGTAAAGCAATTAGATAAACGTATCATTCAAATGGCTGCTTACGGTAAGAAAAACAAAACAAAAGAGTAATAATAAGATATTCATTTCTCTTTTTTTTTAAAAAAAAAAGGTTTATTCGTTTCTGGACCTTTAAGTCATTTCATGTATGAAATTATGAACAAGATTTTTGCTGGCAAAACTGGTTCTAGTGTTAAGATTGGACAATTACTCTTTCAAAATTTAGTTATTTCACCTGTAATGAACTCTGGTAAGTTTTTATTTATTTTTTTTTTTTTTTTTTTTTTTTTGAGGAAGAAAAAGGTACTGAAAATAAATAAATAAATAAAGTATACTTGACTGCAATGGCTATGATTGCTGGTGTACGTGAACCCGCAAAATTAAAGGCAAACATCAAGAATGGTTTGTTACCTATGCAAAAGGTTTCTTGGATCGTTTCTCCTCTTTCCATGTTATTCGCTCAAAGATTCTTACCCCCTACCACTTGGGTTCCTTTCTTTAACTTTGTTGCTTTCAGTAAGTTTTTCTGTGTATGCGTTATATATAATTATCTAACTTTTTTTTTTTTTTTGTATGTATAGTCTTTGGTACCTACATGAACACCAAGATTAAGCGCAGACGTATCAGAGAAGCTCAAGAAGCTGAAGCTAAGAAGCAATAAGTTATTTGCAGGATATCCAAATATACAATAAATTATACTAAGTATAAAAAAAAATTTCTCCTTAGTCTCTTTTTTTTAAAAAATTTAAGCAGTTTGTTTTGGGGAAGAAAGGATCATCATGGGTCAAAAAAAAAGAGAGAGAGGGTGTGTGATAAAATAAAGAAAAAAAAGCCCATATTCTCTTAATTTAAGGTTTCGGTTTTAAATGA
Source organism: Pilaira anomala (assembly GCA_025716855.1). Lineage (NCBI taxonomy): Eukaryota > Fungi > Mucoromycota > Mucoromycetes > Mucorales > Mucoraceae > Pilaira > Pilaira anomala. The sequence continues at coordinate 651,392 of JAIXMQ010000013.1, read as the reverse complement.
TGAAATATACAAACATAATATAAACGCGGCAACTTTAAATTTTTCTGTTATGGTAATATTTAAGGTTTATTAAATTCATTTGTTGGGAACAATTCTCTCACTCACACACACAGACGTTTTAAATTTAAGTTTTATTATTATTATTATTATTATTATTATTATTATTATTTACAGACAGATTTTTAAAAATATATATATATGGATGTGTATAAATATTTAAACGTTCATTCTTCTTGGCGTAGAAAATTTTGTATTATTACTAGTAGCTTTCGTCATCTTGACCTCAACACGATTTCCCTCACTATCCAACGTGACTAAAAACTTGTTACCGGTTTTTATGCCATGTCCAAATGTAGTACCAGTAGCAGCTGCTGAAGTACGATACGTGATATTCGACCGAGATTCAGTCATTAAAGGAGGAGACCGAACCGAGATACGACTATTGTTTTTACCCACTGTAGTAGCATTCAAAAATCCTTCACGTAATATACCACCACCACCACCATTTCCTGAACCTGCTGCTCCTGCTGCAGTAGGTAGTTTGGATCTACCTGGTACAAAGTTACCTCCTTCTAATAACGCATGGTCACTCAAGAACTGAGAAAGTTCAACCCAACCGCCTCCTACACGTACCATCACCATTCGACTTCTAAGGATACGACAATAAGCGAGTTTGGGGTTGGTAATACCGAACCAATATTTACCTACTTCTCCTGGTACCATCTTGACCTGTATCTTGTAAGGTGAATCATTCAAAATATCTCCCAATGCTACATCAAGAACATTTTGTGGATCAGATACATAGTTTTCTGGTGTCTTTGCAGAGGCTCGAAACGTAGGTGATTTTAATTGACGTAAAGAAGATTTCTTAACAAGAGAAGAAGGTTTTGGTGTAGAAGGTAATTTGGATGCTGAATCCACACTGGTTTTCTTGGTTCTTGTTGTTGTGTTTCCCATATATCTTGGTATCGATCTTCTTTTAACAAGTGTACAAGTCTTGGTTTCTTGTTGTGGAATAGGGGGTATATCAATGGCACTGTTATCAAAGCCCGTGTTATCATTTAATGAAGCGATCAATGCAATCAATTTAGATTTTCTTGAAGCTGCTTCAGATTTTAGTTGAGTCCATTTATCACAGGATTGAGTGACTGCATCCACCACACGTTGATCCTCCATCAATTTATTAGCCACTTGCTTAAATTCATCAATTAACTCACTGATCTTGGGGTTATAGTAATGGTATCTTGTATCTAAATCAATTAAGAGAATCTGTAAATCGCTACGATTATAAACACCATCTATAATACGTGCATTGGATGGGTCTGCACGAGAGACAACTTCGGCTAATGCAAGCAATAAGACCTCAAGTTCTTCCATAACAATTAAGAAATCAGCCATTTTCTCTGCTTCAATGATCGCTTTACGTTTTGTATTGATGAAATCAACCAAGTTTTGTAATACGCCAGAGATCTCTGTACGCTGCGTTGAAAGAGCTTTTGTGATACTTTCCGGTATCATCGCATTCAATTTATCATCAATCGTTTGAACGATGGGCTGTAAATTTGTTTCGAGATCACGATCAAGAATATTGAGTTCGGCTTTTGCAGAGGCTAATCGATGTTCTGTAGGAATTGCAGTTAAAGGGCACGTTCGAACCGTAATTAAATCACAAGAACTATCTTTGCTGATGACTGAAGAGCGAAAAATTCGAATAGCATCTACACGATCATTCATATCATATAATTTTGTAAGAATAAATTTCAGTTTTTGTGAGATTTCGTCAGTACGCTTTGACTTATCCAAATCAGATATAGCTTCTTGGTATTGTTTTTCCAAGTTGTCCCATAATCCTAAAAGACTTATTCTACGTTCCTCGATGGCTTCTTTAATTTCTGTTTGATCAAGATTCATTTCATATAAATCAAGCGGTTGACCATCTTTTGTAAAGAAAATTCGTGCTTCCATCTCTTGGAATGCTTTCACGGTCGGTTTCATTTCATTCATCTTTTGCTCTAAACTACCCAATTCTTCCAAGAGATCGTTTAAGCTTGCATCTTTTGGTAATTCAGAAATAGCCTTTGAACAATGTTGAATCCAAGTTTGTAAGTCTGTAGCCGCCTTTGCATGAATTTGTACTTTTCGAATAAACATAATCTGTTTCTTCTCTAATCCAATTGTATTTGATAACTGATTTAAGCTTTCCTTGATATGCTTTATCAAGTTCAATGAAGAGGCACTACTTTGTGTTTCTGATTCAAGTTCTTTTCCAGCAATAAATAAGTTCTTCAGTTGTTTAGCAAGCATCAGGTAATCTTTTTCAGATCGACTATTCGCGTTTTGTGAGCTTTTAAAAATGAGGTCAATGGATTGAAGCGATTGTGAAGAGAACTTGCTACTGCCTACCGCAGATAATCGACGAAGAATAGTGTCCGTTTGATCTTGTACTTGATCTAATAACTTATCTGTATCACTTAAGAAGGTACTGTAAGCTACTGCTTTATTCGCATTACATCGAAGTGTATCCAAGTTGTTTGAAGCCGCTTGCACTTTATTCATTAAGTAACTGTGTCGATCTCGAGCACGAGAGTAATTAGCTGTCTGAAGTGGATCCTCTACAGCTGTATCCGAAGCACCACAAATATCAACCCCAATCTCTTTTAAATGAATCGAAGCTTCATCAATCTTTTGCTGAAGTTTAAATAGATCTGCATCCTCCCATCCTGATTTCGCTAATGAAATAATATCTTGGTTAATATGACCTAACAAATCCTTTTCTACCATGCTGAGTCGACGTTGACGGTCATACCATTCTTCTACAGTTTTAAAAAATACTTTTAAATCCCCAATTTCTTTCTCAAGCACAGACCAGTTGTTTTCTAACGCTTGTTGAATGATACGTATCTCTTGGATATTTTCAATTTTGGAATGTTCAATTAAAATAAAGTTGGAACAGATATCTTGAAATTGAAGTTGATGAGTAGCATAATCTGTATTGATATGTTCTAAGGAATGTGTAAACATATCTAGTCGCTGTTTATCTTGTTGTTCAGATTGACCCGTGATAAATCCACATGTTTGTTTTAATCCAGGTATTGATTGTCGTGTTTTATCAATAAATGATTGCAGCCCACGATTATTCTCTAAATAACTATTACCGTCCTCCATTTTCTTCCGAAGTGCTTCTAGATCCAATCCATGCTGTTTCAACACATGCTGTAATCGATCAAATTTCTCTTCCAAATTCAAAGAAATCTCTAAAAGCCCGTCTCTATCCAAGGACACTACATTCAATTTATCTCCACTCTCTAATAACGATTGAATACACGTCAAGAGTTCAATTACTTCGTTCTCTTTTCCATCCTTTAATCTATCCAGTATCATCTTGAGATCTCTTTCTCGCGCCTGTAAATCTTGTACACTAAATGACCCGATATCATAAATGTTGATCTTGGCCTTTTGAATCATAAGTAATCGATCATCTGCCCAATCACAAAGTTGAACACCTGTCTCCAGATACTCTCTGCCAAAGTGATAGATTTTTAAAATATCTCGAAACATAAATAGACGAACATTCAAGTCCTCGCTTATGACAATCAATTGGTTGCATTTCTCCGTAACCACTTCATGGATGCGTTCATTTGCGGTCAAATTACTCTCTCTGTCTATCTCCAATGCATGGACAGGATATGGAATACGATGTGCAGTTAAATTCACAAGTTGAGCAATCTTTTCATGCATGACTTGAATACGTGTCGTGATCTCTTGGTCCTCTTCACGAGAACAAGCATGGGTTTCTAAATCAGACACATCCCTTTTTATAACCTCGGTTTCATTTACCACGACTTCTACTTGGTGCAAGAAATCCATCACATTCAAACGTTGTTCAACAACATGTCTTGTAAACACTAACTGTTTCATTACATCCTCAAGCATTTGTTCACAACTGATTTGTCTTGTTTTAAAATGTTGTGGTAACTCTAGACGTGAAGTACTATCAAGGTATTCAAAGTGATTGATCGTCTTTGTGAATTGATTTTGATCGAATTCAGAGACACTTTTTTCAAAATATAAAAGTTGTTGAATGATCGCTTCTTTTTCCTTTTCCTTTTCAAGTAATTGTTCCCGTCTACTGGATGTGTTCATCACTTCTGTAGTAGGTATCCATCGTGCTTTTGAGTTGAGAAATTCAGATAAATCTGTCTTCGTCTCTAATAACCAAGTTTGTGATTTCTTGTGCTCTTGTTCCCATGAGACACGTTGTGTCAATAACTGTAGATCATAACTCTTTTTTCGTAACAAATGCATAAGTTTATCCAAACTACTCAAGGTAGTTAAAGTAATTTCGATCGTTGTTGTATCTGCAGGACTAAGATCTTTATCAGCACGACCCGAACCAGTAAGCGTCTTGACATGAGACCTTAACCTTGCCATATCTTCCTCATTAAATGCATCAATTTCTTTTTCCAAACGTGCATAAGTTGTATTATACTCTTGCACTTGATTATAAGTTACTGATAACTCTAACTGAAGTGGGTCAGGTAACATCGTATCATTCAATTTCTCGATTCGAATCTTGATCCATTGTTCAATCCGTTCTGCTTCAGTGAACCAAACACGAACTTCATCTACCCAGTTCATCACTAAATTGTTCTTGTTTGAAATGTATTCAAATTTAGTGAGATAAAGTGTATCTTCTTGCGTTGTATCATCAATTAAATCCGAGAAATTCGATTGAAGTGTGCCTACTAAATTGGTCGTACGTTCCATACAGCTCTCAAGTGCTTGAATATCGTAATGCGTTGTAATTGATTTTAACATTTGGTTTTGAACGGCCTCTAACTCTTGTCGAATTGAACTGCACATACGTCCAAAAGCAAATCCACGGCGAAAATTAGATAGCTCAAGTTCCGATCTCTCAAATTCGTCAGAGATCGTTTGATGTAATTGAAATAATTGATTTTTGGATACAACAAGCTGTTGATGATTTGTTATGTCCAAGTCCTTTATTTCGTTTTGAAATAAATAAATATCTCCATCTGTCAACGTTTGAAACTCGGATTGTAAGAGCTTAAAGTTTCGATCATAGACAGCATAATCTTCTTCCGTTGCTTGGAGTGGATGAAGCACTCGAAGTTGAAGCATACTGTCGCTTCTACTACTGCTGCCACTAGCCACACTGTTGTTTTCATAGTATCTTGAGGTAGATACGGTTGTACTGTCATCAGTGAATGAGAGATCAACTGAGCTGATGGAAGAACTGGATAATCTAGTTGGTATATTTGAGATCAAACGATGATGTAAATTATTCAACTTTTCAGCAAGAATAGATGCTGTGGATTCTACATGGTCTAAATCATTTGATGAGGTATCTTCTTTGTATTTTGTTGTCTTTGTGATATTTAATTGCTGTACAGTAAATGTAGAAGTAAAAGTTGTGATCGTACTATTTTTAAATCGATCTATATCTTTATGCCGTTGGATTATTTTATCTTTGGTTGGATTAAATAAAGAAGGTATAAGTTCTATAAGATAGTTTAGAATGGCAGATTCATCTTGATTGTCATCTTCTAATAATGGATCAAACAAGATTGGGATATGATATGTTTCAGATACAGTTTTCAAGACACCGGAGAGTTGAGTTGTTGGTTGGTGTAATAAGTCAGGTACACTTTGTGGATTGTGATAATGAAGAATCGCTAACAAATGTATTCCGGATTTCCATGAAGGTAACGTAAAATCAACAAGTGGCAATATTATGGATGCATTTACGTAGTCTGATAATATATAACTAGACCATGAAAAAACGACGCTTTTAATATCTTGTAAAGTATTGGGTATAATTTGAGGAATCTACATAATATGAAAAAGTTAATTATTTAATTGTGTATATAAATGTTTGTATGTGTTACATGAGATGTAAAAGATAATTCTTTATTGTGTGATAGTATATGAACGATAGTATAAGCCTGATACTGTGATTGAAGAATACTGAGTACTGTTAAAATTTGTTCTTGATCTCCATTCAAATAAGCAGAGATATCAATGCTAGGTAAAACTATAGAGACTGGTATAGTTGAATTTATTCCATTTAGTAATAATGATATATCGTTATTTAATAGGAATAATTCAGTATTATTGAATAGGGTTTGTATTAAAGTAACAAGTATTGCTGGTTCTTTTAACTGATCCAAACTCTTAATGTCGATAAATAGATTAACCCAATGAAGTAAACTAGATTGTTGAAATAGTGTCATTTACTTTCTCATAAAAAAAAAAAATTTAAAAATAAAAGAAGAAAAAGGAACGCCATGAAAAAAAAAATGAAAAAAAAGTGATATGCAGAACCAAGCTTTCCGAAATACTCGACTGTGGCACGAATTTCTAGTTGCAACACGTTCTCTCAATCTAATTTTCCAGACCCGAACGTGTTGTATTCGTAACTTTTAAGGTCTTTTACTCATCATGTGATATACGATGTGATATAATAAATAAATATGGTCAGTTTTTAATTTTTTCTATCAATCCGTATACTTTTGTATAATAACTAGGGTAAAAACCTTCCCCATGATTGTTTTACACAAGAATATAATATTTTAACCAGTAGTCTTAACTTAATAAAACCCTAAATTCAAATCCCACTACTCTCATTTCAATTGTTGTATATTATTCATTCTCGACCAACTATAGGTATTTAGCTCTCTTTGACAGATATGTCTAACATGCTTATAGATGGTTCAAAACGAGATGAAATGCATATATATATATATATATATATATATATCTTACTGCTTGCTTTCTTCCTCCTGCTTCTTCTTGTCAAATTAGATTGATCTCAGTACTACTTTAAAAGTCGGACTTGTTTGATGTCATTTTCAAATTGATTTAATTACTTTTAATAGAAGTGGAACGGTCCGAAAAATAATAAACCTTAAACAAAGTGTCTCATTTAATATAAACAAAATATCTCAGGGCTTTTTTTTTTTTGAGAATTTTTTTTTTTTTGCCACATTACTGCTTTCGATAATAACGTAACGACAATATAATACATATACTCTGCTGCAGAGTAATGTATGTGAGTTTAATAAAAATAAAGCGTTTCTATCACGTATTATACCTTAATTATGGGCTGTCTAATTTAAAGTTTTATTGAGAAAGAGGGAGAGATAAACTGTAGATTTAGTATCACTTTTCCATTCATCGACAGTATTACTAAAACGTTCTTAGCAATATATTTCCGACATTGTAATGCAAGCTCCCTATTAACCTGTACCTATCAAGCCGAATTTTTGAGTGAGAACAATAAAATTAAATCAAGATTTTTATTGTTCGGAACGATACATTTAATTGTATCGGCAGCTCTTTTATTTTAAATTTTATGTACACATACACTTTTTTCAATTTAAAAGAAATAGACTACGTACCAAAACACACTGATAGTGAAATAATCAAGCATGAAAATCAAAAGGACTAGTATTTTTTATTAACCTTCAAATAAGGTAGTAATTATTTTAAAAATGAGGTTACTAAAAATCGAACATACCAAAAATAGAAACCTATCGTTCAAAGAGGTACCAAGCCTTCCATACAAATAGATAAAACAACCTATTTTTTTCTTATATGGAACAAATCGAGATTAAATATATATATTTTTGGGCGATTTGATTGGCTGAAACAATTTTCCAGGAACAGAAAAAACTTTCTTGTCAACATGTAAAAAATATACTTGCCCTAACAGAAATTGTATTTTTGTTTTCTTACAACAAACCTTATACTTTGTTATTAGTTTATTTTGATTTTTACATCACTAAAAAGAGAAAACAATTTTCATTTGACTTTATTGACTATCTATGGTTCAATGATTTTTTAATGTTAAGATATATCCATATTTCTAATTTTTGCCAGACAGAGTTGAAAAATATACCGTATTTTAATTAATGGTTTTTTTAGTAGTGTTCAATCAGTATTTAAGGTACACGATGTCATAAGCATTTAAAGCAATTATGAATTACTCAAATAATAAACCAGCTTGATTAATGATATGAGTAGCTGACTCAAAGCATACACACGATTTATTAAATAAATCTGTAACTGAAAGTTAAATAATGAAAGCTGAGGGCTGTTTTTTACAACGTTTACTATTGTACTGTTCGATCGTATCTATCGCTGACTCTATATTCTCATTAAAGCTCTAGCCACCATATGCTGATTAAAAAAAGAGGGGAAAAAAGTCGCCTGTTTATTAATCTTGATAAGATCAAAATAAAAAACCTGCGTGAACCTTGTCTAATAACCAAAATATGACGCGTTGTTTTATTAAATATAAGAGAAATCACATCAGGTTGAAGCACTTTAGTATTATTATAGTCACCTTCTTCTAATATATTGCTTTTCTTCACACCATCATGCTATAAAAAAAAAGCATTGGCAATTCCTTATTCTGTATTGATAGTTTGAGTAACCAGAATACAAAGACAATAGGGTCCTCCCCCCAAAAAGATCACATCCATCATTGCATTTTTCTGGAGCTTGAATTTCCAATAAAGGTAATTTGTGTGTGGAAAAAATAAACTTTATGAAATCCTTATCTTACACTTTGTCTTATCTAAATCATTCAGGGTATGTCCCGAACCCGAGTTACTAAAGAAGTTCAATTAGATCATGATAATTTAACTGCTCATTATTATATTTCACTGGGAAATAAATTTATTTTTGGGGAAAAGAAGGACCAAGTTTAAAAAAAAAGAGCCTGACCCAATTGTATATTTGTTTTTCTTATAATATATCCATCAATGCTAAATAAAAAATGTATTTTTAAATCCCATATTACAAATCAGATTTTAGTTTGTTATTGTTATGTTTATGTGGTAATAGAAAGATAAATTCTAGATTACAGCAGTAAATATTCTTCTAAAATAATCTATGCATGAAGTGACCTATGTATGAAATGATCTATGTATATAACTCTTAATGTGGTACTGATTTAAACTATTGTTTACCACGATATAACGGAGTTAAGAAAATGATAGTGCCAAATAAACAAATTACGCACCTCTTCTTTCATGATGAGAGTACCTGTCACAAAAAAAAAAAAAAAAAAAAAAAAAAAAAAAAACTCTGTTGTTGTACTTGATATAAAAGAGATCCCAGTATCCACTCAAAGTATTTTTTTTTGTTTTTTTTTTTACTTTTATCTTTTTTTATTAAGAAAACAAAACATAAAATGGTCTTTCTCACCAACGCAGTTTCCGATGGTAAGTTCATCAACTATAAACATTATGTGTTTTACATTTGAGAAATTAAAATATGATATACAAAAAGATCGTATTGCCAAATCAAATGAAAATGGCGATTTGCATCATGATTCAGTTAGTACTACTATTTATGGATCAAGATGGGCTTCCCAGGATATCCCAAGGTTTGTTGATATTTACCCAGCTTTCTAATTGTGCCTAACCCTTTACTTTTACTTGTAGATTTGAATTACCAGATGTAAGTATCTCTCTCTTTATTATAACAAAAATAGTAGCATGAAACTAACTAGATATTTGTGTTACATATTATAGGACGAAATGCCATCCAGTAAGTCTAATAATATATAAAAGCGATCCTTTTTTTTTTTTTAATCTCCCGCTAACTCTATATTTTCAATATTAGATGTTGCTTATAGACTAATTAAAGATGACTTGGCTGTAAGTGAATATGTCATGATTTAACAATGACTGAATATATTTACTTATCAAACAAAATCTTTTGTAATTATAGCTTGATGGTAACCCAGCACTTAATCTTGCTACATTCGTTACTACCTACATGGAAGAAGAAGCTGAAAAGTTAATGACTGAGAACCTTTCAAAGAACTTTATTGATTACGAAGAGTATCCTCAAAGTGTTGAATTAAGTGTAAGTGTGTAACAATGCCAAAAAAAAAAGTGACTCTTGGCATTCGCGCAAATAATTAATATCGAATGTTATAGAACCGTTGTGTAAATATGTTGGCTCGTCTTTTTAATGCACCTATGGATAGTGAAGAAGAAGAATCATTAGGTTGTTCTACTGTAGGCTCATCTGAAGCTATTATTCTCGCTACTTTAGCTATGAAACGTCGTTGGCAAATTCAGAGAAAGGAAAAGGGCTTATCTACCGAGAACCCTAATCTTGTGATGGGAGCTAACTGTCAGGTTGCTTGGCATAAGGCTATTCGATACCTCGAAATTGAACCTCGTGAAGTTGGCTGTACGGAGGAAACTCTTTATATGGATGCCCATAAGGCTGTTGATCTTGTCGATGAAAACACGATCGGTGTTTGTGCTATCTTGGGATCTACCGTAAGTAAAAAATAAAAATGTGTGTGTGTGACAAAGAATGATGTATTTATGTCATTTTGTTTATAGTATACCGGTCATTATGAAGATGTCGAGACTTTAAATACTCTCTTGGAAGCAAAGAATGAAGCTAATGGCTGGGACGTCGGTATTCACGTTGATGCTGCCAGGTAAAAAGAAAAAAATATAGAGCCTAATAATATACATGACTAAACATAAATTAGTGGTGGGTTCGTCGCGCCTTTCATTTGCCCTGAGCTGGCTTGGGATTTCCGTCTCAGTCGAGTTGTTTCAATCAACGTCTCTGGTCACAAATACGGTATGACGTACGCTGGTATCGGCTTTGCATTATGGAGAAGTCCCGAATATTTGCCTAAATCCTTGATCTTTAACATCAACTATTTGGGTAGTGATCAAGCATCATTCACTCTCAATTTCAGTAAAGGTGCAGCTCATGTTATTGCCCAATATTATATCATGATTCGTTTGGGCCGTGCAGGTTTCACCAAGATTATGAGAAACTTGACGACTACTGCTGATCATTTGGCTGATAGATTGAATTGTACTGGACGATTCATTATCATGAGTGAAGGCGGTGGACGTGGTTTACCTTTGGTTGCTTTTAGATTAAAAGAAGAACAACATTACAATGAGGTGAGATTTTTTTTTTTGTTTTTGTTTTTTTTTTTCTTCTTGAAACTAATTTTTTTGTATGTAGTTTGATGTATCATCCAAATTACGTGAGCGTGGCTGGATTGTACCTGCTTATACTATGGCACCTAATGTTGATCATTACAAGATGTTACGTGTGGTTGTACGTGAAGATTTCTCTAGATCACGTTGTGAAATTTTGGTAAGAGATATCGTTGCAGCTCTTCACTTTTTGGATAACACTGACGAAATGCAAATTGAAAAGAGACGGTAAGAAAATTTCTTCTATATCTTTCTATAAGAACAACAAAAGTAACTAACTATTTTTTTTTATTAATCATATAGTGAAAACCATAAGAGACATTCTTATAGTGCTGTTCATTCTCGTCACTCAAGTAAATTCTTTTCTAATGAAGAAGTTGAAGAACTTCAGGATGATATTAATGCTTCTCAAGGCATTTGTTAAAAAAAACAAACCCCCCCCCCCCATTTGATATTTCTTTGAATAAAAAAATAATATAGTTGTATTTCTAAACCCAAAAATATACTTTTTGATTTATAATGAGTTTTTTTCTAAGAGGAAAGCAGTTATTTATTTTAAATAAAAATGTGAAATACATATTTCTAATCTTTCTTTTTAACTGAAATAGGCATTTCATTAACAAATGTAGGTTGAGGTAGAACAGTGGTTCTAAAATTGGTAGTAGGTGGAGGAGTATGCGTATGATGATATGTAGTATTGTTTGGAGTATAAAAACCCATAGGTTGTTGTTGTAATTGTTGTTGTTGCTTTTGATGAAGTCGTGCAGAACTCATGGATTCAACTTGAACACAGATTTCTTTTAAGCCGTCAATATGACTGGTGAAAATCTCAGTTACTGTACGACGTACATCTTGTGCTTTAACACCGTCTTGAACCAACACGTGGATTGAACCGACCACTGTCTCCGCCTCATTGGGCCAAAAGCGATAACTGTCTACACTTGCCACACCTGGAATTCTTTTAATTTCTTCTAATGTACCCTCTACTTGATTTACAACATGGTCGCTTAATTCAAGCATCAAGACTGAGGCTGATTGACGGATAAGTGGGATCACAGATAACACGATAAGGACTGCAATGAAAAGTGAGGCAATTGGATCAAAACCTGTCCAGCCAAACCATTGAATTAATAAAGTAGAAACAATTACACCTGCAGAACCCAAAGTATCTGCCATAATATGTAAAAATACACCTTGCATGTTGGCACTGTGTCCATGCCCGTGGTCATGTCCATGATGGTGCCCGTGTCCGTGGTCGTGTCCATGTCCTCCGTGTGCGTGTCCATGATTAAATGCAAAGATACCAATCAAGTTTACAACAAGACCTACAAAACTCACGAGTAAAAGTCGATCGGTACTCATTTCAGGTGGATGAACTAAACGTTGAAGTGCTTCAATCACAATGGAACAAGAGATCAAAACTAAAAAGATACCGTTAAAGAAAGCAGCTACTGTTTCAATACGGTTGTACCTGAATAAAATAAAGTTTTAGTTTAATAAAGAGTTATATTCTCTTCTTTTTTTTTTTTTTTTTTTTTTTTTTTACCCATAAGAATATTTTTGGTTTGAGGGCCATTTACTCATAACAGAAGCAAATAAACCAATACCAAGCGCAAGACAATCAAAGAACATATGAATAGCTATACATAGAGATATAAGATATTTAGATATATAAAGTTATTGAATTTAAAAAAAAAAGTGTAATGGTTTTACCATCAGAAATAAGACCTAGAGAGTTTGTCCAAACACCATAAGCAAGTTGGACAAACATATAAGATAGATTAAGTAACAAAAAGTAAAAGATTTGTTTTGAATCATTGTTTCCAAGGATGATACTAAGTGAATGCTTTATGAAGCCAAGCATAGAAGTAGCTGCTGCATCAAAAACTAAAGTCTTTCCATAACCTAACTCTGCTGACTCTGCATGAGTCGGTAAGTCCAACATGGATGTAGAAAACATTGGTTTTCTTGTATGTATGTATGAAAAGAGAGGGAGAGAGAGAAAAGGGGTTATCGTTTTGACTTCAAGTTCAGACAACAGAAATAAGAATTGAGTTCAGATACTATGAAATAAGTTGGTTTGTACAACCTATCAAAAAAGAGAAAAAGATATACAGTGAATGTCTGCAATCAAAAAATAAATGTCACTTTCCAAAAAATTAATGGCATTAAGCCAAATATACTTGTCCTTTTGGAGTAAAAGAAATGTCGCATTAAGTTAAATCAAATTGACCTAAATAATGTTTCTCCTTTCGTTTAGGTTTTAAACTTTTTTTTTTTTTTTTTTTTTTTTTTTTGATAAGAGCAGGTTTAGGAGGGAGTCTAAGAGGTCGGCTGCGTTAGGATATAAAGGAAGGTCAAGTTGGGCATAAAGTTTTTGACATTGTAAGAAGTGGGCTATAGTAGTTTGGTCTGATGTTTGAAACTAGCTTCCCCAGTATTTCGAACTATTGCTATTAGCCCATACCTGGGATACCGGACTAAGTCATGTCTGAGAACTTGAAAAAACACTTCCATTTTGAAGGCAGCACCTCGAAAATAAATTGGTCGTTTTCTCGAATTTAAATAAAAGTAGACAACCCGAATATCACTTTGAGTCAACAATACTAATAAAAGATGAAGACAAATGGTGCAGATCAAGACCAAATAGCATCGTACTGACCAAAGACAAAGAAAGTAATGTTATTAGAAATAAAAATGAAATAATTTTACTAGAATAGAAGCAGACACTGATTATTAGGATTGTAAAGAGCATTATCTGCTTAGTATTTATTCAAGAAGCACAAACTAGCACCTGTCCAAGAGACAGGCCCAAAAAAACCAGGCAAGCTTGTAAGAGCCTGAAAAAAAAAATAAGATAAACTAATGTGGCCTTTAACTTTTGTGTTCAACGTCGCTTGATGCAAGGACTCAAAATTTTGTTTACTCAATTACGGTATCTTGAAAAAAAAGCCTATGGTTCCCTTAAGACATTCAACAGTGGCTTGTATTTCTTTAGATATCTATATTTCCTCAACATTAATCTGCTACACAAAAAAAAATTAAGCAACTGGATAGGTACATACCATATTCAGCCAGTCTGTAAGCAATGTAAGATCAGGTATAAGGGCACTGTAAGCCTCTGACTTTCTCTCGAACGAAAGCAACCTTTCGAAAAGCTAAATAATCACATTCATGAGTAATGTTATCTAAATGGCAGCTCAATTAGGCAATGTAATTCGAACGTTAAATATGATTCCTTACTTGGGAAACACGTCTATCGGAATTTCGTCTACCAGAATTAGTAAGGCGTATGAAATCAATGCTTTTTTTTTTTCTTTTTCTTTTCACTTTATTTCTTTTTTTTTATACTCTAAAATGAATCTTCCTCGCCGTTAGCCTCTTAGTCTCATCTTTGATCACGTACGTTATCCCGATCAGATATTGTATCAAGAAGTAAATAACTTTGAAACCTGCATAAAACAGGTTGTCCGTGGTAAGTTATATCGAGGCCCTAATAATTTTATCAGAAATAAGTGATTCATTGTCTATTAAATCCCAATAGCAGTGTGGGTGAAAAAAATATGGTGCGCAAATCATTCAAGAAGAAACATATTTCCGATTTAGCTTGGCGCAAACACTGAAACAATAAGTGATTCTGACGCGTTAATAGTCAATTATTTAAAGCATAGTGCTTTACGGCCTTTTTGGATGATACGCGCGTGATCCTGAAAGAAGGTGAACCGGTGTCTGCAGCAACACAAAGAATGCAACTAATTAACGAAGTCGATATTACTTATGGAAGAAGAATTGATATCCTCGTTGCAACTGATCTTGACACTAATATTGATAATGTAGAAATATGCTCTATCGAATTCAAAAAGCCAAATGCCACTACAGCTACATTACTACAACAACAAAATAAAAATATCAGGATCAACGGCTGTATTTTGAATGACATCCATCTTTTCACTCAAAACACTGATCACCGGCTTTTTACTTAGATTTCGCTGGCAAATCTGCTTGCATTGTTCAATTGTTCAGATATAGAAACTGCTTTTATGACACAAGGTTGGGTATTTCGGCTTGATAAGCTCTATGGCAGAGTTACATCAACTTCGAAAAAATATTTTAAACCTTTGTGCCTAGAGAGAGTTCTCCGTGGAGCTTAGCACCAAAATCACATTGTCTCATATTGAGCAATCTTATAAGTATGATCTTGTGGAAGTCAGTGATTATACTTCAGATAATTTTGTCTAATCACCAGTCAATATATTCTTATCACCTAGCAATCAGTCAAAAAGAACAAAGTATATGACTGATCAATCATAAAAGGGATTTATATAAATATATTAATAGTCTCTTTTTTCATATAACAAATAAAGAATCATTTCTAGTGATCAATCATTATACTTCGAGAGAAAAAATCTTGGTTGTTGATCCAGAGTAAAAGAAATAAAGAACAAAAGAAAAAGTTATTTTATGACCAAACTACTAGAGCTCACTTCTTACAATGTCAAAAACTTTATGCCCAACTTGACCTTCATTTATATCCTAACGCAGCCGACCTCTTAGACTCCCTCCTAAACCTGCTCTTATCAAAAAAAAAAAAAAGTTTAAAACCTAAACGAAAAGAGAAACATTATTTAGGTCAATTTGATTTAACTTATTGCGACATTTCTTTACTCCAAAAGGACAAGTATATTTGGCTTAATGCCATTAATTTTTTGGAAAGTGACATTTATTTTTTGATTGCAGACATTCAATTTTCTGAAAGTTACAAAATTTACCGTTCTCGCTGTATCTATCTGGTATTGTCATGTCTTTTAAGCGGATAAAATATTCAAACATAACTTAAAGCTCAAAAATGAAGTACATATTTAGACGGTTGGTTTACGGGTATGCTCAAAAGCTATCTTGGAGTAAATAAATGTTTGTTTGCTTAGTTTTCTTGTTGTCTTTTTTATGATACTATGGTTCTAACCATTAATAAACCTCAACAAGTTCTTGGGATACTCTTAATTAACGAAAAGCTGTAACACCTCGTAACTTTTTGGCTAATAGCTACAACTTTTCTTTGATTTTTTTACACAAAAACTTAGTTTTCACGTAGTATATTTTCTGCGTATGTAGTAGAAATAAATTATTGTCATTCACTTTTTGGTTTATTGTTATCCTTTCTGGTACTCCTTTAAAAACAACTAGTCGCTAAATACACTACGTACAAGACTTTCTAAATTGATAACTACATAGACTGGTTCTCACTTTCTTACATTCAATAACTATCCCTAACCTATACAATTAAACAATCTTTAGATGTATCAATATACATTCGTGGTTTTCAGTGTTTCATTACAAAATAAAAAGACAATCATAAACCTGACATAAGAAGCATTTTGTTCAAACAATCTAACGGATAATAATTTATCCGGTCAAGAAAAGCAAAAAATTAAATATAAATGCGGCTAAAGTGGATCGAACACCTGACCTTCAGATCTTCAGTCTGACGCTCTCCCAGCTGAGCTATACCCGCTTATATATTTTTTAACTTTATTTTTTTATATGACGCAAAAAACAAAAGTGTGTCACGTGACATCACGTGAAAATCATGTGATTTTTGAAGAGAAATATCCTTTGAGAGCATATGAAAAAAAGAACAAAGTGTGATGATTTGAAACAGGATATTTATATACAAGGCAAATAGAAATTATTCCATTAAAAAAATATAGTTTGGATATTATGATGAGAAAGATAGACTTATTCAAGAAGAAATAATTTTTTTTTCAAACGAAAGAAAAAACAATAAAATCATATTTTCCTCATCACACTAAACTTAGTTGATTGAAAATTTTAATGTTTCAAATATATATAAATTTTTTGCTGGTGTTTGACTTGATATACTTATATTGAAGGGGTATATGTTGACATGTACATACACTATTCCCCGTTTTTTTATTTCTTTTTTATATTACTTCTCTCTTCAAGAAATAAAAAAAAAAAAAAAAAAAGATGGAACGTCTACCACAAGAGTTGATCGAAAAAATTTTGGATTTACTCTCACCAAGAGATATTTGTTCGTTCAGTCAAGTAAATCAAGATTGGCATATCAATGGATCTATGAAACTTTATTATTACCCTCGTATTCGAAACGAAAAGAAGCTGGCCTTATTTGCAACAAAAATCACCAAAACATCACAGTCTTATATCCGAGTACTTGACTTTAAAAACGTGCAGACATATGTAAATGACCATGTCATATTACCACTCTTGAACAACGTCTGCCACCTAAAGTATCTTGATCTATCTAAATGTACCAACGTATCACCTAACCTATTATTCCAACTTGTAAAAAATAACATGAATCAATTGGATACTTTGATACTGGCCGATTGTATATTATCAACAGATATATTGGAATGTATAGGAAAAAGCAATCAAAGTAAATTAAATATACTCAACTTGAGTAATACAATGATTAAACCATGTACAGCTATTGATAGTTGTCATCCATTGGAATCTATTATGAACGATGGAGGCTCTTGTTCTCAACTTGCTTATTTGGATCTTTCTTATTGTGCTTGGGTGAATAGTCAAACAGTAGAGAATATAGCGATTGGGTTACCTCAGTTAGAAGTGATTGTTTTACAATGGTGTAATAAAGTGAAGCCAAGGTCATTCAAGGTCTTAGTCAGTTGTTTAAAATATCTAAAATCAATTGATCTAAGACATATTGATTCGGTTGCGAATGAAAAGGATATTTTCGAGATGGTAGAAGGAGCAAAGTCTTTAAAGAAAATCTTGTTTACCTGTAAAAGATTAACAACTCAAATTATGTTGTGATACAAAAATGATGCTTTTTTTTTACAGTTGTGTGTTACACATGGGAATGTGTTTACCATAAAACGGGTATTCAATTGTTCCGCTAAAATCAAATAAATAAATAAATAAAAAATTTGTTTTTAGACGCATCTGTTTTTTATTCTTCTTTTTATTTTTTAATCCCGAGAAATATGTCTGAACATGAACATGGAATGGGTCATAGTCATGATTTAGACCCTGCTTTATTCGATAATAGTGCAGCCACCGATGAACCGATTGGATTAATTATGACACTTCATATTACATTTATGGTTGCAGGTACATATATACACATACACGCATATTTAATCATCATTTTATTAACACTCGCAAAAAAAAAAAAAAGCATTTGGTATATTGTATCCATTAGGTATGGTATTAGGACTAGCTAAAAACAGGTGGCATGTACCAGTACAAATTTTAGGGACATTGTTATTTGTATGTGGTATCTTCTTAGCGCACGCACATAATGGAAGAAACTATGTAAGACAAGAGCAAAAAAAAAAAAAAAAAAAAAAAAAAAAAGTTAATAGATTCATATGTGCTGATAATATTTAATTAGGAACCTCATATTGCACATAGATGGTTTGCAGATATTGTGATATGGACAGTTTCTTCACAATTGGTATTAGGTGTATACCTTCGATTTCATTTAGAAAGAGGATTTCATGGAAAGATACGACCTGTTTTAACAAAAGTACATAAATATCTTGGTGCTGCTATACCAGTGATTGGGTATGTACAGATCGTTTTAGGTGTAATTGCTTCTTTAGGGTTCTGTTACGGAGGTAAATAAAGAGAAGAAGAAAAAAAAGGTTCCATCTGTATTTACACCCTTTTTTCGTTTTCCTCCAATTAGAGTCAACCGGACAATGTTTAGCTCATTTCATCATGGGATCGTCATTTGTGGCATATGGTATTTTATTACTTTTATCACTTCGCGTGGGTGGACCTTGGTTACTTCGAAATGGAAAAAGTCAAGAATGGTATGATAGTTGGGTAATTATGATCTGGGGAATTGTGAATACGTTTACAGAGCACAGGTATAAAATAGATAAATTACATAATACACATACATTTTTTCTTATACGTATATATCAATAGATGGGGCCATGAATGGAATCACGGTGATTACCAACATACATCAATGGGTATTATTTGGTGGGCAGCAGGCATTGTTGGAATCATACTTAGTCGAAATGGACAGAGAACGGTGATTCCATCTATTCTAATTATATTGACAGCAGTAGCATTCCAAGGTCACGCGCAACATGTAGCCAATAGTGGTGCAATTCATTCGTATTTTGGATACATGTTAATGGCTGGTGGTCTCAGTCGAATTATTGAGATTTGCTTTGTATGGAAACAAGGTCAATTTAAAGAAATCTCTCCTTGGCAATATATCCCACCACTTACATTAATATTGGCTGGCTTGTTATTTATGGGATCAACAGAGCAACAATTAGCTTATTTAACTGTAATGGGTGCAGATGTAAGCTCTTATAGTAATATCTTGTTATCATTTGGATTTATGGTGTTTGCTCTTGCTTTTTGCTTAATTTATTTATGGGAGAAATTAACAGACTATCCAAATTGTTTAAATGATGGATATACCGAAGTTCAAGCTTCAGCCGTCTTGGATGAAGAAGATGAATTAAAGGATACATAATAAACTGTATATATATATATATATATATATATATATTTAAAAAAAATGCACAGACAGTTGGTAAAGTAAAACCAATCGAGATATGTAAATACACCTCTCTCCTGTAAAGAGTGAGTAGAGCTGCTGCGGTATAAAAACTTTCTTTTGGGGAGAATGGACATACCCAATAAGAAGAGTCCCTTTAAAAAAGGAAATCAATAGAACGATGACGTGGAATATATGAATAATGCCGTTCTCCGTCGTCCTTGATTACGTGTCGTGATAAAAAAGCTTTAATATTTCTTTATTCATTTTTTTAACTCTTTTTTTATTTCTTTTAATCAAAAAAAAAAACTAACATAAAAAGAAAATGACAAGTGATACTAAGAACAAACTTTTGTAAGTCGTTTTAAAAAAAAAGTAGATAGGAGAGAGAGAGAGAGAGAGAGAGAGAGAGCTAACTTTTGTTTTTTTCAAATAATAGACCTAACTCTGGCGAGGTAGATAACAACGCTGATCCTAGCCACGATCCTGCTACGGCCATCTTGCGTCGTAAGGCAGCACCTAATAAGTTGATGGTCGATGACGCTGTAAATGACGACAACTCAGTTATTACACTTTCTACTGCTACAATGGAAAGACTTCAACTTTTCAGAGGTGATACTGTCATCGTAAAAGGAAAGAAGAGAAGAGATACAGTCCTTATTGTTTTAGCTGATGATGATATGGAAGATAACAAAGCCAAGATTAATAAGGGTAATATATTTCTTTTTTTAAAAAAAAAGAAAGTGTGAAAATTGTATATGCTAAAAACTTGCATGTTTTAGTTGTTCGTAATAACCTTCGTGTAAGACTTGGTGATGTGCTTACTTTACATCCTTGTCCTGATATCAAATACGGTAAACGTATTCATGTATTACCTATTGATGATACCGTTGAAGGTTTAACTGGTAACCTTTTCGAAACTTTCTTGAAACCTTATTTCTTGGAAGCTTATCGTCCTGTACGTAAGGGAGATACTTTCCTTGTACGTGGTGGTATGAGAGCTGTTGAATTCAAGGTGGTTGAAACTGACCCTGAGCCTTATTGTATTGTAAGTATACAAATATATATTTTAATTATTTATATTGTTTATATCTAAACAAACACTCTTTTTAGGTCGCACAAGATACTGTAATTCATTGTGATGGAGACCCAATCAAGCGCGAAGATGAGGAACAAAGTTTGAACGAAGTCGGTTATGATGATATTGGTGGTTGTCGTAAACAAATGGCTCAAATTCGTGAATTAGTTGAATTACCTCTTCGTCATCCTCAATTATTCAAGTCTATCGGTATTAAACCTCCTCGTGGTATTCTCATGTTTGGTCCTCCTGGTACCGGTAAGACCTTAATCGCAAGAGCTGTTGCAAATGAAACTGGTGCCTTTTTCTTCTTGATTAATGGTCCTGAGATCATGTCTAAAATGGCTGGTGAGTCTGAAAGTAATCTTCGTAAGGCTTTTGAAGAGGCTGAAAAGAATGCTCCTGCTATTATCTTTATTGATGAAATTGATGCTATTGCTCCCAAGCGTGAGAAGGTAAAATATATAGAGAGAGATAGCGTGTGTGTGTGTGTGTGTGTGTTGGATAGGTAAGATTAAACACGATTTATTTTATAGACAAATGGTGAAGTTGAACGTCGTGTTGTTTCTCAATTACTTACTTTAATGGATGGTATGAAGGCTCGTTCTAACGTAGTTGTCATTGCAGCCACCAACAGACCTAACTCCATTGATCCTGCACTTCGTCGATTCGGTCGTTTTGATCGTGAAGTAGATATCGGTATTCCTGACCCAACAGGTCGTCTTGAAGTACTTCGTATTCACACCAAGAACATGAAATTAGATGACGATGTTGATTTAGAACAAATCGCTTCCGAGACACACGGTTATGTCGGTGCAGATGTTGCTTCACTTTGTTCTGAAGCCGCTATGCAACAAATTCGTGAAAAGATGGATTTGATTGATTTAGAAGAAGAAACGATCGATACTGAAGTATTGGATTCTTTAGCTGTCACTATGGAGAATTTCCGTTATGCACTTGGTGTATCTAATCCTTCTGCTCTTCGTGAAACTGTCGTTGAAGTACCTACTGTTAAGTGGAACGATATTGGTGGTCTTGAGAATGTCAAGCAAGAGTTACAAGAAACTGTTCAATATCCTGTTGAACATCCTGAAAAGTTCTTAAAGTTCGGTATGAGTCCTTCCAAGGGTGTCTTGTTCTATGGTCCTCCTGGTACCGGTAAGACCTTGTTGGCTAAGGCCATTGCAAATGAATGTCAAGCCAATTTCATCTCAATTAAGGGTCCTGAACTCTTAACAATGTGGTTTGGTGAATCAGAAGCAAATGTACGTGATGTATTTGATAAAGCAAGAGCTGCTGCTCCTTGTGTTATGTTCTTTGATGAATTGGATTCTATTGCTAAAGCAAGAGGTGGTGGAGGAGGAGATGCTGGTGGTGCCGGTGATCGTGTGTTGAATCAAATCTTGACTGAAATGGATGGTATGAACGCCAAGAAGAACGTATTTGTCATTGGTGCTACTAACAGACCTGATCAAATTGATCCTGCTCTTTTACGTCCTGGTCGTCTTGATCAATTGATTTATATTCCTCTTCCTGATGAAACATCTCGTTTAGCTATTTTGGAAGCTCAATTACGTAAATCTCCTGTAGCCAAGGATGTCGATTTAGGACTTTTAGCTAAACACACTCAAGGTTTCTCTGGTGCTGATTTAGGTGAAATCTGTCAACGTGCTGCTAAACTTGCTATTCGTGAAGATATTGAAAAGGATATTGCAAAGGAAAGAGCACGTAAGGTGAAGGAAGAAGCAGGTGAAGATGTTGGCATGGATGAGGATGAAGAAAGTGAACCTTTAGCTGAAATCACTCGTGCTCACTTTGAAGAAGCAATGCGTTTCGCTCGTAGATCCGTTAGCGATGGTGATATTCGTCGTTATGAAGTCTTTGCCCAAAACCTTCAACAACAACGTGGATTCGGTTCTTTCAAGTTCCCTGAAGGTTCTGCTGGTGCCGCTTCTGGTGCTCAAGCCATGGATGGTGTCAGTGGTGAAAGTGGCTTCGGTCAAGAAGGTGGTGATGATGACTTGTATGCATAAAAAAAACACATTTGAAAACTTTGCACTCTCAAAAATCTATTTCATAAACAAAAAAATGGATTGTTAAATATATTAAATAATAAAGATATTAAAAAAATTAAATAATCAATTATTGCAGTTGTAGTTCTTTTTGATGTACATATAGTATCTATAGAGATTCACATAGTTGTTTCATTTGACAAGAATTATCTAGTAGTTAATATCTCCGTGACTGCAGAAGGGGTTTTTTTTAAAGAACTAAAAAAAAAAAATATTTATAGACTGAACATATCCTTCTTTTACCTGTCACCCTATTATTCTTTCCTGATAACATGCATCAAAACAATAGTAGAAAGAGAGCCCTTACACCAATCGACAATGTTTCCACTCAAAAAAAACGTAGGGCTCTTGTAAGCGCAAAACCTGTCAGCAAGAAAGCAAATGGTGGTGATAGTAGCTCTAAAATAAAAGTCATGTTGCGTTGCAGGTATATGCGTACAATGTTACCTTGTTAAAGTAAAACAGTTGATCTAACTTGGCTTTATAGAGCAAGCACCAACACGAAAACTGTTAGCTCTCTTGAACCCATCACAAGCGATCCAAAGACCAAAGTATTGTTAAAGACAAATAATACAATTTATACCTATGACCGTGTATTTGACAAACATACTACACAACAAAGTGTATACGAAGAAGTTGCAGAACCTGCACTTAAAGAAGTATTAAAAGGGTAAACCTCCCCCCCCCCCCTTTTTGTGTATATTTTTTATTTCTAGTTTTTAAAAGCCTTTTTTAAAAGTTATAATTGTACAATATTTGCTTATGGACAAACTGGTACAGGAAAAACGTAAATATTTTATTATTATTTTTTTTTAAAGAAAAAGTTGTGTATATACTAATTGGTTGATAGGTTTACAATGGAAGGTGATTTAATTGAAGAAAAAGGTGGATACGGAGAAAACGCGGGTATTATACCTCGTACAATTCGACAGTTGTTTCATGAATTGAAAAAGATGGACCCTGATAACCATGTGATGGTTTCCATGTTGGAATTATATAATGAAGAATTACGTGACTTGTTGTGCTTTTCTGATGATCCAAAACAACTTAAAATATATGATGATGGACCTAGTGTAGTTGTACAAGGCTTAAGGGAACATGCTATTACCTCTGTGGAAAGAGGAATTGAAATGATGAAATCAGGTGTCAAAAAGAGAATGACTGCAGCTACGAATATGAATGACAAATCAAGGTATAATATATTCATTTTGTTTTCTTAATATGACTATGCTGATATATATACATTGTCTTTTTATTTAGTCGATCACATAGCATATTCACAATTACAGTTTATTTACGTGAAACATCTTCCAAAGGAGAAAAGTCGTTTCGAGTAGGTAAATTGAATTTGGTGGATTTGGCAGGATCAGAAAATAGTCGAAGTTCAGGATCAGAACAATTAAGAGCAAGAGAAGCTGCAAATATCAATCGAAGTTTATTAGCATTGGGTCGAGTTATTAATTCATTAGTGGAAACATCAGCACATATACCTTACAGAGGAAGTAATTTAACACGATTATTGAAGGATTCTTTAGGTGGACATACAAAGACATATATTATTGCTACTGTCTCACCTGAACAACAAACATTTGAAGAAATCAAAAGTACCTTAGATTATGCAAGTCATGCAAATGGTATCTGTAATAGACCACAAGCAAATATTCTAATCAGTTCAAATAAACATGTTGGTACACTCATGAACGACTTGGAACAAATGGATCGTGAATTACAAATGAATTATGATAAGAATGGTGTATATCAAACTAAGAAAGTATACGATGCAACTAAATTAGAGTTAGAGACAACAAAAGAGAATTTAAAAGGAAAAGATAATGAGATTTTAAACTTGAAAAATACTTTACAACAGTTACAAAATACACTTGACTTAGAAACGAAAGCAAGAGAAGAGATGCAGATGGAACAGGATAGATTGTTGAAAGAAACAAAGGTTAAGTATGAAATTAGATTACAGGAAATCAAGATAGAAACTGGAAGAGAAATTGGATTATGGAAGAGAAAATATGACGACTTAAAGCGTGGTATCTCTAATTTAGAAAATGATACCATTAACAGATGGCAATCCTTAAAATCAAAGTACATGTAAATAAATAGTTTTAATATTACGGCATCTTAATTTATTTGAAAAAAGCTTTACTATGCAAATAATATTGACAAATTGTGTTTGAAGTAATAAAAATGATGTAAAAAGGATCTCTTTTTTTGACAGGTCATGAAGTAATGCAAGTATGAACCAATCAAAACCTTTGCACGTGTATATCACGTGATATTTTTGAAAATAAAACGTGCTATAGTCTTATATAAAATATTGGTCTTTGCCATCACAAGGAAAGATGGCCGAGGTGAAAGATTTAGTTTATTAAAAAGAGAAATAATAATAAAGGGAGTTTATGCAGTCGATTTGCTTTTATCATTATTGCACTCCGTAGGAAAAAAAGAAGGAAAAATACTAAAAATAATCTTCAGCTGCTAAAGCAGCTGCAACGAAAGAATATAAAAAGGTTGAGGTGTAGGTTTTGAACGTGGAATCCTATAAAGAATTTAACTAGCCATCTGAACGCTACTCATCTAAGTTGTTTAAATTGTAATAGTGGGTAGTCGAAAGCAGTATGACGAAGTCTAGTTCTAGTCAGAAACAGCGGGAGCTAGTGGTCGACGAGCACAATGGATACGCCATTTGGAGCCAAAGTCGGGATCTTCAGGGAAATTGGTGGTAGGAGAGATACAGCATTCAATATACCAGAGGAGTTCAAGAAGATATGGCCAGTAAGAGCAGTAATTCTTTGGATTAGTTGAAAGCAAGTTAAGTGTATAATCGATAACATGAACCCCAGGTGGCGGCTGAGGGAGGTTATCGAAAACAGAACTTGGTATAGCATCACAGTCAATAGTTGAAAAGTGGCGGCGGGAAGTATGGTCATTGTCACAAACACAGGATACAGGACGTCCGGGTAACCAGCCCATTCGCCAGCGAAGTAAACGGCTACGATCGGTACGTGTTGCAGGTATATACAGGATTGGATCAATTTCTATTTTTTTTCTACAAGCTTTGGCCAGGACACGATCGGTAGTTTCCATGAATGAATCAAGTAGTTTTTGGCGATCGGTATAGAAAAATTGCGTCAGTTGAGATGGGCTGAAGCTGTCAAAGTCAGGCGGGAGCGACAAGAAGAGACGATTTTTTTTCAGACGAGATTCAAGCAGAGAAGGACCAGAGAGAGCAGGCTGTAACAGTTTCAAGAGGCAGTCTTCAGGCAGAGTAGAAAAACGAATGCAATACTTGGTGATAAGGGCTTCAATACGCCAGCTAACTGATGGTATGTTTGTCATGAGTTTGAGAGCTACAGTTGACGAAGTAGGGTGGCCACCAACCATTAGACGCAAACAACGATCTTGTAGCTGGTCGAGAACTTTGATATCTTTTTTGAATAAATTTGAAATGGCCAAGCCATATTCAAATTTTGGACGGACAAAAGTACGATACAGTTTTGAGCTGAGAAGGACCGAAAAGCCAGAGCGGTTTGCACCAAGACGATGTAATGTAGCCATTGCACCTATTGTACCACGAGAACGAATTGTAGTCATAGCACGATTGTCGATACCACGCTTGTCAAAAGGAACGCCTAGATAGGTGAATTCAGAAACCTGAGGAAGTGGTACACCATACAGTTTGAGTGGGTTCGAGTGTGTTTCAGAGGTAAAACGAGCAGTGGTATGATTTAGTACAGCGCATTTCTCGGGTTTCCAGCGGTAACCAAGTTTGATAGAATGGTCAGCAGCAGCTTGTACATTCTTTCAACTTCTGGACGAGTACCAAAAATAGCTACATCGTCAGCAAATAACAATGAATTAATGGGAGTAAATTCAAAGTTGGTAGCATCAGATGAGTCAGTATTGGGCAAGGCAATTTTGGTAGTAGCAGCAGAGGCATAAGCACGGAGAAGAGCAGGCAGCGTGTTGATATATATAGAATATAATAGGGGACTTAAGACAGAACCTTGTAGTACACCTGTTGTTGGTGAAAATGAAGTAGAGGAAACATTACCAATGAGTACAGAGATGGAGACATCGTCAAACAGACTTTGTAGCAGGCCAATCCAAGGTTTAGGTGTTCCAGTGTCTTGTAGAGCTTTCCAAATTATATTGCGATCAACAGAGTCATATGCCATAGCAATGTCCAGAAAAACAACAATTGGATACCGGTCATGGTGGCGACGGTAAAAGTCATTTATCAATTCATGGAGGCAGAGTGCTTGATCCAGTGCAGCGTGTTGAGTCTTGAAACCACCTTGAGCTACATCAATTCGAGGTGAGAAGAGTTCTACAGTTGGTTTGATGACCATTTCGAATAGTTTTCTAATAGTAGAAGTCAACGAGATGGGTCGGTAGTTGGATGCTAGAGCCGGGTCACCTTTCTTATAGATAGGAAAGACTTGAGCATGTCTCCATTGAG
The DNA here is from genome assembly GCA_025716855.1 of Pilaira anomala. Lineage (NCBI taxonomy): Eukaryota > Fungi > Mucoromycota > Mucoromycetes > Mucorales > Mucoraceae > Pilaira > Pilaira anomala. The sequence goes on along the minus strand of JAIXMQ010000013.1, from coordinate 624,226 downwards.
ATGGCGTATCTGACCAACACCAACATAGTTCAAACATCTTGGACAAGATAATTGCAAGTTGGGACTTGATAGGGACAAGCATTTCAGCACGCAAGTGATCAATACCGGGAGCTTTTCGACGCGGAAGGGCCTTAATAAGATCTTCTATGGTGTCAGTATCAAAAATACCAGTATTAGAATCATCTTCGGGTACAGCATGAGGTAGGTCACTGTCACTAAAAGAAGAAAAAGTAGATCGAGGTGATGGGAGTAAGTTACCGTTGTATACCTGTTCGAGATGAGCAACCATTTCAGAAGCAGCAGCAGTGGGACCATCAGGATGAGAAAATGTACCAGACTGTTCGCGTTTTCTTTTTTGGCGTTTAATCATTGATACGGCTTTTTCAACATCGTTTTCCACTGATTGACAATAATCGCGCCACGAAAGACGTTTTGCAATTAGAATATCATATCGGAAACGTTTGTTGGCAATGAGATATTCCGACCAGCGAGCCACCTTATCAATACCATTTGCATTACGCCAACGACGATAGCAACGGTTACGAAGATCAGCAGCATCTTGTAGGGCAGTAGTCCAGTACTTGTGCCATGTCTTAGGCCTTGGTTTTTGAGCACCAATAGTAGTATCAAGAGCCGAGTAGATAGCAGTACAAATTGAATTGTTTAAAGCATCAAAGTCAGGTTTAGAGCCAGTAGTAGTATGAGCATGGTTGGTTACTTGTAAAGCATTATCTAAAGTAGTGAGTACAGTTTTGGAATTTTTTAAGAAAGTGGACTTATATAATTCTCTAGGTTTGTATTCTTTTAGTTTGGACAATTTCCAGGTGCGGCGAGGGGCTACAGCATCAGGGATAACTCTAGTATCAGTATCAATTTCAAGATCAAACGTAAGAGAAAGGACACAGTGATCAGAACCAAGGGCCAGGTTTTTATCCACAAACATAGAGGCATTCTGTAATATAACTGGATTATTAGTAATAAATAAATCAATTATACTTGATTGCTTTTCATTGTTTATCATTCTTGCAAATGTTTCTTGACCATAGGCTAGAGTAGCATTAAGAATAGACAGATCACGTTCTTCACACCAAGAAACCATTTGAGTTCCTCTAACGTTACAATCACCGTCTCCTAAGAGTTGATGAAAACGAGCGTTAAAGTCGCCACAAAGGATTGAGTCTTGCTGGAGGGGTATAGAGTTAAGAGCGGTAAAGGCTTGACTGAGAGAGAGAGAAGGAGGAAGATAGAGGCAGGAGATACGCAATTTACCAAATTGGAGAGACAGGGTGTACGGATTAGGTGATAATAGATGAGTGACGGTGACGGGACAATTTGGATTGACCAAAGCCATTACTCCTTGGGAGCCTCTATTGTAATTTGCATTGACAAATACAGGAGGGCCGTAGAGATGGAATTGGGTCCAATTGTTGGTATATTCGAAGCGGAAAGGAGGAAGGAGTTTGGTTTCGGTAATAAAGAGGATTGTAAAGGAGTGACAGTGGGAAAGGACATCTGAGATACTAGTAGTGGTGAGACCATTAGCATTCCAAAGACCTATCGTGATATTGTTGTAGTTGTATTCCTCAATCATTGAGAGAGAGAGGAGGGAGACTGTTGATCAACTTGTTCACTACAAGGGGCTTCATCATCATCGTCAGATGTGGAGTCATTGCTGTTATCACTATCGTACGCATTCTCTGCAAATTCTTCACCCATTTCGCAGTCTTGATCACCAATAACAACAGCAGAAACAAATTCATCGGCGGCAGACTTACCATAGCTGCTTTCAGTACGTGTCTTCTTAACAGGACGAGGAAGACGGTGCTGAATAACACTGGCGGCAAGAGCTTGAGGGATCCATGCTTGAGCTACAAAAAATTTAGATACACTAGGAACTAAATACTCACGGATGAAGTTCAAAGTATTATAACATCTATCTTGTTGTAAAGCAACAGCCAAACGAGAACGTTGGGGAGCAGGCCAGTCTTGGTACTTGGGATCAGCAATATGGACAGGGTCACATGGGTTGAAATCTTGGATAGGCTTCACTTTACAATCTGTGAGTACCTTTAAGAAGGTAGACTTGTATTCTTCATGAAGTAATACACCAATTACTGATCGGGCAGGGAACGAGATATCCAAAACACGAGCTGTTTCAATACCTAAAACAGAGAAACGATGACGAACATCCTTTCGGTTAATGTTGCGTGAACGAGGAATGTACACGTAACAATAACCTGTAGGGGCGTTACTGTCGTTAGTAGATGGAGCGAAAAAGGCACGAGCAGTAGCAGATTTCTTGCGATCCGAGAGGGGGGCTTTAGGCTTGCGCTTAAGAACCTGAACCCAGTTGTTAGAAGGGGCAGCAGCAGTAGTAACAGGTTTATTTTTACTATTTGTTACAGTAGTAGTACCGGTAGCAGGCTTATTTGATGGAACAGCAATAGGTGTAGCAGTACTGTACTTACTAGCAGCAGAACCAGAGGGAGTAGCATCAATTTCCATAGCAGTACCAGGGGTAGAGCCTTGGAGGGTTTTAAGAATCGATTGTATGCGAGACATTTCGTTACTGAGACGTTGATTTTCAGAACGGAGTTCCTGAATCATAGTTTCATATCGGGCCGAGGTGGCGTCAAATTTTGAGTTTAAATTTGCGATGGCGGAGGAAAGTTCCTGCAGGAGCATTTCGACATTAGGGTTGTTCATCTTATTTTCAAGTTAATTTCAAAAAAGTTGTTGTTTTTCAAAATCGGATATCTCGAGAAATAAAGGTGATAGAGAGTTGGGGTTTTTGGATGTACCTTCTAAAAGTGTTGCTTAATCTAACTATATACTTTTTATAGATGGATGGATAGTTCTAAAATTAAAAATTAAAAAATTGCGGAGTTTCAAATTTTTTTAAAAAATTTTAAAAGTGAAAGAGCAGTGGAAAGATGGCCGAGTTGGTCTAAGGCGTCACGTTAAGGTCGTGATCTCTTCGGAGGCGTGGGTTCAAATCCCACTCTTTTCACTTTTGCACTTCTCAGCGTCTGAGTAATGTCACTATTTTTTTTGTCAAAATCAGTGTTACGAATGAGTGTCAGAGTTATTCTAATTGACTGGACTTATAATAAATAATATATAGTAGTAAAAAGATAATGTTTATTGATTTCTATTTTTGAAGAACCTTTTATGTTTTAATCTAATGTAGTACACAGCTTATTTAATTTAACTGTGACAATATCCCCTCCCTAAACGGTTTTTATACCAGTAATAAAGAGAAGAAGAGAGAGATTTTTTTTTTTTTTTTTTTTTTTTTATAGTGCTCTAGCTGTTCGTGGTATATACCAGCTGGATGAAATGTTATTGTGGTTTATTGAAATAGGTTTCAATCTGTCAGTGTGTATCCAAGAGTTGTATATTTTTCCTTCGATTTCTTTCAATTGATATACATTAAAATCAATGTTTGTGTTTATAACTTGATAAGGACCCATCCAATTATATTCTAATCCTTTTTTTGATTCGTTTCGAAGCAATACAAAGTCGTTTTTCTTGAATATCTGCGTCTCTTTACTCTTTATTAATTTATCCCATCGTTCTTTATCCTTTATACCTTGATTTCGCAATTTTTCTTCTGTTACAAAACGAATTTCTCTAAGTTGACGGATACGTGTCAGTGCATCCTCGGTGATGAGATTGGCATCAAATTCAGTAACATTGCTCATATATGGATTATGAAAATTGCCCGGAATTTTAGGGTGTGTACCATAGACTAAGAAGAAGGGACTATAACCGGTAGTGGTATGTTTTCGAATTCGGCAAGCAAATGTAACTGTATCAATATATTCGTCCCAGCTATGAACATCGCCATTAACATACTTTTTCAGCATATTTTTGATTACTTGATTCAATCGCTCACATTTTGAATTACTTCGTGGGTGATAGGCACTTGTAAAAGTGTGCTTTGATCTTCTTTTGTTCACATATTGTTTCAGTACCTTGGACATGAAATTTGCACCACGATCAGTAAAAATTTCTACAGGATTTCCAAATTTTAATACTATTTCTTTGTATATAAATCGTACAATTTCATCGCCAGTAGCATTTTTTAACGCACGAATAATTGGCCAGTTACTAGAATAATCTATCCATCGGTTTTCATTCTTTGTTGTTGTTGGTAATTCACCTATAAAATCAAGATGCCAACGTGAAAAAGCAGGTGGAACATCAAGCGGTTTCATCGGGGAATGATGAAGGTTCTTTTCAGTACGACTAGCTAATTGACATTGTGGACATGATTTTAACCATTCAAGTATATCTTGTTCCATACCTGGCCACCAGATTCTATTCCTTAATTGTTGATATACTGATATTTTACTAAGGTTACCATAGGCGATATGAAAATTATTGACAAAATCAGCACGTTGGTGAAATGGTATAAATTTGAGTTTTAATAAATCATTTGATTTTGGATCTTTAATAATTTTGTATATATGCTGATTCTTCACTATAAAATCTTTTTTTTTTTGCTTTTTAATTCTTGGTTCAGTTTTTGTGGCCATTGGGTTTCATCACGAAAATAAAGTAAGGGCCAGTCTTGAATAGGATCTTCTTTAAGTGATTGAACTGGTTTACTTGAAGAATATTTAGAATTATTTATATCATTAATGTTAGCATTATATAAATATTTTGGTTGTACTGAAACATTAGCAGGAACACAATCAGGGCCATCACGACGAGATAATAAATCCGGGATAATATTTTCTTTTCCAGCTTTATATTGTATGTCAGGATTGTATAGTTCTATTTCAGACATCCATCTAATTAATCGAGGAACTGGGTGTTTTTGATCACGATAATATTTCAAAGGAAGGTGATCAGTAAAGACTGTATACGTCTTACCATCAATAAAACAACGCCATTTTCGTAATGAGATCAAAATTGCCAGCATTTCACGCTCCTGAGCAGGATAGGCTCTTTCTTCTTTACTATATCTTTTGTTTTCAAACGCCAATGGTTTCCAGTTATTATCCGAATCTTGTTATAATAAAGCAGCACCTGTAGCAAAATCAGAACTATCACATTCTATCCTAAAAGGTTTGTTCATATCCGGTGTAAGTAATATAGGGGCTGAAGATAATTTTTGTTTAAGAGAATCAAATGCAGTTTGACATTCAGGAGTCCAAATAATTGATCTTGTCTTATAACCAGTACCTGCAGTTAAATCAGTGAGAGGTGAAGCTATATTTGCAAAATTGGAAATAAATCGCCGATAGTATTGTGTAAGGCCTAAGAATTGCCGCACCTGTTGAACATTTGTTGGAACTGCTGGCCAGTTTTGAATAGCTTCTGTTTTCTGTTGAGATGGAGAGATACCTTCTTTTGATATATGATAGCCTAAAAATGTAAGTTCCTTCATATTAAAATGTGATTTCTTAATATTAATAACAAATTTGGCTTCGTCAAGTTTTTGTAAAACTTGCTTCACATGCTCTTTGTGTTCCGTTTCATTTTTGAATAAATCAACAAATCATCAACATATATAATTACAAATTTGTCTACAAATTCTTTTAACACTTTGTTGATTACATCTTGAAAATAAGGTCCAGAATGTTTTAATTCAAATGGGGCTACTAGAAATCTGTGCTGACCGAATCGATGTGAAATAGTAGCTTTCATGGAGTCAGATTCTGATAGCCGTACTTGATTGAATGCCCCAATCAAATCAATTTGAGAAAAGCATGAACTATTATGCAGTTGGTCTAAACATTCATCTATTCTTGGAATTGGGATTCGTTGAGCTATTGTAGTTTTATTTATACTTCTAAAATCGCAACACATTCTTAATTTAGGTGATCCATCAGCATTGTTGGATCCAGCTTTTCTTACAAATAAAATGGGAAATCTATATGGTGAGGCTGTAGGTACAATTAATCCTTTTTCTTTCCAACTCATTTAATTGCTTTTTCAGTTCACTTAATTCAATAGGACTCATTCGATAGGGCTGGTGAAAAATTGGAAGTGCATCTTTTGGATCGTTACAATAATATCACGCGTATGTCTATGAGGTGGTAATTCTGTTACTTCTCCTTTAAATGCGAATTCCTCCTTCCATTCCTTGTCAAGTTTGACGTCTTTAATATCTATAGGTGATATCAGTGTAATAGTAGCATGGTTTCCCGTGTTTTCATCAACAAAATTAACTATAAAACATTCTGTAATTTGATCCTTTTTAAGCCTTCTTGCCACTTGAGTAGCAGATGCTAAATAGTCAACATTGGGTATTTTATTATGCCTGATACCAGTAGTAATTGTATTAACATCATTGATAGTATGGGAACTAACGATAGGATGAATAGTAGTAGTAGTATTTGATTTCACATCTTTGAGTTCCCAAGTATCATTGAACCAATCAGGTAATGGTTTAGTTTCCTTTAACCAGTTGCGACCAAGTATGATGTCAAATTTTGATTCGAATACATATGTAGAAATTACTTCTTGATGTTCATGATCATTACCTAAAAATAAACGAAAAGTAATTCTTTTGTTTGTATTTGTTTGTTTACCGTCTGCTGTCTCCACTGCTTGATTAACTACATTATTCTCAGTTAGTGCATGAGATACTAATTTTGGATGAACATAATTTGTACTGGCACCGCTATCAATTAGTATTTTGAAATTTGATCCACCCACCATTGCTTTATATAATGGCAATGAGCTTGATGCATTATTGATATTATTCAGAAAAGAGCGTTCAGCAACGGATAGAACATTTACTTCAGGAAGTGCGTTAGGTAATAAGACAGGATAAGAGTAGTAGTCATGACTATCAATAGAAGATATGTCAAGAAGATTTTTATTATCAATATCATTATTGTTCAAATCATTAGAAGAAAGTCTATGATTCTGATCAAATAATGGGTCGTATTTTTCCAATAAAGCATTAAGCTGTTGACGAAAGTTATTTGGTTTATGTTGAATATTATTGTTGTTATTAGTATAGTTATTACGAGGTTTTTGATAGTGACTACTAGGATTATTGTTATTTCTTTTCTGTTGAAAAATACCACGATCTTCATCCCATTTTTTATTTCTACATTCCGCCTTTTTATGACCAACCTTACTACAATAGAGTTGTTTAATTGTTTTTTTGGGGCTTCATGATAGAGTTTTCAACATAATAGCGAGGTTTAAAGCAAATTGGGCATGTCATTTCTTGTTTATCCGGAAAGGCATCATAACATCCATCTTTACATGTATCGATAATCAAGGGCTTAAAAGGAGTATCTTTTCTAGCCATAGTTTTGTATTTACGGAAAGAAGTTATGGGCGATTTATGATCTAAAGTATTTAATTGGGTGTTAAAGTTTATTCTTATATATTTTATAATGTAATTAATTTCAAATCACTCAAGAGCATATGATAATTATATGAGAATATAATGTGCTCGTTCACAACATAATTGTCTTAAAGAATTTCAGGTGTACCGGCTGGAGAATTATCAGGTTCATATTTAGTAACTGCTTCAATATTAGCGTTTTCAAATATTTGTGCATCTCCCACAATTGTATTGTTCATATCTGACTCATTCTCAGAATCAAGTTGATAGGCAACACCAGTAAGTGATATATTTAATTTATTTAAAATATCCTCACCAAGAAGTTCATCAAAATCAAATCCTGAATTAAATTTCATAATATCAAATTTATGTTCAAACGAGATTCCATTTGATATTTCACTTTTAAAGGATCTGTAGTACCCATACGAGATGCATTACTCTCATCAGACAAGAAATTAAAGGAACCATTTTAGTTCTGTACTCAGAAGGAGAGACAATGATTTAAATTGATAATTAATAAGAAATAAATGTATCTTATTATTAAAGTAGTAAAGAGTAAATGTATGTTTAATAATCGTAAGATTTGAGAGCGAACTAACTTTAATGAAAATAAACGGGAGTTCCATTTATGCTACTTGAGAATATATCAAATTTTTGAATTTTAATCTAGGGCTCATGTTTGTGAGGCATGCAGATTATTGGCTGAGATTATAGCCGTTACAATTATTCGTCTGTGCATTATTTGCTAATATATAAAATAACGGTTTTTTTTATAAAAAAAAATATTAAACAAGATCTTTTTTCCATCTTATTACTACCCAAAAAAAAAAAAAAAAAAAAATACTCAAATGGTTAACCCTAGCTTCAACTCTATCTACGAGTCCAATGAAAGAATTGAACTTACTCTTTCGGCTCTCATAGTTAATATAAAAAGAATCGAAGAAAAATTTGATAGACTTACCAGTTTGTCCGAAAGAAATGCTGACAGCCAAAACGTCATCAATACTACTGCAGGTATATTATTAAGAACTAAGTCTATTAAAAAAAAAAAAAAAAAAAAAAACTTGTTTTATCTAACGCAGTATTGACACATATTAGCTCCTCCTCAGAGAGAACCTGTATTTTTGGATGAGGCAACCTATTCCTGTCTTCGTTCTCCTTTGCAAAGAGATCTCCAAAAACCAGTATCAAAGGATTAAAGCTATCGAAGGTCATGGTATATTGAAGAATTCATTGAACATGAAGATTCCAATTTGGCTATTGGTGGCAACGATAATGTAACTGTCAGGAACTCAAACAATATCACCGTCATTTACTCCTCATCGTTTACTCCTTAACGTCGTTCACTCCTTTACGTCTTTTCCCCTTTACCCCTTATATATTGGTTTATACTCTAATATAAATACAACATTTTCTTTTATCAACAAATTTTTCTTCATCAAGTATCTTAAATCCAATAAATATATTATATAACATCACATCACTTGCCTACTTCATTCAACAGTAAAGTATATTAGCCTACACCTGCTTATCCCCATAATAGTTCTTGACAGTAACCACAAGAGACAGGAAGGAAACAAGAATCCGTACCATTAGTAATCAGCTCAACAACTATACCAAGACGGCTGTTTCTTTGTTGATTCAAAAATTGGATGAAATGAATGTTGCTGAGGAGAGCCGTAGCTGGAAAAATGTTCCTGATCATTTAAAACACAAATGTTATCAGGACATTGAATTGATTGCCAAAAAGGCCAAGCTCGACTTGGATAGATGCATTGACAGTTGGGGAGCTAAGGTGTTGGCAGCAAACCATTATCCAAATGCTACCAGAAAGTCGAAGGTTAGTTTCACATTCACTCTATTAAGAAAAAATGTATATGTATTGTTTACTAATATTTGATTAGGACACTCTGTTGTCATCTCCTTGTGTAGGGCCCTCAACAGCTGCAGTAGCAGTTGTTGATGATGATGAGATCTTCCTTTTTGGTGGTTCAGATGACGAAGAAGATGACTTGTCTGACCAGTATGAGCTGGACATTGATGCTGCCGAGGAGGTCGCTGGAGAACGACTTGTCACCAACAAAAAAAAAGGCAAGCAACCTTCCAATAATTTGAAAAGAAAAAGGTAATATGATATGTTTTTTATATTCATAAAGTAGTATACTAACTCTTTTTTTTTTTTTTAGAACCCATAATAATTAGGCTTTGCTTCTTTTTGTTTTTGTTTTTTTTCTTTATTTATGTTCTCCATTTATGCTAACTTCTTAACCCTTTCCTTTCCTTTTTTTTTTTTTTTTTTTTTTTTTTTTTTTTTTTTTTTTTTCTTTCTCCTTTCCATTCCCTTTTTCTTTTTTCCATTCCTTTTTTCTTTTTCCTTTCCTATTATATCATCTTTTTATTCTCTTTATGCCCTGTAATACCTATGACCATAAAATCATGTATTTTTATATGTACATGATATAACTAAATAAATTAGTTTTTTTAAACCAAAAAAAAAAAGTCAAATGCTATATGGCCAATGAATAGTAAAATGGGATTGTTTTACGTAAAAAGTCATTATAATGATACAAATAATCCTTGTGTTTTACATGGTATTATCCTTAAATGAAGATGAAAAGGCTCAGTTTCATGTTGTTTGATCAGAATCATTCCTGTAAATAGACGTTATATCTCTGTTATATGTTAGAAATTCTTGTATTATAAAGTAAAATCATGTTGACTGACAAGGATTATTTCCATGTCTTTGCTTTATATGACAGGATTCCTCTGTAGAATAATACAAGGATATGAGTAGGATATATTGTAAAATCACAGGGATTTTAAGAATATTTTCTTCATATAACAAGAATTTCACCTCATAATAAGGAAATATGAAAGGAAATTTGGGTACATGTCCAAATCAGGGAAATAATCGGGGTCATATTTCGGTCACTGAACAGGAAAATGACAGGAATCACTGGCCGTAGTGATAACAAGGATTTTATGAATATTCTCTTAATATTACAAGAAATTCATTGCATAACAAGTTCAAATCATACATGGAAATAATCTGGGTCATATTTCGGTCACTGAATATAAAAATGACATGAATCACCGGCCGTCGTGTTACTGCCACTTTCCTTATATGACAACTTATTATGTTATTGATCTATGAGAAAGTAATGTGGTCTGCCTATGCCAGTATTAAACCATGATCTTGCTTTAATAATAATAATCATAAAATAATATACATATAATAACCACAATGATCACACATTTATTTAGCTGCTGTGCCTATAAGCGTCCTCAACAGACCACCGTATATAATCTTGGATCCTATCTACTCGATTGGATAACAACCTATGTCCCTATTCAATGGTACCTTGTTATTACATTACACGGTTATTATTGATCTGGGGTAAGTTTAACACAAAAAGGGAAACATCAAAGCCATTTTATTTTACTGGTTAAATATGTATATTGCATATATGAATAAAAAAAAAAAAACTTTAATACAAAGTAATCTTTTATTATATACGTTGTAAGTTTTCATATAATATATGAGTACAACACATTATTTTAAAAGTAACGATAAAAAATATAAAAGTTATTTATTGTATTGGATATACAGTAGTCTACTAGAAAATAGAGTTTGCAACATTACCACCAACTATTAAAAAAAAAAAAAAATTAGTTAGTTTTATACAAGACAAAAACGAAATAAAAACTTACTTGTTGCACCAAAACCCCAGGTAGCTGCGTTAGCAACATTACCAGCAAGTTTTTTTCCAAAGCCAGACATTTTGCTTTCTTCATGTGGTTGTTCAACTACAGCAGGTGCAGAAGAAGTACTTGTTAATGGAGGAGGAGCATTGTAATTGGCCATTTGTTGCTCAGGTGGTGCTGCATACTGTTGTTGAGTAGAGTAATTACTACTCATAGCAGGAGGAGGAGGAGCATATGATTGAGATTGAGGAGGAGGAGCATATGATTGAGATTGAGGAGGAGGAGCGTAAGATGAATTTTGAGAAGGAGGAGGGGGAGGATAATCGTATGAGTCTTGCTTAGGTGACATAGAAGAATAACCATAACTATCTTGTTGTGGTTGGCGTGATGGAGGTGGAGGTGGAGGTGGAGAAGAATAGGATGGCTTTTCAGTGACAACAGGCCTATAGAATAATATGTGAGTATATTGTATTACTATTATTATTTGAATTATATACTTACTCCAACTTCTTGACGTATGAACGAGGGAAAATACCATTTTTTCCATGTAAAGTACCTTTCCACCAATCATCATTCACTATCAAATGAAGTTAGTAACGACATTTAAAAATAAAAAGAGTGATATAATTTACCTGTTTCAGTTAATTGAATAGTATCGCCTCTACGGAAACTTAAGTCAGTATCAGGGTTTCCACCAGAATAATCATATAATGCTTCGACCGAACCGAGTTTATTATTATTATGCTCATTTGAAGAGGCGTTATATGAAGGAGGAGGAATAACGGTAGCAGGAGTAGAAGAAGGAATACTACTAGTAGTAGAGTGAGCTGGAGAAGAACCAGGCATCATACTTCCAGGAAAAGGGGGAGGATGAGAGGAATAACCACCTATGTTTGGCATATCACGTTGATTATTGACAATATTTGAAGGTAAAAGTCTTAATATTTCTTCATAAGCATGAGGTTGAATATAATTGTGAGTTTTTAATAGATTTAATTCATTACGAATTGAAGATAAAACATGTTTAGCGAAATCTGCTTCAGACATATTTAGTTTGTATTTTTAAAAAAAAAAAAAAAAAAGGAGAGAAGAAGAAGAGGAGGATAGGGGGGACAACGACAACAAATAATTTTCTGTATTTTCTGTATTTTTTTTTAAGGGGATTCTATCGCCGAAGAAACCGGAGAAAAAAGAAAGTGAGTTCTTTCACCTTTAGCCGTTTTTCCTAATTATCAAAGAAAGGTGGTTATATTAGTAGTTGTATTAACAGAAAAGCTTATTTTTTTTTTTTCATTCTGTAAGCAGAATTATATATAAAACTAACTGCCTTATTTCTATATGTTTGGAAAATACATAAAATGCTAAAAAGTGTTGTTATGTTGTGATGTGTGATTTAAATTTGGTAATTATTTATTTATAGAAAACATATTTTTCTAATTTATAATTGTTAATCCAAGTTAGAACTCGCCACAATTTACTATTTATACACCTCAAAATATATTGCTATAGTAGAAGAAAAATGTCCTTGGCAATTTCCATTTTCTGACAATCAATATGCATAAATTGATTGGATAAGAAAATACACATCACTTTTGGGTTATTTACTACTTATAAATCATCATATACTAGAGTGACATGTCCCCTTAGAAGGTTCAGTAGGTAAAAAGAACCGCACTACACTATTTTATTTTCATATTAAAGAGATAATTTTAATTTTGCTATCTACTTGAATCATTATCAAACCAATCCTGTTGCAAATTTATATGAAATATGTGTATCGCTTCCACAAGACAATGAAAAGCAAAAAAAAAAAAAAAAAAAAAAAAAAAAAAAACGAATCATTCTCATAAACCAAGCAATAACGAACAGGTAATATGAATACTTATTTCTATATAAGCTCTAAGTTTAAGTATCGATTGAAAACTTTCCTCATGAATAATATCTATGTATCTTCTTTTACATTTATCCCGTCACCATAAAAACTGGGATTTTGACATTTCTAGCTATTTCAGTAAAGTTCAAAAGACCCACAACTCAGTATAATAAAGTTCATAAGCTCTTGATCGTTAGCTTTAGACTAATGATACTAAAAACGAATTATCATAAACAATTTTACCTTCTTGATAGACATACATAATCTATGCAGTGTTTTCATTTCCAGCCTGAAGCAGTGTGTAAGAGACGTCACATTCGGGAACTCGAAAATGGGCTTTTTTTTTTTTTTTTTTTTTGCCCTCAGTTTTTTTTTTGGCACACCCCAGAAAAGCTTTCGAAAAAAAGGCTTTCAATTCCCCTTGTCATTGATCCAATTAAAATAGAAATGCTTCGTTCAGTACTTTCAACCAAGGGCCGCTTCACTGCCGCTTTACCAGTTCGTGCACTTTCAACACAAGCTACTATTCAACCACCCAAGACCCCTGTCAACCTTGCACATTTGTCCGATAACTATGGTGCTGTTTCTGAGGTAACATGTCAAAAAGTTTTTTCTTTTTTTAAAAAAAAAAAAAGAAACATGAAATTAATCTAAAAAAAAAATAGCGTACTCGTTTAGGTCGTGGTCCTGGTTATGGTAAGGGTAAGACTTCAGGTCGTGGTCATAAAGGTCAAAAGGCCAGAAGTGGTAACGGTCAACCTGTTCCTTGGTTCGAAGGTGGTCAAACACCTTTAGTTAGACGCTTACCTAAGCGTGGTTTCTTTAACATGTAAGTTTGAATGGGATATATTGATTATTATTATTAGATATTTATTTATTTTATATAGTCATGGTAAAGATTATCAAGAATTAAACTTGGATCGTCTTCAACATTGGATTAACACTGGTCGTATTGACCCAACTCAAACGATTACTATGAAGCATTTATTAGATAGTCGTTGTATACATAAGATTGAGGATGGTGTTAAATTATTGAGTGTTGTAAGTATTTGAATCTAAATTCGAATAAGACAAGAGTTTTTTTTTTTTTTTTACTGAAATGCATTATTTAGGGCGCTGATACCTTTAATACTCCTGTCACAATTGAAGTATCAAGAGCATCACAAAAGGCTATTGAAGCTATTGAGAAAGCAGGAGGAAAGATCGTTACTCGTTATTATAATGCTATTGGTTTAAGATCTGTTATTCATCCTGAAAAGTTTGCACAAACTCCCAAATTGGCTGCACCATTACGAAAGGAGGATATCAGTAAGTTGATATAAAAAAGGGCTGATCAATAGTTTGTGTGTTAATTATGTTTTTCTTTTTATAGAATATTATACTGATCTCAAGAATAGAGGTTATTTAGCTCAACAAGAAGCATAAATATTTTTTTTTTTTTTTTTTAGACACACACATTCACCCACACACACACACACTCAACGTAAACACACACTCAACGTAAACACACACTCAACCAATTCACTTTTTAAATAGTTATTTTTATATATATAAATATACATTTTTTTTTCTAAAAAGAATTACAGTATAAACGAAAATGAAATGATTTGCATTCATGCATTACGTGCATTTTTTTTTTTTGGAGAAAAAGATGTTTAAAACAAAGTTTAAAAATGTGGAGAAGCAAATCATCATCTTGATCTTTTTTTTTTTTTTTTTTTTTTAAATGACCGAAAATTATAGCCGTTCTTTCCATCTTTAATCTTAACTTTTTCCTATAATATCTCTCTTTCTTTTTTTCTTGAAAGAAAAACAAATACATTTTTTTTTTTCCTTTTGATTGTATCTTTCATCGATAACATAAAATAAAAAACAAAGAGATTTATACACAGTGTTAAATAATGAGGGGGAAATCATAATATAGAAAAGAACTTGTCATCTTTTTTTTTTTTTTTTTTTTTTTTTTTTTTTTTTTTTTTTTTTTTTTTTTTTTTTTTTTTTTTGACGCGGTGGATTGACTCGGTGGAGACTTAATTACCTCTTTTAGAGTTACACTGAAGTCTTCATCTTCCGCCGCACTTCATGTATAAAAACCATCTTTTTTTTTTCTCAAAAAAAAAACCCCTTCTTCTTTGTGTATTCCCTTTATCCAAATATAAAAAAAATGCTTCGATCTCTTATTGGTAACGCTGCAAAGCCTTCTACTTTACGTATGATGAGACCTGCTATGGTCCAATCAGTAAGTGTTTCAGGAACAAATCCTTTTTAAAAATACGTGATTTCTAACTACTTTTATATTATAGCGTGGGTATGTCTTCCCTGCTGGTCAAAGAGAGGTAAGAAAAAAAGAATTCAATTATGAGAAACAATAGAATGATATACTCATATCTTTTTTCTTAGTTCCTTAACGAGAGACTCGAGAAGATGGATCCTGAAATGTTTGATATTATTGAAAGAGAAAAGAAGAGACAACAAGAGAGTGTCGATCTTATTCCTTCCGAGGTAAAAAAAAAAAAAAAAATTTACTTGATAAATCATGTATTAATTATTTCTATATTAGAACTTTACTTCCAGAGCCGTTATGGATGTTCTTGGTAGTATTATGCAAAACAAGTATTCTGAAGGTTATCCCGGTGCTAGGTAAAAATAAAATAAATCACTCATTTAAAATAACGGGTAGATTAATTTATATATAATAGATACTATGGTGGTAACGAATTCATTGATATGTCTGAAAACCTCTGTCGTCAAAGAGCTTTAGAAGCCTTTGATCTCGAAAACGATAAGTGGGGTGTCAATGTTCAACCTTTATCTGGTGCCCCTGCTAACTTGTATGTTTATGGTGCTCTTTTAAAGCCTCATGACCGTATTATGGGTCTTGATCTTCCCCATGGTGGACAGTAAGTTGATTTTTTTTTTTTTGTATGTGCGTGTATAAATTTTTAAACCTGTGTGTGTGTATTGTATAGTTTATCCCACGGTTATCAACTTCCCAACAAGAAGATTTCTCAAGTCTCTGCTTACTTTGAAACTTTACCTTACCGTTTAGATGAATCTACTGGTCTTATTGATTATGATACTTTAGAATCTAACGCTATGCTCTACAGACCCAAGATCATTGTTGCTGGTACCTCTGCCTATGCTCGTACCATTGATTACGCCAGAATGAGAAAGGTAAAATATAGATTTACTCTTAAATTTTTTTTTTTTTTTCTTCTAATGTATATATATATTTTTTAGATTGCCGATAAATGTGGTGCTTATTTGATGGCTGATATGGCTCATATCTCTGGTCTAGTTGCAGCTGGCGTCTTGGCTAGTCCCTTTGAATATGCTGATGTTGTTACCACGACTACCCACAAGTCTCTTCGTGGACCCAGAGGTGCCATGATCTTCTTCAGAAAGGGTCTTCGTAGTGTTGACAAGAAGGGCAAAGGTAAACATATATATATATATATATATATAACTGTAAAATAAGAAACAAATTTTTTATTAACAAAAAATTTACGATGAATAGAAATTCAATATGATTTAGAGAACCCTATCAACCAATCTGTCTTCCCTGGTCATCAAGGTGGACCTCATAACCATACCATTGGTGCTTTAGCCGTTGCATTAAAGCAAGTCAAAACACCTTTATTCAAGGAATACCAAGTCCAAGTCTTGAGCAACAACTCAGCATTTGCCAAGAGATTCCTTGAGCTCGAATACAACCTTGTCTCTGGTGGTACTGATAACCATTTATTATTACTTGACTTAAAGTCTAAGGGAGTGGATGGTGCTCGTGTGGAACGTGTACTTGAATTGATCAATATTGCCTCCAACAAGAATACCGTTCCTGGTGATAAATCTGCATTAATTCCTGGTGGTCTTCGTTTAGGTTCTCCTGCTATGACTTCTCGTGGTTTAGAAGAAAATGACTTTGTAAAGATTGCTGATTTCATTGATCGTGCTGTCAAGATTACAAAGGATGAAAAGGAAAAGACTTCTGGAAAGAAATTGAGTGATTTCAAGGCACATATTGGTGATGGAACTCAAATTAAGTCTATTCAAGACTTGAAGAAGGAAGTTTCTGAGTTTGCTTCTGCTTTCCCTACTGTTGGTTTCTGGGAAACTGAAATGAAGTATCAATAGATTTCTTTCTTTTAATTTTATTTAATAGTGGATAACCTTTTTTTTTTTTTTCGTTATTCATTTTGTATTGTATTTGTATCTCTCTCCCTCCCAAAATAAACATTTTAAACATTTTTTGGCTTAACTACATAAACCACTTCTTCAGCGGAGTGTTCGTTATTAAACAAAAATGTCTTTCCTTGATGACGTCTCTTTCATCCGGCTTTTTTTTTTTTTTTTTTCACTTTAAAACTAGTTTTTTGCTTTTTGTTGCTTTTTTTTTTTTGCTTTAAAGAATTAAAACAATGGTTGCCAATCACGAAGGATTCTTGATTGTAAGGTGAACCAAATAAAGAAAAGAGAAAAGAAAAAAAAAAAAACTAATCTCGTCTCTATTAGAACGAACACGATATACCATACGAAGAAGAACTCCTTCGAAGTCCTTTTTCACTTCGTGTTTGGTTACGATATATTGATCATAAACGTCATGGCTCAGCTAATGAGTTATATTTTGTATATGAACGTGCACTGAACGAATTGCCTGGCTCATACAAGTTATGGAAACAATATCTTGATATTCGACGCGATACTTTAAAAGGCTTGAACGCAGTTCGACATCAATCACAATACAATGCTGTCATCGCTTTATATGAACGTGCTCTTGTTTTACTCAACAAGGTAAAATTTTTTTTATACAAAAAAAAAAAAAAAGAGAGAGTATGGAAAACATTAAATGCTTTTATTTAGATGCCTAGAATTTGGTTAGATTATCTTTCTTTATTAACTACATTACCTATGATTACAAAAACCAGACGTTCTTTCGATAACGCATTGCGTGCTCTTCCTGTCACTCATCACACTCGTATTTGGGATCTTTATTTAAAATTTGCTAAAGCAGCAGGTGGAGAAACTGCCATTTGTATTCATCGTCGTTATTTAAAGGTAAAAAAAAAAAAAAAAAAAAAAAAAAAAAACTTTTTTAAGTAAAGAAAAAAAAAAAAATTAAACACACACAAAAAAAAAAAAATCAGTTGGAACCTTCATTTGTAGAAAATTATGTTGATAGTTTAATTCAACTTGGACATTACGATGAAGCAGCTATTCAACTTGTACGTATTGTGAACAACACGAAATTTGCATCTGCTCGTGGAAAATCACATTATCAATTATGGCAACAATTATGTGAATTAGCAGTAGACCATTGTGAAGATATCAAGAGTGTTCAAGTGGAACCTATTATTCGAAGTGGTATTAAACGATTCACAGATCAAGTGGGTATTTTGTATGCACGATTAGCCATGTATTGGATCAAGATGGGTCAGATTGAAAAAGCAAGAGATACGTTTGAGGAAGGAATTACGACTGTCATGACCGTAAGAGATTTCACAGTCATCTTTGATGCTTATGCAGAGTTTGAAGAAGAAATGATCACGACCAAGATGGAAATGGCGGCTGAACGTGAAGCGAATGGAGAAAAGGATGATGAGGAAGATTTAGATTTAGATTTACGTTTATTAAGATTTGAAAGATTGATGGATCGTCGTCCTTTCTTGGTGAATGATGTACTTTTAAGACAAAATCCTAATAACGTTTTAGAATGGCAACAAAGAGCAATACTTTGGGGTGATAATAAAGAAAAGGTAAATATATAGATAGCTAGATAGCTAGATAGATAACTATAGACTAACATACTCATTATTATTATGACTTTACAGGTTGTAGAGACATATACACAAGCTGTACAGACTATTAATCCAAAGAGAGCACACGGTAAATTACATGAATTATGGGCTAAATTTGCTAAATTTTATGAAGATGGAAATGACCTTGAATCAGCACGAGCCATTTTCGAGAAGGCAGTTAAAGTAAATTATAAGAGTGTGAATGATTTGGCCGAAGTATGGTGTGAATATGCCGAAATGGAGACACGCCATGATGATTTTGATGCAGCAATTGCAGTGATGGATCGAGCGACCCAAATCCCTAAATTCTTGAGCGTGAATCCTAAACAAGTGAATTTCCATGATGAATCGATTCCAGTTCAACACCGAGTCTTCAAGAGTCTTCGATTATGGAGTTTCTATATTGATCTTGAAGAAAGTGTGGGTACAATTGAGAGTACAAAGGCAGTTTATGATAAGGTGATGGATTTAAGAATTGCCAATCCACAAATTATAGTCAATTATGCAACGTTTTTAGAAGAAAATCAATACTTTGAAGAATCATTCAAGGTATATGAACGTGGTATTGAATTATTTGGCTGGCCAATTGCATTTGAATTATGGAATATTTATTTAGAAAGATTCTTGAAACGTTATGGTGGAACTAAATTGGAAAGAGCTCGAGATTTGTTTGAACAAGCTTTAGATGCTTGTCCTCCAAAGTATGCTAAACCAATTTATTTAATGTATGGTAAATTAGAAGAAGAATATGGTTTGGCTAGACATGCGATGCGTATTTATGATCGTGCCACGCGCGCTGTTGCTGATGAAGACCGTATGGTCATGTATGAATACTATATTGCTAAAGCAACTGAATCATTTGGTATTATGGCTTCTCGTGAGATTTATGAACGTGCTATTGAAGCGCTTCCTGATAAGGATGTACGTGTGATGAGTTTAAGATATGCAGAGCTTGAAAGAAAATTAGGTGAAATTGATCGTGCACGTGCAATTTATGGTTTTGCATCACAATTATTTGATCCAAGAGTAAGTCATATTATATATATACATGTAAAAAAAAAAAAAAAGTTGCTTATTTATTTTTGTTATTATAGACTCAACCTGGATTCTGGAAAACATGGCATGACTTTGAAGTTCAACATGGTAATGAAGATACCTTTAAAGAAATGCTTCGTATTAAACGTAGTGTACAAGCGACTTTTCCCAGTGTTTAAAAAAAAAAAGAAAGAAAGATATATATATATATATTATATTACAATTTAAAGAAAAAGATCCCTTTTTTTTTTTTTTTTTTTTTTTTTTTGCTAAGATAATAAAAAGGAAAGTGTATATTTCTTGTGATCTAAGCTTGTTGAAGATAAGGTTGTTGTTGTTGTACCTTCAGAATGACCTAAAAAAAGAAATTCAGTAAAGGATTGTTGTTGTTGTTGTTGTTGTTACTATTTTTATATCTTTTTTTTTTTTTTTTACCGTCATCAGATAGAGTTGGTGAATTTGATTTCTCATCAGCTTTTTCTTTACAAAGTTTAGTCCAAACTAGGAAAAAAGAACAATGAAATTAGGATAAAGGAGTAGAAGTAAAAAATGTTTTATGTTATTATGATTTCGGAAACTGCACATACTTAAACCGCATGCATTACACAACGTACGAGGACCTACATATTAGAAGAGAAAGAGAGAGAGAGAGAGAGATCAATAATTTAATTGACACCACCTAATATAAAACAATATTTTTTTTTTTTACCAAGGGGTCCTTTTCGCCACTCGGGAGTTTCAGTACTATAAAAAGTTGAGATGATTGTTTCTTTATTTAAAAATAAAAAAAATAAAAAAAACTATTACCTTTTACAGGAATGACATTCGTTTCTCGATGGATAATGATGACTTGAAGAAGAAGTACTACGCTATAATTAAAATAATGTAAGTGATGAAAAAAAAAAAAAAAAAAAAAAGAAGGTTAATTTACCTGTCTTTTAAAAGGACGCTTTGTTGTTGTTGTACGAGATTCTTGTGTATTTGACACAACTGTCCGATATTGTGTTACAGGTAAAAGAGGAGGAGTAGTAGTAGTAGTAGTAGTAGTAGTAGTAGTAGTGGTAAGAGGAGGAGGAAGATGAGACGAAGGGTCCGGAATATACCATTTATGTTTAGCATCATGTAAAACTCTCATCATTTTACCTGTAATATCTATCATACAATCAAGTTCATTTATGCTAGGTAAATGAATTGGTGTTGATGCATGAATTGAACTTTTATCGAATCCATTTGAAATAGTTGAAGCACAACTATAAACCTTGAAAAGGGTTAAATATTTACCTTGTATATAAAAAATAAAATAAAATAATAAAAACCTCATTTAAATCGTTTATTATTGTTCTATAATATTGATTTTGTTTCATTAGTTGATATACTATAAAAAAAAAAAAATTCGATTTTTATGTACCTAAAATCTTTTGTTGGTTCCGATATGATTGATGTGCGTGGTGTTTTTAGTGCTGGTACTTGTACTTGTGTTGGTGGTGGCGCTGGTAACGGTGATGGTAAAATAGATTGAAAGGGTATTTCGTTTGTTGATGATGAATGTAAGTTGAAATGGTAATATTGAGTCATTCGCGTTTTTGTTTTTTTCAAGAAAAAGAAAATAAAGGGTTAAAAGAAGAAGAAAAAAAAAAGAATAAAGAATACATTTTATATTTACAAAAAAAAAATAGGAGTAAAATAAAAAGGTACTGTGATTGGAAGAGGGAAGAGGGAGAACGAACCAACTGACAGAAGAAGTGATGTGGTACATTGTGTTTCTATGGCACAACAGACACTGTAATTGCTTTGCCAAAAAAAAAAAAAAAAAATCTGACTGGGTTTAAACCGTGATACTTTAAACTGGAACTGACAAAAATCACTTAAAGTAATCGGGATAGTCCGGTATTCATAAGCATAATGACGAGTATAATATGAATTATAAGTCACATGAATACATGTATATATATATATATATAAGAGAGAATGAAGTCAAAAGAGAGTCATTGAGTGAGTGAGTGAGTGAGTGAGTGAAAGGGTATAAATACACATATATATTTTTTTTTTCTCCCCTTTTTTCTTTCTCACTTTTTTTTTTTTTTTTTCTTTTGCATATAAAATAGACTCATACGTTACATAAGAGAAAGAATGGTTACTTGGTTCTTTGAGAATAATCAGTTTACAGACGCGTGGATACCATTTGATAGAGTAAATCAAAAGAAACTAGAATACGTTTATCGACATCATGAAGAACTTATGGAACTCATATTAAAACAAGAAGAATTACTACTGCAAGAAAAAGAAGTGGTCAATCATTTAGAGATTGATTTAGATGAAGAAGATGATTCAGTACATGAATTTATTCGATACGATCATCATTGTCTTTATATTCGATTAAGTGATAGTCATTTTGAAAAAGAAATTACACTTTATCCTGCCATGTTGTTAGGCTCTTTACCTGATAGAGATATATTAATCGTTAGAGCTGAAATGTTGGATAATAATAATAAATATTTAGATGTTTAGTCTAAACTAAAGACATTTTTTTTTTTTTTTTTTTTTTTATTTATTTAGTTTTGCATGATGACTACTACTACTACTACTACTACTACTACTACTACTACTACTACTACTACTACTACTACTACTACTACTACTACTACTACTAAGACTACTACTACGACTACTACTAATTACTATTATATATATCTTGTACGTCATACTATAAAGTCATTTGACCTCTCGTTAGAGTGCTCATCAGGGCCGTATTTCTGACCGAATTAAAATCAAGTACAACTTGCATCATTAGCATAAATACATGTTGAATTAGTTCTTGAACTCCATTTCTTAATAAAAAGCAAGCAATCACCCAATAGAATGTACTCTTGTATCGAATTAACTTTCTTAATACTTTTAGTGTAATTTGTCTTGAGATATGTTGACTTTTTAATAATAATCTTATCAACCAACTATTATTATTATTATTATTATTACTATTATTACTTTCTTGATGAATTGCATTTAATTTTTCTGATAAAACCCATGAAGGTACACCTGCAATCATATTATTATCATTTGAAGCAGAAGAAGAGGAAGAGGAAGGTGTGACAAATAAATCTCCCAATGTCTTTTTTAAAGTAGAACGAAATCGTGGAGATATATTATTCCCTAATTTAGTTTGAAGTGATAGATTAGAATAGACTTTTGCAAGATTATTTAAATTGGTATGACTTGTAACAGGAGTTAAAGAAGCAATAGGTGTAGCATATAATGAATTTGTAGGTCTTGTTGTTGTTGTTGATTGTAAATGATCGATGGAATCATAATATATAGAACAGTTGGAGTTACGACGACTTATTATTATATGACTCTTTCTATATTTTGCATAATATTCATCTCTAGTTGAATCCCATATAAATTCATCTTTTCCACCTAATTCAATAATCAAATCTTCTTCTTCAATCGTCTCTTTTAAATCTTTTAATCTTGGAAAATTTACTTTGGATTTTGCTTCTTCTGATAAGATTAATTTACACATTTGCCATAATCCTTGATACATCCAACCGAAATTTAACAAGTTGACTGTACCTGTTAAACCAGGATATCTTCTTAGTAATGTAACAAATGACTTTAGTAATGTGATATCCTATTATTAACTAAGAGTGAGTGAATGATGATATAATATAATACACTAATATTTACCATAGGTAATGAAGTAGCATTTTTAAATTCAACCAAGATGACTATATCCATCACAAGTGGATTCAATATACCCAACTCAATTCTCTCTCTTGTTTTATCCCATATTAATAAACGAGCAGTTTCTAATACAAATATAACAAGGGGTGTTAAGAATTCTGTGACATCACAACCCATAGGTGCTTGTGGTAAATAAGCAAGGTTGACAATCAAGATGGGTCGATTGAATTTATCTGTCTTATGAAAATAAACAAGTGGTTGGTTTAAAAAGTCTCGTACGGTTGAAACTCGAATTGAATCAATTTCTGCCAAGATTCTCCATCGAATTGTATCAAGTAATAATGAAATAGATGTCGTTAAGGAGTAATTATTTTTACGTAGAAATCGGAACACAGTTGCTTTTTATTATGAGAGTGTTAATATCTAAATTTATTTAAACTATTTATTCTTTTTTTTACCTCTGTCTTTTATAAATTCTTCAATCCCTTCCGCTTCTTCTGCTGACAGTTCAAATTCTTGTACCAAGTGTGATATCTCTCTACGTAATGCACTTTGTATACTATCAATCGTTTCTTCATACGCTTTATATTGTTGATTGTTTTCTAATTGGCGTTTCTGATAGATTTCCATCTTATTTTGTTTTATATATAAAAGAAGAGTGTGAAAGAGAAAAAGAAAAAAATGTTTCCCAAAGGGAATTTTTTTTAAAAGAATTATTGCACGTGAAAAAAAAAATTCGTTACACCAGGACTGTGGTTTCATTTTTTGACCTTTTAAAGAGTTTAGCCTTTTGTTACCAAGCTAAAAGCTGTTACTTTATAAAAAGGGTCATCTGGTATATTAAGAAACGCTTCATGTTTGTGTGTGTGTGTGTGTGTGTGTGTGTGTGATTGAATAGAATTAAATTTACCTTACCAAAAGATGCGATCTTTTTTCATTCTCCATATTTACACATCTGTCAAAAAAAAAAAAAACATGGTTTCAGGAACGTAATTGTGCATTGTTTATTATACACTTTGCGGCGTCTATAAATATTTGGTATTACCTAACGATAAAAGGCTTTATTGTTATTAGTCTGGTGACGCGCGTTTATATATCCATAAAAGAGAACGAAAAGAGTTTCGCGTCTTTTTTTTTTTTTCTTTTTTATATATATATATATATATATAAAGACTATTTTAATAACAGTATGATGAGTACACAAGCACCTCAGGTCCCTCCTAGACCTAACCATGATGATATTGAAATAATAAATGTCAAAGATAAAGAAACAGTATATCAAGTAAATATAAATAAAATTTGAGGGGGGGGGGGGAGGTCACACGCTTTTGAAAATCATCTCTCCTAAAATGTCTTTTATAGCGTTTTTTATTAGTCAACGGTAGAGCAGGACCTAGACAAGGCCATTTTGATAAACCTATTCAAGTCATTTGTCACGGGTTTCCACAAACCAGTTGGCCATGTGTTGATTCTCATTTCAAAGCCATGGTTCATTTGACACCAGGACTCAATACAATTTCGTTTGTATTTGATGGTAAAAAACGGTTAGATTTCCATGTGAATTACGTTCCACTTATGGAGAACCCAGAACTCTCCTTGGTTATCTTTATTGGATCTGATTCACCTGCTACTTTTGACGTACCACCTCAAAAAAAGGGACAAGACACTTTATCAATTGCTACAGAAAAACTTCGAACGGCAGGATACATGTGGCAAGCATTTTGTGCAGAACAAATGTATCGAAATGGGATGGGAAGACGTACATTTCGTTTAGAAGAAGATGTCTTACCTGATACTGTCTCTTCTCAGGATAAAGGCGTTATGAGAAATACGGCCAAAGTACATGTGATTCGATCGAAACATTCTGTTGCGGAGATACGTGATTTACGTCGTGCTCAACAAAGTGAAGAAGAAGATGAAAGTTATCCTAGTCTTTATGATTTCTTTTTAACTGATTTACAAGAAAATCCTCATTTTCATGAACGGCCTTGTATTGTTGCTGGATTGATCTTGGATTCTCATTGGGATATCAAGAAACAGGTTTCTTTGGGTCATACCGCTTTAGGTGGTGGTGTGGGCGATACGCGTTTAGGTATCTTTGGTTCTCATCTCT
This sequence comes from Pilaira anomala, assembly GCA_025716855.1. Classification (NCBI taxonomy): domain Eukaryota; kingdom Fungi; phylum Mucoromycota; class Mucoromycetes; order Mucorales; family Mucoraceae; genus Pilaira; species Pilaira anomala. The sequence continues at coordinate 598,706 of JAIXMQ010000013.1, read as the reverse complement.
TACATGCTTGGCCTACCTGTATTGAAGAAATTGTACCTTGCTTTATGGATAATACAAAGACCGATACTCGATACGTTGCAAATGATGCAAATGAATCCGGTGAATGGTGGAGAGCTGCCAATATTGGTTTAGGTGCTATGGTAATATCTATATACATATTTTATATTGTGAGAAATGAAATATATATATACTAAAAATATAATTAGTTGCATGAAGTAGGTCATGCTTTCACCTTGACGCATACACCTACAGGTAAAAGAAAAATAAAATATGTATGTATGTATGTGTATGTATATTAACCATCTTGAAAAGGTGTGATGAGTCGTGGCTATAATAATTTAAATCGTACTTATGTTGCTAAAGAACCAGGACATAGTGGTTGTATTCCACCCAAGTCAGAAGATGGATCTCACTGGTAAAAAAAAAAAAGAAGAGAGAGAGAGAGAGAGAGAGAGAGAGAGACTAATAATAAGTGTAGGCATCGTTTGGATATCATGCGTCTTCGTTTCCATCCAGCATTTCGTCTTCCAAAAGATGGAAAATGTCAAATGGATAAGACAGCACCTAGTTTTGTACCACTTGAAGGAGGAGATGTACTTGTGAATGCACCCGCAGGTGTCTCTATTGTTGAAATGAATGTGAGAGGAGGATATCGTACGCATCTAGAATTTTTAGATGAACCACCTAAAATGCTCAAATTAAGCTTAAAAGATATTTGTAATCACTGTAAATGTGAATCAAGTGAAGATATTTCAATTGAAGTGACATGTATTAATCAAGAAGGAAAGAGTATTGAAAACCTTAAAGATTTTATGGGATCGCATGAAGTCCGTTTACCCGGAGTTCAAGGTAAAGTGATTCGAAGTGATGTACTCGGTCAAGAACCCGAAGGTGCTACAAGATACAAATCCATCTTTTTAAAAGAGAACCGGTTTAAACAAGCAAGAGGGATCACGATTCATCATGGTTTCTTCTTGGATGGATTTATAATCCATTGGAGTGATGGTACCAGAGATTGTGTAGGTAAAACAGGTGGTGGTCGGTCTGATTTTGATGTTATGCCAGGTGAAAAGATTCAGGGGATCATTGTACGTAGTGGTGCTTGGATTGATGGCTTACAGTTCAAATTGAGTAGTGGTAGAGTCTCGCCTTGGTATGGTGGTATGGGTGGTTCGCCTAGATTGGTTTCGGCTCCTGATGGTTATGAGATGATTGGGTTCTTTGGTTCTGCTGCTGATTGGATGACTCAAATTGGTATCTATTACCAGAAGCGCTCTTTGTAAAAAAAAAAAATATGTCATAAGGCCTGTTTCAACCCGAAGAATTTCCAGAAAGGCCGGAAAGACATATAAAAACTTGTAATATTTTTTTTTTGCAGCTAATTTTTTTTTTCTTTTTTTTTTCCTAAAACACATATTAAATAAAAAAAAACTAAAAATGAAGCTTATTTATGGTTATGAAATAAGTATGTTGTCTAATGTTAAACTTCTTCTTGCTTTATGAACAAACTCTTTACTTTATACAGATTCCTCACCTGGTCAAGTAGGTCACGTCGTTTGTCCACCATTGTTAGGAAAGAAGATTACACTTTCAAGTGCAGGAAACACCAACCGTTGGGCATTTTATGGAACACGTAAACAAATTATTGACTGGATGCAAGATCACCATGATATTGTACTTGAGAATGCAGTCTTTCTTGGCAAGCATAATTCTGAAGCACACCTTCATACAGAGCTTGTGATTGATTTACAATATGTTTATGATGAAGAACAAAGTTATGCTGATTGGATCAAATCCTATTTTGTGAGTATTTATGATGTTGAAAGGGTCAAGGTAGAAATTCGTCCTCGTATTGAATCAAAAGATTGTTATATTCCTGCTTTAAATCGAACCATCGTGACGAGTGGAACTAAATTGGATGACATTGTCAAAGAACTTCATGATGAATGGTTTAAACCTCCTCAAACTTATGTTCAACAAACTGTCGATTTATTTAATGATGCTCCTACTCCAAGTCATATCATCAGTGCTAAACCACCTTCTTCTATTCAAGTAACCTCTTCTACTCCTCCTCAAGCAGAACAACACTAAAACAAAATAATAGTATTTCTCGACTAATTCTTCAAGCACTATCATACCTCTATCTCATCCTATATATATTTTATCTTGTATATTCTTTTTTAAAAAAATAAAAAATAAAAAAACACCCATCTACATACATTATATTATCTATTACCTTTTGCTTAGCCTTCTAAATTCTCACACTACTGTAATAAGCGAATAGCACAATTCACTCGTTTCATGTGCAGAAAATATAAAAAGACTTTGAATAACCGTTCCGCTCAATCAGATGTTATTTCGTAAAACTTTTGATCTAGAATGCTAAAAGGATGTGGCGTGACAAGGGTGCTAGCACCAATATAAACTCTCTTCAGGCAGGCGTATTAAGATGGCCAGTATATTAAATAACACTAGTTTTATTGAACCAATCATAACATCTGTATCACCCAACACAAAAATGCTTATTAGTATATATTTCAAAATGCAAGAGATTAGACAAAAGTTAATTCATCATCTCGAAAAGCAATGAGTGGCTAAAAAAAAAAACATGAAATCGAATACACTTTTTCTCAGTTGGCCAGTAATAACAGTCATGATAAACTTACAAAGACGATTTCAGACAGTATTAACAAGAAGACAACTTCAATGATCTTGAGAAACTATCCATAATATGCAAAGGCTTTATGTAAGTATGATTAGAAACCATAGATATCTTGTGAAGAGACAGAACTCGATGAAACGCCAAGGCATTTTCTATGAATGGTTGAAGCTTCCAAGTAGGACCACACAGAAACAAGAAATCCGTATACCTACAATGAAAATGCCTTCATCTGGGTATGTAATCGTGTGAGAGGTCATAAAGACTACGTAAATCACAACAGGCCATCGTATGTTATGTTTCAAAGCACAACATATTGTGTAAAATCTCGGAAAAGAACAGATGATGTGATACAAAATCACTATTTTAAGTGTATAGTCAAGAAAAGCGTATAATTAAACGTTTTGTTCAGTCAGATTTTTTTTTTTACAGCGGCATTTTTTTTTATCGTCTTAATGGAGGGCTCTAATAAAATACCCTTTGGTTCAACCTCAGTTCGACTTTTGATTCATGCAACAAATATCTTTTTTTAAGGAGTAGAGAAGAGAGAATACGGAATGTTGTTTTTTGGGTACACTAGAAATTTTAAATCTGTTGTCATCCTGCCATATTATAACAACATTATGGAAGATATGTTTTATATTGATAGCAACATGTTTAGAACACGTTTCTCTGATATTTGAATAAATTACTTTTTTTCATGCAAAAATAAATAAACTCGGCTAAATCATTATCATGCAGCAACATATAGCATTCTCGGTATATATTATTGCTTTAAAATCATGTAAGATGTACATGCAATTTTTTTTTTCCGCCATTCTTTCTTTTTTTTCTCTCTCTTTTTTTGCTTCAAAAAATAAGAATGGATCTATTTAATAATGATAGCGGTAGTAGCAATGATGATTTAAATAAAGATATTCTATCGAACCATCCAGCATATATTCCGCACAACATAATACAAGGAAACAATAAACGATATAATCAACAAAGTACATTACAAAGTCGATTAAACAATATCTATTACACAACCACACCTAAAAAGACAGACAGTAGTACCATTGCAGCTTTAACTCGTCAGCATATGACTCGTGCTTCACAGATATCTTCAATATCCATGATGGCCATGTCAAAAGAAGTCATACTGAATTATGCTATTCATGATTACTCGTCTCACTCTGGTTCATATCATCCTCAACATATTTGTGTGAATAAACCAACTCAACAAGCTTCAAGATGGTCAAGTGGATTACATGATCATGAACAGTTTATCACTATCAAATTTGATAAACCTGTGGTTGCTCGTAAGTTTTTAAGAAAAGGGAGTCGGGAATATATATATATATATATATATATATATATTTGCTTGTGTTTTTTTTTCGGTTCTGAGACTTTTCTTATTATTTTTTTTTTTTTGTAGGATCAATTACATTCGGTAAATTTCATAAAGGTCATGTCTGTAACTTGAAAGAATTTAAAGTATTTGGTGGTATGGAACCTAAGGACAACATGGTTGAGATCTTACATAGTGGTAAGTAATTTAAGGTATACATTAGCAAAGCAAGTTTATAACAAAGACTTGAATAGGTTTAAAGAACGACGCAGAACCTGAATCATTTCCTTTGAAAAATCAACAAAAGAATATGGTAAAAAAAAAAAAATTCGTGTTCTTATTCGAAAATAACTAAGCTATCCCACTAGATTTTCCCCCTAAAGTACATCAAGATAGTACCACTTTCGGCATTTGGTGCAAATTTCAACTATAGTATCTGGTACGTGGAGGTACGAGGAATTAATGAAGAATCGGTTATTCAACGCGTATGTTCAGAATATGAAAATGTAAGTTTAGATTTTTTTTTTTTTTAATCAATTTTTTGAGAGGATACATGATATACTTATATAACAAAATAGTTTAAAGAAACAGAAACAACACGTCTCTGTCTAAAATACTTTCGTCAAAAGAATATGATGGATGTATTTGATATGTTAAAGAACAGGACAGGAGTAGAATTAGAACACCCTTTACTCTCTGATTTACATAAACATCTTGTTATGGATGCTAATTTTAGTGCGGCAGAACAAGTATTACAACAAGCGCATAAACGAGATATCTATAAGCCTTATTCTGAATCTTCACCTTATATTCCTTTTTGGAGTCAGATTGAAACAGATGATTACCCAAGTGCAAGAGGCGGTCATCAAATGTGTATCAATGTGGAAGATGGTATGATTTATGTATTTGGTGGGTGGGATGGTAAACGCGATTTAGCTGATTTTTGGTGCTTTGATATGGTGGAGGAAAGATGGCATATGTTGAGTATAGATACACAACTGTAAGTAATATATATATATATATGTATATATTACTTATGTATTATCATAACTAAGATTATATTTTTATAGTCAAGGTGGTCCAACACCTCGTTCATGTCATAAAATTTGCTTTGACCCGGCTAGTAAATCTATTTTTGTCCTGGGAAGATATGTTGAATCTCCTGCTGGGCAAATATTAGAATCTGATTTCTATAGATATTATGTTGAATTGGATCAATGGGTTAAAATCAATGATCATACAGCAGTAAGTTACATGAAACTTTTAAAGAAAAAAAAAAAAAAAGACAATAAACTAACCTTTGTTTTAAGCTTGAAGGAGGTCCAGAATTAATTTTTGATCATCAAATGTGTATAGATTCAGAAGGTGAAATACTTTATGTTTTTGGAGGCAGAACAGTAAATGGTGATACAAACATTCAAAATTACAGTGGTTTATATTCTTATAATATAAAATTAAATCATTGGAAACTTGTGAGGTAAATTCAATTAATGCTTTTTTTTTTAAAATAAAAAAAAAAAAAAAATACAGTACAGATATTTTAAATATTTTTTATAATTAGGAATGATGATATGAAAACAACAGAACCGAAAATTTCAGTTCCATTGAAATCAAGAGTAGGACATTCCATGTTATTTGATCAAAGTAATCGATTATTATATGTATTTGCAGGCCAACGTGTAAAAGATTACTTGTCAGATCTGTATCGATACGAAGTCGATAGAGATATCGTAACCGAAATTGCCCAAGATTATTCTAAAGATGCAGGACCAGATGTTGGATTTACTCAAAGAGCAACGATTGATGAAGACTTGCAAGAGCTTTATGTGTTATCAGGGTATATGCGTAATCCAGGTTGTGATATTGTCAAGAATTCACTTTGGGTTTATTCTATTAGAAATAATGAGTGGCAAAAGGTCTACCAGAACGAAAATAAAGAATTTTGTCATGTACCTTGTCCACGATTTGCGCATCAAATGGTATATGATCCTACATCCAAAACACAATATATCTTTGGTGGTAACCCAGGCGATAGTTTGGATTCAAGTAAACGATTGGATGATTTCTGGAAGTTAGAGTTGATCAAACCTGATCCATCCTCTATCCTTCGACGTAGTTTATATATGATTCGAATGCAGAAATTAAAAGAGTTGTGTAGTAGAGCTTGTAATCAGTATACGGAAGAAGATGTGAGTGTAGAGATATTAAAGGCTTTGAATTATTTACGTACACATGTTGCTCCAGTTGTGAATCATGATGATGAAGAAGAATCGAATGAGTTTCATCAAATGTGTGCCAATTTGTGTTTATTAGAAACTATGGCAGATGATAATTTGGCAAAAGATTCTTTCAAGAATGGAATTATTAAGTCAGAAGGTACAAAAAAAATCCAAAGTCAAAAACGGAAATGCAGAAAAAAAAAAGTAAACATTTTTTTTTTTTTAGACGTATTGTATGCAGAAAGAACTAGATTATTTGAAAAATTATTAGAGTACATTCCTCAAGATATGAAGGAACCTTTAGGAAAACTAACGAGCGCCGTTAAATTGATAACATGATAAAATATAAAATTAGAATCTTTTTTTTAAAAAATGATGGATAAAAATAATTCAATATTGGTTCATGGAGGATTGTTGGGATTTGTTTGATTGGTAGCAGTAGGTGCAAATATATACAGGAAAAAAATGCATATGATCACAATGGCAACAGCAGCTTTTTTACTATTACCCTGTTGTTGTTGTTGTTGTTGTTGTATGATGACAATACTTATGGTACTTCTTCCTTCTCTATTACCCTGTTCTTCATTCCTGTATTCTGTATTTTCATTCATGCATTCTCCATTACCCTGTTCATCATATTTGTAATTAGAACGAAGTCTGAACTTTGCCTGTAACAGTGGCTTGTAATTGTTTCAGATGTAATATTTGTCGCAGGTGTGTATTTCATGCAAGTATATTCTTGACTTTGAAAGAAGTTGTAGAAATATTCCAAGCTTTCTTGGTTTATATCTGGATTTAAATAAAGCTGAAGGTACGCCGCACGAGATCTAAACGTTTCCATAGCTACTTGTACTGGTACCTTTGTGAGTGGTAGAACACGATTTAAGTGTAAATCAAGTTTTGACTCTATCCCAGTGTCAAAACTCGATGCCACAAAGCCCGAAAACATATAAGGTTTTAGAAAATGAATTATTTATTCAAAGATTAAAATATAATAGGCACTTATATTATTTACCGAGAAATGTGGGGATTTCTACACTGAAATCGATGCATTCACTATCATCATCTTCTTCATTATCCAAGATACCTTCCTCAACAATCTCCTCCTCATCGTCATCATATTCTGGGTAGAATTCGGAATCGGATATATAACGTAGATTAAAAAAGATTTATGAAGATTAAACATAAAGAAATTATTTTGCGTACCACTCGGAGCAGAAGTTTGCCCATCGGCTTCCATATGATTAACATTATCAGCAGTATAATCTGTTTTAAAAATAAAGGTTTAATACATAGGTATTAAAGCAGCTTAACGTAAAATCGATTATTTACTTGTGAAAGCATCAAGAGTGAATTCAGGAAGAGTAATAAGGTTGTAAAATTCTTTGAAAGGAATCATTATAGATAGTAAATGATACTGTGAAAACTCGCGAAATCAAATTTTTGTTTATTTTTTATCGAAATCGTTAAACGTCTCATATTTTTTGGCTATCCTTTTTTTCATATTCGTTGCGTACCATTAGGAACGTTTAGGATTTCGCAAAGTGACTTTCTCACTGCCATGTCGTTCTCTTTTATTTAAGAAGGAAGGGATATGGTTGTTGAAACCACTGTTGGATTTACCGATGTTAGAAGAGAAGACGGGAAACGTTTGTTTTACTAAAGTTGCGTCCCTAGTAGGAGGATTTTGTATCTATTCTGTTATATTTGGGAGTGTATGTATATTTCTTTATTTTACAGACCAGTTTACAAGTTATTATTGATGTGATATCATAATAGAAGAAAGATATCAGCACGTTATTAAGATTTATATATTTCTCATTAGTTTAATGTGTGAAATTAATATATTTATTATTTTAATGTTTAGTGTGGGAAACCACCTCTTTATCTTTCTATAATTTCATGCACTTCCTATTTTATTTGATATTTAACCCCAGGGTCTGGATGTGACATTACTGTATTATCCACTATGCTAGATCATCATATCCCTGTACTTCTTTCAACTTTTAAGTGCGTAACCCCTTTGTCCATAACTTTCTCATTTTGAAAATAAGATATTTAAATAGAAACGAATACATATTACTTTATGAAGTCGCCTTAGTAGATAGATATTTTCACTTTTTTTTTTCAAGCATCATTTTTACCGTACTACTTTTTTTCTCTGCCCAATAACATTTCTCCCTGTATTTTTCATTCATTTTTAAATTTATACTCTTTGACTGAAACTCTCTCAATTTAAAAATAAGATATTTAAATAGAAAGTGCATTATTAAAATAGAAAAGTATATTATTTTATTATGCGGCCTTAGATAATTTCACTTTCTTTTTACCGTGATTTTTTATTTTTCTGCCCTAGAAACATTTCCGGTTCATCAATTTTCGCTTATAAAAAGCCTTTCCCTGTACTTTTTTTTTAATGCGAACTTTTAATGTGCCAAAAAAAAAAAAAAAAAAAAAAAAAAAAAAAAAAAAAATTATGTTACTGTTTTGTCCTTATATTTTGAAAAAAAGATATTTAAATAGAAGAAAGGTATGCTAATTTATATAGTGACCTTGTAGAATGTCCTACTTTTTTTTCTGCCCAAGAAAATTTTCTCCGGTACTCCTTTTACTACATTTCAAGCCCGTAATGACTAATTTTACGAGATATTTAAGCTTGAAAAAAGATTTTGTCATTATATTTATAAAGTGGCCTTTTAGATCATTTCATCTTCCCTTTTTTTCATTTTTTTTTATCGAAGTACTTCTATTTTTTCAACCAGTACGCCATAATCATGTTTTCCCGTTCTAAAGAAGATAGGTAGGTCAAGAACTGAAGACATCATTAAATTTCGGGACCCTGTCATGTTCACTATAACAGATGGTAAAGCTAGAAGAAGAAAACAAAAAAGTTGCATAAATGTATTATTAACTGTTTCTATACAAAAGAGAATCCTGTATACAATTTTGTGAAGTCAAAACAGACCAAGACTTCACAAAACTACAGATCTGTACAAGATCATTAAAAAAACTTGATTGGATTTCCAAGGTTATGTCTCTTTAGCAACTTGCCGAACCACAAAAAAGCAAGTTGCTATTAAAAAAATAACCTTGGTTTCCCTTTAAGAGATTAGTTTTTCTACGACTATCGCAACACATGTAAAATTGATTTGGTTGTTTGTTATTTTTGTTACATAATAAAAACAGATGAAAACGACAAAATATTTAGATGAATCATGTTCTATTTTTGTAAAGTCAAGTTTTTCAATATACTTACTACAGTAAATGAAGGCTACAGTCAGATACATACATAAAAGAAAAAAAAACATACATATATGTAAAAATCAGAATAGAGGATAAAAGTTAAATGAGATGGATAACTATCCATAACAACTAAATTACTTGATGTCGTTACATTCTCCTAGTGAAAACTATCGAGATAAGAACAACAATCCATCCGATTCCTCTTCAATATCTACATAGCTTATGTATTGGGTGGGTGGAAGGTGGGCGTGTGCTATATACATATATGTATCGTGTTATTGTTGCACGCAGATTAAACTGCACGAACCACTCATGAACGACTCAAGAGCTACTACAAACACAGAATACGCTTGTCAGAAAACAGAATCATTACAGGTTGACCATCACTCTTTACAGGCCAATGTCATTACTAACATGAACTGACAATATCGAACAAAAGAACGAGTCATCATATTACTAGAGTTTATAATAATACCAACTACCCTCCCTTCAATATCTGTTTGGTAAAGGTGTCATTATACATAAATAAAACTGCACGGACGACGCGCGGGAAGGAGACAGTCAACTCGTAGTAGCAACTCAAATCAGTTTAGAAACAAAAACAAAAACAAAAAAGAAGTTTATTGACATTCTTTTTCAATAAGTAAAAAACAAATTCACCACACTTACTCTAACGCCAACACCAATTGATGCTTGTTTAGGTTTCTCGTCTCTCAATTGAAACCTCAAATCTCATAACTATTTCCCATAATACAATAGTTCCAAGAGAGGAAACACCTACCTCTAGTAGAGAAAGAAATCGAGAAAAAAAAACAAGGGTTTGCCCTCCTTTCTTTTAAAATATATTAAAACAACAACAGTAACATCAGCATTATCATCAGTGCCAGCATTATCATCAGTGCCAGCATTATCATCAGTGCCAGCATTATCATCAGTGCCAGCATTATCATCAGTGCCAGCATTATCATCAGTGCCAGCATTATCATCAGTGCCAGCATTATCATCAGTGCCAGCATTATCATCAGTGCCAGCATTATCATCAGTGCCAGCATTATCATCAGTACCATCATTATTGCCAGTACCAGTATTATCACCAGTAACAGCATTAACTTCTTCATCAACACACCTTTGGTTCACCAAACTTCCTTACTAAGAGCTCAGTTTTCAAGTTCATCTCTTGAATCGAGCATAGTAAAGAAAGAAAGGGAGATTAATATAAATATAAATACAAATAAAAATAAAAAACGAAAATAAAAAATGAAAATAAAAAAAGGGGGTATGATTAATAATAAGGAGATCACATAAGACGATTGAGTCCTTATCATTGACGTATCTGTCTTACACCGTCGATATTTGATACCCCCAAAGAATGAGATTGCATAACAAGTTTGAGTCCACCAAAAGCGACACATAGAACCAGGCCTTACCGCGAATGAACTACTTGTCACCAAAGGAGATACACAGAACCAAGTCCTACTCTTAACGAATGAATTTTGTATCAACACCAGTAATAATATCGACAATGACTCCAACTACATCTACAACTACACCTACACCTATAACACCTGTTCAATCGACCATGATGAGAAAAGAATGAGAGAGAGAGAGAGAGAGAGAGAGTAATATATATATAAAGAAAAAGAGAAAAGGAAGTTGTACCAAGTAAATGTGTATTAGAAGCCCTTTTAAAAGGGAAATTCACAAGACAATCGGGATTTTTTCATTGACACAACCATCTTCCACTGTCGATAGTTTATGTCCTAGGTTTTATCCCAAGACTGCCAAAGAATAAGGCCGGATCAGAAAATTGAGTCCGTACAATTGGCGTAACTAATTATCTTCCCTTTCCCTTTTTTTTTCGAAAATACACAACACTTACCAATGGGTACACCCAAAATTAATTACTTTTTAAAATCCCAAATGGTCCACCGCCGTAAAACGGAAACTGTATAGCCCACTACCAGTTGCCATAACAAGTGTCCACTGTCAATAGTTGATACCTCAAGTTTTATCCCAAGACCGCCATAGAATAAAACTGAATGGGAAGATTGAGCCAAAGATAGGAAAATGAACAATAACAGAAAATGATACCCGCAAAAAAAGATAATTGAGATTACATCCTAAAAAAAATGATAGGTTAAAAAGGTGATAAGAAATATGTCCATATACATATATCCTTTGCCATCATCATCATATATACACAACAACACAAATATCCCCCTCCCTCCTTTTTTTTTTTTTTACCTTTGACTTTCAATAAACCAAGACCAGTCATGAGTGAATTGTTTGGCATCAAAAAGGATTCACAGAACCAAGTTTAACGAATGGATTCCTTAGCAATACCAGCATTAGCACCGGCACCAGCACCAGCATCAGCATCAGCATTAGCACCAATATTACCAAAACAAGCAATAGCATAAATATCATCGACACCAGCATTAGTACCAATATCAACAACACCAGCATTAGCAACAATATTACCAACACCAGAATTAGCACCAGCATTAGCACCAGCATCAGAATTAGCACCAATATCACCGAAACAAACATTAGCACCAATATCATTGACACCAGCATTAGCACCAATATTTCCAACACAAGCATTAGCACCAATATTATCACCAATATTTCCAACACAAGCATTAGCACCAATATTATCACCAATACACGTCTGTTCTCATAAAGAAGTCAAGGATCAAATACATCAACTATCCTTACCACAATAAAACACGATACTCTACAAAAGAAACCCAGAACGAAACTGGTATAAAATATTATAAAACTCACAGTAATACACTTAACCCTCGAAAAGTAAACTTTTGGAGTCGGGAATCACCCGGTAGTAAAGTTAATTACTGCAGCAAAAAGAAAAGTCGAGATCTGCACTATTGCAACAGCATGCAACTAAAGTATTACACTTCAAGAAGTGCTGATTGAGGGATGATGTCAGAAGATCATGAATGTTCTGCGATACGGAAATCGCGACATACGCAACACAACCACACAATAGAATACATACCTGGCTAGAGATGAGTGAAGATTGAGATCATATCATCGAGAAACCTTTCAGAAATAAATTGCTTGCCATCGAAAGAGATTTACAGAACCAAGTCTTACCCTTCATGATTGAATTTCTTATCAACACCAGCGCCAATACCAGCAACGACTACGACTTGATCAGAAGAAGCACCAGCAAAAGTTTGCTCCAGCTAGCTTCCTTAATAAGGAATCAGTCTTCAAGAACACCTGTTCGACCAACCATGGTGAGAAAAGAATAAGAGAGTAACATATATAAAAAGAAGGGATGAGGAAGATGTGGATTAGAATCTTGTCAAAAGAAAAAAAAAAGGCTCATGAGAAAATCGAGCTTTTTCATTGACATTACTATCTTCCACTGTCGATAGTTTATGTCCCAAGTTTAACCCCAAGACTGCCAAAGGATAAGACTAGATAAGAAAATTGAGTCCTTACAATTGGCATAACTATCTTCCACTGTCGATAGTTGATGCCCTAGGTTTTATCCCAAGGTTGCCTAAGAGTAAGTAGATCAAATAGAAAAAAGGGTCAAGCCTTTCTCATTGACGTAACTATCTTCCACTGTCGATAGTTCATGTACCAGGTTTTATCCCAAGACTGTCAAAGATTAAGAAGATTGAACCAAAACTATTGCAGCAGCATGCAACTAGAGCCGATTGAGGGATGTCAGAACATTATGAATGTTCTGCGATACGGACATCGCAACATACCCAATACAATCACACAATAGAGTATATGCCTGGCAATTAAAAAAAGATAGCGATGGAAACAAATAGATGAAAGATTAAGAAGATTGAACCAAAACTATTGCAGCAGCATGAAACTAGAGCATTACACTTCAAGAAGTGCTGATTGAGGGATGTCAGAGCATTATAAATGTTCTACGATACGGAAATCGCAACATACCCAATACAATCACACAATAGAGTACATGCCTGGCAATTAAAAGAAGATGGCGATGGAAACAAATAGGTGAAAGATTAAGAAGATTGAACCAAAACTATTGCAGCAGCATGAAACTAGAGCATTACACTTCGAGAAGTGCTGATTGAGGGATGTCAGAACATCATAAATGTTCTGCGATACGGACATCGCAACATACCCAATACAATCACACAATAGAGTATATGCCTGGCAATTAAAAGAAAATAGCGAGAGAAACAAATAGGCAAAATTCCTGTGATATAAAAATTGATGGCGCGGTTTAAATGTTTTAGTCGCATATAAAAAATATGCAGACATCTTATTTTATTATCCTTAATACCTAACAATGATGATCTTTAACAGCAGTGTTTCTTAACTGTCTGTTATAAAAAATAATCAAAATTCTCTATTGATTTAACTATTTTATTATATTTCATATTTTTATTTCTTTACATATTGGAATCCCTTATATATATTTATCTCTCCATTGTATTCTACTTATAAAGTTTCTTGCTTTAATAAGTCCTCTTAATAAAGTAGCTATTTTTTTTATATAGAGAAAATTTCCATGCTAATGTCTTTTTCATCAAGTTTTTATGTGTTGGAAGTCATTGAAGTGCTTTAAAGTCAAATTTTCGATGATTTGAAGTTTTTTTTTTTTTTTTTTTTTTTTTTTTTTTAGGTCAAGGTCAAGTAAATATGTTTTAAAACATGAAAAAATGGTCAGGTATTTATATAATTTTTTTAGTCTCGTGATATCGAAATTAGGTTTCTAATAATCTTGTTGGCTAGCAGCTCTTTGAAATGGATTAGTTATCTCTTCTGTGTCAACTTTATGGGCTAAATATATACAGAATATTTCAAATATGTAATCAAAAATAAGGACGTCAATATAAATGGTTGTGTGTGTTATATGTACATTTTTTCTACTTTATTGGCGTTTCGTGTATGATAAGAAACAAACATACATTTATGCATATTTTAAATCTCCACAAACTTTAGGCGCCATCACATGACCGCAAACAGGTTTATTTTAGCACTTTTTTTTTCTATTTCTTTCTCCCTTTTTCTTTTTTCTTTTTTCCTTTTCTTCTTCAAATAAAACATACACATTCTTTAAAATTACCTCGTTGATGACATACAAGATATTGTATCAAGAAATGAACAACTTTGAAATGTGCATAATAAATAATATCAGTGGTAAGATATATAACATTATTAGGGGAGAAGTAGATAACTGTCTAATATATTCCCACGTGTTCTTAAGAATGATTCCACACTTATTTTACTTCAAGTTCTTACGTATAAAATGGCTATTTCTTCCTTGGTTGCTAAGCTTTTGTCTTGATATTGCTTGGTTGGTCTAATACAACGGTTGTTGCCATGGAGAGAATGACTGATTCAAGATGACTCTATTTTACATGTAAGAGATCTTCGTCTGGTTGATACTGTTTGGTGTGTGAGATGTTAGTATAGTCTATACGTATAGTTTAATTGAAAGATTCAGTACTGGTTATCGAAAACAGCTTTTGACCACGAATAACCGATTCCATTATTTGCTGACTTGCTTCTTAACTGACTCGCAGTACAATATGGGCACCGTAGTCGGGATAGTAGTGCCATTAGTAGAGATGTTCCATCCATCTGAGGTGGCTTCGTTTCGTTGGGAGGAGATAGCTGGGAAATGGCTTTTTAATTTTACAAAGGTATTTATTTATCTTTCTTGCTCATCATGATGTATTCGTCAAACGTCTCTTTTGTTGACTGTGATATGGTTGTTACTATTTGATATGTAATCTCTTTCTTTTTAATCTGGCAACATGGTCTTGACTACTACTCTTATATATATATATATGTCTTGAAATAATCCTTGCTCTTAGAAGAAACAAAAAAAAAAAAAAAAAAAAAAAAAAGAAAAACAAAAGAAAAAACAAAAACAAAAGAAAAAACAAAAACAAAAGAAAAACAAAAGAACAAGAAAACAAGAAAACAAGAAAACAAAAAATCAAAAAAAACCTACTATAACTGCTCTGGCTATTCCGGAAAGCATCTTTTACACATCTCTCTTCATTTAATCGCCTAAGATAAAGTACTTGTAAGCTTGTATACTTTTTAATTCCCAACTCATATCAAAATTACTTCTCAATTCATATTTGGCTCTATCCTCACACAGACATAATTGGTGGTTTATCTTCTCTGAATTACCTTTCAATCCTGGTCAAGTCGTTGCTACAATCATCCGTTTTAAAAATATTTAAACAGATAGACAAACTCTCTACACTACATATCCATCTTAAATTAATTAAGAATTCCCATTTCATACCTCTTCTAACAAAAAAAAAAAAAAAAAAAAAAACCTAAACTAATTCAAAGTCTCCCACATATTAAAAAACATAAGTCCCTTACATTCATCTCGTACATGCAAAAATAAAGCTGTCATCCCTTCTTTTTCCTTTTGAATCAAATTGTAACCATTCATTTGTTTCTGTCAATTTTATTTCGATGAAGCAAGTGACCTTATTGTAGTGCCTATAAATATTAATTGATTTACCCATTCACATTAAAATATAGCTAACATATGTATTAAATAATATTATTACAAAAACCTTTAAACAAAAAATAAACATTGTACCAACAACTGTCAATTGAATCCCGAAACTAGGAAAACATAATATCAATCTAAAAATAAAAAGATTGATCAGGTTGTAGCTATGATAAAAAATAGTACGCGCATTTACCATAAAATCTGTAACAACGGAATCCAGACTAATAACAACCGTATAAATAATTACAAGGTAATCTTTAGTCAGGAACTATTCACGTTGTTATCCAATCGGGTAGATGTGATCCACAATTATATATGATCAATTCGAAAGAGTAGAATTGGGTATAGATTCATTTAAACCCATCAAAAAGATGATCCTTATTCAAACACAACTCATCAGGATATTTAAGATAGTTAAAAAGAGCTCTTTTTATTTTACTTAATAAATCAACCCTAAGTCTTTTCTCATTAATTACTGATTGTCCACTCTCTCTCTCTCTCTCTCTCTCTCTCTCTTGAATTTCTTAAATTCAAGTACCACATCAATACCATGCCACTGACTACAAACTTTTTCTTCGCCAAATGATACAACTGACTGGTCGTTCTCCTCCAAAAAGTTGTCAATATAGTATCTGTGTCTCTTTCTTGGATTGGATCTTACACCATTAGGTCTTGCAAAACTCAAGTTATCATTTAGTATAGCTCCATCTCTAAACTAGTGCATATCAAATTGAATAGTATCGGTCACAGCCAAAGAATATGTAGTAACTGCTTAGTTCGGTGAAAGCATATTAATATATTACAACCTGTTATTTATATTTGAGCTTAAAAACAAAGCTCTTCTGTGGTCACTGGTATCAGGCTCGACACTCGAGATACCCTATTAAAAGACCTTTTGATGAGCATCGTATTTATATTAATATTTTTTCTTTTTACCTCAAGAGTCTTTTAAGTGTTGCTTCAATTCACGCGGCAAAGTTTGCATTTATAACCACTTTAAGTCAGCGATAAAATCGCGTTTCAAATTTTTGTTTTGGATTTGGGTTCTGTTTCTTTCCTTTTGTTTGTATACAAAGCGAATGCTAACTTTTATATGGTGCTTCATAGAAGTTGGCGATGGTGCTGATTGTTGGGGTGAGATAAGCGTGATTAAATCGTCCTCCACCCAATCTTCTTCATTGATGTTGGCGTTGAAGAAGAAATTCTCATCACTTTTATTAAAAAATGCAGTCTGTCTGGTGAGGGTTGAAGGAGAAAGAAAGGCTGCATATAATGGTGGAATTAAAGAGGACGGAGGAGGGAGAGTTGGCACTGATGGTAAAGGAGAATGAGGCTAAGGTAAAAGGACTGGACTGGGCGAAGGAGAGTGAGTAAGGGCCACTTTTCAGCGTTTATGGTAAAAAAAATCATTTTTTTTTCTTTTACCTAAAAAATAAAAAAGCTCTTATGAGTTGTCAAGCCCTGCTTAAACCAAGAAAACAAAAACACTATCTTTAAAAAACTTACCATTATTATAGCGTCACATGTGTTTCTGTCTTAATACCAAGGCCAACCATAAGAGGCGACACCAGAGAAGCTCCTGGGATTAACTAATCCGCAAATATTGGAGAGCGTCCTGTATTGAGCTGCTTGGTCTATTGAAAAATCTTTTGATAGGCATTTTATTTCTATTAATATGTTTTATTTTAATGTCACTTTACCTCCAAAGATAACAAGTATTGCTGTCAGGTTTAATTTTTTCAGCCATCTTAAATCCGCAAGAAAATTCCATAATAGAGTAACTCCCTCCGGAATTGGCTCTTCTTTCCTGCTTTTTCATTATCTTCTAGATACATAGGATCATCATGTGACGAACCAGTATTGGCTTCTAAATGAGGCTGGTGGTTACTCCATAACTTGAAAAGAATCACTTCCCTTCTTGCAATACTTGATTCGAATTGATATAAGACCTTGAGAAATTTTCAAGACTAATCAATAGAATTATTAAGTAGTGATATCTACTAATAAAAGAACATTTTCTATATCATAAAAATAAGAATAAAATAAAAATCAATAAAAATAGTTTTCCATTTAAATTGCATATTTACCAGCTGTAATAACGGATCTCAGACTAATGTCAACCGTGTAAAAATAAGTACAAGGTACTAGAAGACGCTCTCTAGTCAGAGACATGAGTTGCTGTTCAATTGGGTAGATGATCCAAGGTAAACACAACCAATTCGAAAGAGTGGAATGCGTAAAGCAGAAGAATTGGGTATAGAGTCATGTAAGATCTTTTTCAAACGTAATCAGGACATCAGTTTTGTTTTACTTTATAAAAAAAATACTCTTACAAATTAAAGAATAAAGGAATAAAAGAAAACAATAAAAGTAAAAACGTGTCAGCAACTGATTGATTGTGTTATTTGGATTTTGAAACGTCATCATGCGATACATATTAATGGGAGACAAAAATAGTGATAGTCTAACAACATCTTTACTGACATTAATTGATAATGGCTGTATGAATTGTCAGCAATATGTTTTAATTTCGAACTTGCTTTTTTCAAACTTGTCTTTCCTCCTATTCACCTGTTCAAAAAAAAAAAAACAAGATCAATGATCTGTGCTAGTCTTATCGTCTCGTTCACGACTTCAAGTTTATTATGTACAAATCTTATTAAAGACTTCAGACGTTAAGTAATGTATAAAAAATATGTTTCTCCATGGCTTTCGTTTCTGTGTAGACTTCCTCTTACTTTTACTTTAATAAAATATACATAAAATGAATATGCACACACCTATATAAAATAATAATATTTTTCCTGTGACACGAATAGAAGGTCGTTGTCACTTATTTTGACAGGCTTATTAAGACAAATGAGCTTTTTACAAAAAAATAAAATAAGAATACACCTAATATTTCTTTATACAATATTATATACTTGGTAATAGCATATTATATTGAAGTTTGTATTTTAAACCTGTGTTTTTTTATACTTAGATTTCAGCCAACTTGCGAAGAAGTATCAACAGCAACGTAATTCAATCATGCTGTTATGCAATCATGTTGTTGATAAGGCTATCTTTCTAAATCAAGTAGGATGGAAAAAAATTCTTTCTGAACAAAGGTTTATATTGCTTGGAAATAAATAAATATGCACTTTAATTATTTTTTTTTTTTTGGAAAATAACAAACATTGGCGTCCAAACATTTGGAAAAGTAATGAATATATTACAACATGTTAATAATTAAAGAAGAGAAGCTTATTATATTCGGTTTTCGAAAAAGTATGGTCTTTTATTTTATAGTTACAAAACATAAAGAAAAAAAAAAGGTAGATTACAAATGTACAACACTCAACAATAAAAATTATAATTTGTTCCATGGCATGTCAAAATGTTTACTTTTAATATAACGCGTGTATGGTATTTTTTTTATGAGCTAGTGTGAGAGCTACTTAATACATTATCATTTGTAATCGACTTGGCGTCATATAAGCAAAAAAAAAAAAAAATCTGACTACTTTTTTTTTTTACAGTTGGTGTGAGAACTTATTACATCAATCTTTTAAACAAATTAAGTGTATATACATAAACAAGGCTTTTTTCTCACTAAATACTTTTTTTTTCTTCTTCCTTTCCGCTTTTTTATTTTTATTTTTTTACGTTTACTTTATAATTTTTTATTCACTCTTCTTACACACCAAGAACTTCTTTCTTAATAATATGGCAACACTCAACCAAGTCTCCAATTACTTAGGTAATAATACACTCTCAGTTGAAACGAGCTTGATACATAATTCATCTTTTCTTTTATTTTTTATTTAAGGAAAAGAAAAAGAAAAAGAGAAGATAATATCTTCAACGATAAACATCGAAGAGTGGCCCCTACTCACTCCCCTTCACTTATTCCGATCAATATAGCTGACCTATGCATTGATTAATCACTCAAGGTTTAGAGTAAAGAATGTAATATAACAGTGATTCAAGTAATAGAATCTTGTTGGCCTATTTGATAATTGTATCTGCAGGTATAAATAAAATAGGAAAAACTTACTATTTTACGTAGCTGATAGGTTTATATTAGCGTAGTACTTATTATAAACTCGGTCGCATAATAAGTGAAAAATAGTATGTCTACTGAAGAAGGGCTAAGTCAAAAGAAAGGTAGATGTTTACTAGTTCTGATTCTCACTGATGATAGAGAGCTACTACCTTTGCTACGACAAATGGCCTTGATAGTGTGGTACCTTTTCTCTTTGTCTTGTTAATCGAGTTTTATATGATTTTGCCTACAAAATCTGCAGTTGAAGAGCATGGTGTTTTTTTTTGAAAATTACGAATATGTTATTGTTGCTGATTCAATTTAAACATTGATTCAAATAACGGAATATTGTGGTTTGTGGTGTATCTGATGGCAATATTTATTGATTTACATAAAGGAATGGGAAAAACGTATTTTACATAACTAATTGGCTAAAGTTAATAGAGTTATATTTCTTATGAACTGGGCAACATAAGAAACAGACAAATGATGCCATCAGATTAAAGGGCTTTGTTAAGGCAGATTAATATCTAATTTTATGATTCTTTACTATTATCTGATAGAAAGCTATGCTGTGACAAAAAAAAACAAAGGTAATTGTCGTAAAATGTCTATGTCATCAGTGAACTCATCGATGTTATAATAATATCACTGCCATTATGACTAACACTTGATCACTATGATATTATGACTAACAATCCTTCACCATGACATTTGCACTGTAATAACTAGAAATACTATATACTATAAATATCAATCATAATTTTATCAAATAAATATTATCTTTATTCTTATCCAAAAGTCTACATGCAAAAATAAAGCTTTCATCACTGCTTTTTTCTTTTGAATCAATTTATAACCATTCATTTCTTTTTGTCAATTTTATTTCGATGAAACAAGTGACCTTATTGTAGTAAATGACCAAATTATAGTATAAATATTGATTGATTTACTCATTCACATTAAAGACAGCTGTTTACCATTTTGTTCCTAAGAATGGTAAGAAGAAAACAGGTGTTATACTTGTATACATACAGTGCTGATTTACGATATTAATAGGTATTTGCATGCATAATTCAAAATAAACACCTCTTTCTAATGCTTTGTTTATAACAACTGAATTCAATTCAAATGATAAATGTTCAGTACAAGGAAATTAATCATACAGATATTGTACGAGATGCATGTAAGGAATTTATGTTTTTTAATATGTGGGAGACTTTGAATTAGTTTAGGTTTTTTTTTTTTTTTTTTTTTTTTTTTTGTTAGAAGAGGTATGAATGGGAATTCTTAATTAATTTAAGATGGATATGTAGTGTAGAGAGTTTGTCTATCTGTTTAAATATTTTTAAAACGGATGATTGTAGCAACGACTTGACCAGGATTGAAAGGTAATTCAGAGAAGATAAACCACCAATTATGTCTGTGTGAGGATAGAGCCAAATATGAATTGAGAAGTAATTTTGATATGAAGTTTGGGAATTAAAAAGTATACAAGCTTCAAGTACTTTATCTTAGGCGATTAAATGAAGAGAGATGTGTAAAAGATGCTTTCCGGAATAGCCAGAGCAGTTATAGTAGTTTTTTTTGATTTTTTGTTTTCTTGTTTTCTTGTTTTCTTGTTCTTTTGTTTTTCTTTTGTTTTTGTTTTTTTTTTTTTTTTTTTTTTTTTTTTTTTTTTTTTTTTTTTTTTTTTTTTTTTTTGTTTCTTTAAGAGCAAGGATTATTTCAAGACATATATATATATAAGAGTAGTAGTCAAGACCATGTTGCCAGATTAAAAAGAAAGAGATTACATATCAAATAGTAACAACCATATCACAGTCAACAAAAGAGACGTTTGACGAATACATCATGATGAGCAAGAAAGATAAATAAATACCTTTGTAAAATTAAAAAGCCATTTCCCAGCTATCTCCTCCCAACGAAACGAAGCCACCTCAGATGGATGGAACATCTCTACTAATGGCACTACTATCCCGACTACGGTGCCCATATTGTACTGCGAGTCAGTTAAGAAGCAAGTCAGCAAATAATGGAATCGGTTATTCGTGGTCAAAAGCTGTTTTCGATAACCAGTACTGAATCTTTCAATTAAACTATACGTATAGACTATACTAACATCTCACACACCAAACAGTATCAACCAGACGAAGATCTCTTACATGTAAAATAGAGTCATCTTGAATCAGTCATTCTCTCCATGGCAACAACCGTTGTATTAGACCAACCAAGCAATATCAAGACAAAAGCTTAGCAACCAAGGAAGAAATAGCCATTTTATACGTAAGAACTTGAAGTAAAATAAGTGTGGAATCATTCTTAAGAACACGTGGGAATATATTAGACAGTTATCTACTTCTCCCCTAATAATGTTATATATCTTACCACTGATATTATTTATTATGCACATTTCAAAGTTGTTCATTTCTTGATACAATATCTTGTATGTCATCAACGAGGTATTTTAAAGAATGTGTATGTTTTATTTGAAGAAGAAAAGGAAAAAAGAAAAAAGAAAAAGGGAGAAAGAAATAGAAAAAAAAAGTGCTAAAATAAACCTGTTTGCGGTCATGTGATGGCGCCTAAAGTTTGTGGAGATTTAAAATATGCATAAATGTATGTTTGTTTCTTATCATACACGAAACGCCAATAAAGGTAGAAAAAATGTACATATAACACACACAACCATTTATATTGACGTCCTTATTTTTGATTACATATTTGAAATATTCTGTATATATTTAGCCCATAAAGTTGACACAGAAGAGATAACTAATCCATTTCAAAGAGCTGCTAGCCAACAAGATTATTAGAAACCTAATTTCGATATCACGAGACTAAAAAAATTATATAAATACCTGACCATTTTTTCATGTTTTAAAACATATTTACTTGACCTTGACCTAAAAAAAAAAAAAAAAAAAAAAAAAAAAAAACTTCAAATCATCGAAAATTTGACTTTAAAGCACTTCAATGACTTCCAACACATAAAAACTTGATGAAAAAGACATTAGCATGGAAATTTTCTCTATATAAAAAAAATAGCTACTTTATTAGAGGACTTATTAAAGCAAGAACTTTATAAGTAGAATACAATGGAGAGATAAATATATATAAGGGATTCCAATATGTAAAGAAATAAAAATATGAAATATAATAAAATAGTTAAATCAATAGAGAATTTTGATTATTTTTTATAACAGACAGTTAAGAAACACTGCTGTTAAAGATCATCATTGTTAGGTATTAAGGATAATAAAATAAGATGTCTGCATATTTTTTTATATGCGACTAAAACATTTAAACCGCGCCATCAATTTTTATATCACAGGAATTTTGCCTATTTGTTTCTCTCGCTATTTTCTTTTAATTGCCAGGCATATACTCTATTGTGTGATTGTATTGGGTATGTTGCGATGTCCGTATCGCAGAACATTTATGATGTTCTGACATCCCTCAATCAGCACTTCTCGAAGTGTAATGCTCTAGTTTCATGCTGCTGCAATAGTTTTGGTTCAATCTTCTTAATCTTTCACCTATTTGTTTCCATCGCCATCTTCTTTTAATTGCCAGGCATGTACTCTATTGTGTGATTGTATTGGGTATGTTGCGATTTCCGTATCGTAGAACATTTATAATGCTCTGACATCCCTCAATCAGCACTTCTTGAAGTGTAATGCTCTAGTTTCATGCTGCTGCAATAGTTTTGGTTCAATCTTCTTAATCTTTCATCTATTTGTTTCCATCGCTATCTTTTTTTAATTGCCAGGCATATACTCTATTGTGTGATTGTATTGGGTATGTTGCGATGTCCGTATCGCAGAACATTCATAATGTTCTGACATCCCTCAATCGGCTCTAGTTGCATGCTGCTGCAATAGTTTTGGTTCAATCTTCTTAATCTTTGACAGTCTTGGGATAAAACCTGGTACATGAACTATCGACAGTGGAAGATAGTTACGTCAATGAGAAAGGCTTGACCCTTTTTTCTATTTGATCTACTTACTCTTAGGCAACCTTGGGATAAAACCTAGGGCATCAACTATCGACAGTGGAAGATAGTTATGCCAATTGTAAGGACTCAATTTTCTTATCTAGTCTTATCCTTTGGCAGTCTTGGGGTTAAACTTGGGACATAAACTATCGACAGTGGAAGATAGTAATGTCAATGAAAAAGCTCGATTTTCTCATGAGCCTTTTTTTTTTCTTTTGACAAGATTCTAATCCACATCTTCCTCATCCCTTCTTTTTATATATGTTACTCTCTTATTCTTTTCTCACCATGGTTGGTCGAACAGGTGTTCTTGAAGACTGATTCCTTATTAAGGAAGCTAGCTGGAGCAAACTTTTGCTGGTGCTTCTTCTGATCAAGTCGTAGTCGTTGCTGGTATTGGCGCTGGTGTTGATAAGAAATTCAATCATGAAGGGTAAGACTTGGTTCTGTAAATCTCTTTCGATGGCAAGCAATTTATTTCTGAAAGGTTTCTCGATGATATGATCTCAATCTTCACTCATCTCTAGCCAGGTATGTATTCTATTGTGTGGTTGTGTTGCGTATGTCGCGATTTCCGTATCGCAGAACATTCATGATCTTCTGACATCATCCCTCAATCAGCACTTCTTGAAGTGTAATACTTTAGTTGCATGCTGTTGCAATAGTGCAGATCTCGACTTTTCTTTTTGCTGCAGTAATTAACTTTACTACCGGGTGATTCCCGACTCCAAAAGTTTACTTTTCGAGGGTTAAGTGTATTACTGTGAGTTTTATAATATTTTATACCAGTTTCGTTCTGGGTTTCTTTTGTAGAGTATCGTGTTTTATTGTGGTAAGGATAGTTGATGTATTTGATCCTTGACTTCTTTATGAGAACAGACGTGTATTGGTGATAATATTGGTGCTAATGCTTGTGTTGGAAATATTGGTGATAATATTGGTGCTAATGCTTGTGTTGGAAATATTGGTGCTAATGCTGGTGTCAATGATATTGGTGCTAATGTTTGTTTCGGTGATATTGGTGCTAATTCTGATGCTGGTGCTAATGCTGGTGCTAATTCTGGTGTTGGTAATATTGTTGCTAATGCTGGTGTTGTTGATATTGGTACTAATGCTGGTGTCGATGATATTTATGCTATTGCTTGTTTTGGTAATATTGGTGCTAATGCTGATGCTGATGCTGGTGCTGGTGCCGGTGCTAATGCTGGTATTGCTAAGGAATCCATTCGTTAAACTTGGTTCTGTGAATCCTTTTTGATGCCAAACAATTCACTCATGACTGGTCTTGGTTTATTGAAAGTCAAAGGTAAAAAAAAAAAAAGGAGGGAGGGGGATATTTGTGTTGTTGTGTATATATGATGATGATGGCAAAGGATATATGTATATGGACATATTTCTTATCACCTTTTTAACCTATCATTTTTTTTAGGATGTAATCTCAATTATCTTTTTTTGCGGGTATCATTTTCTGTTATTGTTCATTTTCCTATCTTTGGCTCAATCTTCCCATTCAGTTTTATTCTATGGCGGTCTTGGGATAAAACTTGAGGTATCAACTATTGACAGTGGACACTTGTTATGGCAACTGGTAGTGGGCTATACAGTTTCCGTTTTACGGCGGTGGACCATTTGGGATTTTAAAAAGTAATTAATTTTGGGTGTACCCATTGGTAAGTGTTGTGTATTTTCGAAAAAAAAAGGGAAAGGGAAGATAATTAGTTACGCCAATTGTACGGACTCAATTTTCTGATCCGGCCTTATTCTTTGGCAGTCTTGGGATAAAACCTAGGACATAAACTATCGACAGTGGAAGATGGTTGTGTCAATGAAAAAATCCCGATTGTCTTGTGAATTTCCCTTTTAAAAGGGCTTCTAATACACATTTACTTGGTACAACTTCCTTTTCTCTTTTTCTTTATATATATATTACTCTCTCTCTCTCTCTCTCTCTCTCATTCTTTTCTCATCATGGTCGATTGAACAGGTGTTATAGGTGTAGGTGTAGTTGTAGATGTAGTTGGAGTCATTGTCGATATTATTACTGGTGTTGATACAAAATTCATTCGTTAAGAGTAGGACTTGGTTCTGTGTATCTCCTTTGGTGACAAGTAGTTCATTCGCGGTAAGGCCTGGTTCTATGTGTCGCTTTTGGTGGACTCAAACTTGTTATGCAATCTCATTCTTTGGGGGTATCAAATATCGACGGTGTAAGACAGATACGTCAATGATAAGGACTCAATCGTCTTATGTGATCTCCTTATTATTAATCATACCCCCTTTTTTTATTTTCATTTTTTATTTTCGTTTTTTATTTTTATTTGTATTTATATTTATATTAATCTCCCTTTCTTTCTTTACTATGCTCGATTCAAGAGATGAACTTGAAAACTGAGCTCTTAGTAAGGAAGTTTGGTGAACCAAAGGTGTGTTGATGAAGAAGTTAATGCTGTTACTGGTGATAATACTGGTACTGGCAATAATGATGGTACTGATGATAATGCTGGCACTGATGATAATGCTGGCACTGATGATAATGCTGGCACTGATGATAATGCTGGCACTGATGATAATGCTGGCACTGATGATAATGCTGGCACTGATGATAATGCTGATGTTACTGTTGTTGTTTTTAATATATTTTAAAAGAAAGGAGGGCAAACCCTTGTTTTTTTTTTCTCAATTTCTTTCTCTACTAAAGGTAGGTGTTTCCTCTCTTGGAACTATTGTATAATGGGAAATAGTTATGAGATTTGAGGTTTCAATTGAAAGACGAGAAACCTAAACAAAAATCAATTGGTGTTGGCGTTAGAGTAAGTGTGGTAAGTTTGTTTACTTATTGAAAAAGATTGCCAATAAACTTTTTTGTTTTTGTTTTTGTTTCTAAACTGATTTGAGTTGCTACTACGAGTTGACTGTCTTCTTCCCGCGCGTCGTCCGGGCAGTTTTATTTATGTGCAATGACACCTTTACCAAACAGATATTGAAGGGATGATAGTAGGTATTATTATAAACTTTAGTAATATGATGACTCGTTCTTTTATTTGATATTGTCAGTTCATGTTAGTAATGCCTGTGGCCTGTAAAGAGTAATGGCCAACTTTTAATGATTCTATTTTCTGACAAGCGTATTCTGCGTTTGTAGTAGGTCTTGAGTCGTTCATGAGTGGTTCGTGCAGTTTAATCTGCGTGCAACAATAACACAATATATGTATATAGCATACGCTCACCTTCCACCGACCCAGTACATAAATTGGCAACAACCTATAACAACTTCTAATGTCGAAACCTTTCAAGAGAAATTGAGCCAGTATTTATTTTGTAAAACACTTACCCAATTTCTGTCTATGAAAAAAGGTTTAATAAAAAAAAGTTATAGAGTGTTTGTTCCCTTTAATAACACTTACTGAAGAACCTAACCTGAACGTGTTCGATGAAATTGAAGATCAAAATACGGGAAATGAAGTGAAATCCCTCCTGCCTCAGGATTTGACCAAACAAGAACCCTTAACTAAAGCAAGAGTTTCCGAATCACCAGGCCTAATTATACTACTGTAACTATCGTAAAATACTTGAAGAATACGAGGAATATTGAGTAAGGTGTACTGAAACCGCCGCACAAGAAATTGTGGAGGCTTCTGAAAAAAATATCAAGTATTTCTTTAATTCTCTTACAAGATACAAAATCTGTTCTCACTGCTGCACAAGCATCTATCAAAGTATCAGAAGCTGTAGCTTTAGTCGCTGAATCAGTTATTACTGTGGAGCAAAATACAGCTCCTCATTTTCCCTCAAATTCAAAAAGAACTTCTGTTTTTCTTCTAACAGGATCAGCTGCACAAGCTTATAACACCACTTTCACAACTGTTACTACTGATCAACCCCTGTTCTATTATACTTTCGGATGTTATTCAAGAGATTTTAGACTTGGTTAATGGTTATCATGTTTCCAGATCAACTGCAAAACTAATACAAATAAAGCCAATAGAAAGAGTCTCTTTTTCTGCAGCAGAACCTACTATCCACTTTTAAATAGCTTTTGAATTGATCAAGGTAGCCAGTATCTTGAACCAAAGGGAATATTCTATATTCAAATGCATATACAAATTAACGTAAAATAAGATCAATAAGGTAAAAAGACTGCTGAATTACAAAAAAAAAAAATCTTTAGGTGTGTAATTGCTTTTACTGTGTCTGAAAAGGCACGGTTCACACCACATTTTTAGTTTATATTTGGTATTTTATTTTAATTTATATAAATATAGGGTAATGGAACAATATTAACAATTAGAGCATGGATACAAATGATCTCGGGAGCTACCAATCATTATCTATTTCGTTACAGATTAAAAACCAATCGTCCCTGGAATAATCAACTTCTTCATATTTTGCTTGAAAGAATACTGATTGGTAAATATAGCTTTAAGTATGAAGATGAAAACTATTTTTATCTTGTACGCTGTTTGGATTACTTTATTAACTATAGTTTTTATTGGTTTAATATGGATGAAGCAAGAGGGAATTCAAAAAATGAAAGATATGAAAAGTTAATAATAAGCATGTGTTTACCGTGTCCTTATTTAAATGGCTTATTTTTTATTTTTCAAAGTCAGGATTTGTTTTTTTTTCTTTTTTATTATTTCTTAACAATAATAAAAAATGACTACTACAGTCTTGACAGAAACAACAATGAAAGAGAAAACAATACAACTTTCAACAGTTGATATTGTACCAAGTATAAAGAATTTGGAATCAGAAACAGAAATAAAAAATAGAAGGGAAAAAACAAAGGACAATAGGTCATTATACCAAGTATTCCTTACTTTTATATTATATACACTTCACTTTGTATTTATCACCTATATCGCTCTAAAGAAATTGCTCACCTTTTTTGATACAAAATATTGTCGTATTCGCTACTGGAACCAAACGATTTATGATCGAATTCAACATGACAAAGCACGATTAACAAAAATACCACGACACCTTTCTATTAGTGTTTCACGTGAATTATTAAGTAATCGAACTTCAGAAGATTGGAAAGAGATTATGATGGATATATCATTTGTTACTTGTTGGGCATGGAAATTTGGTATTAAGGAAGTATCTGTTTATGATGCATCAGGTGAGTTTGAATCTAATCATGGTTTTTTGATCTTTTAAAATAAAAAAACTTACTTATAAAAAAAGGTGCTTTGAAGTCTATGGCAGATGATTTTTATAAACAACAATCGGCTTTATTTAATGAATGGAAAATGAATTGTTCAATTGAAGAAAAAGAAAGAGCTGGTAAATTTTTAAGATATTTATGGCTTGTATCTATAGCAACTATATTAATAAATCTTTTAGACGTCAAGTTTACAATTATATCAAGTGAGAATGGAAAAGAACATATTGGACATGTAACACGACGATTGGTTCATGTAAAAGATAAAATTGATATGAAATTAGTGGATCAATCTATACATGGTAAAGTTTATATATATATATATATATGTTTAATTATTAAATAACACCGTTTTATTAGCAAATACGATATCTGATCCTGATCTAATGATTGTTTACGATGGATTACCACATAATTACATTTCATTGGATGGTTTTCCTCCTTGGCATATTCGATTAACAGAGATAACAAACTGTTCAAATCAGCATAAATTGAATTATCAATTATTTTCAAAGTGTTTATACAAGTTTTCAAAAGTAGATCAACGTTTTGGACGTTAAAAAGAAAGAAAGTATTATATATATACATATATTTATTTATTTATAAAAAAATGTTTTTTTTTATTTATTTATTATTATTCTTTATTAATATGTCTGATAATTTTATACATTGCCTACATTTTGGTGGATAATAAGCTTCAGCAACATTATACTTACATCCTTTATCCTTATGTTCCTTTCTAATCATACAAATTTCATAACATTCGTCCTTTTTCGTACAAGTACTTGTAGAACCAAAAAATGTTTTATGCTTAAGTCTTTTTTGACAATATAAACAACCACAGTCTTCTTTTTTTCCTCCTTTTAACAAGTGCTTTCGCCACTGTTTCATCATATATATTTCTTGTTCTTGTTGCTGATGTTGATGTTGTTGATGTTGTTGCTGTTGTTGTTGTTGTAAATCAATGTTTACTGACTTGGGCCTTTCTGAACTGCTGGAGCTTTTATTTTTATGCTTAAATGGAATAAATGTTTGCGAGTGTGTATGTCGAGGAGGAGGAGGCCTGACATCTGTTACTACATTTTGATATTGTTTGGAAGGTAAAGGTGGCACTGTCTGTTGCTGTTGCTGTTGCTGTTGCTGTTGCTGTTGCTTCTGGTGATAATGAGGAGTGTCGAGAGTGATGACGATAGACTGTGGTCTCTTTTGTTGTTGAGGATCGACAGAAAGCTCAGATTTATCTGCATCCTTTAATTTCAACCTCTCTAGTCCTTCAAATGTTAATCCAGACTTAAAATAAGCATCTGCTGCTACTGCATACTTTGAAAGCTGATGTGACACCAAAATAGCTTGGAGTAAATCATGATCTGGTTTAAGAGCCATACAATGTTCTTTTTCAAATGTACTCATGATGAGCTGAATATCAGCTATAGGTTGTTCTTGATCTAAAAGAAGAGCTGTCACCATTTGTTTTTTCGTTGGTAAGATCCAGTTTTCATGTTTTGAAGCTAGAAATAAATTCTCTATTGGTTTCATGGTTGCTTCAAATGGGTTACATTTAATAATACGATCTAAAAGAATTTGAATCATTTGACTGACACGATCTTGGATCATTGAATTGAGTTCGCTCTGAGTGATGGATTGTTCTATAGATTGACTACCATTACTATTCTCGGTAAAAGAAGAAGAAGAAGAAGGCGGTGGTGGAGGTAAAGCTTTCATGATGGGATCCGATTGATTTTTAAAGTATGAATAGAGATGGGCTTTTAACTCTTGATAACTTTTATATACAATATCACTATCAATATATAAACCTTTTTCTGCCTTTTTTATAGCTTCACCAATTTCTAAAGCCAGCCCATTTGCATCTTTTGTTGATTCGTTTAATTCATTAATTCTCTTCTGTAAGTTTTTTGACTTTTCCTCTTCTGATAAAGCAAGTTTTTCTTGTAACTTTGTAAATGAATCACATTTTTGAAAAAATTGTTCGTTTAAATGATTTATTTGATCTTGAATATTATTATTATTTTGTTGCTGCAACTCTTTAAATTGGAATTCTGGATCAAAGGCGTGAATAAATGAAAGGTGATCATTTTTTAATGACTTTAAAATTCTTCTTTTAGTGTCTGTTTCATTCATATCCATTATACTACTTTTCTCGGATATTTGACTATAACTGCTGTTTGTTTCATCTAGTAGGCTTGAAGTATCGTTCTCTTCATAGCTTCTTCTATCGGTCAATTTTTTATGATAATTTACATTAGCCATAGCATGCACAGGTAGAGCAGGTGGTTGAGTAGAATCTGCAAAGGAAAAAAATTGAAAAATTGGTTTTTTTGTTCCCATGACTCTTTCGTGTTTTCCTTACCTTCTTCATCACCCAAAGTGTTGTTACTACTTTTACTTTCTGGATATATAATAAAATGTCAATTTTCAAGTATCCATGGGGATGATGATTGTTTACTGTTTTTACCTGGATAACTTTTACTTAGATCTGTACCTGATATTATCACGTCAATAAAACACTCGCACAAGTATATACATATTTTAAGGTACCTTCGGTAGTTGTATCACATTTAGGAAGTGAGGAAGAACGTTTTTGAAAAAGATTATTAGCTGATAATTCTAAATAGAGAGTCAGGTCATACGCTTTATTATTATTATTTCTTTTATTATTATATACCTGCTTCGTTTAGTTGAGGTGTGTATGGTTTCTTTCTTTTGTCAATCCCATCTTTTTCTGGTTTATCCAGAATTATTGATACTTGATCTGATTTATTATCAGAGTCGTTGGATGACTCTAATTCTCGGCTATCTAACATTTTATATAGAGGCAAAAAAGAAACAGAAAGAGAAAGAAAAAAAAAAGGGGATAAAGGTACAAAATAAAATTGTTGTTTATTTAATTGGAGCTGGTTACATTAACTGAGCCACATTATACTCAGCGAGTTGATGAATTAATATTCTTGGTTTTATAAAAAAAAAGAACTTTATCATAAAACATATTTATCAATTCATACAAAACAACTACTTGTTCTATCTCATTCTCTTATTAACAATATATATAACCCGTTTTTTTTTATATATATTATTATTAGAGTAATAAGGAAATCTTTTCTCCAAACAGAGGATTACACAATGCGAATACACGACTTGAGTGTAACGTTGAGTGTTATCTTGGATGTGAAACGGAATTTTAAAAAAAATGGTTTTTAAAAAAAAAAAAAAATGAATATTTTCCCTAGTTACCAACTTTTCTCTCTCTCTCTCTTTTATTATATTAACTCTTTTATTAACATGTCCGAGATTTCAATCAAAACTGGTCTTGATAAACCATTGGTTTATTCAAAAGAGAAGTTAATGAAATTATACGGAATCGATCTCTTTGCAGCTGTTTCATCTTCTGCTATGGTCTCTCCATTCATTGCAGTTGTTGATAGGTAAAAAGAAAATTCATGTAACCTTATTTAATATTAAAAAAAGACTCATAATAAAAATCTTTTACAGATCAATTATAGAAAACCTAAATGGTACAAGACCTTTAGGAGAAGGCATTAAATACGGTTTTCGTTCTATCGTTTCTCATCCATTCAAATTCAGTTTATCACCTCAATTTCGTCTCATACTCGGTCTTTACTTTTCTACCTACGCTACTGCCAATATGGTAGGCACTACCTGTGAACAATACTCTGTCGACTCATCCAAAACATCCATGTATAAATTCATCGTGACTACCGTGACCAATATGAGTTTATGTATATATAAAGACAGAGCATTCACTCGATTATTTGGTGCTTCTTCAGCAACACATGCTTTACCTAAATTAAGTTATCTCTTATTTGCTGCTCGAGATTCTCTTACGATCGCTGCTAGCTTTAATGCACCTGCTTATTTTGCCCCTTTACTTCAAGAAAGCAGTTGGAAAGTTTCGGAAACTACTGCAAGTACTGTCGCTCAATTATTATGTCCTGCTGTCGCTCAGTTCTTTAGTACGCCTGTTCATTTGTATGCCCTGGATTTATATAATCGACCTGGCGCCAATCTCGCTATGAGATCTCAATTAATTAAAAAAGAGTACTTTAAAAGTAGTTTAGCTAGAATCGCTCGTATTGGCCCAGCTTTCGGTATCGGTGGCGTGGGAAATTCGTATATACGAAGTATTCGAAATGATGTATTATAAAACTTGACGTATAAAAAAATATAGTACCAATATAGAAATGAAATAAAAATACCCTCATTATATTTTTAAAGCTATTTCTGTTTACTTTTTTATGAAAATCAATCATCATGTATCTGTAATGACTTTCTATATGAAAACAAAACTAACCAAATCGCTTTCATCTCGTGTAATGATATGTGACAAAAAAAAAATTAAGAAGGCTTTTGATCTATCTCATTCATATCATCTCTTAGTTAGAAAAAAAAAAGACTTGACTTCTTGCTTAATTAGATCTTGCATGTTAGATGTATAATCCTGACTCGACTTATTATCTTCTGTTGAATAAAAGTTATAAATGAAGGTTTCACACAAGGTATCTTGAGAAGGGTTCTTATACGTCATAGTCTACTGCATAATAGCAAGTTACATCATTTACACACATTGAATCAGATTTATGATTACCGCACACTTGCACTCACTCATATTTAAAAAAAAAACACTTGACAGGTGAAAAAAAAAAATACATGTCATGTGTATGCTTCTCTTGATTGGAGCATCTTAAAAAGATAAAAAGAAAAAAAAAGGATTAAATAAATTTCTCACGCCTTTTTTAAATATGCAATCGATTTTTGAAATTACTAATACGGAAGAAGATTTGTATTCTGTACTTGGTTGTGTTGATACAAGTTCTGTAAGTGAATTTTATAGTTGAATATATACAAGTGAAAAGGCTTAGTAATGTTTTTTTTTTTTTTTTTTTTTGTGTATATATAGCCAGAACAAATTAAAACTGAATATAAACGTTTAGCTCTTTTACATCATCCTGATAAACTATCCAGTCAAGATAGTAAGTATTTAAAGCTTTTTTTTTTTTTTAACAACTAAAAAAAAAAAAAAATTATAGACTCAAAGCAGTTTGAGAAAATAAAAGCTGCTTATGATATTGTCGGTGACGTTGAAAATAGAGCAAAGTATGAACGTTGGCGTTCAAGTAAACTGATGATTCCTTTTTCTGATTTCATCAACTTAGGAACTCATGCACAAGTAACAAACATGGTTTAAACTGTTAAAAATACGTTTCTTAACTTTTCTTTTTCTTTTGCATATATAGACTGTTCATTGGCAATCGTTACCAACTCAAATGACTTTAAAAAAGCACAATGAAACAGACGAGTCTCTTGACTTGAAAAGTATTCGTGTACCTGCCACAGTAGAACAACTTCCTCGAATTCATATACAAACAAATTCCTTTTGGAAAACTAAATCATATACCATAAGTGATAGAACTTAAAAATAAAAAATAAAAAAAAGTTTTATTCATCATCATCATCTTCACTATCAGTTACTGCTTCTCCAAGATCTCTTAACCTCTTTTTATATTTCTTGACATCAAGATCTTGTTCACCTATTTTTTTTTTTTTTAAGATTATTTAGTTATGCAGTAAAAAAAAAAATAGCAGTAAATTTATGTGAGACTTACCCATACAAACAAGCAAATCTTCTTGCTCCTTTTCCAATTCACTGAATTTATTTTTTTCTTCACTCAATTGTTTTTCCAGGGCCTTCAACTTGAAAGATTGATCATTAGGTGGTGGTGGTGGTAACTTGGGCTTACTTTCTAATTCAGATATACGTTGCTTTAACATTGCATTTTCTTCTGCTGTTGTTATTAATTCATCCTTTGCAGATTTTAATTCACGCTTAATTGATTCATCATTTGTTCTCTACATAGGAAAAGTGAATTAATATACTTTGTTTGAAAAAAAGCATTTATATATCTTTACCAATGCTTGTAAAGAGGTTTCTAATTCAGATAATTTCTCTTCAAGAGATTTGATTTGATTTGATTGTTGTTCAATTGTACTCTTGTATGTTTGAATCACTTCATCATTTACAGAAGGACTAGGAGGAGCAGGTGAGTCTAAGTAAAAATGATAAGTTCCCTTCTCTTATATAATTTTTTTTTTTTTTAACTTACTTGTTCTACTATCCAATTTATTAAATTTACCAGGTTTCTTTTTAATCGATCTTTGAATATTTTCATAAGTTGATTTAAACATTTCGACAAAAACAGGATCTAATAGTAAAGAAGGTAAAGAATGTGTCGTGTTCGATATAGATTCATCTTCTGCTGATATTTGTAAATATTGAGGCGCATTCTTGACAGCTGAACTATCACGAAGACGTGCTAATAAACTATTGAATTGATCTAATCGACTTGAGAAGATAGCTTGAAGTTTGGCTCGATCTAAAGGCGTGTCTGTACTATCGTTGTATTCATAAGTAACACCCAACAAATAAGCAACTAAGCCTTGAACAGTAGGATCGTTGGTAGAAGATTGCATTTCTTGAATTAACTAATGTAAAAAAAGTAAATTAAAAAAGATCAAATTACATCTATTGAGTACGTATATACTTACAAATTGAACATGTGTACTTTCTGCCAAGAACAAACTAACAGAAGCAGGACTTTCATAAAGCCATGTACACAATAAACACAAGTACCCAATAGGGATACGAGCATTCGTAGCAGGGTTCTTTGTAGCCATAAGTAATTGAGCTACAATATGATGTAAGAGAGGAACTGGATCCTCACCATTCGCTTCATCACCAAACACAATACTTCCTGCAATCTCTTTAGCTTTCTCGTTATTTCGAATCACATGAGATAAAATATCACAAGCAAACCAGACTTTATAAGGATCTGTCAAAGATTGTTCCCAATTCTCAATCACTTCTAATAATAAAGATCCAGCAGAATGTGCTTTATCTGCAAATGCAACATTGGCATTATCCTCAGGCGGAACATTCAATGTGGAAGCTAAAACAAGTTGAGCATCTGGGTTTTCTTCTAAGCAAGAATAAACGGCATAAGTAGCTGCTGCACGGCTCGAATAACTGTAATTGACTGCACGATCCTCATTGACTGCGATAGAGATGAGTGAGACCATAGCAGGACGAGGAATGGCTGGTACTGAAGTAGGATCAATCTGGCCATCTTGAGTCAATACAGGTGGGTTGGCAACAACTACCTTTCCAAAGATGAGTTGATTCTCTACATTGGAAGCAACAATGTATGCAATTGAATAAAGGGCTTCAGTACGAACAATAGAGGGTGCATTTGAGCAAAGACCTAATTGAACAATGGGTAATAAAATACCACTTTGCATCATTACTTTTTGATTGATAGGTGTACTACTACTTTCAGGTTCGGTCAAGATACGGATGAGTTGTAGGACCAAAACAGTATTGGCGACCTTTTGTGGTGGCCAATCTTCAAATGAATAGGGTACATGATCTGCATCACTATCACCTACATAACCTAAAAGACCTGGAATTTGTTGAATACAACTTGTTTCACGGAAATAAACTTGATCGGATACATTGTATCGTAATAAATTGTGCATCAATGTTAAACTGTCTTGAACTACAATGTCACCCGAGATGCCTTCTTGTTCTTCAATCACTGTCAAGAGTTTTTCAAATGTTGCTTGAAATGTCACAATCTTTTGAATTTCGGTATTACTACGTGTTAACCCAATCAATAATAACAAACCCTCTATTAAAAAAAAATTAATGTGTGTATTTAAGTAATTTTTTTTTTTTCCTCTCACTTTATATATCTAACATACCATTACGAATAATATCTCTTTTATCATCCAACATATCTACTAAACGAGAAATACCCATTGGATTTGTTAAAATACACTCTTGAATTCGCTTGCTACGATTGGCTAATAATGTAGATAATAACTTGATAGTATTGTAACGAACATAAAAATCAAACTCTTCAAGAATATCCAGAAGTATGGTTACATTATGTGAATCCTAAATATAATATCACCTTTCTTTTTTTAGTTGAAAGCTCGATTTCTCTCTCTCTCTCATGTACTTCTTATCCTATTTTACCTCAATAAAATAATCTGTAAATTTAAATCCTTTATCATCTTTATCTTGCTAATACAAAAAAAAAAAACTTTGAGTTCACTTATAAAAAAAAAATTAAACTTTTTTTTTTTTTTACCTGATGTTGAACTGTACATAAAATAGCAATAGTTTCGAGTAAGGACTTTGTAATATCGACATCTTTATAATCTGTATGCAAGACTTTGATTAAACCAGGGAAACTCTTATTGCCTACTTCCTATCATTGAACTCTTTAGTGTATATAAAAACTTTGGAAGTGTAATATAAGTTTTACCTCTGGCCAATCTCGTACTAAACCCTTGAGACTCAATACACCTGCACGTCTATCTTCTAATAAGGTAGCAGTTTCGAGACAGTCAGCTAATTTCTCAATGGTCTCATCAGCTGATTGTGTCTGTCCTCTTTCACCTCGTAAGGCTGTATATCCTCTAGAAAAGAAATCCATTGGTAAGGAACGAAAAATAAATAAAAAAAGGGGGGTTCAGCCCTTTTTATTTTATTCTTCGTTACGCGGTGCTCAGCCAATAAAATATGTCCATGATTTATCTTTTCTCAAGAAAAATTGTGTTGTTTGTTAATATATGCAGCCTGCAGCATTTATTTGACACCTTGTGTTAAAGAAATACCTAGTTTTATATTACTATGTTGTTGATACTTTGTATCTAGTAAAATCATAGAGTAAATTTCCTTTATAGCATATTTTTTGTATTTTTTTTTTTGAATGTTTTGTTTCAGCCGTTATGTTTAGTTTACATGTATGTACCTTTATTTATTTTGTTGTTTTTAGGAAGCATGATTCTCTGGGAATGTGTCTAATAGTAATTTAGACGCCAAAAGAGATACAATCATTTAATGATTGAACTGTTTGTGCTCCAACGAATTTCTTAATTTGATTGTTTTACAAGTAGGGTTTTTTCTTATTGAATGTATAAACGACTAAAAGTTTTTTTTAAAAAAACTGTAATCCTATTCATAAGCTTCTTCAACTGTATAAATTAAAATCTGATAGACTTAACACCCTCATTTCTAAAAGCCTGGAAAGCTACTCCGCATATACCCGTAAATTTCTAAGTAAAAAAGTACGCGCTCGTATAAAAATCCGCCTGAAAAGGCATACACGCCATAATTATTAATTCAACCCAGACATCATATATTTAAACTTTCAGGACACACAATCACCGGATCATTCTTAGTAAGTATACATCCTAATGATATTATAGTACTCTTGATCTTTCTGTCAAATCTAGAAGACGATGTTCTTATGTGAACACAATAATATTAAAATGGATCGCAACCGCTACCATAATAAATAATCAAGATTACTCATTTTAAATAAAACAATCTCCGTAGTTAACTATTGACAATCGCTATTGAAGGTAGGCTCGTATACAACATGGACTTATAATAATTAATTAGGGTGTTCAGACCAATTTGTGCTAAAATCTGACAAATTTACGTTAGCCAATAAAATTAATTTGGGTCTGAACACCCCAAATGCAAAAAAAAATTGAATTTTAGTTCAATTTTTTAGTTGACAGATGATGTAAATCTTTCATTATGCAATTAGTTTCTTAAGTGAATAAACTTTTTTTTCTGTTCCTACTCTTCTTTATCTTCTATACTTTGTAATTAACTATATCTTGAATCTTTATAAAAATGGCCAACCAACGTCCCATCCAAAAAAAAAAAAAAAAAAAAAAAAAAAAAAAAAACTAATGCTATTACTACTATTGAACAAAACAGACGTGATAAAGGAAAGAGTGGACGAATCGGGGTAGTTCCTAAAAACAATGTTAGCAAAACATACATTAATTGGGATAAACCCGTCGGCGAGCGTAACCAGCAATCTCCTACGAATTACTTGGTGGATTTCGAGTTCTAGTGAAATGATTCTTAATGTGATCTTTACATATATTTATCAATATCTTGTATAGTGCGCGACGCTTAAAATTACAGTAACAAGACGTTTCAATGTTCCCATGTAGGATTTGACAAGCACCTTTGTTTCTTTTTCACTTCTCTTCAAGGACTTTATCAAGTTAGATTTTGGGAAAACTCTAGGCATTGTACAATATTGCTGTTTGGTTGTTTTGATTGTTATTATATTATAAAAGAGAAAATTATACACAGATATAAAAGAGAAAAGAGAAAAGAGAAAAGAAGAAAGTAATCTAGTCGTTATAATGACATATTTTTTTTGACATGACGCATAATTTGTACCAAAATGCAAATTAAACAAAGATTTGTTTTGCGGTTTAGGTGTTCAATTATAAAAACCTGACAAAAAACTTTAACCAATCATATTATTTTAAATTTTGCACGATTTTAGCACAAATTGGTCTGAACACCCCTATTATTATCTAAAATGTCAGTTAAATACATTTTTTTTTAAAAAAAGTCAGTTAAATACATCCTCTGGCCTCAATTTTTTTTTTTTTTTTTTTTTTTTGTAAATAAAAAATATAAATATAAGAAATTCTCCTAATGGTTGGAGTCGTGCCCAGCGCCGTCATGTTTATCATGGTGCCGATGAGAACCGCATCAGGTTCGAGTGGGAAGTGGATCGGCAGTTTCAGTGCTTGCACCCTCGCCTTTCTGCGTGACTGAGATAATAACTGCTTTGTTGTATGGATCTCAGAAATTAGAAAAATCCACATGTCTGTCATTCATCGTTCCGATAAGCAAAAAAAAGCTAATTTTATTTAACATTTTTTTTTTTTTTTTTTAGATATACATCAGCTTCTATCATATTGCAAATTGGCTTGGTCTTAAGGTAGTGTTGCCAAGTAATTACGCCACAACTCTACAAATGTTCATACCATAAAGAATTAAAGCAGTTCCCCTTAGTGTTTTCCTGCATTTGAATACAAATATTACCCGCTCTTTTGGTGCAAACGTAAATATGTAAATCTGACCAACAGGTACTATCCTTTGTTTCTCAAATGAATGCTAGTTATCTAACTCACGACCTAAATACTAGACAACAAGTAGCACGGCTAAAAAGCATCATCAGGAAATATATAACTTTGACCTTAGAGAATAAATATTTTTCCTTTTTCTTTTGGAATAAGACCATAAAGACAACAAAAGACTTTTATTCTTTTTATCCAGCGCAAGTTTACCTGCTTTTGCCAAAGAAGCTTCTTGATAAAAAAATAACAATTATCTTAAAGTGCCAGAGTTATTTTAATAGACTGGACTGTTGTATCTGAACCAACTAGTAAAAATACAAATAAAAAAAAAATAATAAAAAAACACTATTGAAAAATATAACAATAATATAATCAGCAGTGCTGGTAGGGAAAGAAAGAGGGATAATAATAATTATATTACATTCTCTTCACACTTTATTATATATAAGAAATAACTTGAACTGGTGTAACAGATTAAACATCCATATTAGGATTACACGCCCCAAAAACAATCTTTCAGTAAAAAAGTACACGCCTGTAAGAAAAAAAAATGTGTATGATAGATAGAATCATATTTTCAAGCAATTTACTCAAAATCTACTCTGTCGTATTTGCGTCATCTCTACTTATAAATATAAGTAGATCAGGGATATAAACTAAACATTATAATAAAAAACCTGACATATCTTCATAATAATATACATGTTTAACATTGTATATTATTATCAATATCTTGAACCTAAGGAAATATTCTATATTCAAATGCATATACAAATTGACGTAAAATAAGATCAATGGTAAAAAACTAAGATCAAATAATAAAATATAATTGAGAATAAAACAATACAAATAAAGTAAATACTCAATTCATATTAATAGAAAATAAGAGATATTTACCGGTAATAGTCTCGATACAAGCTTAGCTACCTTGTGTTGGGGTAAGAACGGCTATTACTGGCAAAAATACATTATTAATCTATTAATATTAAATAGTAATATTATATAACCTGTTTACAAAATAAATAAAAAAGAATAACATTGTTGGAATAAAGATTATCCCAGCAACTGTCAATTCTATCCCGAAACTGGGAAAACATGATATCAATCTAAGAATAAGGTTGATCAGGTCGTATGATAGAAAAATAGTTCTTGTCAATTTAAAAGTATGCGCATTTACCAATGAAATCTGTAACAACGGAATCCAGACTAATAACAACCATGTAAGTAATTACAAGGTGATCTTTAGTCAGGAACCAGATATGTTGTTATCCAATCGGGTAGATAGGATCCACGATTATTTATGGTCAA
Organism: Pilaira anomala; assembly: GCA_025716855.1. Lineage (NCBI taxonomy): Eukaryota > Fungi > Mucoromycota > Mucoromycetes > Mucorales > Mucoraceae > Pilaira > Pilaira anomala. The sequence goes on along the minus strand of JAIXMQ010000013.1, from coordinate 557,256 downwards.
TTCGAAAGAGTAGAACGTACTTATTCAAAAGCAGAAGAGTTGGGTATAGATTCATTTAAACCCATCAAAAAGATGGTCCTTATTCAAACACAACTCATCAGGATATTCAAGATATAAAAGATGATTATTATTTTAGTTTAGAAGAGTTCTTTCAGTTTTATTTTATCTAATAAATCAACCCTAAGTCTTTTCTCATTAATTACTGATTGTCCACATACTCAAGTAAATTCGCGCAAGCTAGTCCAATTACACAAGATATTGACTGTAATTTTTATAAATAACACTAGTTTTTATATAATAATTATTTGTTTTCTTGCTATCTAATGGGAAATACTTTTACGGGCGTACATTAACAGCTCTTTCAAGTAAATTTGGTGTAACAAACGCGAAAAGGTACTTCAACCAATCAAATTTGATACACGTGTATATCACGTGATTTTTTGTCTTTTTTAGCTTTTGGAATTTATATTAATAATTGATTGCTAGTATCATAGGAAAGATGGCCGAGTTGGTCTAAGGCGTCACGTTAAGGTCGTGATCTCTTCGGAGGCGTGGGTTCAAATCCCACTCTTTTCACTTTATTTTTCTCTTTTTACTAATTTTGTAGTGTGTGTAGACGTTTTACGCGAACTTTTGCGCAATTCGTGGTGTTGTTAAAAGTAGTTTGGTCGTGGTTAAAGAAAAAGAAGTTCGATAAAGAAAAAAAAGAGTTTCGTGAGCACTAGTTCCTGTTGACAAGTAGAACGACTTGATAAAGTAAAGTAAAGATAAGAAAATAGAGTTTTTAAAAGTAAAATACAATGGAGAGTTTAATATCCAAGGGAATCCGAATGTAAGAAATAAAATAAAATATAATAAAAATAAGATATTCTTAAATCAAAAGATAAGGTCTTTAAGTATAAAGAAGAATAAGGGTTTTAATTTTTACAAAATAGTGAATTGATTTTTTTTTTAGTTTGATATTTTTTAAAGGTATTTATATGTTTTCTAATTTTTAATATCTTTTACAAAAACTGAGTTTTTAAAGAAGCATCCTCGTCAAGAAGCATCGTCGTTGAGAAGGATGGTCGTTGAGGACAATAGATAATTAAATAAGGTAATAGATGAAATTCAGTGTAACAATGGTAAAGAATAAAATAAAAGGTAATGAGGCAAAAGTGAAATAGAAAAAGAGTAGTTTTTAGGTAGAGATATAATGAATAGGGAATTTAGATGCTAAGTTAAAGTCAAATGGTTTAGTTTGAGACAAAAGCAACTTGATTTTTATTGTATTAAAAAGTTGGAGTATTTATATTGATAATTGTTTTATGTTTTTCCTTTAAATGTTGGTTTTTTACAATCCATATTGATTTGTTATCCAAGTAGATTTAATATATAATATGTTGATCTAAACAAAAGGTAAGAGAAGTTTTTAGTGTTAACCCGAGCAGATTATTAACCTCATTCATATAGGATTACTACAAAGTTTTCGGATTTGTTCAAAAATTTAAAAAATACAAAATATGACAAAAGATGTTTATCTCCTTATTTTTACAACGGGTATTTGATCGATTATAAGAATATTAATAAAAAAAATGAATGATGTATGTTTTGTCTATCCTATAATATTAAAATTATTAGGAGCTTGTTCTGTAGTAACGAGTTAAGAGCTAATTGTCACTTGAGTTTGCATTAATCTCTTAACTGTTATTGTTGATTTCTTTATTTTTTTTTCACACGCCATAATACAAACAGGCCTTTTTTTTAGTTTCATTATATATTTTTTTTACCTCTCTTTTCTTCTTTCTTCCTTTTTTTTCCCTTCAAGTATAAAACATGAACCTTTATTACCAATAATATCATCCTTTTCTCTTCTTTACGGACAACTTTAAAACGTGGATAATACATGTCAAGAATCGTAAGGCAACATTTCATAAACCCTAGTAATTTTATCACAAAGTAGTCCTAATCTCAATAACAAATACTTTTTTCTGTGCATGTATTTAGTATGGAAAACATTCTGTTTGAGATATTTAGGGCAAGATGACTGTCAGCGAGGGAAGCGAAAAAGTTGAAACTTCCTTTTCGGACGTTGCATCGCCAATATGTCAGACAGGTTTAGATATTGAAGAAAACTGTTATATAGATTAATGGAAGCAAGGCCCTTTCAACGAGATGAGAAAAAGCCAACATCTATGCCGGTTTAAATGCTTATAAATACCACATTTTTTTTTATACATTAGTATTATCTTTAAATTTATGAAACCTTTCAGACATCGGGATAACAAAAGGCATGCCTTTTTCAAGTAGGCGGATGACATATAATTTTGTGGATCGCCCTGTTGTTTAAAAGACCTATATTCAAAAGCCCTTTAAGCTTAATTCACGTTAGTTCAGGCTCCTCGAAAAGAAAAATAAGAAGATAGGTATCCTAAAAATCTTTTCAGAATGTTACAGTCTCAACAATATCCCTAACAACTAATAATTTTAAATATTCTGTATAGTGCATTATAAATAAGGACCTTTTTTTCTTTAACTAATATATATATATATATATATATATTTGAAGGCAGAGGAGGGCCCTCTGCTTTCTAATTAAGAATTAACCACTTTGGTCTGACTACCTTCCCCAAAAAGAAGTCTCAAAGTTCTTGTTTAGGGATATTTTGCGACAAACAGAAAACCTTCACAATAGATTATAGTAGTTTGTTGCAGAAGCTATTTAACTGTATCATTTATATGTGATGATGAGCAATTCTGGAACACTTGAACATCCCCAAACATAAAGAGAAGGCCAAGTCCTTCCCGAAAGGAACCAAGTTCAATCATATCAAAGATGATGATGAAAATTAAGTAATAAAAAACTTTATCTTGATTCAAAAAAGATTGTTTTCTTTACAGGTGTGGACTTTTTCGGGCGGGTGTAGTTTGAAAATGGTGCGCGTATCTATCCCCCCCCCTTTTTTTTTTTTACTATTTTTCAATGCATAATTATTTCAAATGTCATTTAGATCAATTGTTTATACTCTTTCTTATATCATTTAAAAAGCAATATTAATCCTGATTGTATTTCAATTTTATGAATACAAATTTTTAATAATAGTTTAACTTAGTTTGGTATTAAAATAAAAGGTAGTATGATGTGAGTTTAGGGATTAGCCAAGTTTTGGGAGTTACGATAGTGATAGGTATTTCTTCGTTTTTGTTGATACAATATGTACAGTAGATCAGAGAACACTCTTTGTTTTTTTGTTACATTAAGTACGGTGTAACAGATATTTACTCATCACTCGCTACAGTTTGATATTGAGCACGCGCTCTACGCTCCTATTGTTTTGGTTTAGAAAAAAGTTGAGTATTTCTTAAGAAAAAAAGAGAAATACCTTTTGCCATTTTTCAAAATGAGGTCTAATTAAAGCAAATAAGACTAATCCTACTGTAATAAACAAAAACGAATGAACGATGAACTCGTCTTTATATGAGTCTCGTGCTAAACAAACAAAGTGAAGGGTGTTAACATGGAGGTGTAAAAAAAAAAAAAAAAAAAAAAAAAAAAAAAACTAAAAAAAATTAAATTGTACCAAAACAAGCCGTCTTAAAGTCATTACTGGGACAAGTAGCATCAGCAATTCCATCACATATGCCATCCTTCACATTATCCAAACAAAATTGTTTTGTACAGTTTGCACAGGGTTTTGGGTCAATAGTTGGAATTTCAAACACGGTTGAATTGGAGCCACAAAAGCATTTACAAAACATTTTTATATCTGCGGCTTGTGCCATAGCAATGAAGGTAGTTATTATTGCTGTTAACAACATGTTTTGGAATGTTACAAAAAAAAAAAAAAAGACCTGTTACAAAATTAAGCTAAATACAGGCATTTTTTTTTATCATGACTACTTTTTTTTTCTTACTATCACAGATAAATTGTAACCATAGAATAAAGTTTATGCAGCCAACGCGCTTTTTTTTACAGCAGTGTTCAGAATTTTTTTTTTTATTGAAAGCTATTAGGCAATGACACTTCTTTGTAGGCTGATATGTGGAAAATATATGTAAGTAGTTTTTCATTGTTTGATACAATCTATTATCTGGATATAGTTCATGCATTTAATCAAACAAGATATTAAAGCTGCAGTGGCGATATATCATGTATACATACATAACATTAAGTTATTAGTAAATGTCAATCTCACTCTATTCTTCAACTATATAATATATAAACTAATACACAAGTTAGGTTAAAATATATTAAACACATTCACTCGGAGATAAAATGTTCATTCCGAGGAAAAAAGGTACAAAATCGGCAGTGACATTCTCGATTTGATACTATATAAAATGGTTTTATCCAGTTAATAGATCACATCTTATGCATAAACAAACACATTAAAAACAAACAAATATCAGTAATTACATAATAAAATTGTTGTTAACATGCTGCTTGAAAAGAACAAAAGAGACCAAAAATTTTAAAATAGTTGAACCAATTGATTTTGATTAATTTTTTATTATAAAAAAGAGAGGACCCCACTGTAATTTCAATTGTACCTCCCTCGTGTGTGTAAATTCTTTCCCTTTTTTTTTTCCCTTTTTTTTTTCATCATCATTCTTATACAATGACAACCATTACAGCAGTAGTAACAGTAGAACCTAGTAAAATGGAAAAAGAGTTTATACCAGAAGAAGAAGAGGAAATGACATTTTATTCTGATGATTCAAGTGATGAGACAAGTAAAAGTGAATATTATAATATTTGTTTTAATAAACAAAATAGCAGTAGTAACTAAATTGTTAAATTCAAATTCTAGACTCAGTTAGTTTAAATCAAGAACCAAAGATTCAAAGAAACGATTCAGGAAGTTCTTCTATATCTTCAATAGATGAAACAACAAATTATTTTGAGAAACCACTACGTACATTATCAGAAGATACAGTAATAACACCACCTATAAAAGATGATGATAGTGATATTAAACAAGATCAACTACCACCAATTATGCTAGAAAGGAAACTATCTCATAAATTAAGTTCTGTCTCATTTTCAGATATGAATGATATTTCATTAGTAGATGATGTACCACCATCAGAGAAATTAGATACAAATGAAGTATATAACCCACTCAAGATTATTACAAATGCTCTTGTGAGCGGTAAGAAACCACAAATTACAACTACACCTGTACCTACTCGTATGCGGCCTCCTACACCACCTCGTACTAGTACTAGTACTACTAGTACTACTAGTACTACTACTACTACTACTACTACTAAAGAGACTATTGTAGAAGATACATCAGATACAGAATCAGTTGCTTCTTCTACTAAATCAATTTTTACACTTTGGTCACCTTTCAGATCTGCATCGTCATTTAATATTACACCAGCATCCTCTCGAAGACCTTCAAAACAAAACTCTGCACCAGCCATTGTAGTAGGGTCACCAAGGCCCTCAGATTCATTTGTAACACGTCAAAAGAGATTATCTCGACCTACAAGTATCATTTCTCCTTTGCCTGGATTTCAAGAAGCATTATTAGCTCAAATGGAACAATTAAATTTCACTAATACAAGTGATCCTAAATCAAAAGTAATTAAAAATCTTAAAAGACAATCAATTCGACATAGTTTAGTATCACAAAATAAGGGTGATGACTATGATTGGGGTAAAATTCTTATATACATATTAGTGTATATAATATAACTAATTTATTGTATATATTAGATTTTTGGGCTGGTATTATGTGTGATTATCAAAATTTAAACAAGGTGAATAAGGAATTAATTAAACATATTCGTGTTGGTATTCCATCTTCTATTCGTGGTATGGTATGGCAATTATTAGCAAAATCCAAAGATGAAATATTAGTTGCAAAATATATGGATTTATTAAAATTATCAAGTCCATATGATAAAATGATTCAAAGAGATTTAGCTCGTACCTTTCCTGGTCATATTTATTTTAAAGAAACGGATGGTCAAGGTCAAGAAGGTCTTTATAATGTTGTTAGAGCATTTAGTTTACATGATGAAGTAGTTGGTTATTGTCAAGGTTTAGCTTTTATTGTAGGACCTTTATTATTAAATGTAAAGTTAAAATATATATAGAAAAATGCATAATATATATACTGATATGATGATTTTTTTTATAGATGCCAGATGAAGATGCATTTTGTGTGTTAGTTCAACTCATGACAAAATATGGTCTTCGTGGTCACTTTACACCTGAAATGGATGGACTTCAATTACGTCTATATCAATTTGATGCACTTGTCAAAGAACATTTACCACATGTTGCACGTCACTTGGATCAACAAGGTGTGAATTCAACCATGTATGCATCACAATGGTTCATGACTTTATTCGCCTACAAGTTTCCATTAAACCTTGTGTTTCGAATTTATGATGTTATCTTTACTGAAGGTATTGGTTCTATATTTAAATTTGCTATTGCATTATTAAAAAAGAACCAAACTACTATTTTGGGTCTTGATTTTGAGCACTTGTTAGATTTCTTAAAGAATGGATTATTTAAAGAATACAAGGTAAATATGAATATACATATAATTTTAGATACATCTTCTCTAATAACATTTCACTCTTATAGGATGATGATCGTCGTTTTGTAAGTGATGCCTGTGAACTTGAATTCCCCGCAAAAAGAATATTACAACTTGAAAAAGAATATAAATTACAAATTCAAAAGGAATTAGCAGATCAAAATATGATGGAAGAATTACAAAAGACAAATAATATATTAAAGAAACAAGTAGAGCAATTGCAAGAAAAGACAAATACATTAAAAAAGGAAGATAATGATGTACGAGGACAATTAAAAGAGACATTAGATCAATTAAATAGTTTAAAAGATGAAGGTAGTTCACTTTCAACACTTGTTGAATCATTAGAATCACAAGTGAAATCAGTACCGATAGAAATTGAAGCAAAGACAAAAGATGAATTTGAAGGGTTTTGTTCTGAAAATGCAAATTTAATTGGAAAGAATTCATCTTTAGAAGATCAATTACAGAAAGCAGAATCAATATTAATTGATATTAAAATAAGATATGCTCAAAGTGAAAATGATAAAGAAGAATTACATAGAAGATTATATGAATTAAAAAAATTAATGAGTTTTTAATTTTAAATAAAAATATTTTAAAATTGTTGAATAATTCGAACTAAATTATCTCTATGAATAACACTATCTGAATCAACATAACCCAAAATATTTGGAATTTCTGCACTACGACAACGTTTGATACGTGAAATTTCTGTACTAGAATAATTCACAATACCTTTACCGATCACAACCTTTTCAACTTGATCTCCAATCTTCTTTTGTACTGCAATCTCAACAGCTTGTTGTGCAACAAATGATCCTTCTACATCTACAATACCTGCTGCAAACAAGCTAGATTTGATACGAGGTGCTAATATAGCTTTGGCTGCACCATCATCTACATAAATTGTACCTGCTGTATGTAAACCATATTGAATCCACCACTTACGATCCAATAATGGATTATCCTTTGCAAGAAATCGTGTATGAAGAGGATGCTTTGTTTCTGTTGAATCTAATCTATCTCCTTCAATAATCTCAAAAATGTTTTTTGGTTTGGATCCATTTGTAATAATCGTTATCACACCTGCTGCAATTGCAAGATCTGCTGCAATTAATTTGGTTGCCATGCCTCCAGTGCCAAGAGATGATCCCATTGAGGCAACCGAAACTTTTTTTTATTTTTTTTTTTATGTATATAAATTAGGATATAAGTTTAGGCTTATTGTTTTTTTATTTTTTATTTTATCTTACCTTGTTCTCTAAGTTTAACCATGTCATCACATACAAGTACAGGTTTTGCATCAGGATTTGTACGAGGGTTATCGGTATAAAGACAGTCTACATCTGTCAACAAAAAGAGATAATCTGCTTTAATCATACCTGCCATGACAGCAGACAAAGTATCGTTATCACCAAAACGAATACCCTGAGTAGAAATGGTATCATTTTCATTTACAATAGGTACTACACCCATATCTAAAAGTTCTTCTAAACAGTTCACAGCATTAAGGTATTGAGATCGCTAAATGGATAAATATGAGTAAAGCCATATCCTATATACATATATATATATATAAGTGTGAGAAAAAAAAAACTTACATCGGCAAGATCATTTTTGGTCAACAAGACCTGAGCTACAGGTTGTCCAAATTGACCAAACAAATCATCATATAAAGCCATCAATCTACCTTGTCCTACAGCGGCAACAGCCTACAAAAAGGAAAAAAATGAGGTTAAAGCAAAAAAAAAAAAAAAAAAAAACCAGAGAGAAAGAAACTTACTTGTCTAGCAGATAACTTGGATGGCTTTTCAGCCATATTTAACCTACGAAGACCTGTACCTACAGCAGCACTGGTAACGAGTACAACACGATGACCTTGGGACCGAAGATGCAGGACAGCTTCCACAAGGCCAGATAAATTGGATAATAATGGAAAGTGAGTGACTTCATTACAGATAGAAGAAGTACCAATCTTTACAACAATTGTAAGTGAAGATTTATTGGTTCTATGGGTATTATATTGATTTTTATGAAGCATCTTCAGGCACCAAAAAGTAAAGTAAATAGTAAAAAAAAAAAAGAGAGAAAAGGACAAAAAATGACTCACTGTCCAAACAAATAAACTATTTTTTCATGAAAATTAAGCAATTATATTTAAACTCAGCTGTCCATCTCGATAGGATTGAAAAAAATCTACAAAGTTCAATTGTGACACAAAAGCGAGTCTTCATTGAAACTTATTCACCGATTAAAGTGAGACCCCTAAAAAAGAGCTTCTTTAGGTTTTGTATCGGAAGAGAAATAAGAGCATAAAAGAGAGAGAAAGAGAGAATGAATATCTGCATTATCCTTTTATTTTATTTAATAACTTAATTAAATATATATACAACACAATACAATATGAACTCTAAATTGATCATCGTACTTGCCGCTCTTCTTGCACTTGCCAGCGTAAATGCCCAAGGTAAATAAATTAGCATTGTTTGTATCGTATGATCATTAATCACCAAAATAACAATAGATGCAGCAGTACCCGCTCTTGCCTCTCTCAGTAGCAAGTAAATATTAATAATAATAAAAAAAAAAAAAAGAAAATCATATCTTGTAACACTCTTTCTATAATAGAATCGAATCTCTTTCTGCCTCTGCCACTGGAGCTGGTCGAACTCCATTAATTCAATCTGCTCAATCTGCTTATGATCGTGTTTCATCTGAAATAGCAAGAAGTGGAACTGCAGCAGCCGGTGCAACATCCTCTGTCAGTTCACTTGCTTCTGAATCCGCTTCTGCCTCCATGGTCTCTAGTTCTGCAGCTTCTGCTCAAAGCTCCGCAGCTTCTGTCATGAGCTCTGCAAGTAGTTCTGCATCCGCTGTTGCCCAAAGCAATGAAGCCAGCGCTGGTAATTCTTTAATCGGTGATGGTTATAACACCTTGTTTATTCAATTTGCCGCTTTATCTGCTCTCTTCATTGCTAGTTTTGTAGCTATGCTTGCTTAAAAAAATAACAATTTTTTTTCTTAAAATCTCTTAATAATTAATACAAATCTAATTTTCTTATTATGTAAAATATGATAATTGAATTAATAAAAAAGTGTGTACATAGTATCATCTCCAAAAAAAAGCGCCGGTTTCATGAGTTACACAGATACATATATATTTTCAATTGTTTATATTCTTTTCTCTTCTCTCTTCTTCTTCCTTTTACTTTTTATAGTAGCAAGAATGTCTGGATCGCAAGATGAATGGGATAGATTATCAATTCAAAGAAGAAAATCAATCCTTTCATTAGCAACCGAAGCGATTGCACCACCAGTAAACTTTGCTGCACTTCGAATGTCGGATGATAAATTAAAGGCAATAGAAAATAAAAAAGTTCGAAAGTTTTATGAAGTAAGATATATATATATATATTATATTCAACTTGTATGTCACTTTTACAAATATATATATATATACATATAGCATCAAAACGAAATTATTGATAAGTATATGGAAGTGGATGACATTATTGACGAATTAAAGCAAAAAACGGATACGTTTGGTTCTTCAACAAGCTATCAAAATAGTGCTCAAGGGGACGATGAAGAAGCAAATACGAATACACCTCTACTCACAAGAAATATTAAATCATCCGAGACATCACCGAGCTGGCTTATTCAATTAGCTATTAATCTTTCCTTTGTTGCTAATATTGCTTTATTCTTAACAAAGGCATTTCTTGCTTATTTTACAGGTTCTATTGCCATCTTGGCTTCCGCATTTGAAAGTTTCTTGGATATTTTAAGTAACGCCATTATTTTTTTTACGATACGTGTTATTCGACAAAAAAATATATACAGTTATCCTGTTGGCAAGGTAATATATATATATATATAAAATCTACTCGGGGCGTTTTTTTTTCTATAGTTATTTATTATATATACATATATATAGGCTAGAATGGAACCCCTTGGTATCATTGTATTCGCTGCTGTGATTACTACTTCCTTTTCTCAAGTCTTGATATCGTCTGTGGAACAATTGACAGAAGAAAAACGACAAGTAAGACATGTTGATCTTAGCCCCTTGTCTTTAGCTTTATTAGCTGCCAATATCATTATTAAAGGTATTCTTTGGATTTGGTGTTTAACGATTAAAGGAAGTTCGAGTGTAAAAGCACTCGCACAAGATCATGAAAATGATGTCGTATTTAATATCGCTAGTACCTTGTTTCCACTTGCAGGTAAATATATATATATATATATATATTTATATAAATGTTTATGTCTAATTTACTTACAAATATTACATTACAGCCGTTTGGGCAAAGAAACCATGGATTGATCCAGTTGGTGCTATTATACTTTCGTTGTACATTATTTATGAATGGGTATCTGTCTTATTAGGTTTGAACACAATATATCTGTGATTTAAAAATCTATATTAATAACCCACGTGTGTTGTTAGATAATATTCGTCGATTGACAGGCCGAGCAGCATGTATAGATGATCTCAAACAATTGGTTTACATGGCTTATAGATTCTCTACAAAGATTGATGCAATTGATACTGTAAGTTGAATGTGTGTGTGTGTGTGTGTGTGTGTGTGTGTCCTTATCGACCATCATTGACATCAAAAAAAAAAAAAAAATAATTAATTAGGTACGCGCGTATCATATCGGTGATAGGTTACTAGTAGAAGTACATATTGTTTTACCGCCAAATTCTGAATTAAGAGAAGGCCATGATTTAGGAGAAGGACTTCAAGTAAGTTTATTAAAAGATATTTAGATAGATATACATCTTTAATATATATATAAAAAAAAGGACGCGTTTGAAATGTTGGAAAATGTGGAAAGAGCCTTTGTTCACTTGGATTATAATTCTACTCATGAAATTGAACATGTTCGTGTCATAAATGAAATTGGATTTGGAAGTTAAATTTGTTATATAGAAGAATAAGCATTGACAACTTCAAGTCGATAAAGTGACGTACTAATCAAATTAAAACGGCACTTTAATAAACCTCCTTATTTGTGTGGAGAAAAAAGGCTTTTTATTGAAGAGAAAAGAGAAAAGAGAAAGAGAAAGAGAAAGAGAGAGAGAGAAAGAGAGATAAAGAAAAGAAAAGAAAAGAAAAGAAAAGGAGATACTTGATTAAAGTTTCATTTTATTATTCTTCTTTACTGTTTAAACACGCTTTTTTTCTTTTTACATTATTCGTATATATGTAAAAGTAAATTTTATTGGATAAAAAACAAATAAAATACTCGAATTTTACCTTTTCTCTCTTTTTTCCCCTTTTTTTTTTAATAACTATTTTTTTTTTTTTTTTTTTTTTTTTTTTATATAAATATATGTATATATATATTTATATATATCTTTAAAACACTCACACTTTTATATATATTTAATACACAAATGGCACAGTCGCAAAACAGGAGAAACACCTGGGATGGGTAAATAAACCTTTTTTTATTATTTTATTTAGTTACATTCAACCATAAAGCACGAACCCAAAAAAAAAACATCTAAAGAACAACACCAAAACTTGTTATAAAGATATATTAATCTCTTTCATTTGAAACAGACAAAACGGCCGTCCCAGTGATGTCAGGGCAACAGAACTTTTACACTTATATATTTACGATTACTGTAAAAAGCAAAAATATCATCAAGCTGCTCGAGCGTTTTCTACAGAAGCTAGTGTCGCAACAGATCAACCTCCTCCTATCGATGTTTCGACTGGTTTTTTAGCTGATTGGTGGGGTGTATTTTGGGATGTTTATTATGCTAAAAGTAAAGATGCACAAGCAAGTAAAGAGGCTACAATTCATGACGAGGTATTTATTTGTATATAAACATGTATTTATATATTTGTGGTTTATATAACATTTTTTTTTTTTAAAAAAAAAGTACCACGACTTTCTTAGATCTAAAAGAGAAGAAGTGTTACAACAACAAAGATCATTTAATGTACACTCTCAACAACAACAAGCTCAAGCTCAACAGCATCAACAACAACAACAGCAAGCTCAACAGCAGGCTCAACAACAACAACAGCAACAGGCTCAACATCCTCAAGTACAACAACACGTTCAACAACGTCGAGCCTCTGAAGTTGCTCAAAGATCAATCCAATCACCACATCTTGGTCAACAAGAGCACTTGCAACAAAGTGTACCTTCTCAACAACAACAACAACAACAACAGCATCGTGCTTCACCTGCTAGTAGTATAGCTTCATTACCAAATAGTGTAATGCCACCACCACCGCCTAATAATAATAACACACCTAATAACAATGTAAATACTCCTCAGAGCATGTCTGCCAATTTACCTCCACAACAACAAGTTCAACAACAGCAGCAACAACAAGCTCAACAGCAAGCACAACAACAGGCTCAGCAACAAGCACAACAACAAGCACAACAACAAGCTCAACAACAGGCACAACAACAAGCTCAACAACAAGCTCAACAACAGCAACATCCGGGAAGACATGCTACAGCATCACCTTCCTTTTCACCTCAACAAATGCAGAGGGTTGTAGAAGTGGCACCTGAAACCATGATGACTTCTCCTATGGTAGGTCAACCTATGTCAGCTGCTCACCGTGCTCAACAGAATAGTGCTATGGTTACTGCTGCTATGAACATATTAGGTCTTCAAGGACGTGATCAACAATCTTTAACTAATGAGGAAAAGGTAAAAAAGAGAGAAAGAGAAAAAAAAAAAAGGGAATTGCAGATCTAAAAAAAAAGTTTTATTTAGAGTAATCTTCAAATGCAAATTAGAAGATTTCAAATGAATCAACATCAAAGCATGATGAGAAATCCGTAAAGTCCTATATTTGTATAAAGGGAGGAGAAAAACTAAATTATTATTTTTATTTTCTAGACAAATGATGGGAAATAATCCTCAAGCTCAAGCACGACTTCAGATGCAACAACAAGCTATGTTGCAACAACAGCAACAACAGCAACAACAGCAGGCAGCTATGCTTCAACAACAACATATGCAAGGTACTCCACAACAACAACAAGCTCAATTACCTCAAGGACATCCTATGAGTAGTCCTCAAGTAGATGCTCAACGTAATATGATCGGCCCAAATGGACCTAATGGTAAATATATATATATATAAATAGTTATCCTTTTTTTTTTTTTTTTTTTTTTTTTTGCTAAAACGTATGATAGTGAATGGTCAACCGAGGCCACATATGGTAGGTCCTGGTCCCATGGTCATGAACCCAAACATGCCAATGAATGGAAATCCCGCTTTTAATAACGGAGAAAGTAAAGTAATTTATTTTTTAAAATTGAATTTTGACTAATTTTTTTTTTTAAAAAAAAAAGTGAACTTGATGCTTGCTCAACAAATGATGAATAAAGGACAAATGCCTGCTGGCTTGACTCCTCAACAACAACAGCAACAACAACAAGTAAGTTTTTTTTTTTTTTTTTTTTTTTTTTTTTTTTTTTTTTTTTAATTTAATATATTTATATCTATTTTTTTTTTTTTTTTTATAGATGTTGGCTACACAACATCATCGTATGATGATGACACAGCGTCGTATTATGCAACAGCAACAGCAAGCACAGCAACAACAAGCACAGCAACAGCATCAACAACAACAACAACAGCAGCAGCAACAACAGCAGCAACAACAAGCTCAACAACAACAAGCCCAACAACAACAAGCTCAACAGCAAGCCCAACAAGCTCAACAGCAGGCGCAGCATCAAGTACAACATGTACAACAGGTGCCGCCTCAATCTGGTCCACCTCAAACACCACCTAGTATGGGTACAATGGGTAGTCCTAACCCAACGATGCCAATCGGTAGTGGATCACCTGAAGGAGGAGATAAAAAGAAGAATATTGCAGTTGCATTGTATCAACGTCGTCAAGTGCACCATGCCTTACAACAACAAGCACAAGCCCAACAAGCACAACAACAACAATTTGGAGCTCATTTACCACCTCAAAAGAGACAAAGAACAGATGAAATCTCTTCTCCTCCTTTAAAGCATAAACAACAAGATTCTCCTGTCATGGCTATGCAACAAAGATTACAACAACAACGATTTGATCAAAATAAGTCTCCTCAACATCGTAATGTGATTCCTCAACAAATTGTTCAACAGCAACAACAGCAACAACAACAACAGCAGCAGCAACAACAACAACAACATCAGCAGCAGCAGCAGCAACAGCAACAGCAACAACAGAGAATGGCATGGAACCCAAATGATATGGGATCTCCTAATGTAGAATCACCTGCCGTCAACCATAACAATGTATTATCATTTGATTTAGAACGATTTATGATGGGAGACAGTGGTGATTTTGGAGAAATTTTTACGTCTGGAGATGAAACGAATCCAGATCAAACGTTGATGATGCCAAATAATGAACCTGGAGCTGATTTAGATCCATTTGGAGGGGGTTTTTTAGCTAGTATGGGAGGAGGATTAGATTTAGATGGTAATAATAATAGTGGTGGGATACATCCCGGTGGATTACAACCACAACAACAACAACCACAACAGCAGCAACAGCAACAACAACAACAATTACAATTACAACATATGTCCAATGTATTACAACCCTTCGCCGAACTCTCAGGACATACAAATAAAGTCTCTACAGTATCATTTTCAGTAGATGGACAATGGTTAGCGAGTGCAGGACATGATCGAAAGGTATTGATTTGGACAGTTGGAGATAAAAAGATGAATTTTAGTTTAGAAGGTCATACAGCACATATTACATGTGCAAGATGGAGTCCAGATAATCGGAATTTAGTGGCTACTTGTTCTTATGATAAAACTTTACGTATTTGGGACATTGGTGGTGTCATCAATAATGATGAAGTCAAATTAGAAGAAAATGAAGAGGAACCGAATAAAAAGTCTCCAAAGCAATTGGTGAAATTGGATTGCAGAGCTCAAGTGACTGCAGTTGATTTTGCTCCTGATAGACCTGATACGATTTGTTCTCTTGATGCAGAAGGTGAATTAAAAGTTTGGAATTTAAATACTTCAAACTGTGAAAAGTCTTTCAAGATGGTAAAAGTATAAAAAAAAAAAAGATGTATTCATTAAAGAATTGTTATTAATATATATATATGTATACGTACAGACTCAGTCAAAATCAGGATTTTCACCTAATCCTATGCGATTTCATCCAAGAACAGCAACTATTTTAGCTTGTGCAGTAGGAAATCAAATACATATTATTGATATTACATTGCTTAAGGCAAATAGTGGTGGAGGTATGGATAATACGGGTATGCGTACGATTACAACGGATCATGGAAAGAATATTTGTTCATTTGATTGGTCTGCAGATGGTAACTTTTTAGTTGCATCATCAGAAGATAAGATTTGTGTATACGAAACAACACATTGGAAATGTGTAATGAACCATACACCACAATCTAAAGTATCTGGATGTGCATTTATCAATGGAGGAGATAAATTAAGATTATTATATGGCGGATATCAAGATATCTTTTTATGGCAATGTGGTGTTCCAGGAGCACAACCTAAAAAAGCAGGATCGCAATATGGTATGGTTGTGAGTATTGCTTGTCATTCTCTATCTGGACAAACGATTGTAGCTTCTGCAAGTCATCATCAAAAAGAAAAGAATTTAATGCTTTGGTCCATTTAAAACAATAACAATAACTCAACAAAAATATATCAGTTTATTCTAAACCCTCTCTTCTCTCATATAGTTATTTATTTTTAACCCTTTTTCTTTCAAATACACACACACACACACTCTCTCTCTCTCTCTCTTTTTTTTTTACTTTTATTTTAAAAAACACACAACACTCTCTTTCTCTTATACAAAAAAACTTGATTTTTAAAATAATAAAATGTTTATACATGATATTTTTTTTTTTTTTTTTTAATTTATGTGTAATGTACATCATTTTTAATTAAAATTTATATAAATGATGAAACTTTTTTTTTTATTCTTCTCGAGACTAATAAAGAATGGATAAAACACTATCCAAACAAAAAGGAAAAAGGAAAGAATTTGTTTAATAGTAAATAAGTTTGTGTAAAAGTGAGCGGAAAGAAGTAAGTGAGTGTGTTGTTGTTGTTGGAATTAGTAAAAATACCCTTTTTTTTTTGGATAATTAAGGAGTGTATGGTAAGTTAAAAAAGAGAAGCAGCAGTTATTTAGCAAAGTGAATAATAATGTGTTTTTCGTATAAAGCAATTATTTTTAATGATCCAACAACGAGTACAATACTCTTGATGACTTAGAAATCGATTACATGTATTGCATTTTTTATGACAGTCTGAACAAAACCAATCTGAAGAAAGTGGTTTATCGCAAGATCCACATATCACTTTTTCAGCGGAAGAGGTTAATAATGGAGAGGAAGGTGGTGAAGGAAAGTAATTCATAATATTAAGGAAAGAAGAGATGATAATTTTATAAAAAAAAAAAAAAAAACTTGACTTTTTAAATAACTATGGCCTTTTTTTATTTATGCACAGACACCTTTTTTTTGAACAACTGAAGATCTCTATTCTTTTTTCTTCTCTCTCTCTCTCTCTCTCTCTCTCTCCCTTTTTTCATACAACTATAATACTTTTCTCTTCTTTCCATTCCTCAAGCACAATAAGCTATTTGAAATGCATATTATATACATTACCGTATACATATATTTATAATATAAACCAAGGTTGATATGACGCCAATTTAACCTACATATATTGCTTCAATGTGTACTACTAACATACACACATAGAATACTATTGTTTTTTTTTCTCTCTCTCCTTTATTAAAACACCGTATACAGTACACATACATACTTACACAGTAGTGGCAATTTTTTATTAAAATAAAACAATTTGTTTACCAGTAGCAAAACCAGAAATACCTTGATCAACAGAAGTCTTCATAGAGTCTTCATCCCATTTAACTTGAGTCCATTTAGGTTCAGCCAATTTACCTTGACTCATTAAATCTACAACATCTTTCAACATGGCATATCTTTCTTCTTCAGTATGAACATCAGACCATTTAGATACCCAAAAACCATGGAAAGAAATGTTCTTAAAGATTAATAAAGAAGCAGGTAAAGAAAGAGGCTTTCGAGACATGGCACCATAGGTAACATATTGACCATTCTCACCAAGATATCTAGCCATATCAGTTGCACTCTTACCACCTACACAATTTAATCCCAATAGAGGTTTATCTTTACCAACCCAGCTCTTGATTAATGATCGAGTCTCATGGGATCCAAGTTCTTCATCTGTAACTACATGTGTTGCACCTAAATCCATTAATTCCTTACGTAATTCATCAATCTCGGGTCGATTTCTGACTACATTAATCGTTTTTAAACCCCATGCATTCGCAATTTGAATTACGGCTTGTCCAACCGCACTATTACCACCATTTTGAATAACATAATCACCTTGCTTCAAATTTACAAAATCTTTAAGCATACGATAAGCAGTACATGGATTGACAGTGATGGTAGCCTTTTGAATATCAGTTACGTTCTTGGCTTCAGGTAATAATTGGAAATCAGAAGCAGGTCCAGTCGCGTGTGTTCTCCATGTACCATAACCTGTCTTGCCCATCACTACTTGATCACCCACCTTGAGTTCACTCACTTGATCACCTACTGCAATCACCTCGGCTAATCCTTCGTTACCACCTACAGCTAATAATTGATCATCTTCTACACCGAGTTTTTGAAAGGTAGGCTTGATAGGATATGCACCTTGAATCATATTCACATCTGCTGGGTTAATAGGAGATGCAATAAATTTTACTTGAACCGTGTTTGAAGTTAAAGCGGGAAGACGATAAGAATGCCACCTGTATTTTTTTTTTATTATTATTATGCCAGTTATTTATATCTTTTTTTAGTTTCTTACTTACTTCAAAACTTGAGAGGGTTGACCGTAATCAGTATAGACCATGGCACTGGCAGTAATATCGGAACTGGAAGAATAACCTCGACGCCATTGACGAGGTGCCTTGGCAAACGTGCGAAATAAAAGACCCATAACTTTTTAATAACTAAGTGAAAGAGTTGCTTGGATTTTTCAACACGAAATTTAAACTGAAACTTAAAAAAGTGCTACGTCACCTATTTTTGATAAAGGTTGACAGAACACGCATAATTTTTTTATGTTTCTCTTCTTTTTCATATATTTAATTGCATAGTAATGATCAATTTGATGTTACTCGGTGTGGTTAAGTGCATCTTTAGGTTTTCGCGTATAGAGCTCTCCTTGATCACGTTTACCCTATAATAAGGTCGAACGGTCACCGAATTATGGTGTAATAAAAGTAACGATCTATTTGTAACACAACAAGCTACTCAGTGTGGTTATTAAACACATCTTTAGGTTTTTGCATCTAAAGCTCTCTTTGATCACGCTTACCCTATAAAGGTTGAATGGTCGCCAAAATATATCGTGTTTTAGTGTACTTTATAGACAATGTTTGTTGCCACGTCTTTTACAATTTGCTCTCTCTTTCTCTGCTTTTAGATACACGTAGGTAAGTATCATTGATGAGGCTAATTTTAGTAGCTATTACAGAATGTAACGTGTTTATTGAATGGCAAGATTAAACTGTATGTACATTTTATTTTGAATTCGGTGAATATTGAGCATTTACAATTCATAGAAATAATACAAAATTGAAGTTATGGGTTTACATTTAACTATTATCTCTTATTCAAGATATAATACCATTAACAAATCCGGGAATATTTTGAAAGCATTAGTAAATAAATCACTACCACTGCTATTAAACGTGCAGATGCCACTTATGATTCTACCTTCTTTTCTGGTGGTATACTTGGGTATATAACTTGTTATCCACGTTTCTTATTATTGTGTCTCTACAATTTGTGTGGTAATATTGCTATTACTACTAAAACTAGTCTGGTTTATGCCATTCTTTGAATAATATATCTTAGAATTGTTTGTACTCTGTGTTAGTTGTTTATAAGATTATTTTGGGTAATTTTCTTATCCTTCTGATAATAATTACATCTTTTGTGGATATAATAACCTTTAAATGACAATCCCTTTATCTATACCAAATGCTCTAATAAAAAGAATATCAATACAACTAACTTCAGCATCAATTTGTTGTACTCCATAGACACTTCATTTCGATTCTGTTTTATCTTAGTGTACGTACTCTGGATGAACAGATACTTTAAGCAGATGATGTATCTGAATTACAGCCAACAAAAATTGAAAGAGCAAAAAAATAAGGATATTTAGCTCAAATGTGTATAATATTGTAAATAGTAGTATGCTACAGTTTTATTTTTGTTTTATAATATAACAAACTGTTTTAAATAATAATTATAATAACAATGATAGTGCAATAATCATAGCATAATACCAATAATTACAACAGAGCCGTTAACGCACGCCGTGAAAATATTTCCTTTTTAGGAATCCCACACCTGTTAAATATCAAGAGAACGTTATATTATTTTATAAAAATAAATGTTATTTATATAATCTGCAGTCAGTTTACATTGTAATGAGACTAGTTTGAGAAAGATTGCCTGAGTAGATCTTGAATAAATTGCTCCAGAGTGTTTATATATTTTTTTTTTTTTTGAGTATGACTCTACATATCACCCATTTTCCCCCTCAGGGGCGTGGACTTTTCATAGAGAGATCTTTTTACGGGCGTGGACTTCTTCGGGTGGATTTTTCTATGGGTTTGGATATTTTACGGGTGTGGAGTTCTGAAAAGGGAAACTTTACCGGGTGTGGAATAACTTTTTTGTAATTACAATAATCATAGTTGCGTAATAATCATAGCATAATAACTGTAATTACAATAATAATGATAGCATAAAAGTTATAATCAAGTCGAGAATAACTCCTCCCAGGCATTAGCTGTCATTACATCTTCATCAAATCCCATTTCTTTGATTTCTGTTATCATTCCATTTAACCTTCCTAATCTTTCACGTTCTTCCCATTCTGTTGATTCGCTACGTTCTGGTTCATTTCTATCATTTCCTGAATCACCATAAGAATCTTCTGTGTCCGTTTATACTGTACGCCTGTTGAACAATATGTTTTATTTCTTGATACAATCTCTCGCTTGAATAGGGTATATAATAAAGCAAGAGATTAAGATATTATGGGTAAGTATTCATGTTTTAGGAGCGAAACAAAAAGTTAAGAAAGAAAAAGAAAAAGAAAAGTGATTTATTATCAAAATAAATATAAATAAAAAACATGTTTATGTGGCGTGTGAGAAAAAAAAGGAGCTAATAATAATCTCAACTAATTAATGCGAACTAAAATAAAGATAATAACGCGTAACTATAAAATAAGCAAATAATGTTTTTAAAATTGCAGGATAATGTTTAGCTTTTACATACTAAAATATTCTTAGGGTTCTTTGATCAAATTCGGATCCACTATTTGATTAACTAAGGTGGCTTGCTTTATACCTTTCACAAGCAAAACCTGTAATCTATAAAGTGCCCGTTTTTTAGAATCGCTTGGTTATCGTGTATCTGCAAACAAGATTTTATTCTAAGTATGTATTTAGTACTTGTAGCCTGTAAGGTTGCTTGTGAATGGCATTAATATCGAAGTGTATTAAAAAGTGTGGTATAGTTTAATGCATTATTAGAGTTCAGATGTAAAGAAAATCAATTTAGATACCTATTCTTCATCAGAACAAAACAGGCGTCACATTTTTTGTGGGGCAAAAAATGGTTTCCTAATTTGGAAATGTAATGAAATGAGTAGATCAAAATATACGCATATCTCCTCTTTTTCTCTCTTTTTCTTCTTTATTTTTTTATCATTATTACCCAAATGGCTCAAGATATTCCATCTTCTTTACCTATTCTTCCGTTAACAGAGTATGTATTGTTACCATCTATTGTCACTAGCTTCATGCTCTCTCCTTCTGAAGCGGATTTTTTAATGAACCAACCATCAGATTATGTGATTTGTGTTCCATTAGCGGATAAAAAGAGGAACAAGACGCATGCTACAGATTTAAGTCGATTGTTTCATTACGGATGTGTAGCTAAAGTAATTGAATGTGATCGTACTTTACCTGATACGAGTGTACTAAAAGTAGAAGGTATTTGTCGTTCACGTATTCGAGATGTTTCCAGTAAGGATGGAGGAGGACAATATGAAGCCTTATTAGAGCATTACCCGGATAATACTCAGGAACAGAATTTAAAGTTGGAAGATCAGTTAGGATTTCAGAATTTGGTAATGGAATTTATTGAAAAGATGAGGTATATTGGTGTCTCTCATAGTGTCTTGAATGAGTTTAGTGAATTGGTGGATAGATGTCATGTATCTAATGTGGCCAACCTGATTTTGTGTATTACTGATTCACCTTTTTGTGACAAGTTACGTGCTTTGGAGTTATCTGATACTAGACAAAGATTAACACAAGTGAACCAGGTTCTAAACCGATATTTGAAGGTAAAATTATTTGATTTGTGTGTGTGATATTGCTATAGAAACTTATAATATAAATTAGATGATTCATGCCACTTCAGCAAATACACAAAATGAGATGCTATTTGATAATATTCGTAGAAAGTTTTATTTACTTCAGGAGGTAAAAAGATTATGCAGAAAAAGATAAACAAAAATCAACTTTTTTTTTTTATTATGCAGGTTAATTCCATTTCATATCATCAACAAATAGAAGGTACGCATGTGTTCAAGACTTCAGCACAAGACGATGAAGAGATAATGGAATTAGTTAGAAAATTGAACCAAGCAAAATTACCAGAGTATGCGGTAGTAGCAATTCATCGTGATTTAAACCGACTTCGTAAACTACCTGAATCTTCTTCCGATTCTGCCGTATTACGTATCTATATTGAATATATAGCTGATTTACCTTGGCAAACTATGTCTCCTGCTGAACTTTATATTTCCTCCGTAAAAAAGCAATTGGATGCCGATCATTTTGGGTAAAGTCATTTATGAAGAATCTTGTAATGATAGCAGTCATTAACCGTTCTCCTGTATTTTTTTTTTAACATAGTATTCATCATGTAAAGAAGAGAATTTTAGAATATTTATCTGTTCTCAAAGTAAAAGAAGATGCAAAACCACCTATTATTTGTTTTGTTGGTCCGGTAAAGTTTATCTATATATGAAGTATATACATGTAAAAAAAAATTATTTACAATTATTTTTACAGCCTGGAGTAGGTAAGACAACCTTGGGTATGTCAATAGCAACTGCACTCAAAAGAAAATTTCACCGCATGTCGTTAGGTGGCGTACGTGACGAAGCAGAAATAAGGTAAACAAAAAAAAAAAACAATTCCTTAGTTGATAAACAAATCCCTAACTATGAAAAAAAAAGAGGGCATCGGCGTACATATGTAGGTGCTTTACCTGGTCTATTTATTCATGGTATGCGACAATGTGGAGTACAAAATCCGGTCTTTTTGTTGGGTAAAATCTCTTTTATTGTATTTGTTTACTGCTTAACTAACAATAATACTACTGCAGACGAAATAGATAAGCTGGTGCAAGGTACACATCAAGGTGATCCAGCTGCAGCTTTATTAGAAGTACTTGATCCTGCACAGAATGCTACTTTTACGGATCACTTTCTTAACTTACCTTATGATCTTTCTAAAGTATTGTTTGTTGCTACAGCTAATTCGTTAGATACAATTCCAAGACCTTTACTGGATAGAATGGAAGTAATTCATTTGGATGGTTATACGTTTAATGAAAAGTTACATATTGCCCAATCACATCTATTACCAAAGCAAATCGAAGCACACGGACTGTCTTTTCTTTCCTTGGATATTCCGGATCAAGTGGTCATGCATGTAGCCGAAAAATACACAAGAGAAAGTGGTGTACGTGGTCTAGAAAGATTAATGGCAAGTATCTGTAGATATAAATGTCAAGAGTATACCAACTTGGATGAAGCAGGACAATTAAAACTGTTTAAAAGAGCAGTAGAGTTAAATGATATTGAGCTTATTCTAGGTGCAGAACCCTTTGATGATGATGTGCTTGAATCAGAAGAGCTACCAGGTGTTATCACCGGTCTAGCTTACTCAAGTAGTGGAAATGGTGGAATCATGTTCGTAGAGGCATCCAAAATGCCAGGATCAGGAAACCTTCATTTGACTGGTTCTTTAGGTGATGTGATTCAAGAATCAGCTAAATTAGCTTTATCTTGGGTTAAGTCAAATGCTTATCGCTTAAAATTAACTTGTAATTCAAAGGAGAATTTGGTTGGGCATGATGATATTCATATTCATTTTCCTTCTGGAGCAATTTCTAAAAATGGACCCTCTGCCGGTAAAGTTGTTTATATTTCAACATTGATTTACCATGTATAACTTAGGCTCTTTTTTTTTTTACTTTTATGTAGGCGTAACACTGGTTTGTGCAATCGTTTCACTTTATTCAGGTTATCATGTATCCCCAACTACAGCAATGACAGGCGAGATTTCGTTACGCGGTCGAGTATTACCCGTAGGCGGGATTAAGGAAAAGGTCGTATCAGCACATCGTGCAGGGATCCGTAAAATTATTTTGCCTTTCCGTAACCGAAAAGACGTGGAAGAAGATGTCCCAGATAACGTAAAAGATGATATACAATTTGTATTTGCAAAGAGTATTTGGGATGTATTAGAAGCTGCTCTTATCATGAATCAAAACGATAAGTGGTCTCATCGTATTTACGAGAGTCGTTTATAGACTCCTTTATCATTATAATCTTTTTGTATTTCCTCTCTAATTATTATTTTTTTTTATGCGCACACTTATTATGTGTTGTATGGGGTGACTATTCACCCAACCCATAAAACCAAGAATCTAGATCCACTTTTTTTTTACTGTCTTTCTATTTATGTATATTGGGGACAACATTCATTTTTTATTTAAAAAAGGAAAGTGAGCAGTTTTCAAGAGAAAAGTCTGCACATTGAGGGTGGAAATACTGTATTGCATAAGCATGCTATCCATCTTTCTTTCTGCAAAGTGTAGTTACACCAACTTGAAAAGATTAGCAAAAATAATTGTGGAATGGTATCTGGATCTTTTTTTTTTAAAAAATTAAATTAAATCACGTTTATGCTACTAGTAATCAAAGTCCATATGGATATATTTACTGCCATGTTTATATGTATCCAAGTAAAATGAAAGGGGTAAATAAATTTAAAAAGTGTACCCATACTTTTGATTTCTATTTTTATTTTTTATTTTTTTACACCGCTTGAGCTCCAGCGACTATGAGAATATAAACATGGCTTGATAAATTGATTTGCTTGTATAAATATCTTACAGATGTGATTGCTTACTACTAGTAAGTCTACTGGACGCCCAGAAGTGTAAAGTCTCAAACGCCAGTTAAGAATTGAGTTTAAAAAATCGGATCTTCTTTCTGAAACAGGTTGCACTTTTGACCTAAAAAAGAGGTATAAAAAGCAGCTCACAATTTATTTTCTTTTACCCATTATTTATTTCTTTTCTTCTTCTTACTATGCTTCAAAAAATCCCACTTGAACTTGTTACATTAATTGCCAGTTATCTTGACTTGAAACCGATTAGCGAATTTGCAGCTACCTGTCATCATTGTTATAATGCAGTTTTACCACTTATTTGGCAACACTTGACTATCACCGATACAAACGAATTATCGATACTTGATAAAAAATTCCAAAAGAATCCAATTTGGTCCCAAAGAGCAATTCAATATGTTCACACAGTGTCTTTGTGCCGTAGAAACTGCAATCGAATCTTTTCATGTCGCTTTGCAGCATCCATGTTTGGAATTACTAGCTCACGGTCAGAACAACAAGACGAACTCTCAAATATACAACCCCATGAACAGACTGGATCGTTTGGTCAACACATTTTAAATTTATTCCCACACGTTACTAGACTGGTACTAGATTATGCGCTAGCGCTACAAAACTTTTATCTAGTGCCACAGCCACAACCAACACAAACTATTTTGCCATATACTAAATCCTTCTCTGTTGTGAATTATGAATCAGATAATGCAGGAATTTTATATAATTTGCTAACACCATTTAAAAAGATACGTCATCTTCAATTACAAACATTACCAGTCGTTTCTCTATGTGATGATATGGATGAATCTATATTGACGGATAGCGATTTAAATACATTAGCTAACCTAGGATTAAATGACTTGACACGATTAGAATTATCTTATTTGGATTCTACCATCAATATGAACATATTTATTAATTTATTAAAATCCTTACCTTGTTTACGTTATTTACAACTCAATTGGATCTTTCCACCTGTGAAAGATGACTATCATCGACTACAACAATTGATTGAATTGCATGCTTCACTTTATCCTGATAAAATTGAAAAAGAGTCAAATATTCTCCGAATTTCTTTTACGAATAGAGTATTTATATCTAAATAGGTTTTCTTACATTTATAGACAAATAAAATAAAAACAAAGTATATACACATTTTATAAGCAATAGCTTTATAATAAAAATAAAGGAGGAAAATAGATCAATCACTAAAAGAGAACAATAAGGTGATATATAATGTAAAGAATTAGAGCACTTCATCTTTTGCTTAAAGACATGTAGAAGAATCAGTTGAGCTTTTCACACATTGAGTTTTCATTTTTATTAAAAGGAGTTCAGGATACATCATAATTACATGTTGTATATTTATATGTAAAAGCTAGAGAGAGAAACATATACACGGTATGATGGTAAATATAGGGCCATGCTTTTAAGTATAAGAAGCTGGGTCCTTTTAAATCCGATACATAGATGTTTAATATCCAACAGACGAGTGGTTAATGCGAATTTTGGGAATAAGCGCAACTCACTTAGCGTTGGATCCAAGTCATAATCAGCCCTCACTCCCACAAAACTTTAAACAAAATAACTCTGAAATTTACAAATGAATTTTTATATTGATTTTTTTTTTATTCTATAATCATAAAAAAAAAGGAAATAATTTACATCGACTAATTAAATTATGTAATAAAAAAAAGGAAAAGTGTTTAGGTATTTGAATGATTTAAAAAATAAAAAGAATTGATGAGTGATGCACGTTTTAAAAAAGGAAAAAGAGAAAGAGAGGTAAGATTATAAAGTGTGTGAATGAAACAGGTTAAAAGGAGTGATTTAATAACCACCACGTCCTCCACCGTATCCACCACGTCCACCACCACGTCCACCACCGCGGCCTCCACCGTAACCTCCACCGCCACCGTTACGGTTTCCACCGCCATAGCCACCGCCACCGCCGTTACGGTTTCCACCACCATAACCGCCACGTCCACCACCACGTCCTCCACCGTAGCCTCCACCGCCACTGTATGCACTGCGACCACCTCTGTTATCACGTTCTTGAAGAGCAGGTAAAGTAGTAGGAGCGGAAAGGGTAATGTTGTTAGTAGTCCAAGGTCTACCGGCTAAGACAATAGTACCGTCTTCCTTAATTTCAACCTTTGAA
Source organism: Pilaira anomala (assembly GCA_025716855.1). Classification (NCBI taxonomy): domain Eukaryota; kingdom Fungi; phylum Mucoromycota; class Mucoromycetes; order Mucorales; family Mucoraceae; genus Pilaira; species Pilaira anomala. Next base: position 530,217 of record JAIXMQ010000013.1, on the reverse strand, counting down.
CAACTGATATCAAAGACAACACCCATGGAGTCTTGAGTCATACGCCAGCTCTTAAGATCATCATAGCCTAATTCAGGGTATTCACGACTTAAGATGTTACGAACATAACCAGGATGGTTAATAGAGTAACCTAACTCCATTAAAAGAGTAGTTTGACCTTCTTGAGAAGTTAAAAGAGAACGAGAGGGAACACCTTGATGATAACCAGTCATGAAAGCAAGAGCAGCGGAAACAGCGTTTTCAGCACCATGCTTAGCAATTAATTGTCTGGCAGATTCAGCAAAGAAAGGTAAGACATCAGCCTTAACGGAATCAATGGACTTGAAAGCATCTTCAGTAGTGGCTTCAATAATATCTTCAGGACGAGGAGCAGATAATTGTTCGAATTGGACACCAGTACGCTTAGAGATATAACCTAAAAGACCTTCTTCAGCAGGCTTGAAGAAAGTAACACAGACACCGGAGCGACCAGCACGACCGGTACGACCTGAACGATGAACATAAGACTCAGGATCCTTAGGAGGTTGACAGTTGATAACTAAATCGACTTGAGGAATATCCAAACCACGAGCAAGGACATCAGTACAGACAATACACTTGTATTTACCTTCACGGAAAGCCTTCATAGTAGATTCACGAGAAGATTGTGCAATATCACCATGTAAAACAGCAGCATCTTGCTTAATCTTTTCATGAGAACCCAATTCATTAGCATCAGCCTTAGTAGCACAGAAAATAACAGTTAAACCACTACGACCATAAACATTTACAACATCACCAATAATATCAGCACGGGTATGATAAGATGAAGGCATAGCAATATGACGAATGTTGGTGTTTGTTCTGTTCTTGGCGTTACCAATTAAATCAATACGTTCATAATCTTCCTTGAGGAAACGCTTAATAGTTTCCATAACAGACTCAGGGACAGTAGCAGAGAATAACAAAGTTTGATAATCACGAGTAGCCTTTTGTTCTTGAATAGAAGATAATAAGTTGAACATATCTTCTTCGAAACCACGAGCATCCAACATCTCATCTGCTTCATCTAAAATAATGAACTTGAGATCTTGTAATTTCATGTTACCGAACTTAATGTGATCAAGGATACGACCAGGAGTACCAACAACAACATCTACACCTTCACGGAAAACGGAGGTTTGTTCATTGTAAGGGACACCACCATAAACAGGCAAAGTCTTGAGTCTGTTACCAGATAATTGTTCGAAATCACCACAAACTTGCTTGGCTAAATCACGAGTAGGACAGAGAACAAGAACACGGGGTGATCTACCACGACGTTCCTTATATTCAGTATCAAGAGATAATCTTTCAATGACAGGTAAAGCAAAAGCAAGAGTTTTACCAGTACCAGTACGAGCACGAGCCAAGACATCGTTACCTTCATAAATAAGATCGAAAGTAGCAGCTTGAATTTCAAAGAGAGACTTGATACCCTTAGCGCCCAAGTTATCAATTGTACCTTGAGAGATACGGAAGTTGGAAAGACGCAAATTTTCAGGAATTTCGTCTCCAATCTCAACTTCTTCAATGACCTTACGCTTTTTGTTCTCGGGTTCAGCAACAGGAGTAGCGGGTTCAGTGCTAACCTCAACAACCTCCTTAACTTCTTCGACAACTTCCTTTACTTCTTCAGTAGCGGCTTTTTCTTCTCTTTCTCTCTTACGAGAGGACTTTTCCTTCTTCTCCTTCTTTTCCTTTCTTTCCTTCTTCTCGGAACGAGCTATAGTAGAAGAGAGTTATATTAGTATTATGCTTTCGTATTAGACTATTGTCCAAGTATTTTACCTTCTTTATGTTCAACAGTACTAGGCATCTTTATCGAAAGTTTTTTTTTAATGATCAAGATCCTTAAAGGTTATTTTTTTTATAAATTAAAAAAAAATTAAGCTAAATGTTTTTTGCAGAAAAAAAAATCGTGACTGTTATGTCGGACAGTCACTAAATCAAGTCTCAGATTTTTCTGTGTAATTTTCTTTTTTTCTCTTGAACCTGCCAATTGTTTAAGCGTGATCCAACCATATTCTTTTGATTACAGGTACAATTGAAAGGAGAAACTTTTTTTTTTCGGTAATTATTAAAGTGAAACTGTATCCATAGAAACAGAGAGAAAGTCTTGAGCACTCAATTCGTGAATTTACACGGTAAGCACTGTATAGTTCTTTAAAAAATTCAAAAAGTGATCGGATAGACGGCCCGGTACAATAAACAATCACGCGTGTTTAAATTAAAACACCAAATTTACTCGCAAGTCTTTTTTCGCATTTCGTTTGTGATTTATACAATTTTACTCCCATTAGATAATGTACACACACACACACATATATATATATATATACCTCCATATGTCAATTGACCGAGAAGAAGAAGAATAAAAAAGATATATTAAGGTATTCATCACGTGCATGATTTTTTTTAAAGAACCAATGGATACAAACGTTTCAGCTTAAAAAAAAACTATTACGTTTTAAGTAACTAAAAAAGAGGTGTTGAACAAAATACCTTTACAAAATTATAAAATATTCAGTACAAAAGGTATAGTCTTTTTATTATGATTTTTTCTTCAGTTTTTTTTCAAGAAAGAAAAACAGAGAGAGAGAGGATATTAAAAGAGGTTATATATGTGTGTTGTGTGTGTGTGTGTGTGTGTGTGTGTTATTGTTGTATTTTATTTCAGCAAGTGCCATTTTTCCAGAAATGGGATGTGAAACAAAAGTCATCTTTTACGCTTTTTAAATTTATCAATTGAATTCAATGGAGGTAATTGTCTACTATCAAACTGTAAAGGTGAAGATAAGTTATGAATTGAGGGTAATCGATCGTCTGTTGGCATAGATTCCAGTATTTTCCTGAGCATATCTTCAATTGTCTTTAATCTATCTTCTATAGCTTCAAGCGCCAATTTACCACTTCTTTTATTGTCTTGCATTATTGGATAACTACATTCAGCAACTGACTTTTGACAATTTCGGCAAGGTTGTTCTCCATTACATTTCGTTTTTTTTCTTCGACATTCACTACAAGCACTCACAATCTTGGCTTGCTTTTTTCGGGGTTCGGTATTCATAATAATAATATTAGTAAAGAAACAAAAAAGAAAGAAAAAAAAAAGCCGGAAAAAGACGAAAGGTGGATTTTGTTGTCTAAATCGGGGCTATCATCATCTGGTTTGTATGAAGGAAATGAAATTGTTCGTGACATAACTACGTTATATTTGGTCAACTACCACATGGATAACCATTTACCCTCTCTTTTAAAATGTTTTGATGTTGTCAAATTCATATTTAAACTACCAATAAACTATATTAAAATAAAATGTTTCCCTCTCTTTTTCTCATATCATGTTATATGTGTATATAACTCACGTGTTTTATCATTAACATATATATATATATATATACATATATCCGTCTCACTCTTTTTCTGTTTCTGTTTCTTTTTATTCATTTTTCGGCATTTTTATCAACTCCGTGTGCGTGTGCGTGCGTGTGTGTGTGTGTGTGTGTGTGTCCACTTAATGACCTAATTTAATATAATTTACTCTGCAGTTGTTTCGTACTCCAATCAATTGAAGCATTATCTCTCATTTTCTCGGCAGAGTAAACTATTGTCTCCTAAAAAGGGAAGTAACTTCTACCTCGAGGAGACACACACACACACGCAATTCCTCTCGAAATTGAGTTTTTCAAATAGCTCACAGCAGCATTTAATATGTTGATATATAAAATTCTATATATTACATTTTATTCCTGTAGTTGAAGAAAACAAAATAGTGCCAGTACTAAAGCAATTGTACTTAAACGCCTATGGGGTCCTTGACAATTAAATAAAAAATGGGAAAGAATCGACTGATTTAGCAGCATTCCAAATAGAAAGTGGTGATCTTTTTACAATGTTGGATTGGAAGAAAAAAAGATGATTTAATGCAACCTTGCTTTGAAATTTAATGTGACTCTTCAATGTTTTGGTGATTTTTCAAACACCTCAGGAAAGCCTAACACTTACGTCACCTCTTACGTGTTAACGAATTGATTCAAGAAGGACGCGGCAAAGAAATACACTTTTCTTGTTCTTTTTTTAAATAAGTATAAAAATTATATGACAGCCCTTACATCTGCCAGTAAGTGATAAAGCTGTAATTTACCTTGAATAAATAAACTAAACCAACCCATTCTTCTTTACTTTCTTTAGACGGTATCATCGCTTTACTCGATGAGCAACAACCTGAATTGAAAGTTTATGCTCTTCAACAATTAAATACACTTGTTGATGAGTTCTGGGCTGAAATATCTGACTCTATTGCCAAAATGTAGGCTCACTCTTTTTTTTTTTTTTTTTTTTTTTTCCCTTATACTTACTCATATCAATAGTGAAATTCTTTACGAAGACGCTGCATTCAGCAAAAGAGAGTTGGCTGCTTTAGTTGCTTCGAAGGTACTTTAAGCGTGTTTTTCAATTTATTTTTAAATAGCTTCAGTACTTATATATATCAATAGGTTTATTATAACTTGGGAGAATTAGATGATTCTCTTACTTTTGCTCTTGGTGCAGGTCAATCTTTTGATCTCTCAGAAGATTCTGAATACGTAACAACTATTATTTGTAAGTTTAAGGCAAAGAAGAGAGAAAGAGAAAGAGAAAAACAATTTATTCTCGTGTTTGATAATAACCTTTGTATTCTCTTCTGTAGCCAAGTGTATTGATAAGTACATTAATATTAGAGCAGCTTCCGCCATGTCAGAAAAGATCGATCCTAGATTAGAAGATATTGTAGAAAGAATGTTCCAACGTTGTGCTGAAGATTGCGAGTATGAGCAAGCTATTGGCATTGCACTTGAATCTAGACGTCTTGATGTAGTCAAGTCAATTATTCAAAAGGGTGATGCTAATAAGCTTTTAACATATGTTCTTGATGTATGCATGACACTTGTTCAAAACTTGGAATTCCGTAATGAAGTCTTGAGATTATTAGTTGATTTATACGAGACCCTCAAGAACCCTGACTACATTTCCATTAGTCAATGTTTAGTTCATTTGAATGACACTACTGCTTGTGCCAACATGTTGAAGAGCTTGGTAGAAAAGAACGATGAGGTAAAAATGAAACTATTAAATGCTTATTTATTTATATTCTAACCTATCTGGTGTTTTTTTTTTAAAAAAAAAAATGAGTAGCTTATGGCTTATCAAATTTCATTTGATTTAGAAGAAAATGCAACTCAAGAATTTTTATCTAAAGTTTCTAAAGAATTACCTGTTGAACCTATTGTAGAAGAAGAAGGTGATTCTACTGAAGAGAAAAAGGTAAACATTTTTTTTTAAAAAAAAGGAAAGGAAAGAAAGTGTGCTGATTTATTTCGATTTTAGCCAAAGAATGATACTCCTTTCAAAAAGATCAAGTCTATTTTGTCTGGTGAAGAATCTATTCGTCTTCATCTTGAGTTTTTATACCGTAACAACCATACCGATTTATTAATCTTGAAGAACACAAAGGTAAAAAAAAAACATCTTTTTTTTTGTTTTCATAAATAACTGACGCGTAATGTAGAATGCTTTGGAATCAAGAAATTCTATTTATCACTCAGCTGTAACTTTCGCCAATGCTTTCATGCAAGCTGGTACTACCAGTGATGAATTTTTGCGTCAAAACCTTGATTGGTTATCTAGAGCTACTAATTGGTCCAAGTTCAGTGCCACTGCTGCTCTTGGTGTTATTCACAAGGTAAGAAAGGGATTATATGTGATTGTGTTCGAGAAAGAAAGAAAAAGAAATTGACATTTGTTTTTGTTTCAGGGTCAATTGGCTCAATCAATGAATTTATTGGCTCCTTATTTACCTCAAGAAGGTGTCAGCGGAAACAGTTCTTACTCCGAAGGTGGTTCATTATATGCTTTAGGTCTTATTAATGCTAACCATGGAGCTGAAGTTTTGAACTTTTTAAAGACTGCCTTAAAGGATACTTCAGATGATGTTATTCAACATGGTGCCTGTCTTGGTCTTGGTGTTGCTGGTATGGCAACAGCCAATGAAGGTATTTATGAAGATCTCAAGAATGTTCTCTTTGGTGATAATGCAGTTGCTGGTGAAGCCGCTGGTTTATCCATGGGTTTAATCATGCTTGGTACTGGTAATGAAGAAGCTATTGATGAAATGCTTCAATATGCTCATGAAACTCAACATGAAAAGATTATTCGTGGTTTGGCTATTGGTATGCCTTTTATCATGTACGGTAAAGAAGAACAAGCTGATGATTTGATCAAGAAGTTATTGGAAGATAAGGATCCTGTTCTTCGTTATGGTGGTATTTATACAATTGCTATGGCTTATAGTGGTACTGGTAACAATAAGGCCATTCGTCGTTTACTTCATGTTGCTGTTAGTGATGTGAATGATGATGTACGTCGTGCAGCTGTCACCTCTCTTGGTTTTGTCTTGTTACGTAACCCTAAACAAGTACCTCGTATTGTTCAACTTTTAGCAGAGAGTTATAACCCTCATGTTAGATATGGTGCTACACTTGCTTTAGGTATTTCTTGTGCTGGTACAGGTTATATTGATGCACTTGAACTTCTTGAACCTATGACAAAGGATCCTGTAGACTTTGTTCGTCAAGGTGCCTTCATGTCTCAAGCAATGATCTTAATCCAACAAACCGAGAACTCGAATCCTAAAGTAGCTGGTGTTCGTAAGATGTATGAAAAGATTATTGGAGATAAACATGAAGATCCTATGGCAAAGTTTGGTGCAGTTCTTGCACAAGGTATTATGGATGCTGGTGGAAGAAATGTGACGATTTCACTTTTATCTAGAACAGGACATGCTAATATGCCAGCCATTGTTGGTATGGCCGTATTCACACAATTCTGGTACTGGTATCCTTTAACACATATGCTCAGTTTAGCGTTTACTCCTACTGCAGTGATTGGTCTTAACAAGAACTTGGAAACACCACGATTTGAATTCGTATCTAACGCAAAGGCATCATTATTCGCTTACCCTCCTGCTTTGAAGCCTCCTTCTGCTACAGTTGTTGAAAAGGTAGCTACAGCAGTTTTATCAACTACTGCTAAGGCTAAGGCTCGTGCAAAGAAGATTGAAAAGGAAAAGGTAGATCATATGGATATTGATGAGGATAAGCCTAGTATTAAGGATGAAGATATGCAAGAAGATGAAAAGAAGGAAGAGCGTAAAAATGTACAAAAGAAAAAGAAGGAAGAGAACTTTGAAATTCTCGAAAATATGGCTCGTGTTGTACCTGCTCAACTTCGACACATTGCATTTAAAGAAGATTCACGTTATGTTCCAGTTAAACAAGAAAATGTTGGTGGTATCATCATGTTGGTAGATAGAAAACCTGATGAGGAAGAAGATTTAATTCAACCCCGTGTTCCTGCTGCTGGTAAGTTTTTTTTTTTTTTTTTTTTAATTCTAGTGAAACTTGATAGACTAAAAAATAAATAAATAATAATAATAGATACAACTGCAAGAAATGCAGCAGAAGAAGAAGCAGCACCTTTTGAACCCTTCCAATATCCATTTGAAGATTAAACTTTCCTTTTAAGAAAGAGAATTATCTATTGAAAATTCCTTTTACTTTTTTAAAAAAAAAAAAAAAAAAAAAAAAATTATAAAAATATATACTTTTTTTTTCTACACTTTATCATTCAGCTTGTACTGTGAATAAATAATAAGCTGTTTAAGTACGCTTACAACTATTAATGCTGGACTCCTGGCAGATAATATTTTTGATAAACCTTATCACTGGTTGTATCTAAGTATGTTCCGGAAATTTCCAGTCGATACATGCATTACTTTACTAGGACGCATACTTTTTTATTTAGGTATACATACGCCTAGGATATTATATAAGGCAACTTGATCCCCCCCCCCTGAAATGAACTAGCAACTTTCCAAAAATATCTTTAGAATGTATTAGGTAATATCCCCTCGGATACGACACGTTCCAAAATCATTTCAGACCCTTTAATTTAGAAGTGCGCCGCTTGTTTTTTTTATCTATCTAAATCAGGGTTATAAGTCTAGAACTTTAAGGTAATAAACAAAGAAAAAAAAAAAGAACAATAAAAGATATATATACATAATAAAACTAAGCCTGAAATGTATAGAATAACATTTAGTTTTGACTTATACCTAATAAGCTTTTTTAGAACTTGACGCGTTTTCTTTTGCTGTCATTAATTACCTTTTTATTTATTTTTAGCTTCCGTTCTTTATCTTTTTTAATCGTAATCAAAACGAAGTCGGGGAAAAGAGTAGTAAAAAAAAAGGTAGTAAAATCACGGATGACTTTTATCCGGATTTATAAAGAGTATAACCAGGCACATTGTCACGTGAATAAGGTTTTTTATAACTTTTGCATGAATACACCATTACATTATAAATAATGTTTTTTTTATTTTGTTCTTTTCTTTCACTTTCTTCTTTTTATATATATTCCAAAATGAATCTTCCTTCCTTACCGATACAGTTTTTAATCTCTTCTTTTGCCACACTCCTTGCCTAGAGAAGAGATTGTTCCAAGAAAAAAAAAGACCCGCATAAAACATATTGTTATCAATAGTAAGTCTAATAATTTTATCAAAAAATAAATGATTCATTTGTCTAATAAATCTAAAATAGAAAATGATCCTTTTTTCTTTTTTGTCAAAATTACAAGTGAATCTTGGATCCTGTCTATCCTACTGGATAACAATCTATGTCCCTGATCAACGGTACCTTTGGCGGTTTTGTAAAACCCCAATTTACGGGGTTTGTTCATATCCATTAGCGGCTCTGCCATCTTCAACCAGACAGAAGAGCCATGTATAACAAAATGGTTCTTTACCAAAAACCAACTGTTTACGAAATCATAACAGAACAGCCTACGTCACTTTACTTGGATATCGAGAGCTCTTTCCTTTTTTCGCGTTTTAATGTTTACTCACATTGTCTAATTGGAAAAATTTAAAGCCAAAGCTTCACGTACCAGGTAAAAAAGGGAGCAAAAGTAGCCTTAAATAATTATTAACTGAAGTTGCTTAGATTATAGAATATCAAAAACCTGTATTCAGTGGTCAGCGCAAGACTTTTGCCAGCATTTGCTGCAAGAGAAAATCCATTATATAATAAGAAAAATGCTATGGGTTTATTCTCAGAGGATTTAGAGATGTTATTCGAGTTCAACTCGCTCATCACAAGGTCATTTCCTCAAGAGTGAAAGCTCTTATAAAACAATCATCAAAGAAAGACGAGTTACTAGATCAATTCTGGGCAGAGTATTCAGCCAGCGTTAAATCAATCTCCCTGAAAAGAAAATATAATGTCTTTGTTGCAAGAAGCTTGCTGGAAGAAGAAGCAGTCGGAACATTTCAGCAGAGTGCTCCAATTAAAAAAAGCCTTAGTGACAGTAGACAGACAGAAGATGATTTTACTCCAGAAGAAGTTGACAAAGATGACAAGCAAGATAAACGTATCGAGCATAATGATGTATATGTTTCAAATTCCTCTCTTTCTGTTGGAACAATTATCAAGAGGGAGGCGGTAAAGATTCACAATACATATGCCTTAAATCCTGAAAAGTGTCCCGTTGATGATAGAAAAGTAATGACAAATGGTCTTTCTTCCATTTTAGATCTTTGTGATCAGAGTGTAAACTCACAGCAACGGCTCTTCAGTCTAAATCAATGGTGTTGGGATTCGGTTTGAAGGGTTTTATAAAATTAAAGATAAAATAAAAGACAAAGAACAAAGGGGGTTTATTCTTTATTCAAAATTAACTAAGAGCTCCATATCTCTAAACTATGCGACTATTTACTTTGTATTATTTTGTCTATATATCAGCTCTAATGTCTAGCGTGATATATACTTAGTTTATTATTTTATTTGCATGATGAATCTGAGATATGTATCTTTTTTTCTGTGACCGACAACAATTACTTTTTTTGTAACCGATAATATCAACCAGCCGGATTGTATCGGAAACGGTATTTTAAAAATAAAAATTTTTTTTTTATAAAGTCAGTCAGATATAAATACAGATCTTCCTTTTCCCAGTTTTTCCCCCTTTTTTCTCATAAACAAATGTTTACTACATCATCATCCAGTACTGTGGCGGCGGCGGCGGCAGCGGCGTCAGCGTCAGCAGTGGCGACTACATCAGCAATTACTAAAAGAGCATTCTCTAAATCAATTCCACCTTCAGCATTAAGCACTCATCATTATAATAAAATTTTACAACATCAAAAATCATTACCTGTATTTGATTTCTTTGCTCAAACCAAACCTAAAAAATCGTTTGTATTTGGTCATGGAGCTGCAGGATTTGCAAAGAAGAGATATACCCCTATTCATACACATACTTCTCATTCTTCTGTAAGTTCTCAAGTGGGTGAAGATGCTTACTTTAGACGCGCTGATGCTATCGGTGTAGCTGATGGAATTGGTGGCTGGTCAGAAACCACAGGTAAAGAGAAATTTTTTTTTATATATGTATATATATATATATATGTGTAACTAAAACACACAGACACACAGGTTCAAACTCGGCTTTATATTCTAGTCAATTAATGCAATACGCAAATGAAGAAATGGATCGTTTCGAAGATACTGAAGACCCTTATTTCTTTCAATACAATGATGCAAACCCAGTCAATATCTTGAAAGAAAGTTACGAAAAGAGTTTAACAGAAGCAAAAAAGAACAACATTCTTGGTTCAACTACAGCTTGTATTGCTGTGTTACGTCACGATGAATTACGTGTAGCCAACATTGGTGATTGTGGAATTTCTATTATTCGAAATAATCATTATGTATTCCGTAGTGAAGAACAACAACATGCATTCAATTTCCCTTATCAATTAGGTCTTAGATCACGTGATCAACCGAGTCATGCTCAATCATTTACTGTCAAAGTCAAGAAGGGTGATATTATCGTAATGGGTTCAGATGGATTATATGATAATTTGTTTGATAAAGATATTCTTGAATTAGTCAGAAAGCATGTGTTGGCTCATACCATTCCAGGTACCCCTCAACGTCCTCCTCGCGTTCGTAATTTGCAACCTCAAATCTTGTCTGATATCTTGGCTAATGCTGCAAAAGAAGTCAGTGAAGCTTCACGTACAGTCGATACTCCTTTTCAAAGAAGAGCAATGGCTGAAGGAATTTATGTAGAAGGTGGAAAAGCTGATGATATTAGTGTGGTTGTAGCTGTCGTAAAAGATTTAGAAGACTCTCCTGACCGTCGCCTTTAGAAAATTATTATTATTACTATTATTCATTCATTCATTTATTATTCATTCATCTATATTTACACTTCATTTTTAATAAAACACCATTGTTGCATCCATTATATATATATAGATATTTACGTTATATTTTTTTTATTTTAAATGCACAAAAAAAAAAAAAAAAAAAAAAAAGGGAGAGAAAAGAAAAGTGACGAATGTATATATGTGTGTGTGTGTGTGTGTGTGTGTGTGTATAATTTCTATTTTTTCTTCTTCTTTCGTTTAAGCAGTACCAGCAAGTTCATTCTTACCAATGATATGAACCTTGAAACCGATTTGACGAATTTGAGCAGCATCTAATAATAAACGACCATCAAACAAGAAAGCAGGCTTATGCATATTATCATAGATTCTTTGATAATCGAGTTGATCAGCCTTGAATTCATCCCATTCAGTAACGATTACGACTGCATCAGCACCCTTACAAGCTTCATAAGCATCAGCACAAATACTAATACTCTTATCAAGTTGTTTACGGCTATCAACAAGACCAGGCTCAGAAAGATCCATATAGATTTGTTCATGTTCAACCTTGGGATCATAAATAGCAACATGTGCATTTTCTTGAATGAAATCCTTGATTAATGTAATAGCTGCAGATTCACGAGTATCTCCAGTATCCTTCTTGAATGCAAAACCGAGAACAGCAATTCTCTTGTTTGTGATGGTATTGAAAAGAGTAGAAATAATCTTGCGAACAAATCTCTTCTTTTGATATTCATTCATAGTCACTACTTGTTGCCAATAATCTGCTACTTCAGGAAGATTTAATTGTTGAGATAAATAAACCAAGTTTAAAATATCCTTTTGGAAACAAGATCCACCGAAACCAACGGATGCCTTTAAGAACTTGGATCCTAAACGACTATCACGACCACATGCATAAGCAACTTCATCTACGTCAGCACCAGTAGCTTCACAAATAGCAGATAATGCGTTAATGGAAGAAATACGTTGAGCGAGTAAAGCATTAGCAGCCTAAAATAAATAAATTAGAATTTCAACCAAAATATATATATATATAGAGAGTTATTCTTACCAACTTGGAAAGTTCGGATGACCAAAGGTTAGTAGTAATAACACGGTCCTCAGGAACCCAGTTTTGATAAACAGCAGCCAAAGACTTTTGAGCAGCAATACCTTCAGGTGTTTGAAGGGCACCAATCAAGACACGATCGGGGTTAAGAAGATCTTTGATGGCAGTACCTTCAGCCAAGAACTCTGGGTTAGACAAGATATCAAAATGAATTGAACCGGTGGAGTTGGCTTCAAGAATAGTACGCATACTTTCTGCAGTACGACAAGGTACAGTAGACTTTTCAACAACAATCTTGGAGCTAGTAGCAACTTCAGCAATACGACGAGTAGCACCTTCAATGTAACTATTCAAAAAAAAAAAAATATAGTTAAGTACCCTGTATCTCTCTTTCTCTCAATATCCATAAAATTAAAACTTACGCAAGATCAGCAGCCATACCAGCACCCATACCAGTCTTCTTGGTAGGAGTATTGACCGAGACAAAAATTAAATCAGCTTCATGAATAGCAGCATCAACATCAGTAGTGAAGAACAAGTTCTTACCACGACGATCAAAGACAACTTCCTCTAATCCAGGTTCATAAATAGGAAGCTTATCAGAGTTCCAAGCATCAACACGAGCTTGGTTTAAATCAACAATGGTAACCTTGATATCGTGACACTTGTAAGCGATGACAGCACAAGTAGGTCCACCTATAAAGAGATGAGCAAGATGATTAACATTTAAAAAAAAGGAATCTCGCTTTTTCTTTTTACAAGAACTTACCAACATAACCAGCACCAATACAACAAATATTCTTGACTTCAACCATTATATAAAAATTTTTTACCGAATAAAAAGGAAAGAAAGAAAATAATAATAAGAAAAAAACTGTTATAAATAAAATAAAAAAAAAAACTAGTAAGGGCACCTATCAACAATTGGCTTGGATCTTTAAAAATAAAATATCGGCGACAGAATAAAGATTACAAGAGCTTTAAACAGAAAAGCCCCCGTTTTTAGCTGTGGACGATCCCTTTTTATTTATATTTACACGTGTATAAAAATAACCATGGTTACTTGTCGTATTAATTTATTTGTTTATATCAACCCCCACTTTGTATTTATAAACAAGATTATGTATATTTTGATTTCAATCACATCTTTATTTACTATTTTTTTGCTCGTGTTTTAATGTGCTACAAGTCTGAAGAGACACCGATTTGCTTTCCACAACCCGGGCAAAAATGTGCTACATCTTAAAAATCAAAAGCAGTTTAGTTATGTCCTACATTAAATTAATAATATTATTATACCTTTGAAATATTTTACAAAAAAGGGTATCCAAAATAATATCACTGTACATAATAGTCTAAATTATGTATTTAGTATAACTAAAGAGAAGGTATATTTAATATACTTACAATACAATTGAAACTAACCAAACTCTTGTTCCATTTCGATACCGAATACGTGTCATAACATATTTTTCACATTGACAACAATAAGCTTCTGTCTCGACTTGAGGTAAATATTTTTCTTTACTGCTTAAAATATTCATTCGTTTTTGTCTCCATGATTTCATTGTTTGACGTCCTAGACTCATTGTACTTTTAATACTATTGGCTTTGTTGTTCTTTTTTGGTCCATGGTATTGATAAGGTTCGTGCTTTTGGGCTGGTAAAGGCGTACTAAAATAATAAGTCTGATTTTTTCCCGAATGAACTGAGCATAAATCTGCTTGATCACATGAATTTGTTGCATGAATATTCATTTTTGTTAAAAGAAAGAGAGAGAAAAAGAACTACTATATATACAAAAGTAACAGTGTCAAAAGATCCCAACGTGACATGAATTTTACTAATAGTACCAGCTGATAGATCCCTTTAAACATATGAAACGGTTCGAATAACCCGACGGTGGGTGGCGGTATCATGTGCTTTTCATTCACTCTCAATTACCTTTTTCATACAACAATTAATTAGAATATCGGACCGTTCTTCATTTAGTAAAAAAAAAAAAAAAAAATGTAGAGGCACGGTACTTAGTCTTTATTAATAAGTTGAACAGATTCTATACTCAAGAATCTGAATATATCCTCTTGTTTAATTTCACTCGTAACAACAATTTTACTTTTATATAATGGACAATCAAGTACCATTGTATGTAACTCTCCAAATTCACCTGTTGGACTGATATCCGATTTCTCTTTACTAACCGCATTTAATCCTTCTTGACTTAAACTTTGTCCTACACCAAAATCTTTCTTCACTTTATCCAAGACCTCTTCCGGTATCTTTTCTAAATTAACACAAGTCACCAAAATCTCAAATCCTCTTTTCCACATATCTTCTAATAATCCTTGTTGAGGTTGTTGCCAAAGGGGTCGCATTAATTCTACACCTGTACCAGTCACAGCACGTTCCATAAAGTTACTACAGACAGGTAAGATGTCGCCTGTCACAAGTAACTCGATACCGTACGTTTGACGTAAATGCGTAATTTCACGTTGATAACTTGCTAAATAATTAGGGCCGTCAATAATACAGACCGTATGACTTATTCCGAGTGACTCTGCTTGTTTTTCAATGATATTCAGGGCATGTGCCTTGAACGATTTTGGGTCCGTTAAAGGTGGACTAAAGGTCACAAGTACTTTTACTGCTATACCTTGTTCCCTTACTCGGTGTAAAGCTAAAGTACAATCCTTTCCACCTGTATATGAAATCGCTGCTGTTAATCTTGACATGACTTTTGTTAAAAAAAAAAAAGAAAAAGAAAAAGAAGAGATTAGATCATAATAAGCTTAATTTTTGACAGCCAATAAAAATAAAATCATTTTAAAAAGCGGGTCACCTTTTTTTTTTCTACTTTCTTTCCTCTTCTTTATTTTGAAATAATGGACGAAATTTGTCAAGATGATCAATGGTTTGAACAAGCCTTTACTTACATGAATAAACATGATATTCCTTTACCAAACGATAAAAAGTTACATGTAAAGTAGTTTTTTCTTTTTTCTTTTTGAGTTGATAACAATTTATTGATCTTTATATATATATATAAAAAAAAGTTTTATGGATTGTTTAAACAAGCTACGATTGGAGACTGTAATATTGAAAAACCTAGTTTATTCGAATTTGTAGCTCGTGCTAAATACGATGCTTGGAACTCATTCAAAGGACTTGGTTTTCGTGATGCTAGAAACTTGTATATTGAAAGTGTAGAAACACTTCAAGTAGGTTGGTCACGTCAAGGAGAATATGAATATATACCTTCTCCAGAAGAAATCAAGGTAATTGAATTGATTTATGTGTGTAGACAGAGACTAAGATATAAATTCATATGTAGAATGGGGATGGATTATCCACAAATGCTGTCAGTTCAATGGCCATGGTAGAAGGTGAAGATAAGTAAGTAATGAAACAAAGGAACCAAAATAATAATAATTGACTCTTTGTTTTTTTTTTTTTAAAAAAAAAAAAGAGAATCGGATGATATTTTTGGATATACGAGACAAGATGATTTGGAGAAATTAACTTTAGCGATCAAAAAGAACCCAGAATTAATAAATAGTAAAGATCAAGATGGATTTACTGTACTTCATTTAGCAGCAGATCGAGGAAATAAGGAAATAGTAAAGTTTTTGATTGATTCAGGTGCGGATTTAAATGTAAAGTCAGATGAGGATGAAGAGACTGCACTTCACTTGGGTAAATATATAAATATAAAAGATGTAAAATTATATAAAAACTAATGTCAATGATTTATATTATATTAGCTTGTATATCAGAACAGTTGGAAATAGCAAATTTGTTAATTGAAAATGGAATAATTCATACATTATTAGATGCAGAAGGAAAAACTGCATTTGAACAAGCAGATACATCATTTGTCAATCAAATAAATCTATTAAAAAAATAACTTTTATTATTATTATTATATTTATGCACCAAAATGAGCCTTGTAAAAAGAAGGTGGTAAATTCTCCAAGACACTAAACTTGGGTCTTTCAATCATAACCATTTGATTTGCTCCAATAAAGCCACAACCTAAAATTTGTTGGTATTGATAAGAAATAGAAACGGGAATATCATCATCTGTTGATAATTTTAATTTTGTCTCATTATTCTTTCTCTTTCCTAATTTCTTGGCTGTAGGTTTATCTTGAATATCAACAAGACACATATATGTACTACCATATAAAATCATCTTGTTTTTATCTGCTGGATTATAAATCGCTCCACGAATACGATCTCTTTGCTCTAAAAGTCTACATTTAGACATATCTTGATGTGTCATTGACCAATTTGTTAATCTCTTATATTCTACATCATATATAAAGAAGGCGTTAGTTGCCAAGGCAACTAAAAGTTCGTTTGGTCGGAATTCGTTGAACGATAATGCTGTATGAGGGATATTTCCTTGAGGAAGTTTAAGATGGTGCTATTATAATATATATTAGAAAACAATGGAACCCTCATATATATATATACTCCTTACCTTCAAGCTGTCCAAGTTAAACACATGAATTCTATTTTCATCATCACCTGTAACTAACCATTGTCCATCAGAACTGACATCGATAGAAACCACAGTAGCAATAGCATGATCATCAGAAGTATTTCCTTCGTTATCTAATCCACGATGATGTCCAAATTCACGCAACACTTCAAATGTACCTTCTTCCCAACTTGAAAGATCAATAATAAGAATACGAGATTCAGGTGTAACAAGAATCAATTTATCTGAACCAGGAGTAAATTTAACATGATGAGCACCAGGAGCAGCATGATGTTGACTCAAATAATGATTCAATTCTCTTTCAAATGGTCTTTGTTTCTTGACCTCTAATTGGCCAGGTTCGTTTCCTTGACTTACTTTAAAGAGTCGAATATTCTCAACATCGGATACTGCAATCCATTGAGCGTCTTCTGAAATTGCACTAGAAGTAATGTTACAGTCTGGTTTCAATTTAAGTTCAAGTGCTAATTGATGAGGTTGAATCATTTCAGGAAGTGCAGGATGCTTTGAGCTGGTATCAACACTTTCTGCTTGGCCTAATCTCCAAATTGAAATAGAATCAAAGAAAGATGACATCACTAACTTATGAGTCTTTGACATACTCACAATATACTTGTGTGGGAAAGGAGGTAATCTGTTTTGAATTAATTTAGGAAATTCAGCTGCAGGACATGCGACTAATTCAACATCAACACCACCGGATACAATTGAATTCACCTTGGGTCTTTCATCAAGTGCAAGTGCTCTAATATCGTGCCAATGATATCTACGACTTCCAACATTAATCCAGTCATTTACTGTTTCTGTCTTGTTCTTTTTGCCGGAATTTGGTGTACGACGGAATGCTGTAATTTTACGATCTACACCTGCAGAAAATATTTGATTACCGTCCTTGGATGCTGCAATACAAAGAATATCTGCTCCATGTGCGCGAATCATTTGTTTTGCTGTACCCATCTTACTATCCCAGAATGTCATCATACCGCGTGAATCACCAGAAACGATTGTATTACCCCTAAAAAAAAGGCGTGTATTAGTTACATCCTTTACTTTCCATTCCTCCTTTTTTTTTTTTAAAAAAAAAAAACTTACTTAATAGCTGCAACTGCCCATACTAAAGTTTGTTCCTTACGGTTTTTAGGTACTGTCATACGATGGATTGTGCGACCTGTAAGAGGATTCCAAGTACGAATAGCTGAATCTGATCCACCAGATACGATATATTCATCGTTAGGAGCCCAAGCAACAGATAAAACACGACCTTTTTGAGGTTCGAAACTACGAATAAATTCAAGTGCTCCATCTGCAATATCAAACATACGGATACACCCATCCTCACAACCTGCAGCTAAACGAGTACCTTTACTGTTGACAGCTAAACACCAAACTGCACCACCGTTTGAGTCACAGGATTTCTAGTAATAATAATAAAAACATATTAGAGAAAAAAAAACACAGCGTTGTTCTTCTTTTTTTCTTACCTTGGCTGTCATGGTGGTAGTATCCCATTCAATAATAAAAGGATTCAATCCAGAAGAAAAGAGACGAGGAGGCTTTTCTAATAATAATTCGGTTTCTTTCAAGATTTCTTCTGGTGTATCGTCAGCGTCAGGGTTGACAACAGTATTTTGATGAGCCCAAGCTAAACTTTCGACCGAGAGATCTTCACCACCAGGTAAAGTCTTTTCGAGTCGATATTGATGTGTAGGATCCCAGATCTCAATGTTGCCATTGGCTCTACCTACGGCTAAACGAGTATTTTTAACGGTCGAAGGTGTAAAATCTAAAGCATTAATGGCTGCTGGTTGATATTCTACAAATCGACAACGATGAACTTCCATTTTATATGTATGTATAAGAGAATTCAAACAGTTTTTTTTTTTTTTTTTTTTTTTTTCTGTCAGAATTAACGAAAAGTTTGAAAAAAAATCCGTGACTTTTCTTTGTGACCTGTTTTTAAAGTTTAAATTTTGTGCATTGATTGTTGATAGGTACCTATGTACCTACAGTGTCTAATTGATATTGTTTGGAGGTAGCGACTGGATGCAGCAAGAATAAACATAGGCCGTGCTCTAAAAAAAAAAGGAGTCAAGACATACTTTATTCACATCACTCAAACAAAAACGATCTTAATATGCTAACAATTAAAGAATGCTGATAAGCGGGGCTGTTATGAATGTTTCTCAGCCGATATGCTATTTCTATGGCCAAAGAGAAGTTGTGTTGCTTCCTGTCTTTGAGGATTTTGCTTTTTTACACGAAGAATTAGATTTTCTAGGCGTTCTATTGGGTTGTTTAGCAGCCGATAAAGCGACAGCTAAGTTTAGCATTCAAACCCCCGGGCTGCAGAGTAGATGAAAGAAAATTTGGGCCTGTGGTGTCGAAGATAAAGTCTCCTCCTTGTTCAACACCGAAGCATAGAAATGAAATGAGTAGATTTTCCTTTCCTTTCCTTTCCTTTTTTTTGGATTTATTAGCAATATAAATCATACTTGGAGACATCAAGGTCAAAATATGAGCTTATACGATCATTCAAATGGCAATAGAAGATGGATCGGATATACTAGGTAGTTTGAAGTTTCTGGACATAAGAAAAAAGAAAAATGTAAGCATATGACTATAGGTTGTTTATCGTTAAGTAAACGCGATTACTTTGTAAATTTATCGGTATTATTTTTTGCTTAACATAGGTAGTAGTGTCATTGATTATGTTTGATTATATACATATGCAGTGAAGGGCAGTGAGTTAGAAATAGGAATGTAATGCTATCAAAAGTGACAAATAATCTCTTGGTTTACCTGTTTTTTTTTTAGAATTAATAAATTAAATATTATATACATCTGTATCTTACTCTGAAGACAAAATAGAAATCATTATAGAGCTTGAAATTTTTGACAGCATGAAAACTCATCTCATTAGCAGTGTGGTAAAAAAATAAAATAACTAATCCTTATTTTTTATTTGTCAGTAAATTCGAGAAAAATTTAGTTAAAATTAAAATGCTCTAACTCTATGAAAAATAGCCATACTACTAAGTAACGATAATACATTTTTTTTAAACTTTGATTTTGCATACACGGTATAAATCTGATCTTTAATTATCTTCTAATCATTTTCTCCGTGACAAAATTAAAGTGTAGTTTAGATAAGTTGACTTTTTATAGACCATTCATCATAGTTATCCTCCCCTTCATATCTTCTTGTAATATATTGTAAGTAATGATATCATTGTTGATCATATAATATCACCACATTATTACGGACACACTCAACCTGTGCTACGTATATTGTTTGAGATCAATGAATGTATTTACATATGTAGGTGTAGTGTACATAGGTGTAACTATATATGTAATTTACAAAAATATGTAACAACTCTTGACTTTTTGAAATAAAGTTGAATAGCTTATAATCTCCCTTGCAAACCATACAAGTAACGCATAAAAAGTAACACATTTTAGAAAATATTGATTTATTGGACACTTTGAGGGATATATATATGTTTTAGACATATGATATGAAGTCGTTTAGTGGATTCTCATAATAATCTCACTTAAAATATTAAGGCATACTTTTTACCTTGACAGAGCGGTTATCATGCTGAATATAACATCATGGATTATGTACAAACTATTAACTTCCTTATGACAAATAACGTAATTTAATGCAAAAAAAAAAAAAAAAAAAAAAAAAAAAAAAAAAAAAAAAAAACTTCTTATGGCCAATTAAGGTTGGTCTGAATGAAGATGTAAAATCTAGTACATCACTCGTGTAGTACTTTTTGGTGGGATTTCTTTCACACGCAAATATTACAAGTCTAGATTATACTAAAAGAACCATGTCGTCAATATCAGCTAATCACAAGGTTTTTAATAACTTTATGTAAGCGTGCATAAAAAAACAGTCGGCGTTTATTTATATTAAGATCTTAATAGCACTATTATTTCTTTCGATGGAATTACTAAATAAATATCCTTATAGTCATACTCTTTATTGAGAATCATTTTAGAAGTTAAAGACAAATGTTTATTTCGGATAAAATATATAAAGAAGAACGAAGTAAAATATATTATAGTAATGATTAAAAAGAGTTTCTGTAGCTTGAAACGAAGGATTATTCAACATTTGTTGAAAATGCTCTTGATGGCTTTTTTGAATTTTCTGAGATTTTTAGGGGGCTAATGGGTGGAAAAAAAAAGACTTGTTAGTAAAAAAAAAAAAAAAAAAAAAAAAAAAAAAAAAAAAAAAAAAAAAAAAAAAAAAAAAAAAAAAAAAAAAATATGGCGTATGTGTGAATCAGCTTACCTTATTTGAAAAGCTCAAATCTTTAGTTACAAAAGCCCAACCTTCATCAAAGGTTGGAACTTTTGGTTTTTGGACAAGAACCATATCATCGATATCTTCAGTATGTAAAGAAGTACCATCTTTCATATGGATAGTATCTTTCATAGCATCGGCAAATGCAGCTGGATACCAGGTTGATTTATGGTGTAGTACACCAGCAGAAAGGTCAGCACCAGCAGAAAGGTTAGTACCAGCAGAAAGGTCAGTACCAGCAGAAATATTAGCACCAGCAGAAAGGTCAGCACCAACATCACCAACATCATCAACATCACCAGCATTAGTTTTACACAAAGATTTACTATCTTTCGATTTTACAGTTTCTTTGACAGCATCGGCAAAAGAAGCTGGATACCAAGTGGATCCACAAAGAAGTACGGCAGCGGAAAGATCAATACCAATATCATTAACATTTGCTTTTACTTGAGATTCATTGCCGCCCATTTGGAATAAATAATTTACCATTGATTTCTTTTCCTTAACAATAAAGTTGTACACAACGAAAGCACCATAGACAAATGATTGAGCAATACCAGTTGATAAATCTTTAGCCATAATTTCAAGACGTTTACGGCGGGGCACATAGGAATTCATAAGCACTTCCATTTCTTGAGTGATACGAGGAGGTACATGGTGAGGATCATATTGAGCATCTGTAATATAATATCTGGTTGAACGTTCATCATAACCAGTAGCATAAACTTGATAATTCTTGATAGAGGTTTTGAGGCTGTCAAAACAGCTGGAGACGTAGGAAAGACACTGTCTTGCAGAAACAGAAGCAGAAAAAGACTTGAATGAGAACATGGTTATTAAGACTTTAGAATAAAATAAAGTAGTTGTTTGAATAAAGAAGAAGAAGAAGAAAAAAAAAAAGAGGGTGGAAGGAAAACCAGCTTTATATAAGATAAATTTTATTAGAAAGACTGTTTTTTTTAAAAAAGTACAAGCCTATGGTATTTGTTTATCAACACAAGCATCAACCTGGTTTTTCTTAAAAAGTACAAGTCTATGGTATTTGTTTATCAACAAAACCATCAGCATGGTTCTTTTTTATAACCCAGTTATTAAAAAGGTTATGATAATTATAGGAAGTACGCCATGCAAATTACTTCTCAAAAAGCGAACTTCGGTTTTTTAGTCTGGAACACAACCAAAATAATATGATAATTTTCATCAGATCTTATACAAAAAGTATTTTTCTAATACCCACCAAGTAAAACCAAATACCACTTTTCTTTATTTTATATAATAATAGGAGTGTTCATATAATTAAAGAAAGGCATTACTTTAATTTGTTATTTGATGAAATAGTTTTCTTTTTTGCTTTAATTTTACCGTATGACAACATGTCATTAATCTGACAGCTCTACTTGCTGATTTGAAGTAAAAAAAAAAAAAAAAAAAAAAAAAAAAGCTTAAATAAACCAAAAGACTTGGGTTTCAGCAACAAATTCAATACTTTTTCAGTTAAACTTACAGTATTGTGTTTTGAAATAGAAAGCTCTCACAATGTCAACTCATAAATAAGCATTGGTACGAAACTTTAATTTTTGAAACATTTATTCTAATTTATGAAGTAAGAGGCTTTTTTCTTTGTCCGCACCAAGAAAGATGATGTTGATGAATCGCAAACAATTTTATTTAATCTTTTTTTATTACAAAACAAAACATGAATCTTTCATGTCACTGCCCTTTTAATAGCTTGTTTGATTGCATACACTATCCAGGCAAGATATTTCATTAAGAATGAACAACTTTGAAACCTGTAGTATAATACGTCTGTTAGTAAATGTGGGAAGATATTATTAAATAACTCCATTAACTTTATCACTAATAATTCTCAATAAAAAAAGCTCTTTATGAAAAGAAACTCACAGGTCTTAATCGACTGTAATGTTCTAGCGAAGAGAGTAGATCAGCTTAAAATGATAAATATTTTTCCTTCTCCGCAAAATAGTGGGCGTTTCAGTAGAAAATATGGGGTGGGCTTACGCAGGTAATAAAAATAATAGTTTTAATGAGAAGGAATAAAAGAACTTACATGTATACATAAGCTTATAGAAGAAAAGAATTAATATATACGCTTAGTATGTATACACTAAAAAAAAAAAAAAAAAAAAAAAAAAAAAAAAAAAAAAAACTTTTTTACATATAGCCTTGGTTTGTATTTCCTACTCAAAATAATCTGGCTGCTGAATTTTATAGGGATCAAGAATCAATCTTTGACTCTAATAATAATCGGATTTATTTCTTTGGTGGTATATCTGGTAAAAGCGCTACATATTCATCCTTTGCTTCCTCTATAGTATTTGATATTATATCTGGTGCTTGGGTCACACAAAATTTAAGCAGACAACCATCGACTGAGAGATATTTTCATTCAATTACACGACGTAAATGTCTTTGGTATTTAAAAACCAAATAAAAATCATCGTTACTGACTGCAATTTAATATAGTTCAATCCACCAACCGAGATATTCTATTATATAGAGGAGAAAGCGGTGAAACTGGCAACAAGTGTAACGGCTATTAACTATCTATTTACTTAAGCATTAATATTCTTACATGCTAACGTGGATTATTTCATGTAGCTTTACTTGACTACTGCTTTACTTTAAACCTTCACACTCATCAATGGAAACAGCAATATATTAGAGTACCAGATAATACTGAGCTAATTCGAACTCGTCATTCAGGTAGAGTCTATATTCAACAAATGGCTTTAGTTAAACTACGTTCATTTTTTTTAAATATATATATCTATAGCTGTTACCGTAGATAATTACACACTATTTATAATATTTGGAAAAAGCCAAATTGATATCGCACTCTCATCTATAGTCATACTAAATGTAACTGACCCTTTAAACATATCATACTTAAATGCTTAAACAGATCCAAATTCAATTGATGATTCTGAAACAAATAATAACTCTAAATCCAATGGTACTGCAAAAATAAGTACATGAGCTATTACGGGTATTGCTGTTGGCGCTGTGGTTGGAGTAAGCAATCTTTTTTTTTTTATATATAATACATACTAGCGTAAACTAACAAAATAATGTAGATGTCCATTATTATAGTTATATTTTTTTGTTTACGGAAGAGAGATAATGACAAAAAGAAGAGAGTGTCGGTAGAGGAACCCGAAAGAATTGTGAAGAGCCTGTCATTGAAGCAGACTGGGAGGAGATTGACAGCAAATATGGAAGCTACAATCCCAGCCCAAATAATAATCATGTCTGTATTCTCCACGGTTAGTTGATGATTCGAAAATTGATGTGGATGATAAATCAACGGGCATTCCTAAAAAAATTTATGTTAAAGCTATATACTATGAAGTTACAAAATCCTGAGGCAATTGATGAAGAGAATAATATTAAAGGATTTCCTCAACCTATAATGCTACAAAAACCTTATAGTGATAGCTTATTGTATTTTTACTGCACTCTAATAACTGTTAACATTATTTACTTACTTAAAAAATCTAATCAATCTAGTTGTTACATATTATTATTCAGTTTAATCTTATAATATGCTTAAAATAATATTAATTTATACATATGAAAACAGTTGCAAACAAACATCTGTTAAATATGGTAATCTAAACTATCAAAGTTGACCTCCGATATCTATCACAAAGAATACGCATACATTAAGACAACGAAAAAGTTTTGGGAAAACTATCCATTCTAAAGAACTGTTATATAAAAACATAATCATAACAAAAATCTATCGTGTATATAAAAATGTTTTATTAGAGCCCTCCATAAGCGGCTATATCACGATAAAAAAAAATAACATATGTATTAGTGAGTGAGCATTCATTCCTGTAAGTAGCCCTAAAATGTAGGGATCGATAGGTTAAAAAAAAAAGAAGGGTTGATGAGCTATTAATCATTTCCTGTTAAATACGGGCACAAAAATCTTTGTATGTAGCAGAAAAATAGAAAAAAAAATGCAAAGATTTACATGTCTACATAACTATGAGAGTACAAATTTATCATAAGCTCATTACCTATTTATCTGTTTATCAAAATGGAAACCCCCCCCCCTTTTTTTTTTAAGAATAACCTGTTTGAAAGTAGCCTCACAAGAAGTGCATTACAATATGTAATTATATAAATCTTTGCAGAAAGTACAAATATTATAAAAACATATTTAAATCAAGCATAAAATCCAGGAATACATATACTATCTTTGCAGCACTTGTTAAGTATATTTGTTTCTTACTTATCTTCGATGAACCTTTGATAACTCACATGTCATTGTAAACTACATAAAAAAAGGCCATTATATATATATATAGATATTTTATTATAATACATGTGTTAATTTTGAAAAGAAAAAAAGGATGAGAAGAAGCAATAAATAAAAAAGAGAATAAGTTGTAATAATGGAGATTTTGAATGGAGATTTTTTTTTTTTTTTTTTAAAGTTCATGGAAATCAGTACCAGTGATAGTTTTCTTAACGTAACCAGCACGAATAACAAAGTCACCAAAAGGTTCACCGGCTTGTCGTTCAAGAGCATAACGTTTGATGATAGGATTGATTTCAGATAAAATTTCTTCTTCCTTCAAACTTTCCTTGTATAACTTATTTAAACGTTCACCCTTGTGACCACCACCAAGATAGACGTTATAGGTGCCAGGTGCCTTACCGACAAAAGCGATTTCTGCAACATAAGGACGAGCACAACCATTGGGACAACCAGTCATACGAATAGTGATAGCATCATCCTTGAGACCAGCAGATTCGATAGCACCTTCAAGATGACCAACCAAAGTAGGCAAGTAACGTTCGGATTCAGCCATAGCAAGACCACAAGTAGGTAAAGCAACACAAGCCATAGCATTCAAACGAAGACCAGTGAAAGAAAGGTTGTCCATCTTGTACTTGGCCAAAAGAGCCTTGGTCTTTTCGAGATCAGCTTCAGGGACGTCAGCAATGACAAGATGTTGGTTAGGAGAGAGACGGAATTCACCCTTGTGCCATTTAGCAAGTTCTCTAAGACCAGTCTTGGGTTGGAAATCAGGCCAGTCCTTGATCTTACCATTTTCAATAAACATACAGAAGTGCCATTTATCATCAATACCCTTGGTCCAGCCATAACGATCAGCATTATCAGTAAAGTGATATTCAGCAGCAGGTTGGAACTTGGTTCCCATACGAGTTTCAATTTCATTTACGATGAAATCCAAACCATGAGTATCAATAGTATACTTGAAACGAGCATGCTTACGGTTAGTACGATCACCGAAATCTCTTTGAGTTGTCATGACAGCTTCACCACAAGCAACAGCTAATTCAGCAGGAACATAACCAACAAGGTTTGCAGGACGAGGATAAGTCTTCTTGTTACCGTGAGTCATACCCATACCACCACCAATAGTGACATTATAACCAATGACCTTCTTGTTAGCATCAACAATGGCAATATAACCCAAATCGTGAGCAAAGATATCAACATCGTTATTGGGAGGAACAGCAATGACAATCTTGAACTTACGAGGCAAGTAGGTAGGACCATAAATGGGCTCGAAATCTTGAACTGCATTACCAGCAACTTGTTTATCAGCTAGCCAGATCTCATGATAAGCAGTAGTTTTGGGAGCCAAATGTTCCATAAGCTTCATACCGAAATCTTGAACTTGAGGATGAACTTCAGGAATTTCAGTGACAGGAGTGATCATAATGTTACGGTTAACATCACCACAAGCAGCAAGAGTACTAAGAAGAGCATGGTTGATACCACGAATCGTGTTACGAAGATCCTTCTTCAAGATACCGTGAAGTTGGAAAGCTTGACGAGTAGTCATCTTGATAGCACCATTGGCATGAGTTTCAGCCAATTCATCCATCATAAGCCATTGAGCAGGAGTAGCAACACCACCTGGCATACGAACACGAATCATGAAAGAGAAAGCCTTTTCAAGACCCATCTTCTTACGCTCTTCTCTAATATCACGATCATCTTGACCATAAGAACCATGGAACTTGAGCAATTTACCGTTGATTTCACCAATAGCACCAGTAGATTCATCTAAAAGGTCTTCAGCAATGGTACCACGAAGGAAATTTGAGTTAATCTTCATTTGATCATCCGTTAACTTGGGCTCATCATCTTCAGCACCAACATCCTTGACACCAAGAGATTTCCAGAACTCGGGTTGCCAAACACCTAAAGCAGTTTCGAAACCATCTGCATCTTGATCATCACCCAAACCAATAGAGATAAGACGGTTGGCGCCCAAGTTTTCAAGCTTAGCATCAATGATCTTACCAGGACGATTATAGAAACCGGCATCTTCAGGACGAGGCCAGTAATGACTATCACCCATAGCAAAGACAGCATAGTTTAATTCAGCAAAGTTAACATCACCTGCATTTAAACTGTTCAAGGCCTTCCATAATTCACGAGCATTTGAGGGTAATTCACCTTGACCGGCTGTAGAGATAACAAAGACAACGTTGGTTTCATTAGCAAGTTCTTCTGCACTTTCATAATCATCCATAGCCATAAACTTGACTTGAAGTCCTCTTGATTTAGCACGGTTAGCAATCTTCTTGGCTACACCTTCGGCGTTACCGTTATCAGAACCGAATAAGACAGTAAGAGGAGGTCCATTAGCTGCACCCATACCAGATAATAATTTAGCAAAATCTTCACGAGCCTTACGCTTTAATTCTTGATGTCTCTTTGTAACATCCTATTTGAAAAAGAAGAAATGAATTAGTAAATTGCGTAAATTATGTATACAATTTTTTTTTTCTTTTTTTTTTTACCTTTTCTAATGAACTGACAAGAACTTGAGAAATATCAGGATGTTGAGCAACAATTTGAGAAAAGTGATTTTCACGCTCCAAGAACTTTTCAAGATCCTTCTTAATACGTTGAGAATCCAAAGAGAAAGCTTCTTTGCCTTCAGCATCTAAAGCAGGGTTCCAACGGTAAAGAGGCCAAGCACCATTATCAACTGAGACCTTGGTTTCTTTCATAGTAAAGAGAGGGTTTACCGTCTTGGATCCAGGCTCTTGAGGTAAATAAGCAAGTACAATTGAAGGACCTTGATAAGCATCAGCTTCCATAAGAGCATGTAATACACCAGTATAAGAAGAGTAGACAGCAACGGAAGCAACATAAGCATTACCAAAGTTCATAGCATAAAGACCAATATCCTTCTTGCGTTGTTCACGTTCCAATTCAGAAGAATAAGGAAGCGTATCAACAATCAACATGTTTACATTTTCACCTTGAGAGATAACATGATGAATACCAGATTGACCAAGATCATAAGCCCAAGAATCTGAACCAATTAACCAATTAGACTTGTTGAACAAAAGATCCTTGTTTTTCAAGACGTAATCAGCAGCAGGAGTAGGTGATTCAAGAATAGCAGAAAGCACAGTTTCAGCAGCTTTGTTGATAGACTTGATATCAGACTTTGAAGACTTGACAGCCAAAACCCATTGAGATAAAGCCTTGTAAACATCTTGAGATACCAAATTCTTCTTGATCAAATTTTCAACTTCATCAATAAAACGAGTACGTTCTTGAATTTGGTTCAAGATCTTACCATAACCGTATTCGGGAGCTGAAGCAGAAGGATTTTGTTCATCACGAGACCAAACAGATGCACTGTGAATAGCATTAGCTACTTGAAGACGTTCTTGAAAGACTTGATCAAGCATCTTGAGATAAGGTGTTTCGATAGGAAGTGTACTATCAGACTTGGAAAGAACTTGAGAGACCTTAGAAGTATCTTGTTGTTGTTGTTGTTGTTGTTGACCAACCAATTGAGACCAAGTTGCAGGAACAGACAAAGACTTGGCCTTGGCTAAGAGACCTTGAATACCCTCAATAGGTAACTCCTTGATAGATTCAACTGATACAAGTTTAGCGCCAGAAGTAGCCACAGCACGCTTGAAAGCTTCTGGTAAAGACTCTAAATCATTTAAAGCATTATAAAAGATAATAGTACCTTCAGCAGGAGCAAGAGCACTAACAGCATGAATAGCACCTTCAGAGATATTAAGAGTATCGACAATAGCATATTTACCCTTATAAATCTTTTCAGAAATAAAAGAGTTTAAGCGAACATGATAAAATCCACGATCAGGAATAGCTTGTAACTTGAGATCACCAGTAAAGATAGAAAGATCACCAGCAAAGTAAAGACCTTCTTTCAATGCATCAGGAATACCTTGAGTAGGATATAATAAATTAAGATCAGCAACATTATAATTCACATCAAGACCATGAGAAGAACCAGATGAAAGGGAGTCAAATAAACTAAAGACTTGACCATACTTTAAATCCTCAGCTTCAACACCATATCTACCACTAGAGATATCGACATGATCAAATTCAGCTAATTGTAAGGCGGCTGTAACATCTAAGAAAAGAGGGTTCCACAAGTGAGTAAATACCGAACTTGGCTCCAAGATGGTCACACGCTTAAGGGAAGCACGGGGTAAAAGATTTAAAAGATCCAAGTTAGACCAAGGACGATAAAGAGAGACTTTAAGTACACCAATCTTAGAATCCTTGTTACTGGCCAAGATATCATTTACAACCTTTTTAACAATAGAAGCACCAGCACCCATTGCAATCACAACATTTTCAGCCTGAGAATGACCTGTATATTCCAAAGGAAGAATATTACGTCCTGTCAAAGTAGAAAATGAAGACATGATTTCAGCAATTGATTTAAAGAGATTATTTTCTTGTTTGATTTCAGCTTGTTGTTTATATTGAACATAAGCACCAATGTGTTGTTCTACTTGATATTGTTTAAATTCATCTAAATCCTCTTGAGATAAAAGTTGACTAAAATCTTGTACCAAATCGATTGTGACGTGTTCTTCAGAGATACGCTTTCCATCAAAAAAGTGTAAAACGGGTGTATGTTTCTTGATAGCGATTGTATGAGCAATGATAGCTAAATCATGGGTTTCTTGTACAGTAGAAGAACATAAGATGACAGGTACAGCTTCACGTGCAGACATGATATGAGAAAAATCAGCAGCAGCACTTTTAGGATTCTCAGCAGCAACATGAATGACAACGCCTGTTTTATCTTGTGTTAACTTGTAAAGTTGAGGAATAGCACCAATTAAACTTGAAGCTTGAATGAATGCAGAAGAAGCGATGTTATGACGAAATGGTAAATCTTGTTTAATGATTGATTGAACAGTACGTGTTTTCCAAACATTTTCTGTTGTAACTGAATCATTAAATGATTTATAGGTATAGATTTCTTCACTTAATGCATTGGCCGCTTTAAAACAAGCTTCTTCACCTGATAAAAATTGTCGGTGAGTCATTATAAAGAAGGGGGGATTTTTTTTTCTTGAATTAATGAAAATAGATTAAAAGAAAAAAAGAAGATATATATGTATAGATATATATATATATATATATATAAACTTTTTTGTCCCCCGGTTTTGCCATAATATTCTGCTTTATTTGCGAACATTGCGTCTTATAGCACACAATTTCCTCATTTCCTCATTGGTTTGATCATGCTCCGCTTAAAATAGATCTTCATCAACAAAAAAAAAAAAGTGACAGCCAGGGCAACAAGATAAAACTAGAGTTTTTTATTGGTTCGATAATATATATACACTCTTAAAATAATTTATATATTATATATAATATCAAAAGAAACGATTATACGAATATGGCATCATAATTCAAAATTTATTTCAAGGTAGATTCATCAAATACCATAGCACTACTATCTGTACTACTTGTTGTCATATAACTGATTCTATTCTCCTCTTGTTCTTCTTCTGGTATGACTTGTTGTATACGTCGATGTGTCATGTATTGACCATTTAAATCTAATAAATCCAATAAAGTATGATATAAAAACTTGAAATCCCAAATGTTACCACGGTTACGTTTAATATCTACAACATATAATCCAGGTAAATTTTCTATTTTTGCTAATTCAACCGTAAATTGAATTTCATCACCATTATCTATTCCTTGTTCACCATAAATAACTGATTTTTTCTCTTCACCTGTTGCTTTTGTTGCTGTTGTTGTTGTAGCTGCTCTAGTCGTAGTCGTAGTCGTAGTCGTAGTAGAATGACTTGTAAAAAATAATTTAAATGGTACGGTACTCATCTTTCTTGTTCTTGTCATATTATTCTTTTTTCGCATAGGTCTCACACATTTTAATTTGAAATCAGATACACGCTTAATTTCAATTCCCATACGTTGTAAAGATTCTTTCATAGTCATTAATACTTCATTGGGTGCCTTAGATGTCAGCGCATCTTGATCTACTGCTCCTCTGTGTAACCGAAGCTTGGAATCATTGAAATCTGCTGCATAGGATCCAAGTGGTTTACCGATCATCATGGCTCGTACAGGGTTTGTTGTTGTAGGTGCTGGTAAAGCGCTCATCGGTCTATCTGGCATAGTCACTCGTGTTGGTTGAACAGGTACATTTTGACGGTTTGTATGAAATTTAGAACCTAAGTAAATAAACTATAATATGAGTTTACAATACACTAAAAAAAAAAAAAAAATAAGGTTTTTTTTTCTTTACTTTGAGATGGTTTACGTTTAAACCAATCCATTAATTTTTGTCCTTTTGTTCTATTCACTCTATTATTTTCTATGACAGTAGTTTGTTCAGAAACAGAAGGTAAAATATTTAATTGTTTGTTGTTGTTGTTGTTGTTGTTGTTGTTGTTGCTATGTTGATGATGAGTTCGATTGGAGGTATAATTTTCACTTGTAGTTCTTTCACGACGACTTGTTGATGATTGTTGTTGTACACTTTGTGAACGATTGGGTATCTTATTATAAAAAGTAGTAGAAGGTGGTTGTGGGGTATGAGAAACAAGAGTAGAATAAAACTTTTCTTGTAAAAAAGAAGAGACTGTATCTTTTTCTTCTTCTGTATTATCATCTTGTTTTACATTTTCACTTATACTAGTATTGGGTGTAGTACAATTAGAAGAAGAAGGAGGATCCCGAGATTCCGGTTCAGTTGTTGTTGTTGTTGTTGTTGTTGTTGTTGTTGTATAAAGAGAAGGCAGAATAGTAGTAATAGGAGGTGTATGAACGGACCGAGGATCCGAATCAGCAGTCATGTGTTCAATTTGATCAAGATTTAATAAATCAGCATATTCTTTTAACCAAGGATGTTGTCTGATTTGATCCATATTACATCTTTTCGTTGGATCCGGTACAAGCATTTGTCTTAATAAATCGGTTGCTTCTATACTCATATGGCTTGGTATTTCAAGTGGTGTACTAACAATATACTTGTACAACACATTAATGTTAGCGCCCTGTGGATTTGTTGGATCATCATCAAAAGGTAAATATCCACATAACATGGCAAATAAAATGACTCCACATGACCAAATGTCTACTGCTGTACCAACATAATTACTTTCGTCATTAATCACTAATTCGGGTGCTGCATAACAAGGTGAACCACATGAAGTTGCCATTAAATCTCGTTGAGCTACTAGAAATCGATTTGCAAATCCAAAGTCTGTAATAATAATATCACGATCCTTACTTAGCAACAAATTTTCCTGTTTTGTTTTTTTATTAGATATATATATATGTATATATATATTTTTTTTACTTTACCAGTTTCAGGTCTCGATGAACTATATGTTGTTGATGCATATAATGTACTCCACTTATTAATTGTGCAAATAATCTCTTTGCTTCATTTTCTTGTAAATAACGATGTTTTAATATATAATCAAATAATTCTCCTCCTATATATATAAATGTTGTTAACAACTATAAAAAAAAAAAAAAAAAAAACTTGTATTACCTGCTGCACGTTGTAATACAATTCCAATGTAATTTTTAATTGTTAATACTTCAAACAGTTTAACAATGTATGGATGGCGGACCGACTATTTTTTGAGGTCAGTTTGTTGTTGTTATTATTGTTTACATTATTTTCAACTTACTTTTAATACTGAAATCTCTCGTTCTAATTTAGTTTCTAATGAAGCATGTCGAATATGATCTTTTCTCATTATTTTGATAGCCACCTTTTTTTTTTTTTTTTTTATATATATATAAAATCAGTCGGAGTCAAAGTAATAAGTGTATACATACATACCTCTTGATTTGTTTGTACATGTACTGCTGATTTCACTTTAGCAAACTCACCTTCTCCCAAGGTATGTAATAATAAATAAGGTCCGAAATAAGATGGAGTTTTATGTTTGGGTTCATATCCATATTTCTTGTAAATTTCTTGATACCAAATTAAATTGGCTGGATTTGGTTCTTTGTAACGGTGTTGTTCAAGTTCACTAGGTACTGCCATAACTGAATAAGCGCGTTGATGTGCTGCTGTTGCTGCTGCTGCTGCTGCTGTTTCGTGTGGTGTCATAATTTATTATAGTAAGTAAAAAAATAAAATAAAAAAGAGAAGGAAAAAAAAATAAAAATAAAAAAGAGAAGGAAAAGTTTTTCTTGTGTATGCTTCTTTTTTTATTGCCAGAAAAATAAACGTGACGAAAAAAAAAAAAAAAGCTTAAGGGGTAAAATAAAAGAAATTGTTACACACAAGACGTATTACTCTATTTTTATTTTGCTCTTTTAACAACATTTTTTTCGTCATTGTTTTATTTAAAAAAAAAAAGGAATTTATTTATTTATTTTCTTACCAGAGATGGACACTTTTTATATATATATTTTTTTAAAAAAATAATTTTTAATGCAAAACTCTGTGTTCATCCAAAAGCGCACGTTGTTCCTCCTACAGATAAAGAAGAAAAAATGATGAGTACTTTTTTTTATTGCATGATTTTAAAAAAAAAAAAAAAAAAAAAAAAAAAAAAAAAAAAAAAAAAAATTGACTTTAAAAAAAAAAAAAAGTGTTGTACCGGTGAAATTTCATTATTGTTATAAATTAAAATAACTTTTGATGCCTTCTTCTTTCCTGTATGAGGTTTATCTGTTCGTTCTGGAGCTGGGTTAGACGATGAAGGAGATAGTGAAGGAGATTTTACAGGTGCTGTAGGTGGACTAGATACTCTTTGTGGTGGAGGTGTGATATCTACAGAAATAGATAGAGGTGTACCTGTAGAAACAGGTTGGACTTTCGCTGGCATAGCAACTGGTACATTATTCATTTGTGGTGGTGGTGGTGGTGCTGCTGCTGCTGATTGTTGTACTGGTGGTGTTGGTACGGGTGCTGCTGTATAAGGTTGATATCCCCATGCTTGTTGTTGTTGTTGTTGTTGTTGTTGTTGTTGTTGTTGTTGTTGTTGTGGTGGTGGTATTGGTGGAACCATCCTATTCAAAATTTACTGTTTAGTTTTATTTTATTAATGGTTTTTATTTACCTTGAAAAAAAAAATCGTCCTAATTTCCCTTATTTCAAAAAAAAAAAAATCAATACTTACCCAGTTGGTGGTCTATTACTATTATATCCAAATGATTGTGATGGGTATCCAGAAGGTTGTGGTGGTGGATAATATTGATTATTATAAGCAGCTTGATACCCAGCATATCCAGGTGTAGGTTGAACGTATCCATAATAAGGTGCTGTTTGAGCTACGACAGGTGGTGGAGGTGGAGGTGGATAAGCTATAGGTGGTACAACTGCTGTTGCAGATACTGCGGGTGTTATAGTTGATCCTGCTGCTGCTGTCAATGTAGAGGGTACAGTGTTACTAGGTGCACTTGCAGCAGCTTTATGAGCAGCTAATTGTTGTTGTAATTGCTCAAGTGATAATTCTCCATACTGTCCTGTCCCGGTCGATTTTGCCTTTTTATTACCATTTTGATTGTTTGCTTGAATTCGAAGTTCATGATCAATCATATCTTGTTCTGGTATACCTTCCATACCAAAGATCTCGACATCTAAATTATCTCTTCCTGGTATAGCATTTGGTACTCTAATGCCGACGAAAAAAAAAAAAAAAAAAAAATATTAGAGAAAATTTTCTTTTTTTTTTTTTTGATTAAAGTGATTCATTACTTATAAATATTGATCTTGTGCACTTGTTGTGAATGAACTACCATACCACCTGCAGTAGCTATTCTCATGATTAAAAAAAAAATATACTTTTTTCGTCAATATTAAAAATAAGGTTGTCATTATTTATAATCAACTTACTTAGTTTCTTGTTACATTCTTCACATTTAAAATGTTTTGCCTACTCAAAGCGTCAGAATATAAAAAAGTATATACTGAAAGAAAATCTTTAATTTACTCTTTGATGAGTGACAAGCACTTTATCGTCTTCAAAATCTTTTTCACAATACCAACACCATGGTCTCATAGGCTTTGACTTTCTTTTTTTACCCATTTTATTTGAAGTTTTTATATTTGGTAATAAAAAAAAAAGAAAACGCGTCGAAAAAGCGAGAGAGAGAGAGAGAGAGAAAATTTTCACTTTTTTTTCATGACGTAGTTAAAAAAAAGAATAACGGGGTTTGAAATGGTTTTATAAAATGTCAAAAAGTGACAAATCTTCTCGGATGCCCGAGAATATTTCATACTTGTTGTTGTTATGCATAATTTATAAAAGAAAGCACCAAGACAAGATTAGAATAAATAAATCAGTCACTTGCAATGATTTGCATCAAATGTCATCTAAAAATATTACACAACTGTCAATTTTAGTTTTCAAAATAATATACATGGAATATGATCGGTATGTGTTGTCTATTTTAAGGGAAAAAAAAGAAAAAAAAAGTTACAAAATGTGGAGAAACAAAAAAAAAAAGGGTAACTAACTTACATCATGTATATATACATATAAAAAAAAAACCGGTAAACAAATGCAAACTAATATATATAAAAACAGGTTGAGGTAATATATCAATTGAAATTATTAGATATAAAAAAAAAAAAAAAAAAAGATGTAGTTTTTGACTGGTTATGTTTTCAAGGTCGATGACAGGTATGCTTATTTTAGTTACATTATATGTTTATCATGGTGATTAAGATGTATGTGCTGTGCATTGTTAGTAGATGCAGCTGAAACGATGAAAATAAGAAGAATGATGCATTTTTTGTGATGTATTATTAGTATTTATACACTCTACAGACTATCACTTTTCTCTTTTTTATACTTTTTTTTTTTTTTTTGTCTTCTCCTTATTCTTGAAACCTCCTTTTTCATTAATAAATAAAAAAAAAATAGAGAATTGCTTATATATACTAAGAGTAAAAAAGGCGTTTTTTTTTTTTTTTTTTTTAAAGGAAGTGTCATCTGTTTTAATTCGAGTTTTGATTACATTATACATTTTTCTTTGGTGATGATAACAAATCATAACAAATAAAATAAACAAACTGTTACATCTATCTATAATATTTCTTTTATGCATAGCCCCTTTTTTTATTATTATTATATAAAAACCCTTATTTAAATAGAAAAAGAAGTCAATTTTTTTTTTTATTACTTTCTTTTCTCTTTTTCTTTTTACATATAAAAAAAAAAAACTCTCTTTTCACTTGATAAATATCTCTATACACATACATATAGAAAGAATGACGGCAAGTATATAATATATACGTGCTCTCTCTCTTCTTTTTTTTTTTAACATATTCTTCCTCTTTTTAGCATCGTGTATTTAAACCTGTCATCTTATTTCATGACCATTCATATAGTTCGGACCCATCGGGTGTTACACATCGTATTCATATTCCTTATGGAGATCCATACTATACTCCGCTTATTCAAAAAAAGAAACAAAAAGTGGGTCTCATGCTAGAATCAAATGGAAAAGCGTGGTACGATATTATTCAAAGTACCAGACCTTGTCAAAGTCCAAAAACTCCACCACTCGAAAAAGCTAAGCATTATTCAACTTTAAAACCTGTTTTAAAAAGGAAACAACAAGATGAGAATAATGAAGTAGCAGCAGTAGAAGAAGAAGATGATGATGATGATGAGGAGGAGGATGATGAATCTGATAATAATAGTTCAATCATGAGTACAAGTTCTTCTTGCTCTTCTTCTTCTACACCTGTACCTACTACAATCATTACTAGAAAAAGAAGAGGAAATCTACCAAAGATTGTGACAGCCGTGTTAAAGCAATGGTTAATTGATCATTGTCGTAATCCATATCCAACCGAAGTGGAAAAAACAAGACTAAAAGATAAAACGGGTTTAACTTTAAATCAAATTAGTAACTGGTTCATTAATGCCAGAAGAAGATTGTTACCTCAAATATTAGATACAATTCATCCTCATCATACTGAACAACGTATGGAAGAAGACCCAATTCCTGCTATAAAAAAGAAGAAGAGATCTAGAATGAGCTATTTTTATAATAAAGGTAAATACAAGAATCTATCACACAAACTTCCTCTTTCTAAATTTTTTTTTTTCGAGTAATAGATTTATCCGTATTAAACTCGGCTGATGAACCAACCACGGTCGTTCGAAGAAGAAGAAGATACAACAAAAGACCGATTGCTACTACTACTACTACTACTACATAGGTTATATATTCTATATATATATAAATTGAATAACTACAATTATAAAATTAAAAAAAAAAAATCATGTATATAACCACACTACCCCTTTATTTCTCCCTTTCTACATAAACAACAGATAAAAAGAGAATAGTGTATCTAGAAATAAAAAAAAAAAAAAAAAAAAAAAACCCTAATTTTTTTCTTCCCGAGCATTATAATCATGTAATAAACATTAAGCCACGTGTAATAAGTAGTTATGATAAACAAGGTATAGAATAATCTTTGGAGATCAATAGATGAAAATTAAGGTTAAGGTAACCTTTTTATATATTTTAAAACGCCTTGGCCAAGTAAAAAGTTTTCTCGCTCTCTCTTTTTCTATTGAGATGGGAATATTAAGTATTACATTGTTTTAATGCACATGATAAAAAAAAAAAAAAAAAGAGCGGCTTATTTAAAGTGACACACGCACACAGACTGCTGGATATACTTGCCGATCTGATCACTAAGAGAGATACTATGTACAATAATTATAAGAAATATTCCCATCTCTCACACATACTCTCTCTCCTCTTTTTTTTTTAAACGGTTCCACAAATATTCGCAATTTATGCTATTTATGCTATTTACCCCAATCATATTTTCCTATAAATATACATAGTTCTGCATTTCCTTTTTTTTTTTTTTTTTTTTTTTTTTTTAAAAAAAACATAAATTTTTTTATTATTATCCTTTTCTTTCTTTCTTTCTCTCTCTTTTCATATATCTTTTTTTTTTTTAAAAAAAATTACAATGTCAAATATTCATCATCATCGAAGAGTGGCGTTAATGAAAAGACCTCCACTTGTTCGTAGTTCATCACCAATGACAACGT
Organism: Pilaira anomala; assembly: GCA_025716855.1. Taxonomy (NCBI): domain Eukaryota; kingdom Fungi; phylum Mucoromycota; class Mucoromycetes; order Mucorales; family Mucoraceae; genus Pilaira; species Pilaira anomala. Next base: position 491,703 of record JAIXMQ010000013.1, on the reverse strand, counting down.
ATTGTAAACCAAAGAAATCAGTTCGTTTTTGTGATAATGAATCACTTGAAAACGTGCGATTATTCTTAAAAACACAAATGCCAAAAGCATGTCGATCAGATCCAAATTATCCATTAGAATACAACTATCAATTACGTCTTTCCAATTGGCCAGCGCATCAATCTTCACGTACAGCCAATCCAGTAAAGATGGAACATATAGAATTAATCACAAAAGAAGATGATACTAGTATTGCTTTAGTTGGTACTTGTCAAGTAGCTAATTTAGCTTTTGAGAAACATGTCGTCATTCGCTACTCTTTGGATCATTGGGTCACTGTCAAAGAAGTAAATGCTACATTTAAAGAATCAATTGCTCATAGTGCAAACACTTGGGATCGTTTCTGTTTCAAGATTGTTTTGAATTCAATGCATCATGCACACGAGACTCTCTATTTGGCAGTTAAATATACTGTATCAGGTCGTGAATTCTGGGATAATAATGATAACAAAGATTACAAGTTAGATATCGTACCTCATATTCAATTACAAGAAGATGACCTTTCTTCATCTTCATCCTCTTCTGATGATGAAGAAGATGAAGAAAATACTTTTGATGATTGTAGTACTTCTCCTACCTTTAATCATCCATTTGATAAACTTGATACAACATCAACAAAAAAGCCTACTACCTCTGTTTGGTCTCCTCCTCTTTCGCCCACTACACCGGTTGATACAAGCCCCTTATGGATCAACAGTTCAATTACCAACAACAAAAGTACTTTCTTTACCGATACTAATTATCATGAACTTTTGCGTAAATATTGTTTCAATCGTCCACAACAAAATGTTTATTCTGATCCTAAGCCAATTCAATTCTAAAAATATGGAAAAAAAAAAAATACCCACACACACACGCACACACACACACACACACACACATATAAAAAAAAAAGTTTCTTTCTCTTATTGTTTATCCCCCAAAAATATTTTCCCTCTCTTTTGTATAAATATATTGTTTCTGTATTAAATAAATAAATAAAATCACCTGACCCTTACTTATTTTGTATTGTTGATCATCCCATTATTATTATTACCAATCGGGTAACTTTGTCGCTTCATTTTAAATAGGTGAAACTTTTAAAAAATGACGTTCTCTCCACTGGCTTTTTTATTATTTGTTATTACACATTACACAAGATAAAAAAAAAAAAAAAGTTTATTTTTATTTATGATTCTTCCTCTTCTTCTTCTTCTTCTAAGGAAGGTGCTGCATTAATATTAGGTCTTGCTCCTTTCGGTAACGATGCGACTTTCTTGGCTAAAGCTTGTTTACGACGGATAGCTGCCGGTACAAAACCAAGTAATTCCTTTTGCAAATCTCTTAATTGAGGTTCCGCCGAGATAGTAGGTGCAATTGTTGTTGTTGTTGTTGTTGCGGCTGTTGTACTAGGTGATGAATCTATAGTTGCACTAGTATTAGTACTAATAGTAGTAGTGTTAATAGGAGAAGCGGTAGTGACAGCGGGAGATTGATAATGAATGGGAGCGGTAAATGGTTTAGAGGGATAATGATCTAATATTTACATCAAAAAAAAAAAAAAAAAAATTAATATTATATTTTTCGTTAGGGCAGTAACAAGATATAAACTTACATGGCATTGGATGTACAGGAGGTGGATAATGGAAAGGCATAGGAGGTGGAGGTGGAGGAATTCTTCCGCCGGGAGTATATACAGGTCCTCGGAAGGCATTTGGGGGTGGAGGTGGAGGAGGCATTCTATTTTGAGCTGCTTGAATTGGATTCAATTGGTTATCAAATGGTCTTGGTGGTGGTGGTCCTGGAGGCAATGGAATCTCATATTCATCATCAGATTCTGTTAATACTTTAGGTTTTTCTTCTGTTACAGCTTTATTCATTTCTACATCTGATTCTACTTCTGAGCCTTCTACTTCTTCTTCTGAATCTTCTGAACCACTACTATCTGTAGAGCTACTGCTACTACTTTCGGATTCACTTAATGTGGATAATGATGACGCTTGTTTATCTACACACACAAAAAAAAAATACAGTTTAGTCTTTTTTAAATAAATGCCGTGTAATTTTCCAGTTTTTTTTTTTTTTACCCTTTTTTTTAGCAGGTACGAATTTTCCACTTTTAGGATCATAAACTAATTTTCTAGCTTCCTTTTCACTTTTCTTTTCATTCTCTTGCATACGTGCCGCATAAGCTGCCTGTGCTCTATTTTTTTATATATAATTTTTAAGTCGTTTTTAGCATTATAAATTTTATATATCCATTTACCCTGTCAATTCATTAGCCTATACAAAAAAAAAATTAAAATTAAATACATAACTTTCCAAACCCTTTTTTACCTTTTTAGCTTTTTCAATTTTCGCTGCTTCCGTCTTTAATTCTTCTAAATGTGTCTGACCCTTTCTATCCAATTGTCCAATATTTGCTAACCACACAAACATATTAATTTTATTTTATTTTTTTTAAAAAAAAAAAGGGATTTTACCTAAATGTTCTAATTTTGCAATCTCTTGTTTTACTTTGCCAACATCCTTTTTTGCCAATACGTTTTCACGTAAATTTTTACGAGCTTCTTTATTCTACTTTAATGGGTGAGCTTTTCATTTTTACTTTATTTTTTTTTTTAAATATTCATCTTGGTTATACCTTTTTAAGTTCTCGCTTACGTTGCTGTTTACCTATTCATAAGAAAGACTGTTTAGTTAGTTTGCTTTACAATTATATAAAGTCAAAAGCCTTACGCATCGCGTCAGCGGGATTCATTGATCGCTTTGACTTGGCCATGTTTGCTTATTTATTTTTCGTTTTCTAAAAAAAACACACACACACATAACACTTTTCTAATATGTAAGCTCAAATTTTTTTTGTGTTGTCATTTTGGGACTGCTACTCTCACATTTTACCAGTTTCATTGACCGCTTTGCATTGATGTTGTGTTTTTTTTTGGCAAGCCTAAAAAAAAAAATCAGGTACGACAAAAAAATACGGTTTTTTCCACAATTGTTCAAGGTTATTTTTTTTTTTTTTTTTTTACAACCAAGAGATAAAAAATCAGCTCTAAGTCTTATTTAATGCAAGTTCAAAAACGAAAAAAAAACTAGTCTTATCTTGTGCTTTAATAGCAGTTTTTCTATTTACGTTTAAAACCTATAATTCTAATATTTGTTTATATATAAACATGACACTTTTTTATGTTTGTTTATTATAAACCAAATGGTGTGTGTGTGTGTGTGTGTGTGAAAAACACGAATTAAAATTTTATTCCTTTTTACATGAAGGTCTCACCGAAACTCATTTTATGCAAAAAATATAACTGAACGATTTAATATTACTTTTTTTTTTCTCCTTTGGCATTTTTTTTTTTTTTTTTTTGAAAAAATAAGATGTTTATTAAAAAGAGTAACAGAAGGTTTTTTTTTTCTTCTTCTTTCAATTTAAAAAGAGAAAAGGTCTCTCTCTTTTTTTTTTTTATAATAATTTAATATTTATACATAATAAAAGGGTATACGTTTTTTGGATCGGGTAATAAGCAAGTTTGATACAAACTTGATGTTAGTTAGGTGGGCGTTTTTTTTTTTCTTTTTTTTTTTTTATGTTCACACGCAAAATTAATACTCTCACACCATTTTTATGCAAACAAAATAACAAATTGTTTCTACAATGGAAGTTTTTACTTAATCACCCGATTTGTGTGAGTTACTTAGTGCCAAGTCTGTGTCTGTCCGTCTCGGGGGGGGGGCGGGATGTATTATGTGTGTTGTAGGGAAACAAAGTCGATTGAAGTTGGACGACCGAGGGAATTCATGCAGATGAGTGGTGTGATTTTTTTAAATCCTTTTTATTATAAATATCTAGTAATCAACAACTTCTCTTTTTTTTTTTTTTCTTTACTATTTTTTTGTAAAAGAAAATATTTATAAATAAAAACATTTATTAACCATGGACTCTCAATTTGAAGAAGTAGAAGACTATAATAACGTAGTGGATTCTTATTCTGTTACTTTGAATGGTTTTATCTTCTGTACTCGTCATGGTTTAGAAGTCTGTGAGAAATGTCCTACTGATAATCGTTCGGCTAATAACATGGTGGTAGAAGACATGCTTCATGAGAAGTTGACTGAAGAAGAATATAATACTAAATGGAAAGGGGATGAACGTGAACCCTTTGTCATTACTCATAAATGGACGCGTGTCAATAAGGGAAAACCAGGTTGTATTGCTCATAAGAAGGTGGCCTGTGAAGAATGCTTTAACTGGGGTGAGAAACTATATCGTGGGATTCATGGTGGTCGTAAGCCAAGGGTATCTCGTCTCTCGCGAAAGTCTAAAGATCGCTCTACAGATCGTCTAGAGTAGACGATTTCTCTTTTGCGGTTTCTTTTGCGTAGTAAATTTCAAAAAAAAAAGAATAACATATATATACACACAAGAGTCTCTTTAAGATTCTACTTCTTTCTTTTTATTGTATATATATATACTTATTTACAAACAAACTCTTTTCTCTTTCTCCACCCACCTTCCTCTCCCTTTTGTAATTTTAACAATTTTTTTTTATATATATACAGCAAATTAAATCACATGAACTTATTTTATCACTTTCTCTCTCTCTTTTTTTTTAAAAAAATGTGTGTGTGTGTGTGTGTGTGGGAATCAAAGAAGCCTAGCTAATTTATTTTCAATATGCTGAGCTAATTGAGCTTTTCCCATTGCTTCATAACTTTCTTGTAATTGTATGTAAGCCTGAGTTAATTGAGGTCTTAAATCACCCGTGACATTACCATGTTGTACAAGCTTTTCCCAAATTTTCACGCTTTTTAATAAAGAACTTTCGCATGAAATGAACTGTTGAGTTTTGAAATAAGCCTCTGCAAGTTGAGCATGTGCGTCCGCTTGCACAAGACGTAGTTGGTTATATTGCTTATAGTACCCTAATTTATCTTGATCGCCTTTGGGTTTTTCCAACTTTTGGTTTTCAAGAATCTGTACAATCTTTGCAAGGTAAGGTATTGAGCCACGTATATCCTCATTCGACTGTAGTTGAGCTACGACTTGTGTCAAAACTTGAAGCTCGACTAAATTAGCTGGATTAATAGAACTTGAATGAAGTTGTTGTGGTGTAGGCATTCTCTTTTATTGATAAAAAGAAAAAAGAGGGGCGGTGACGGTCAAAATACACTGAAAAGGTTTTCCCTTTTAACTCTCTCTTTTTTTTTTTTTTTTTTTTTTTTTTTTTTTTGTAGACTTTTAATACATGAATCAGTTTCCCCCGCCCAAAGCAGGTCTTCAATTTGACTTGGAAGGACCTCATGCTTCTCGTCTTATTGACAATGTAGATATTTACGACCAAGTGACTTATAAGGACGTTCATGTTTTACCTGAAGAATGGGATATTGTAACTCAAAGGTAAAATATATACTTTTTTACGTGTGCCTCATGAACTTTTTTCTTATTCAATATGTCTCATTATAGTGAAGCAGAGCCTTATTTACCCAAAAGAACTACCCCTATAAGCGTCACAATTGGTATCGAAGATAAAGTTACTCTGGATATGCCTACCTTTGGTCAAGCTTCACTTGGTAAAAAAAAAAAAAAAAAAAAAAAAAAAAAGAAAAAAAAACTTAAAAACGCATACAGACGTGTTGACATTTTTTTTTTTTTTTTTTTAGCTGATCATTTCAAATATAAAAGAGGGTATGTATTAAATACAGGTATTAATATATGGGGACTTGACTTTGTTCCCAAGCTCGCCCAAAACGAAACCGACCGATCAATACAATACCTTGCTGTGAGTGGATACCGAGGATCTTCAGAGGAACACATCGGAATGAACGAGATTCAGCCGACAGGAACCTACTTGAACTCGATTCAAATCTGGAAACTGAAATTATCTGTGAAGCAAAATCAAGAGGAAGCCGTTCTGGAATTGTGTTTATTACATGATTTTGGTGTCATTTTCGATTTACAATGGTGTCCCTATGGTGCCTATGAAGAAGAAATCCCAGATCGGTTACCGAAATTAGGTATTCTGTCATTTGTTGCAGGCGATGGTACCACACGTACTGTGGTTGTGCCTCATCCTGACGCTGTGCGTCGGCAAATATCACCCAATGGCGATCCTAAACAGCCTGTATATAGTAAGTAACCCCTTATGTTCATTTTACAGTTTGATTAATATGATCCGACTCTTTAGTGAAAATCAAATCGGCAAGATGTACATTATCTGTTGAAGGACATGTACCAATGCGTTTAGCATGGGGAGGACATAAAAAGATAGCAGTTGGATGTACATCGGGTACAGTGATTATTTGGGACATACTTAATTTATTGATCAAGAACAAAACTCAATCCAGAATTGAATGTTTACCTTATTTACTTCAATCTATCTTGATGTTGGATGTCAGTGTAAGTTGTATTAGTTGGAACCGTTTAAAGGATCCGGATCGTATCTCGGTAGGAGGATATGATGGTCGTGTGAGTGTGGTTGATACCACAGATCCAGGAATTCATTTCTTAGTTGCTCGCTTAAGAAGTATAGTAAGAACATGTATCTGTGTTAGTCATTGTCCTGGTTTGTTTTATACGGATAATGATGGTATGGTGCGTGGTATATTGTTCACGGAGAACGGTAGTACAACATCTCAAAAGTATGGATATACTCCTGGTACTTATTGGGATATGGATGCATCAGAACATCATGCACATTTCGCTTTTGTTACTTCATTGGGTTGGCTTCGAACAAGTAATATGTATCAACAGAGGTCGCGATATACGGTATGGTTCTATTTCTATTTTTTCGTAGAAAAACCCTTGGAAAATTAACTTTTTTCTTAGTATGTCAACGTGCTGAGTGTATATAAATTAGAATATTCAGAAAAGACAAAAGGATATAGATATATTGATGGTATTGGATTACAGGCAAGTAATAGAAACGATATATATATATATATATATATATAGTAAGATACTTATGCGTTATTAAATAATTAGTCCTTGGATGAAAGCAAGAAATTAAGTTCATATCAACAGTATGGTGAAACACCTATGGCACTTCAAAAGGTATAATGGTTACACAGTTATCAGGAAGAAAATAACTCTAATTGAAAATGATAGGTTGTTTGGAATCCTAATAGACATACGTCAGGATTTATTGCATCTGGTAGTGCGTCTGGGCTTTGTCGAATCGACTTTGAAGGAAGAGGAAGCAAATGGGAATGAAATGGATAAAAGTTAAGGCATTATCTTTTTTTTTTTTTTTTTTTTTGATTGTTATTATTCTTTAATCGTGGGGAAGAAATTACATGTTTCTTCTGAGTTGAATTCGAAATATATATAATTTATAAAAAGAGTTACAATTATTCTACTTTCTTTTTTCTTTTCGTCTTTTTTTTTTTTTTTTTTTTTTTTCATACATATCTTATAAACTAAAATGACAGCTATTGATACCAGTATTCAATTTGAACCATCTGTGGATGAAAAATTCGAATACAAACAACTGAATGATTTAATAGATCAAGAAGATTCAATTAGTTTAGTTACTCAACTTCGTGCTTCAAAAGATTGGGAAGAAGTGATTGCTTATGAATACCTTTCTCCTTCTGCTAGAGCTCATTCATTGACTGCTACCACTTTAAGAGGTGAAAATTTAATTGCTAGACGTCCTGTAAAGTTTTTCAATAAAGATAAAACTGCATGTGTCATGGCTATCCATTTTGGTAAAAATTTGTAAGCAACTTTTTTTTTTTTCTCCTTATAAATTTTTTTATTGACATGTTTTTAAATAGATGTGGACATGACGGTGTCATTCATGGTGGTTTAGCTGCTACCATCTTGGATGAAATGTTGGCTTATATTGTAAGTTTATTATTACTATTGTGATTTTTATTGTTTTCTTATCTTTATATTTAGACTATTCCAAGCTTACCAAATCATTCTGGTTTTACTGCCAACTTGAATGTCAACTATCGTAAGCCCATCTCTTCTGATCAATGGGTGATTGTTCACGGTGAATTAGAAAAATTAGAAGGTAGAAAGGCTTGGGGTAAAGCTTGGATCGAAACAATTGATCAAGAACCAATTTTGCTTACAGAGGCTACTGCGTTGTACATTAGTCCTCGCACTCCTGGGCCTGTGACAGATTTTTAATGTTCCTCTCTCCCTCTCTCTCTTTTCCCCCACACTTTCCCGGTAAAATTATTAACCACCGGAAAAATATTTAATAAAGTAAAAAATAAAAAATAAAAAAATGGACATCTTTTTTCACACACACTCGCATATATAAACACATATTATGTATTTGTTGTATGACCTAAACGTTTATGGTAACTGTTAAGCCATTGACGTTTACTCTTTTTTTTTTTTTCCTCTCCTTTTCTCTCTTTCTAATTAAATCATTTCAGTTACATCAGACTTAAACGTAATTCGTATCGTGACTCTATTATAAATAACATTTGAAATCAGATACAAATAGTAAAATCCTTGATGAATTACAATCGAAACTGAATTGTTTTTACGATAAAGTTAAATTGCATGAAAAAAGTGTATCGTATACATAAAAAAAAATCAAACTCAATGTAACCGGTCACGTAAATAGAAAAAATGGACATTTTGAAAAAAGGTTCCAACCCCCTTCCCTGTTTTATATTTGTAATCAATAAACAAGATGACTACAAAGCATCAAGCACTCATGTCTTTATTAGACAATGATCTTTACAAGTTTACTATGCAATATGCTGTTCTTAAGCATTACAAAAAAGATGTTCAAGTTGTATACCAATTCACTAACAGAGAGAAAGATCTCTCTTTAAATTTGGCATCCTTTCAATGGCTTGAACAACAAATTAAAGGTATATATATAAAAAAAAAAAAAATTGTATTTTTATATTTCTTTTGACTTATAAACATGTTATCAGATATGGAACACCTTCGATTAACAGATAAAGAGCGTGAATACCTCTCTTCTCTTTCGTTCTTTGATCAAGAATATGTTGAATATCTTGCACAATTCCAGTTTAAACCTAGCGAACAAATTAAGCTCAGTTACGATGAAAGAACACAAGAATTAGAGTTGGAAATTAGCGGTAAATGGCACGAGACAATCTTGTACGAGGTCCCTGTGCTTGCATTGATATCCGAAAGTTATTTCCGTTTTACGGATCGTGATTGGAATTATGACGGACAAGTTGAACGCGCTGTAAAAAAAACAAAGACTTTACTTGAAAATGGCTGTGTCTTTTCAGAATTTGGTACACGTAGACGTCGTGATTTTAAAACTCATGATTTAGTCATGAAAACTATTTATGAAACAAGTCAAGAATATAAACAAGAATGTAACAAGTCAGGTCAATCACCTAAGGGTAGTTTTTCTGGTACAAGTAATGTATACCTTGCTATGAAATATAATGTATTGGCCATTGGCACTGTTGGTAAACAAAAAAAAGAAAAAAAAAAGAAAAAAAGAAAAAAAAAGAAATGGATTTTTCTTTTCTAAATATATATATATATTGTAGCACATGAATTCTTTATGGCTGTTTCTGCATTAGAAGGAGTACAAGAAGCAAATAGAAAGACATTGGAGATTTGGTATAGTGTTTATAAAGGAGCATTGGGTATTGCATTAACCGATACATTTACTACGGGTGTCTTTCTTCGTGATTTTGATAAAGATTTGGCCGAGAAATATATTGGAGTACGTCAAGATTCTGGTAACCCAATTGAGTTTATAAACAAGATGGTAAATCATTACAAGTCTATTGGAATTGATCCTAGTACCAAGACGATTGTCTTTTCAGATTCTTTAAATACTGAAAAAGCCATTGATCTCTATGATCATGCAACTAAGGCTGGTATTAAATCTAGTTTTGGTATTGGTACCTCATTGACCAATGATTTCCAAAAAGTGAGCGATCCTACAATCAAGAGTAAAGCTTTGAATATTGTTATCAAGTTGAGAGAATGTAATGGAAAACGTGTTATTAAACTTAGTGATGATTCTTTAAAGCATAGTGCAGATGTAGAAACTACTAAAGCTTTTGAACGTGAGTTGGGTATTTCAAATTAAAATAAATAAATAAATAAATAAAAAAAAAAAAACTTTATGGTTGGCAGTAAAAAAAAAAAAAAAAAAAAAAAAAAAAAAAAAAAAAAAACAAATAATGCATATATGATAAGATTGCATACTTTTTATTTAACCAAATAGATATTGATTGACACGTTTCTATTGTTCAAAAAAAGTATATAAAAAAGAACTCCTTGCAGCAATAGATAAAATAAGCGACACATAATGTCATTAAAGTACTAAATTTGTACAAATAGTATAAATTAATACTATTTTAATAAGGTGAGTTTAATTGAATACCTTCAAGTGGCACAGACTCAATACCGTTTCTTTAAAAAAAAAAAAAAAAGGTAGTAACCAAATTACTTTAAATAAACAAACAAAACTGTAATCTTTGTCTGCTTACATCAAGTTGTTTTTTTTATACATGTTTTGTATTTCTCCCCTGCATACATAATACTGTTTTTATTTATTTTTTCAGTAGTTGAACAAATCGGAGCTGATTACAAAAAAAGTTTTTTTTTTTTTTTTTTTTTTTTTTTTTTTTTTTTTTTTTTTTTTTTTTTTTTTTTTTTTTTGGCAACAAAAGTTAATCTGAGCACATTATTTTATTCTGTTACCTCTCTTTTCCCTTTTTCTTTTTTTTTTTTTTTTTTTTTTTTCTCTCTCAACTAACTCTTATGCAACTCGAATCAACAATTCCAACTAGTGAATTAATCGTGGGGAAAAAATGCAACTCCGAGCCCTTTGAGGCTCATCAAAATGACTTCATCTTGAAGAACCAGCAGTCAACTAATCTTATTTGGTAAAACAGAAGCTTTTTTTTTTTTTTTTTGTTATTATTATGATGCTGTCGAACTAATAGGTTATAAAAATAGGTTACCTGCAGATAAACATCCTCATATATCACCAAATGAATTTGAATTATGGATAAAAACACATGCAAACGAAACTGGATCTAATGTATTAATAAAAACTGTAACCGTTCAACGTAAAAAATCAGTTTTATCCATGGTTTCCTTTTTAAAAGAAGATAGTAGTGATGATGATGAAGAAGAAGAAGAAGAAGAAGATGCAACTCCACTTACGCCTCCAAAAGAAGAATTCCCTATAATCCCAGGTATATATAAATAATTCTAATTCTTATATATCTAAGCCAATGACTAATATTATGTACACTGTAAATAAACAAGAAGTTGTAGTAGAACCTCCTCTTGGCAGACAATCATTACAGATAAGAGCAATACAACCAAATACGAAAACCTCGCCGATCCAAATTCCGGAAATAGAACAACTTAATAATAATAATAAACGGAACAAGAAACACTCCTGGTTTACTAGTTTATTTCATAAACCTACTAAAAAGACATCACCTTCTTTATCATCATTACCACAGAAAAAGGCCGGATTATCTGGATTATTCACAAAGAATAATACTAGTACTATTTCCTTGACAAATTCATCTAGTTTTACATACCCTTTTGATCAAAAAAAGAAGAAGAAAAAGGAAAAAAAATTATATTCTACTATACCAACCCCAACACCACCACCACCACCAACGCCACTCGTCACAAGATACCCATTAGATATTGAAAGGGCTGTATATCAATTATCACATATCAAATTAAGTAATGCAAGAAGACCATTACAGCAACAAGTTGCTATATCTAATATGATGTACTGGTACCTCTCAATTACACAACCAATGAGAAAAGTAGTAACAACGGAGCAGAAAACCACTGCTGGTACCGCTACTACGACCACTACCACTGCTACTACCACTGCTACTACGACCACTACTAATACCATACCTCCTGCTTCAAGGAGGAAAGAAATAGAAGAAGCACAAAGACTTACATTGAGTGAAGTGACGACTAAATCAAATAAAAAAAAGTATAAACCTGTACGTAATACAGAGTACATGAAAAAATAAAAATAAAATTATGCAAAATCTTTTATTTTAATTTACTGTATGTAACCTTAAACTATCAGTAATTTCATCAATTCTATTATTTTCATGATTATTATTATAATATAATTTACGAGTTAATTCTCTACCTGAATGAATGGAAGTTTTAAAATAAGTACGTAATGTATGAACATTTTGTCCACTAAATACACAAAAAGCTCTTTGATATTCAGCATTATATTCTTTTGGTGGTGGTCTACAGAATGCTTGAATTTCTTGATTTTGAAAAGCAGGTACAAATGAAAGAGAAAGATGATTAAGTCTTCTACAGTGAATGACCAAGACAGAAATGGAATTAACCGTTAATTGATTACAATAAGATAGATGAATTCTTTCAAGGGAAACACTTGTACGAGCATTACGAGTTAAAGCCATGATAGCACGATTAGTTATTCGAGTACATTTAACAAGTCCAATCCTTTTTAGCTTTGGTAAAGAAGCTAAAGCAATTACAGTTTCATCACCCAAATTATGACAAGAGGCTAAATCAATATATCGAATACGAGTACATTTTGATGCAAGATGAACAATAGAATCATCTGTTATAAGTCGACAAGAACCAAGATGAAGATAATGAAGATATCTACCAAGACGAGCAATAGATTCAATAGCTAGATCAGTCAAGTTGACACATTTATTCAATATTAAATTACGTATTTTAGGTGCTGCTTGAGTAATACAATCTACAGTACGATCAGTAATTAATAAAACGTTTGTTAAATCCAATATTCTGAGTTGATCAAATGATTGATGGGTAAGAACAATTGGTGATTTAATAAATCCAAAATCATTTAGTAATGAACATTGATTTACTTTTAATTCACGTAATTCTTTACAATGAGTAAATATATTGATTAATGATTTGTTAGTAATTGAACAATTCACAAGATCTAATTCCAATAAAGTTGGACAATGAGTTGTTAAAGCTTCAACAGATTTATCAGTCAATTTCCTCCAATTAGATAACCTAATCTATTATTATTTTGTTATATATTATTAAATATAAGGTTAACAAAATACAAGTTTTTTTTTAACAATCTCTCCTACTTTAATATATATAATAACTCCTTACTCTTCTTAAATCTTTGCAATTTTCAGCTAAAGTAACAATACTTTTATCAGTAATTCCAATTAAATCATCTTTTGTTGAAGGACTAACAGATAGATTAAGTCCTTGTAATTGCTTGCATGTATTCGCAATCATCAATATTGATTGATCAGATATATTTTTGATTTCGGATAAATCAATCGATAGTAAATAACGTCCCACTTCTTTATCAAGAAAATTAATAATACCATGATCAGTAATATAAGAACACCCTGTGAGAGTCACACGATCCAATTGTTTGCATACAGATAATGTCTCTAATGATTCATCACTAATAAAATCTGATACCGCTGATAAATTTATACGGCGTATCAATGGAGCATAGGGTATAAATGTTGTCTGCTCTTCTAAACATAATGTCTTTTGAAATTTTATCCATGTTTGAGGTTTTAATAAAAGTGGTCTATGCCATAATAATTGTAAAGAACAATAACTCCACATTTTGCAGGTTAATGCACATTGTAAGAAATCTTGTGAACAACTATTAGACTCTAATAAGTTTTGTAATACTTGAACTATTAATTCCGAAGGTAAAGCAGAGATTGGCATTTGATGAAAGAAATTTCAAAAAAAAAAAGAAAGATGAGAGATGAAAGAAAACAAAGAAAAGAGGAATAAAAAGGAAAAAAAAGAAAAAAAAAAATAGTGCAACATGTAAATTATTCTCCTTTTATGATAATTTTTTTACTTAGTGTATCGTCTAATAATAAAGCATCACTTAAATGAAATATGCCTTGTCGCGTTCTTTTTAATGCGGTCATATGCCCACAAGTTCCCATCGAGATAGACAAATCATGAACTAAACTTCTCATATAAGTACCACCACCGCATATCACTTTGAGTTCAATCATATCTTGATTTAAACTTATTAAACTTAACTGTTCAATATAAACATTTCTTGCCTTAATTGGTTCTGGTAATTCAATATCTCGTCTGGCATAATCATATAATCTTTTACCTTGAATCTTGAGTGCAGAGTAACTATTTACTATATTAGGATTCAATCCAAAACATGCATCATTTATATGTACTTACATGGGTGGTACTTGTGTAATATTCCCTGTGAAAGAAGGTAAGGTTTTATTCAACAATTCTTCTGTAATATGACTCGTGTCTTTTGTTTTCGTCACTTCTCCCATTGCATCAAATGTATCCGTTGCTTGTCCTAATTTAGCTTGTACAAGATACTCTTTGGTTCCTGATAAATAATTTGGTAATTCTTTACAGCTCTTTCCGACTCCTATAACAAGTACTCCTTCTGCCATCGGATCTAATGTACCGCCATGTCCAACCTTGACTTTGTCTCGTCTTCTCACGATTCCTTCTTCTTTATTTAACTCATTCGTTAAAGCATTTTGAACAAAATCTGTTGCTTGTCTCGAAGTCCACCCCTTGGGTTTATAAACGGGAAATACTTTATTCACTGCATGTCTAAACATTATATTATTATTGCCATTACAAGATAAACAGAGTAAAAAAAAAAAAAAAAATTACTTGATATTGTTGCTTCTTTAACTTGAATGACCGCAAAAATGAAGAACTTCTTCTTTACTCTATAATACATACTAGGCAACGCATGTAAAAGTTTACTTAAAATAGCACTTTCCTTGTCCAGTTTGTACTTGGTTTTTTTTTAGCTTGTGCATATTGCTCCATAACCAAATCAAATAATCAAAAATTGCTATCATCACCACTAAATATTCTATTTTGAAATAATAAATGATGATAATGATTCCAGTATATATATATATATATATATATATGCAGTAGCAGTTAATAATAGATAAACTTGCGTATGACGCTATATTAATCGGAATGATCTAACTATCTCGTCCATGAGGAGGCACAAAATTGCCAAGTACAGTTGAATGCGCCATTTTTTTTTTTTTTTTTTTTTTTTTTTAGTAAAATGTATTGTTGGAAACCAATCATCAGCTTTGGAATAGTTGCTCACGCTTTCCGTATATTAGTTTCAAATAATTTAATATTTTTACCAAGGAAATAAAATATATATAAAAATACTTTTTAAAGGAGAGAGTAATTTACTTTCTTTTTGATCAAAAGATATTGTAGTGTGTTCTAGAATAAAGTTAATTACACCCTTTATTGGTAATAGGAACACTATAGAGCTACTGGATGTATAAGTTAACATAGCATCACACGCTGAATAAATAACATTTAGATATAAACTAATAACCTTATATATGTATACTTTATCGCTTTATAAGCAATTGAATGGAACTTGCAAACCCCCCCCCCCCATCAAGGAAATACGAATGCTGTGTCTTTTATATATAATAGAATGAGATTGATTAAATATAGTTTAAACAAAAAAAAATCACTTAGTGAGTGTGATAGAGAAGGAAACGGTTCTCGCCCTTATTAACGAAAAAGGAAAGTTTCAAAAAAAAAATATAGAAAAAAACACACGCACACACACACTCTTTTCACTCTTTTCTTTCTTTACTATATCTTCTTTTTCTCTCTCTTTAAAGAAAAAATGCTTCAGGACCATTATGCAAAAATCAATACGAATCCAAAAAATTGTAACTGTGACAAATTATTGGTCACTTATCATACAATTGTATCCTTACCTAATAAATCATGTCAACTCTCTCAATTTTATAAAACACATTATATCTGGCCTCACTGCTGGGCTACAGTTGTGAGTCAATATCATTCCATTTTGAAACCACATCACCGTCATGTCAATATTCGATATCGACGACACTTTAAACTAATTGGCTCTTCTACCAAAGCCATGCGTCGACTTCAGCAACAGCAACAACGTCTTAAAAGAAAAAGACATACACCACCCATCAATTACGAATCGTTAGAAGAGCTCTCGCTCCGTCATCTATTTCAAAGTATCCAGTTGCGTCATGATCTTTTATTTGATCCATACCTCTCTTTTCGTCCTAACCATGATGGACGCTTTGGCCGAGAAAAATGGAGCAAAGCCGAACATTACTGGAAGCAGCTTTATGTTGCTTTTCTGCGTCCACACAAAAGTTCGTTAGTATGGATCAAAACAATGATACAAGAGTTGGCTCGTATCTTGATTTCCTTGATTCACCCATTTAAGAATCTTCCTATCTCTGGTGCTTCCTTTTGTTGGGACTGGCCTTCTCAGGTCACTGCTCAAGAGGTCTATCAAGTATTGGATCCCCAATTAATTTTACAACAGTTGAAACCAGGTACTGTTTTTCAGATGGATAGCCAAGTGAATTGGCTTACTTTTATTTTAAGTGCGCTGTGTCCTATCAATTCTCGTAATCAATTAGAGTTAATGAGAAATTATTTCTCTCAAAAAAAGTACGTCAAGGCATTAAAGCAATGTTTTCAACTGTTAGAAATCATCAAATTGGTACGATCTATATATGTTAAAAAAAAAAAAGCTGGGTGGCAAAAAAAAAAGTCTAAATTATGTCATTTATAGGATTGTGCTAACCGTGTTTTACGCCACTACCGATATTACTTATTAGCTACATGTGCATCATTAGAATATAAATCTTTTATCAGTCAATACAGTTCGATTGAAACTGTTGTTCAATGGCTGAAAGGATCATGGCAACGTAACCCTGAGCAACCCTATTACGCTGGACTTGTTCATTTGGTGACAGATGATGAGGAAATAATTCGGGACTTACAGTTAGATTCTCTACCGTTTCCAGTTACTTTAAAATATGATCAAAAGCGGTTAATAAATCAATTTCGATACGATTTTCAACACATGATGTGGGTTGCTATAGTGATGACAGCGTATCGTCATTTAAACGTGGAGATGAAAACAACGAATTTATCAGCTTGTTTTAAACAACAATTAAAGGAGATTAAACCAGTTTCTTTTAGTCAACTTTCACAAGTCTTATGTCAAGATAAAGATAAACTGATTTTCTGGGAAGCATGGTTATCACATAATTTAAAACCTAGCTCCAGCTTGTTTCAATTGATCTATCGACGTGTCTGTCAACAATTGATTTATTTTACTCAGCACGGCTATAGGTGTTCAGCTAATAGTCAGTCTTTAGGAATTGAACAAGAGATTGAATCTCTTGGTAAGAAGTTAAAGATGGTTGCTGATTTAAATCTAGATACCTTTTGTGGATTATACAAATCTATCGTTTTGTACTCTTGTGAAAAACAACAATAAAAATTTAAACCCATATTTTCATCTTAATAGACTATATATATATTTTTTTATTGTAATTAACAAACTCATCTTGCAACCTTTTTGTTTTTAATTTATTTATAAAAAAGGCTCGTTCATGTCAGCGTTTGGTTTTATTTATGGTTCACGTCCTTTGAATTCATTACTTATTGAAGATTTATATGATTCACAACAATGGGATAGTTCATCTTCTTCCTCTTCCTCAACTCCTCCTCCCCGCTCTCGTCCTTCTCCTTCAACAACACGTTCTAAACCAATGCAAACCAGTTTCTTTTCTATTATTGATGATATAGCAGATCAGAAACCAGAGAATTCACCTAGCCAAAGTGGATTTAATTTTATGAGCCAAAGTAAGTTATTTCGCCTGCAATTTTTTTTTTAAAATATTGCATTAACATAATTATCTCTCTCCTTGTATTACCATCAGGCTCAAGTGATATATCTAATACCAGTAAACGTCATAAGGTCATAAAACCCAACAACGAAATGAAATTAATTTCAGCTACTTCTTTACTTTACAGACTAAGTACAGAAAAGACCAACAGTATGCATACGTTACACCGATTGTATGCAAGACAGTGGCAAACCCAGGAACAAATGACCCAATTAAAGAACAAGATTCAAATGTTATGTCAACAACAGGATATTGCATTAGCTGCAGAAGATTTTTTAGTGGCCGAAACATTACAGAGTCAAGAAGAAAAGATGAAGCAAAGTTTAAACGAGTTGGAACATGAACAGATAATAAAGACACAGTTGTATGCAGCATGGGATCATTTAAGTGATATTGTAGCACAAGAAGCAGAAGCAGCAAAAAAGGTCTTGAGGTGTTCAGAGGACGTAAAAGAAGAAAGGTATCTACAGTATATGAAATTCATCACAGATCGAGAACGGATGCACCAACAAAAGCTAGAGGAATTAAATCAGGGTAGATCCGTGATTGAGTCTGAAAAGAGTGAAATTGCGTTTGATTTAGGTCTATGGGAACAAAGTCATCAAGATTTAGTAGAAAGAGAAGATGACACGATACATGAAGAGAAGTTGAAACAACAAGAATTAAACACGCAAGTTGATTTAGTTCAAGTAAGTAAATATAGATTTATTATTATTATTATTATTATTATTATTTATAAATGGACTTATATATTTGTTGTTACATTACATATATAGCAAGAAATAGATGACCTCCAATTGAAGTTAAATGTGCTTCAAACTAGAAAAAAGGCACTTGTCACAGATATATCGGAGCTTGAGTCTGTCATGCATAAAAAGTTAGAACCATTTTCACCCGAAAGACAGGAACAAGAACAAGAATATGAACGTATTCGTATACGACAAGAAGAAATTCAACAAAAAACAGTAAGTGATCAAATGTATGTCATTAGTTATATTTTATACTTATGAAAAAAAAAAAACAAATAAATAAAAAAAAGCAAGCATTGGATGAACAGGAAAAATGGATGGATATGGAAATACAAAAACATGCAAAAGAAAAAGACCGTGGACTTGATGAACTCTCCAGTTTAGATGAGCAAATGGAAAATGCAAGTGAAATAAGTCAACAAGACGCCACGTTATTTCATAAAATATTAAAACAAATACAGACCCGAGATCAGGCGATATTAGAACTTGAGTCCGAATTACAAAAGTATGTATATTGCGTTTGTGTGTGTTATTTCATTTTCAACTAACAAACAGATATTAGATCTCGGGAAGCTCTATTCCGTAAAAGAGGCATGATAAAAGGAATACAAAATGATTTTTACAGTAAACAACAGGAACAGATGCAATGGGAAGAAACCGTCTCGGAACATGAACAAAAATTAAAAAGGCTGGAAAAACTTAAACAAGTGGCTGTAGAAACAAGAAGGTTTCAACAAGCTGCTGCGCTTTCCAATCAAATAAAGACCGTAACAGATGAATTAAATCTATTGAAATCACAAAAGGTTAACATAGAACAAGATCAGACGCTTTTAAAAGCTCAACAAGAACTAAGTGAAATGGAGCAAGCGCATGAAACATTAGAAAAAACAAAAAGTAAGACAGAAATTAAAGTTTATATTATTTTCTTTGAACTAAACTTTTTTTTTTTTTAAAAAAAAAAAGGTACGGAAATCAAACTTCTTTTGGAACAATTTAAAAATGAACATCAAGATAAAGTCATACCACTTTTAGCTCAAGAATTAGACTTGATTCAACTTCAATTGCAAAATTTAGATATTCTATCAAATTAAATATAGTAATTGTAAAAAAGACCTTGATTTTAATATATTTAAAAGAAAAGACATTGATTTTTTTAATAATTGTGTTTTTGTTCCATTTTTATTTTTTTTTTTAAAAAAAAAGAAAAAAAAGACAAAAAGAGAGAGAGAGAAAGGGAAAGAGATAGCGAGATGAAATGAAAGTAAGAAAAATAGAAAAGGACATACGGTGCATAAACATAAAAGATAAAAGAGAGGATGGCTGGCATAAAAAGAAGGGCTATTTCTATTTAAAATAGAATAAAAGAAACGTATGTTTTTAAAATGAAAAAAAAAAGTAGTAGGTGTTCATAGAGAGAGGGAGAGAGAGGGCTTTGTCTTTTTTTGTTTTGTTTTTTTTCGTTATTGTCTTTTTTGTTTTTTCTTGTTTTTGTTTTTTCTTGTTTTTGTGTTTTTGTTTTTTTTTTTTCAGTTTTTTGTTTTTGTTTTTGTTTTGTTGTTGATTTTGATGTGGAAAGGTATATGATTTTTTCTTGAAGAAAAGGAGATGACATTGAAACATAGATAAAAGAGCTTATGAATTAATTAAGGAAACACCAGTATCTCTTCTAGAGGGAGACCATACTTGCTTACTAGGAACGAGTAAGCTTGATAAACTGGGTAATACAATATGGTCACGATCATATAAAGCTGCAGAGGTCCAGTTTAATGACGGGGGTTGTTGTTGGTACTGATAAGGTAAAGCATAAGGCCAAGATACGCTAGAAGGAGAAGATGGACTACTACTGCTGGACGAATCATCTTCGTAACCAGATAAAACGGGTGTATTAGGTGACCAATAAGGTGAAGAAGTGCTGTAACATTCTGCGCAAGCACAGGTAGACATAAAATGTTGCTGATGGTGATGATGTTGCTGTTGATTATAATGATGATGATGCTTTTGTTGATTTTGCTGCTGCTGCTGCTGCTGTTGTTGTTGTTGTTGTTGAAGCATGACTTTTCGTCTTTCTTCTATGAATGGTTGCCATTGGACTGAAGGTCTTCTTCCGTTAGTCACATGATCGCCCTTCATATGCTTGGTCAAGATGGTTTTGCGAACAAAACTCTTAGAACAATTTTCAAAAGGGCATCGATAAGGTCTTTTGCCTGTATGAGTTCTTCTGTGTCTAGCAAGAGAGCTGCTATCACTAAAACTCTTGTTGCAAAGAGGGAATTCGCATACGTGTGGTCTTTCACCAGAATGCGTACGCATATGTACAGTTAAAGCGGAGCGCTAGTTAAAACAAATTACTTTAGAATTTGAAGTGTGATTTTTTTATTTTATTTTATTTTTACCTGTATGAAACTTTTACCACAATTTTGTTCTCGACATGTGAACGGTCTAGAATAAAATATGATTAAAAATCTGACAGACATGTCAAACAAAAAAAATTAAAAGAAATTTACCTTTCGTTTGTATGAATTCGAGAATGTCGAACGAGATCAGATCGTCTACCAAACGTTTTTTTACATTGCTCAAATGTACATTCAAAAGGCCTTTCGAAGCTAGGTGCAGTTTCTTGGTGAACAAGTTCCAAAATTTCCATATTTTATAAGTGTGTATGAGGGTGGATGTTTTATGTATGTGTGTGCGGGTGTATATAAGTGGGTATTTGCAAAGGCTTTTTTTTTTTTTATTGCTTCCGGTTACTTCTTTATATATAAAGAAATGATATAAAAAAATTTCAAGTTGTCAAGACAACAAAGGTATATTAAAAAGTAAGTATATAGAAGAAAAAAAAAAGTTATAGACAAAAAAGATGTAAAATTATTTATAGAAAGTTATAATTTTTTTTCTCTTTTATAATAAAATAAATAACTCCTTTATATGAGCAACCCCTAGATAGCACAACAAAAGCTTGTGTGCTATTTACTCCTTTGTATCCAAACGCGTTCACTGTATTCTGTGGAGAAGCCTAGGCTTAATAGGGGAATATAATAGGAGGCAATAGTAAATTAAAGTTGATGGAAGATCGACTAAGATGTATGTTTAAAATAGTATGTACTTTTAACATTGTAATTACGCTTTCCCCTTTATTCTGTTTAGTTAGTTACCATATAAATACTAGTGATACTGGTATAGGTTATTACTTGTCATCGATCGTGTACCCTTGTTTCACATGTCGAATGCGTGTGGTGAAGAAGCAATAATAAAAATATTAATAATAAAAATAAAAATAATAGTTTGTAGATCACAGCACGAGTGTCGAGTGGGTTGTTCAAATCAGGTGTTCAATATATATATTAACTTGACGGATCAATCCCGGTGTTATTATTTTCTGGTTTGTTAAAAAAAAAAAAGAAAAAAAAAGATAATAATAAATATCACCGTGCACAAAAACGAAAATTCTCCCTTGGCTTGACAACTTGAAATTGTACCACTATCCTCCCTACAATAATTGCATCCAATTTTTCCTTTACAAGAAATGTGAATGAAATGATCCTCGATGAAACTATATGTCTTACTCTATTTCACTAACACTCCTTTTTTTATTATTATTACGCATTGATATCATCTCAGTGCGGACTTTTTCCGCACAGGACATGTTATCTGTGCAACCTTCTACTTTTTGCATGGAAAAAAAAACGAAATGCAACTACACGTTTTTTTTTTTTTTTTTTTTTTTTACAGTACCCCTTTTATTTTTTATACATCTTGATCTGAACTCATTTCTCGTCATCAATGATGAATAAAACGATATAGTTTGTATTAAAATATTAAATCATTATCGCCACTATTAATTGAAAAAAACAGTTTAAAAAATAAAAATAAAATATATCTCCTTTAAATTATTTATTTTTCAGCATTCAATGTAGGACTATCTTCGTGCGAGGAGAAAAAGGGAGAAGCCTTAGGATTATCGCACCAAATCGAATCGATTTACATGCTCCTGTGTTTAGATACAAAAAATTTCTTGTATGTCGCGCTCTTGTAATTTAGAGTTTCTCCTTTTTGATAATAAATAAGTATTATCTAATAGTTTAAACACACTGACATGATTTTTTTTTAGTTCAAATAAAAGAGGGATTATACTTTTTACAAAATAATATGGCGTATTTCTTTATTTTTTTTAAAAAAATAGGCTTCTTCTCTTACTTTTTTTTTTTGCATCAGGGTCTCTCTCTTTTTTTGGATTCAAAAAAAAATAAACTTTTTCATCCCATGCCTTACTTCTTTACCCCTCAAACTGTTTCTTATAAATGCACATATATCATTATTAATTGAAACATTAACTATTTATATGGCGTATTTATTTTTTGCATATAAAAAATGTTCAATATAGATCGTTTTCTCATATTATGGTTAAGATTGTTTAGGAGATATTATAGAAAAAAACGGAGTCATTAGATAAAAAAGGCCGTGTAATATTTAATTTATACTCTTTCTCTTCAACTATTCTCAATAAATTATATCTTTCTATGCATATACAGGGAAGGCTCTTTTTTAAAAGAGGAAAAAAGTCTGGTACTTTTCTTTTATTTTTTTATTGGTTAGCGTCATACAATGAGAAGTCTAGGGTTCAGGGCAAAAAGGAGCCTATTTCTTATAAGCGACATCAAACTTTATGAAAAAGGATAAATTATTGGCGTTTCTTTGCGTATATGTTTAATCTCTTTCTGTGTGAGTGCTTTACTTTTATTTATTTTTTGTGAGACTCCCCTTTTTTTATATATTTGATTATTATATAAAATTAAATGTCATCGCCGAGAGAGGGCACATTAATAAATTTGTATTTTTTTTTATTACAGTGTATCACTCAACTTTGGAAAAGGAAGATACATAATAAGTAAACCCGTCTAGATATTAGTGACTCTATTTGTTATTTAGTAGCATTACAGATGCCAATTACAAAACGGAAAAACAGTTCCGATTTATCTAAACAGCGCTGTCAGCTTAGTGCTACATCACACCTTCATACATAATACATACAAGCCAACGAAAAAACAACAGTTGATAATACAATAAAGTATTGTTTTGAAAAATAGTACTGCAGTGTACACATGTATGTATACATTGATGTACCTAAAAAAAAAAAAAAAGGTGTTTAACAAGCTTTACAAGATCAATATAACTATCATTATGAATAAAAAAAAAAGAAAGGACACACAGACACTTCACAAAATTTAAGGGGGGATGTGATCTAAAATCAAAATAAATATAACGTTATCGTTTTGTACCTGTGAAAAGAAAGTACCGCTTGTCAGTCTATAAAGGGAAGCCTTAATAGGAACATGTGGTTTCACAGTGTGTAGTCAATTCCATAGTCATCCTTAAAAGGTCTTAGACCGAAGTTTTAACTATGACAAGAAATTAGCTTTTTCTATTCAAAATCTATAAGCTTTATACCTTAACTCAATAATAGTATGGGTTTAAATCAAGGTTTTACTCTCTATTCTTCTATCTTGAAATCGTGTAACCCAGCAAGTTTTTAGTGTATCAAATTTGGTGGGTATGCAAATTAACATTTACAATTTGAAATCACAATGCATTGTAAACAATTACCAGTGAGCTGGGAGCTAGATTCAAATAGCGACGTGTTCTTTGTAGCTTTTCATATAACTATTTCCTAAGCTCTTTATGGTATCCAGACAGGTGCAAAGAGAATTCAAATAATTTGAGCGCACGTGGATTGGACTTATTTTGTATCACCCTCTTGGTATATTCCACCCCGAAATAATAGAAAAAATAGGTTAATAACCATCTTTTCACTTTGGATAATATTAACACTCAAATGTCTGTATCTGCCATGTCATCGCCTTCTACTGAACAACCTAACAGTATGAAATCTCAGGTATATACAATATATACATATATTTATATGAATGAAGAAGTTCAATGTGTCATCATCATCTTTTTTAACCTCGAGATTCCTTGTATTTTTAATAATGTAGACTTTATTAAACAGTTATGTTGGTTTCGATACTATTACACAACAAATTGAAAAAAAGTTATTGAAAAAAGGTTTTCAATTCAACGTAATGGTAGTTGGTCAATCAGGTCTCGGTAAATCCACACTTGTCAATACCATCTTTGCTTCTCATTTGATTGAAAGCAAAGGTAGATTAGCTGCTGATGAAACTGCTCGTCAAACTACTGAAATTGAAGCCGTTTCTCATAGTAAGTTAAAATCAAAAATAAACTGACAAAAACAAAAAGTATTCAATCCCCCTTCTTTTATAGCTATTGAGGAAAACGGTGTTCGTTTGAGACTTAATATTGTTGATACACCTGGCTACGGTGACCAAGTGAACAATGAAAACTGGTAAAAAGAAAGGGAAAATAAGAGATAAACAAAAAAATTAATGATTTTTATTATTCAGTTGGGAACCCATCATCAAGTTTATCAAAGATCAACATTCTGCCTATCTTCGTAAAGAGTTGACTGCCAGACGTGAGCGTTATATTGTTGATACCCGTGTTCACTGCTGTTTATTCTTCATTACTCCCTCGGGTCACTCGTAAGCAGTTGAACATTTTATATCATAACTGGATACTAAGCCATTTTCTTTTTAAAATAGTCTTAAGCCTATTGATATTGTTGTCCTCAAGAAGCTTTGTGAAGTTGTGAATGTTGTACCCGTTATTGCTAAATCTGATTCACTTACAGCCGAAGAACGTGATGCATTCAAACAAAGAGTAATTAGATACAAAAGAAGTGGACCTGACTTTATTTGATTGACTTTTTATTTATTTATTAGATCAAGGCGGAACTTGCTTTCCATAACATTAGATTATACCCTTATGAGAGTGAGGAAGATGAAGAATACGAAAAATCTTTAAACGAAAGTATCTTTGAACTTATTCCTTTTGCTGTGGTTGGATCTGAAAGAAATGTAGTGATTGACGGAAAGGCAGTCCGCGGAAGAAAAACTAGATGGGGTGCTATTAATGTAGAAGATCCTGAACATTGTGAGTTCATTCATCTTCGCAACTTTTTGACTAGAACTCATTTACAAGACTTAATTGAAACCACTGCTATGATTCATTATGAAACATTCCGTGCAAAGCAGTTGATGGCTATTAAAGAGTCCACACAAATGCAACAAACTCAAGACTCTGATTAAGATACCATTCTTTAAATCATCATTATTTTTTTTTTAAAAAAAACACATTTACATTTATTACTATTACTTTTACTCTTTAAAAAATCACGATGCTTTATATTAATACACTATTAAATTCAAGACTTTGTTGGTTCTAGCTCACATTCGGTTTATTCTAATCCCTCCTTTCCATTAAAGTCGTATGTATTTTGTTTTAAAAAAGAAAATTAGACTATCATCTTTTCATAATTTTCATTTAAATATTTAAGCTCAAGAGAAATCCCTCACCCCGTCTAATTACCAAAGACTTCCTATAGAAGTTTTATTATTTAATTAGAAAGGGATTTTATTAAAAAGAAAGTTCTATTGACAGTCAAATAACAGTAATTTATATCTATAATTTATTCTGCATAAATTCGAAAAAATTCCAATTACAATTGCTCACGTACTGATAATGCATAACTTACTGTGAATAAAGTTGTACTCAGATTTTTCCTTAAGGTATCCCAAAAGAATTATTTAAACTATTGATGTACCTACTTTAATTAATTTGGCTTGTTCTGTGCATACTAAATCTATTATTCCAAGTATGCCTAAATTTATGGCGTAAATAATATATTAATATGTCAGGCCATTTTTTTAAACAAAATAAAGTATTATAGCTCCCTTTTTTTATTTTTCACCGAAACGCCAAATATGTAGACTTAAAAGATATAGACTATGACAATCTGCTCATATAATTTTTAAATAATAGCTAATGACAATAGGAATAGCATTCCAGCACATGCAACGCTCAATTCGTTATTTAATCTCATCGATTTGTTTCGGTGTTCAATCTATATATTTTTCAAGTAATTGTATTTATGTAGAAAACAAAATGTACCTAATTACAAACGAATCACAAGCGAAGACAGATTGATAAGAAGGGATATAATGCTGTACATATATCCTAACCATTTTTAGCATTTCCATATCTCGATGCAGGTTCACTTGGGGTTTGGGGTCTTCATGTTATTTCTTAATTTTATAATTTCTCTCCTCTCCCTTCTCTCCCTCTTTTACCCCCGGGTCAGGAAAGTATTTGTTGTAAGCCAAAAATATGCTGATTGAATATACAATCATGCGGGATGGAATGGAATTCTCTAAAAAAAAAAAATGGCAACAGCTAAGATGATTTAATTATTGAGAACCTGAAAAGAATATAAACTTTTTATTTCTCTGCAGAATTCAATTTTTTTGTATGCAGAAAACATAATACTTTAAACGTTACGCGTCTTTTTATTTTTTCAAGACCAAATACGCTATTGTTTTTTACTGGATCAGAAACTTGTTTGTTCAGAAAAAGAGAACTTTCTCAATTAATCACATCACTAATTTTGTAAGTACACCGTACATCCGTTGATTGGGTTATAATGTCATCTTATGGTCCCGATTTCAGGAGTAAAAAAAGTATATTCTAATTATAATAAATCAAGCAGCATAAATTTTAGACGTAGCAGCTTCAATCATCGAAGATACCGAACAATTTGATGATATAAACAGGGTCTAGCTATCGCTTCCTGTTTACAATTTCTGCGATATTTCATAAATGTAATCATACAAATAGCTTGAGTATATATTTGTAATTAATTGATTGGATTCCTCGATACTAAAATGATAGATATCTTTTTTAAGAAAAAAAGGAAGGCTTGAACGTAAATATGTAACAATAAGTAGTGATATCAAAAGGCATGTGTAATATATCTTAATCAATAAACATCCTATAATTGGCTTGGGTAATAGGACCTTTTTCCTTTCTAAAGATTTGTGTAAGATATGCTAAACCAGGCAATTATGATATATTGCTGTTTAACTAAGAATAAAGCCGCCCGATAACAAATAATAATTGAAAAATAGAGCCAAACACACATCAAAAAAAGTAACTAACAAAATATGTTTTCCATCTGGAACGCGAAGATGAACCTACTTTTACTATAATAGTTTCAATCCCATTTCCTGACTAATTTTGAGCTACTGAACAGATAATTCTAGCATTTGCAAAACAGAGCTTCTCAATTCGGAGAGCGAATTCAAGTCTTTCTGACAGTGCTCTGTAACATCAATGTACAACCAGTTTTGATTCTGTAGCCAATAAATTTTTAAAAAAAAATAGAACTACCCCATTCTTTAACCTCTACATGTCAGATTTACCAAAGCATCAACCAGAAAATATTTGTTACCGTTGTAGGAACACGACGCAAATGGATAATGAGTTGCTCCAGTGCAGCGAATGTACACAATTATGGCATTACAAGTGTCTTTCGTCACCTCAAGAATTAATGCCAAAAGATGAGTGGATCTGTCCACGACATCAAAAGGCTGTAAGTTGAAATCGGTATAAATATCATTATAATAAGTTTACTGAAGATATTATTATAGTCCAAAAGAGCCAGCTTTAGCCGTAAACGAGTTGCGAAAACAAGAGCAAGAGAAGAAATAATTGAAGAATTTGAAGTGGCTGAACAAATTATAAAATATGGTGGTGTTACACATGAACTTTCAACAAAGACTTTAGAAAGTGACTTTTTGAATTATGCTAGAAGGTATATTGTGCTAACCGACTTTAGTTTACTCGAGCCTCATTACATTTTCCCTTTTTTATAATGATATACAGATATAGACAAGTCAAGCATCCTCAGAAGAAGAATAATAAAATTGACGCTGAATCTCAAACCGATCAGGTAAGAGAGTGTTGATCAAAACGATTGATTATTGTTTTACTAAAAATTAATAAGTAGTACGATATTCCAGCATGTTTTGAATTTCAAGATGGTATACAAATGCTGTTAGATGCAGCCAACGTAAGTCAGAAATCGTATAAAACTTTAATTTCTACGGTTTAACTTTTATTTAAATAGAGGCCATCAGAAGAATCGTAAACTAATAATGGATAACTCTACTATATTCATATATATTTATTATCACACCAAATATCCTATTGTATTAAATGGATCTTTTCTTGTAATATTAGTCCTTTCCCTTCTGTGTTTGTCTGAAACCACACCAAAAATCCTACACATTACAATTGTCGTATTTAATGCTACTAAAGTGCATTATTTCGCATCTTAATTAAATGAAATACTATAACTAGAACTAAAGCGATGATGCTCAAAATTATTGCCATAGACGCATATGACTTCCAATTATTTATAGGGATACTTACATTACACGTCTAGTGTCAGATTGATATGCATATCTCACAATATGAATTTCATACTTAGCTTCTATAACTCCAGAACGGAAAAGATGGTTTGGAGGAAGGCAGTAAGTCATGAACATTAGTACCTTAATGAAGGAAAAAAAGGTCTAAGAAACAGAAATTCGGGCCTACCTTTACATAGTACATAACTACCTTTATAGGGTATATGAGTATGAATTTTATAATACTATATACAGAAAGCCCTACAAACCAAGATCCTTGGAGGAGATAAAAATCATGAACTCGTACTTTTAAATTTTAAAGTAAAACGGTCAAATTTAACGTTTTTTTTTCTTCGCACCATACCATGTCGGCAACAATTGACATTCAAACTTGTAACGACATTCTTCCACCATTCCAACTAGTTAAAGGGATAGATTTTGGCTATAATAATGATTACGTATTTGATGTAACAGCAAATAGTCAGTATGCAATTACTTCTGCTTCAGACAATTTTGTTCGCCTTTACGATCTTAGCACATTACAACTTGCAAATACAATTCCTGCACATAACAGTAAGATCTCGAAAATGAAGCTTAAAAGTGACCAATTTCTCTTCACGGTAAGTGAAGATAAGACTCTGAAGCGTTGGGATCTACGTACTGCTGGTTCGACTGGACCTGTGCAAATCTTCAAGTGTAAGTAAATCCTATCTTTTTGCACCCGCAATATCACTGACGCAACGTCCTTCTAGATAACAAGAATTTAACTGCATTCGATATCAATTGTAATGATACTATGGCTATCACGGGTACTGAGTTCTCTTCTACCGATTTTTCTGCTGATCTGGCGTTTTTTGACACCCGTAATACCAACTTATTATCCAAGTTTACTGACTCACACGGTGATGATGTTACTGAGGTAAATTATATTACTAATATCTCAAGTTTCGAGTATATTTATGTTTAATTATTTGTAGATCCAATGTCACCCAACATTGCCTGCTCAATTTTTATCTTGTTCAACTGACGGAATGGTAAATAATTATGATGTGACCGAATTTGATGAAGAAGAAGCTATGGTTTCAGCGGTCAATTCTGGATCTTCTGTCAATAAGGCTGGATATTTTGGACCTAACTCAGAGTACCTTTACTGTATGACGCATATTGAAACATTATCTCTCCATACTCTTGAAGGTGACATTATCTGTGACTATGGAGATATTAGAAATATTGGATTAACAAAGGTCGATTACACGATTGATTGTAACTATGATCCAATCTCTCAACGTTTTTATTTAATCACAGGAAGTAACACGTAAGTAAGCTTTTGTAATTCTATTTTGCTACGTTTACTTTAACAATTATGAACATTAGTGGTACTGTGGATTTCTTCCATGTAAATATTGGACAGTTACAGCACTGTCAACAGCTACAAGCACAAGAGGGACACACAGATATTATAAGATCTCTTTATTGGAACCATGCAACACAAAGTATTCTGACTGGAGGCGAAGATGGAAGATTATGCGCTTGGCAAGGACAAGTTTAAATCATTTAATGATGATAATAATAATCAATTTTCTATATAAAATAACAGTAGACTTCAAACTTTGATTAACATAGAACGTAAATGAAAAGAACATCTCATGATAAACTGTCTGTCTTGTCCATCGGAAGTTTTTGCTTTAATTTTATTTGAGAGATTTACTATATAAAAGTCTTTACAACACGGCTTAAAGCAAAATGTAGTAAAGAATGCCACTTGCTTCTAACTCTCAGTTTGTGTCTGATTGGTTAAATACCCTCCATAAAATTTTTCGCTTCTGGTTATTAATCGTAACAAACTTTAGTGTTATTGAATTGACAAGAATTATAATATTGAAGTAAATCTAATTACCATGGATAATAAAACTTGTTTAATAAAAATAATAATAAAAAAAATTACGGAAAGAAAAACCAAGAGAAATATCTTTATCGTATTTGTTTTAAAAAACGGCGGAAGCAGATATACATGAATAGAGCATGAATTATTTACTCGTCATCACCGAGAAGAGCAAAAGGATTGACTAAATTGGTAAAGATATTAAGTGTTGTGTAATGAGATAAGAAAGAAGAAAATAATACTTACAGGTCTTTTTCTCCTTCTCCTTTTCCTTCTTTCTGTCCTTAGTCTTACGGAAAGACATAACAACATCACTCTGGTTAGGAGTTCTAGTAACACCAGGGATGAAGGCCATCTTAACAGGAGGGAGCTTAGCAAACTGACTACCAGCTAAAGCTAAAAGGGTATTGCGGTCGTAGTTGACACGATTACCTAAAAAAACACTATTTTGGTTAACGATTCCAGAACGAATTTCAGGCTTTTTTTTTATATGGTATATTCTTAACAGATCTAGTGAAAAATACCAAAGCATTTTGACAACGTCTTCGATTGCGGGTTATTTGGCATGTCTCGCCAAACTGCAAATCGTAAAATAAAATAACAAATCATTTTGACGGTCAAATATTATTATTTTCGACTAGAATCTATTAGATCAACCCATAAAAAAAGGAGCGTTTCAATCACCTTGTTCCAAAGCCATGATCAAGATCTTTTAAATTGAAAGGACAAACAAAATGAGCAAGGCAGTCTATCAAAAAAAATTTGATTTTGGAAAATAAAAAAAAAATAGTATGGGCCAATCATATGTAACTAACTGTTTTTGTCGGAAACATTCGAAGTGTGAAAATACGTTGAATTTTTTGCTGGTGGTGTCAGTCTGATCATTGTGTAATATATAATAATAAAAAGTTTGTATGCAGTATTTTAAAAATATTTATTCTGCTTAAATACGCAATAAAATATAATATAATTTACACATAAAAAAAACTTAATCAGTTAATTAATGGAATTTTGCTTGGTCTCTTAAAAAATCCACAATCATATTCAAAGAAGTACGATATTGAGGAGTTTCAGGGACTGACAGACTCATATACGAATGTATAGCTCCAAGAATTCGCACTCCCACTGTATGTACACCAGCTGAAATAAGCTTAGAAACGTAAGCCTCACCTTCGTCGCGCAGAATATCGCATTCGCACGTTAGCACTAAAGCAGGTGGCAATCCTTTGAGCTGGTCAACAGTAGCAATCAAGGGAGCAATATACATATGTTTTTTTTCTTCCATTGAAGATGGAATATATGCAGAGGCGCAAAGTTCAGCTTCTTTTGATGAAAGATAGCAATCACCATTACCGTAAGTTTGGTATGAGTCGTAACTTTCAGAATCAGCAGAAACAGCAGGGTACATTAAAATCTGAGCCTTTATCGCGCCATCCATACCGCGATCCTTAGCCATCACTATAAATGGTAATTAGAATATTATTCCAAAAAAAAAACCTTCATTTTGTAACTTACTTGAAACAACAGTAGCCATATTACCGCCTGCAGAATCACCTGCAATAGCTATTTGATTAGGGTCCATGTACATAGATTTCCCATGATTCTGAATCCAACATAGTGCTGCATAGACCTGTTCATTAGCCACAGGAAATTTAAATTCGGGGCTCAAGCTATATTCCACTAGTACCACAGCTGCATTGGATTTAATGCATAACTAAATAATACTTATTCTTATTAATGATGATATCGTTTCTTACACATATGAAACTTACATCTGTCGCTAGTTTAGCATGTGTAGTTGCACTACCAAGTACCCATCCACCACCATGGCTATGAAACATGTTAGATTTTTTTTTTAACTTTATAAAAGAGCTGATATAAATTTACCACAAAATAATCACAGGCAGTATTTTTTTTTCAGAGCCAAGGGGCCGAAATATTGTAGCCGCTAATTTTATATTTCTGGGGGCATTAGGAATAATATGCTGATTACGCAAAGTCTCAGAAATAGGGAATTGACGAGAGAAATCGTCTGCGGCAGAACGAACTTCTGTGATAGCTTCATATTCTGATTCTGG
This sequence comes from Pilaira anomala, assembly GCA_025716855.1. Lineage (NCBI taxonomy): Eukaryota > Fungi > Mucoromycota > Mucoromycetes > Mucorales > Mucoraceae > Pilaira > Pilaira anomala. Next base: position 458,960 of record JAIXMQ010000013.1, on the reverse strand, counting down.
AGTTGATACACCGCCAGTTTTTAAATACATAAGAGCCAGTTGTTTCTGATGCTCTTGACAAACTTCTTTATATATGGGGTGAATAGGATATTCGTTAGTTGGTAAATCCATTTTCTTGATAATACTGTTTGCTAAAATAAATTGTGTACGAAAGAGCAGAATAGAAGAAGAAGAAAAGCCCAAAGAAACTAACAATTTAAACTAAAACGGCGGATTGATTTTCCCTGAACTCAAAAGACGTCATTTTCCCAGTTTCTGGGCTTAATGCATTTTCCGGATGAACATTTTGATGTTGGACAATTTAAATAACCTGCAATATTAATATGTATATATATTAGTAGGTAGGGAACTACGAGAATTAATAATCGTCCACTCCTAGAGAAAAAAGATGTTTAGATATATATAGCTCCTAAAAAAAATAATCATTATAATCTATTTTTTTTATAATCTTTTAAAGGAGTACACATAAAAAAAAGACAACTGTTTTGTGCTTTATATGAGTAAGAAGTCCAAAGCATCTTACAGTTTTATATCCATTAATTTACTTCTTCAAAATTTAAAATATAATCATCTTAAAAAAAATCCGATAAATAAGCAGAACTTATATGCTTCTCTCTAGAGATAGAGATTCCAATACAACGATGTGTCAATGTAACGAGGTGTGCAATAACCGATTGTTGCATTGAGAATACCTTCAACAATCGATGCGCTAGCACACCGACGATGCCATACCTATCGGTCTCAATGCAACGCATTGTTAAAAAAAAAAATCTTAATCCAGGCAAATTTTTTTCCGCTTTTTATCACCTTTTATTATACAAAAAAAAAAAAAAAAAAAAAAAAAAAAAAAAAAAAAAAAAAAAAAAAAAAAACAAACTTCCCTCTTCGGTACTTTATATGTATATATGTATCAAATGTATCAAATGTGTCAAAATAGTTATGCTTGTTTAAAATTTTGACTAGATACATCATCCCAAAAGTGATATATAAACATGATTTGCGTAGTGTTAGAATCAAAAGAAGAAGTTGATGATCATCATCATCCATTTTTTATACAACTAAGTAAATCAGAGAGATCATCATAAACGGGTGTGTGTGTGTGTGTAACTACTAATACCTATAATTGTTGTTATAAAATATGTAATAATTATATATATCATCATAATATCACAGGAAATACAGTTTCCGGTATGATATAAAATAAAAAAATTGATGACATATCTTGCTGTTTGATATGATGTTGATATAACTGATCTATAATCTTATGTTGAGTGTTTTGAGGATTAATAGTAATTATGTATATACTTCATGCATATTTGATTTAGCTAAAGCTATATACATATATACAAACTAGTTTTTGTAAGCAGTATTGTGTGTAATATGTGAACAATGAGTAACATAAAAAATAATGAAATGAAAGGATAACTGGTTAGGGAGTGTCAGCAAAATAAAATACTATAATCTGCTACATGAGGTTTTTCTAGTCGATAAAGAGGTTGACGTTACGCAAAAAAAAAAAAAAAAATAGCGCTCAGAAATGAAAGGAGAGTTTTGGAGAGCAAAACAAGAGTGAAGTTTCCATATTTCAGATAAAGTCCTGATAGTAGGAAGCTTTCTCTAACCAATATTTTATAAATATGACGTTTGTAACGCGTGGATAGTTTAAATAAGCTAGAATAATGAAATACCAGAGACTAACTTCATGTAACAGAGCATAAAGATAATTAATGAATGAGATCTTTCACTGAGTCTAATACAAAAATAAGGCAAATAAGATAAAGGAAACTCGAATACGGATAGGATCACGTTAATGTCTGCGAGTGTATATACATAGGAAGACAATAGGCTGAACGACAGTCATAAGTTGCGAATTTCCCCAGTCCCTAAAGTTTTAACAAACAATATTTTAACGGGTTTTTTTATCAGGGAAATTTTTTTATTCTTTATATTTTTATTGTTTATTTATTATGGCATCACCAGTTAGAACGGAAAATAGAAGAAGTGGCGCACTAGGAGCTTTATCACCTCTAGTGCAAGTGATAAAGAATACGCAATCGAGCGCGTCTAGAGATTTTGAAAGATTCTATGATAACTTGTGGTCAAAAATAACGCCAAGAAATAGCAATGTAAAAGAAACATGTCTTTTTTTTTTTTTTGTAAAATATATAACTCATGTCCTTTTATAAAATAGATTCGTATTCGTGATAATATTAAAACACCAGAAAGAACAAGATCAAACTTGGAAGATGAAGATGAAGTTCAAAGTACCTCTTTAACACCACTTATTGAACGAAATACGATAAGTGAAGGTAAACAATAAAATAATAGTAAAAATTTATACTATTTTTAGTTTAACACAATAAAAAGAAGTGGGTAGATATGATGATTTTGTAGATCGTAATCCATTTTATCAGGATTCAGAGATTGGAACTCCAGGATTAGAAGCAGAAACACCTCATAGTTATTCACGATACAGTGTTCGAAAGACACCACTTAAAAGTCCTAGAAGATCTGTATTTGATACATCTACCCTAAATCAAAAGATTGAAGAAGAAAGAAGAAGAATGGATAAGTTGCAAGAGAGCATGACTCGTATTCGAAGACAAGTAAGTGATTTAAAATTTGTATGTTATGTATTTTTTTGTTAAATTTTTGGTAGGCTTCCTTTTTAGCAGAAGAACCTACAGGTAAATTCATTTTTGAAGAAGACAATGACGAAGAAGAAGAAGAAGAGGAAATTCCTGCAATTAGAGCTCAAGTATATACTGTTACACCTACTAGACCTACTTATCATAATTATGTAAAAAGAAAAAAAGAAAGAAAGAGAGTTGAAAACAATTTGATTATTAATTTTTTTTTTTTAAATTTATTAGAAAATGAAAACAACAACACCTAGACGTTCAGCTCCTATAAAACGCCATTTATCTCCTACGCATGAACCTTCAGCGAAACGTATGGCTTTATCACCTACCCATTCAAAACGTCATATGAGTCCTTCACCGATTGTAAGATCAAACGCGACACCCAAAAAAGGAATTATTGTATCTCCTAAACGTACTGTGATTGATGAAATTCCAGCAGCCAAATTACGATCGACTGAAATGATTAGGTATTATATAATATAAATATTCGTAATTGAAATTTTTTTTAATATTTTCGTAATAGAACACCAGGTGGAAGTATGGTGAGTAATCGATTTTGGAAAGAAATTCATGGAAACAATTCAATCAAACCAAATCAATCCAGACCTATTTCAAATCGTATTTCTACATTAAAAGAAAAGCCAACAACAAATTCACAAACATGGGCCAATGATGAAGAATTTTGGTCAGCTAAAAGTAATAGTGCGCCTGTTTCTAATTCATTTAATGATAAATTATTCAAGGTAGCACGACAAGAGGAAGAAGAACAAGAACAAACAAAAAGAAAAGAAAAAGTAGTACAAAGAAAAAACGATATGTTTTGGAGAGAAGAATCTCCAGTGAGTAGTCGTAGATCATCCGTCAATTTGTTTCGTCATCATCATCATCATCATCATCAAGAGCAAGATACAATGTCAGAAAGATTAATAAGATTAGCAAAAGAAAATGGAAAGGAAAGACCTGAAATATTTCAAGAAAGATTAAATGAAATTATCAATAATGAAGAACAACCTTTATCAGAAGAATTGGCTGCGGCCAATAAGCGAGATGAGATTATTAAACGCAATCATATACCCGTTATGCCTTCAAATTTACTTGCTGAATTAAAAGCAAAGTATCAATCTAAACTAATTGATGATAGTGATGATTATCAATTTGCATAAAAATAATAATAAACAATTATATTTATTATTCGCTTAATGACATTCGACTTAATCCCCCACTTGCATCCTGTAAATTAAATGGTGTTTGTTTTGTGATAGTTGTAGAAGGTGGTTTTGAAGCTGCTGCTGCATTATGAGTTGGACTATGATTATAATATGAAAAGTTCGTTGGCGGACTTGACATGGCTGTAAGTACAGGTGAGCCATTAAGTGATAGTGATGGTGAGACTGCACGTCTTTTTAAACTAATAGATGTTGGGTATGGTTCAAACCTATCTTCTGATGCTATATAGTCATTCTAGTTGGTTAATCCCAGTGCGAGAGTATATATATATATATATATATATATATATATATATTTGTTACCTTTCCGTTTTATACTCTTGTAACTGTTACTAGATATGTTTTCTAATTGAAAATTCTAAGGGAAATAATAAAAGTTTTAATATAAATTTCAAACATGTATCATCATCATCATCATCAAATCCTTACGGTCATTTCAATTTCAGGATTTAATTTAGAACATGTATAGAGTGGTAGTGTCGTATCTGGTACTTTTGTCCAAGAAGCAGCAGGTACATTTTTTACTTTCTAAAAAAAAAAAAAGTTATATAACTAAACGATATGATTAAAAACGAATTCAAAAAAGGTGATACAATACGTTTACATGATCTTCTAATCTGTTAAGTTGTGCAGTTGTTTCATGTTCTCTTCGCATTTCTAAATCGGCCAAATGAGTATCCTCCTATACAAATTATTTAATATTGTCAAGTAAAATATATACATATAATAAACTAAACTTACATCTGCTTGATCAATCACACGCAGTAGTGCCTTTGATTTTGGCTACATAATCATAATCATTTAGATTTAAAGAACAAACAGTGTTTATATTTATATACTTACTAATAGAGAACTTCTTCTGGTAACCGTTCTTCTTTCAGGGTCACGCCTTTCACGAAAATCATAGGATTTTGACCTTGTAGTATTGATATTGTCCTCTCGGATATTAATTCTTTCTACTGTGGTTGCCCAGTTACTTACGGCCAAGTCTCGTAGAGTTGACTTGAAAGAAGCGGAATCGTCAGAATCTAAACTCATTTTATAAGTGGAGGATTGTCTACTGTGTTGACTATCCAAGTCGGAAGTTTCGTCCATGGTAGTTACGCTTTTCAAGTCCATTGTAATAGAGAGAAAGAGAGAAAGAGAGAAATTAAAAAAAAAAAAAGATACTCCCTTTTTTTTTTTTTTTTTTTTTTTTACGGCTCCCTCTTTTTGTGTTCTGTGTGTGAGAGTGTGTATTCTGTGCGTGTGGTATTGTGTTTGAAGTGACTTGCTTATCACTCTCCTCCCCCCAAAACCATTGAAAGAAAAGATAGAGGTTAGTGTTATGTGCTGTGTTTCAATGAATATTTATTTTTGCTTCTCTTTTTCTTTTTTGAATGTCAAATGTCAATAAGTCATCCGAAATCAGTTGTGTTATGGCATTTATCAGGATGTATTGCAACTTTTTATAATGAAGGAGATAAAAAGGTTCCATTAGATACAGTTAGTTTTACGAATAAAGCATACTTAGCTTTTCGACAAGTGGATATATTAGTAACGTACTTTTCACTTTTTTTTTTTTTTTTTTTTGCATAATATGTTTGGTTTAAAGCTAATATAGTATTTTTTAGAGAATAGCAGGACCAGCAGTACCTTATTTAAATTCACTTTGTTCACTTCAAATACAAAATAATCAACTCAGGAGTTTACCTAAAGAATTGTGGAGATTAAGTAACTTGCGAGAACTGAATGTTGGAAGTAATCAACTCGAAGTTTTACCGATAGAGGTTGGGCTACTTGCGAACTTGACAGAACTGTTTGTACATAATAATAAGCTGAAAGAAATACCTTGTCAAGTTGGAAATCTTAAACAGTTAAAGACATTGGATGTAACAAATAATCAGTTAATTGAATTACCGGCCGAGATAGTGAAACTTGAATTAGATCAATTTTGGGTAGATAAGAATCCATTTGAAATAATTCAGAGAAAAGATAGATTTTTGTCATTAAAGGGTATATGTCTACAGACAATTGGGTTGACTTGCTTGGAGGATGAAGAATCTAGAAAGGTGATAGAAGAGGAAATGATGGATCACGAAGAATTATTAAAGACGGATAAATTACTTTTACCACATTGTTCAAATTGTCAAATAGAATTATTTCATCATGAATTAGAATGGGTTAAATTACATAAAGATGGTCTACCTTATTTATATAGAACTTGTAATCAGAATTGCTTTATTCAAATAAAAACAAGTGGGGATTAAATGTACGATGACGCTTTTTTTCTGCTTTCTTCCTTGTTCTTATTTTAGACTAGTTTTTTTTTTTTTTCACATATTTTTAAAAGAAAAACCTTTTCTACAAACAAAAGTGTATGCCCTTTCAACATTACGCTTCAAATAATAAAATTGAACAGATACCCAAAGATATGACAAGAAACTTATATCATACAACTAACGTAAGAACAAATTTTGGAGAAAAAAAAATTTTTTTTTTGATAAGAAACTAATCCCTTTATTTTTTTTTGTAGGATGATCTAGTAGCATTCAACTTGTTTCAACAAGAGCTACTTGTATCTAGACAGCTACAACAACAACAACAACAACACCAACAATTATTAATTCATCAACAACAACACCACTTGCATCAACAACAACAGCAACAGCAACAGCAACAACAACAACAACAACAACAGCAACAACAACAACACCACCACCACCACCACCACCACCACCACCAACAACAACAACAACAACAGCAACAACAGCTGCAACAACAACAGCAGCAAACTATTCCTTTACTTCCTTCTATCATGGTGCCACCACAGTCACCTACACTTTCAAGTTATTATTTTGAAAATAATGTTGGTGGAGGCTGGATAAATCATTATAACGATCCAAAGCGACGACATTATTTATCTACAAGACAGCAATACGAACTGATACTCAACGGAGTAGCAGCAGCAGCTGGTACAGGTCCTGGTCCTGTCACGATCGGCCCAAGTAGAAAGAGAACAGCGATAGATAGAGACACAAATCAATACTTGACAGAAGCCAATGCAATTGCAGCGGCTGCATCAGCAGCAATTACAACCACAACCAATATACCCATGATGCAACCTTATAATAATAACGAAAGTTGGCGAGAGAGTTTACTTCAGTTTGCACATGGAGTGTACTCGGTATCACCTCAAAACCCATTTCTGTTGGACCTTTTGCATAAGTTACATTTGGTCGCACCAACACATTTACCAACTCTTTTATTATTAGCATGTGTATATTATTCTTTTCAAGATTATAGAAAGTCGTTAGAGTACAATCATTTGATTTTAAAGTATGATGCCACTTATGTCGAGGCCATGAGTAATATTGGAACTACTTTAAAGAGCCTTGGTAAAACTGAGGAAGCTGAGAAATGGTGGTATGAAGCAGTCAAGTTACGACCTGGGTACTGGGATGCGGTAGAGAATTTAGTAGGCGCATTATGTTCAACCTCGTTAAGGTACAAGGAAGCACTGGCTGTATGCGAGTTTGTGGAAAAGTCGTTTACCAATAAGGCTGTACAGACACATCAGTTACCTCGGTTATTAAATTTGTTTTATGCAAAAGGAAATTTAAAGTATGCTTTAGGTGATGTACTGGGTGCACAAAAGGAGTATGAAAAAGGGTTACAGTTGGCGTTTGGTGGAATGCATGTGGAAAGTGTGTGTCAGTTATTGGCTTTTGCTTGTCATAGCCCTGCAGAAAGACCTGTGTTGGTGTTACTGTTACCTGAACAAGCAGTTAGGGTATTGCATTTACTGTTTCCGGCTACTGATGGTTTATTGCCTGGGCTGAATGGAGCTCAACATCATGCCGAAATTGTACAACAGACAAATCAGACTACTTCAACCTTACTCTTGACATTAGCGAAATTATTTCAAGATATCATGAACCCAACCACCACGGCTTTAGCTAACGCTGCAACAAAAGGTGTAACACCTAGTTTAGCTGTACTTTTACCGTTATATTATATCAGTTTAGCCTTACATCAAAGTCCCTCCACCACGAACAACTTAGGAATCATCTTGAGTAACATCTCTCCCACACTGGCAGAAACCGCAATTACTTTAGGACCAACAATGCAACCACTTACCGGCACAACGTTAGCAATGCGATATTATCTTTATGGAATCCATCTGGATCCTAGACATCCTCATCTGTATACGAACCTAGGATCACTTTTAAAGGATATGGGTCATTTGAACGAAGCAGTGAATATGTATGAAAAGGCGGTTGAGTTTAACCCAAGGTTTGATGTAGCCCTTGCAAATTTGGGAAATGCTATCAAGGATTTAGGAAGAGTTCAGGAATCTGTACAATGGTATCGACGTGCAGTGGAAGTCAACCCAAATTTTGTGGATGCTGTATGTGGGTTAGTAAATTCACTCAGTGGGGTATGTGATTGGCGTGGACGTGGTACAGTAGGTGGAGAAGCCAGTGTGGATACGTTTGGAAATTACTTTCCGGCAAGTCTGGATGTGCACTCTAAAAGTGGATGGATTGGACATGTTGTAGATATTGTGGAAAAGCAGTTGAATGATGGTGCGATTTGGGGTGCAGGAATTTTAAAGTCGCCCTCTAATCCTACATGTTCTGTTGGGGATAAATTAGTACAGATGATGATGGAATGTGTGAACAGCAAAGATTTAAATATTTGGAAAAATCGATTAGGATTCTTTTTGAGACCAAGTACAGATACGGAAAAGAAAGATGAAGGCGGATGGTTGATACGGTTAGTGGAAAGAATTATGAGAAGGTTACAACATAAATGGTATATAGATACGTATGGACAGAGCACAGTTAAGATATATGAACGTATCGTGGTGACACCTGAATTAGCTCAAAAATATCAAAGACCTTTGATTCCAAGTACATTGACGTGTCCACCGGTACCGACTGTATTACCATTTCATACTTTTACTTATCCGTTATCTGCAAGACAGATACGATTGATCTCTCATCGAAATGCGTTAAGGATTTCTCATACAGCTTTAACGTCTTCTTGGGTCCCAACTCATGTTTACCCTCCACCTCCACCTCCTTCTCCTCGTATTAAATTAGGCTACGTCTCTTCTGATTTCAACAATCATCCTTTATCTCATCTGATGCAATCCGTATTTGGCTTTCATGATACAAAACAATTCGAGGTCTACTGCTATGCCACCACAGCAAGTGATAACTCACCTTATCGATTAAAGATTGAAAGTGAATCTGAACATTTTTTAGATGTCTCGCACTGGAACCATCAGCAGATTGTAGAAAAAATTGTGGAAGATGGAATACATATTTTAGTGAATTTAAATGGATATACAAAGGGGGCACGAAATGAAATCTTTGCAGCGAGACCTTGTCCAGTCCAATGCTCATTTATGGGGTTTGCAGGTACATTAGCGGGCGGCTGGTGTGACTGGATCATTGCAGATCCTATTGTCTGTCCACCCAGTACAGTGAGTGGAGAAGTATGGCGACAACGTGGCAAATCAATGGAATTAGGAGACTTTGAAGGAGATATTGACCCAGAAGAAGGAACGGATGATTTTGTATATACGGAAAAATTCATTTACATGCCACACTCTTACTTTGTGAATGACCATAAACAAGGGTTTCGAGATGACCATCCGACCACGCATCAAGAACTCATATTGTTCAATCAAAAAGCAAATGAAGATACTGTATGGGCTGTAGAGGAAGAAAAGAGATGGAAGATGAGAAGAGAAGTGTTTCCTCATTTACCGGATGATGTGATTATCTTTGCAAACTTCAATCAGCTATATAAATTAGAACCTGGTACCTTTCGATCTTGGTTGAGGATACTTGAACGTGTACCAAACTCGATACTTTGGTTGTTAAGGTTTCCGCCTGCTGGAGAGGATCATCTGAAGAGGTTTGCAATTGAATGGGCAGGACATCAAGTGGCACAACGTGTGGTGTTTACTGATGTTGCCCCAAAGCACGTTCATATCCATCGAGGAAGAGTAGCCGATATCTTTTTGGATACACCGGAATGTAATGCACATACAACCGCTGCTGATATTCTTTGGTCAGGAACACCGATTGTAACGTACCCGAAATATATGCATAAGATGTGTTCGCGCGTAGGAGCAAGTATCGCGATGGCTACTGGGTTTGGTGATGAAATGGTGGTGATGAGTGAAGAACAATATGAGGAACGTGTAGTTGAATTAGCTCAGAGTGTATCATATACGTATCAGACTGGTGTATCTGGAAACATGCTAAGAAGAGGACATGGTGCATTGATGGATCTTAGAAGAAGATTGTTCATGTCTCGTGAACAAAGTAGATTGTTTGATACCCAACGATGGACCCGTAACTTGGAAAGTGGTTATAAAGAAGCTTGGAGAAGGTGGGTGACGACTGAAGAGTTTGACGATTTAAAGCCAAATGAAAAATCTGGGTGTATTTGGGTAGTCGATCCTGATGATGCTACACATCCATAAAGTGTAGATATACAAGCATTTCTTTTTTTTTTTCTCGCACCAGCTTTTTTTTTTGTTTGTTTTATGTTTCTCCTTTTTTTTTTTCAAACAAAGTGATTATTTTTATTGGATTGCTTTTTTATTTTTATTTTCTATTTTCTATTTTAGAGAGTGTAAAGGGAAAGAAAGAGTTTCTATGGTCTATAAAGTGGTGTTTTTTTTAACTAAGGGGATAAGGACATGACAATAACATCACCTCTTCTTCTAGGATCGTCATGAAAATGACTATTAAAAAAGCGCTTGGATTCAGTATACCCTAAATCTGTTAAATAAGGTGCAAGAATAGGATTCAAGTTATCAAACAAGACTAAATGTGAAGTAGGCCAAGTACGATTTTTAAGCTCTTGTAAAAATGTCAGTGGGTCGTGATAGAAAGCATCTGATTCATCTAGGCTGGTTGGATCTAAAGGAGGTTCACAAGTTAAGAACCACATCGGTGTCTTTTTATGTAAGATGGAATAATAAGGAGTAGAATGACATGGCATAAGAAAAGAGATGGATTCGGTAGGTTGGTCTCGCAAGTAGTGCATGACGTCCATGACGCCACGTTGGTGCCATAATGATAAGTAGAGTGATAAGGGAAGTTGTGTTAATAGTAGGAAAATCATGAGTTGTTTACTGCGTTTTTTCGATCCTGTCAGTTGAAGTAAGCCGTATGCGGATATCATGTGTAAGATAGGTACAATAGGGAATATAAACCGAAATTCTTTATGGGGGAGTAAACTGTAGATGGAAATGACCCAAGTTGTTAAATAAAGTAAGGACTTAACACGGTGAAAGATTAAGCTGGTGTGATAAGCGGTATACAGGCCGTACAGGAAAAAAGGTAAGAAAGTGGTCAAAATGACGGGGAGACCTTGTGTGATGTACCAGTGCCATGTATGCACACCATAAAATAATGAAATACTGTTGACTACATTGACTTTAAAAAATAAATAAGGTGTGAAAATCAAGTTTGTAAGTGACCATGCGGATGTGTAGAGTCGTGTATCGATTAGAGCGTCAACTAAAATCACGATAAAACTTGAATGAGAAAGAGTAAATTAGTTTTGGGGAGGGGGAGGGGGGAAGGAGAGTTCCGTATTGTTTTTAATCATCACTTACCAAAGGACAGCAGCGTTAAGTATGACTTTCAATCGATAATGATGTGCAGTTAAAATTAATTGAATACCTAAAAATAACCAAATTAATGCGTTGGTAGGTCGCATGATACAAGCAGTTAATGCTAATATAAGCGCAATACGATAATCTTTTAACCAAGATGGGCTAGAAAGGCCAACTACACCAGGTATTGGCCAAAAGTTGAGGGCTATCATTGTAAATACCATTTCCATACTATTGGATAATGTACGCGCAGCCATTAAAAAATTGAACCAAGAGCATAAAGTTGTGAATAACTAAAATAAATAAAATTAGTTGAAAGATTTTTAATCTATTTAAACTGCTTTTACCATGGGAAGGGCGATATGATTTCCAAATACTTTTTTGGCTAGAGTATATGTAGATAAATCAGCTACAGCTGCTAAAGTAGCTTGAAAATAACGAGGAGCAGCTATCAAGATATAGGAATGATCAAGACCAACTGACTTGAGGCACTTGTAAATAGTTGCAACTGTTAAAGGGTGAGCGAAACTACGTATCCTTTCTTGCCATTCCCAAGTCAAGTAACCGTACCCAAAGACCAAGTGATGAGCAACTTCCTGTCCTTGCCAGTACTCATCTGGGTTATCGTAAGTTCGTGTTAAATAAGCATTCAGGTATCGAAATAATAAGCATATCACGAATATAAAGAGTTGCGAAGTCTGAGTTGACTTTTGGTGAATGGTTAACACCATTGAGATTAATAAAAAGGTGAATGTAACGAAAGGAGGTGGTGCTTTAAAAAATAGTTACTAGTCACGATAGATGTATTGTGTATATCCCTAATTGTATTGTTATTTACTGAAAAAAAAAGAGGGGTTTAATTGAATTTATCGTATTTTATTTATTTATTTTAAATCAGGGCAAAGTTTTTTTTTTTTTTTTTTAGCTAAAAAATGTAAGAGTGAAAAGAGATATACAACAAGAATTTTTTTATAAGTTATAATTTAGTGTCATCTACAACGGCAGTGATGGTAACCTGTTCTTCTACAGCAACAAATTCTACAAGTGCCTTCTTGAATGAAGTACCTTGAAGTTGAGTTAAAATAGGGTGTGCAATTTCACAAAGCTTAGATTTCTCGTCAGCAGATAAGGATTCAGAAGATATGAGTTTAATCACAAAACCTAATCCTCGAGCTTGATCTGACAAGATTTCTCGCATCGTGTCTTGCACTTCTAATGCAGTCAAGAGAATAGATCTTGATTGAACTTCAATGTCTTGGTTGATTAATTTTAAGAGGATTTGAGTACCTAATTTATGTGTGGCGATTTGAATGAGGTGAGGTGAGAGGCGAGTAGCAAGTAAAGTGTATCTGTTCTGAAGTTTAGAGGATTCAATTAACCATGAGAGTAAGAGAGCACCATTCGTATGAATGGAAAGAGCAATCGAGTTTTGCAATAAGGCTGCGGCAATAAACATCTTTTTTAAATAAATGTTCTTTAGTAAGAAAAAATAATCATAAATTCTTTTATCATTTAATAACTTACTTGTTGTGTAGGTGTGATCAAAGTACCTTCTAAAATACCACGCATGGCTCTAGCACCAAATCTACCTTGAGCAATATGTACAAACTTTTCGACCATGGCATTCATGATAAACTGATTATCGCTGTGCATTCTTAAACAACATTGAACGACATAATTACCAAATTGATCTAATAAAAGTGGAGGTATAAATGGTTGAATATGTGTACAAACGATTTGAATTTGATGTGGTAATCTAAGTGAATCAATTATCTTTTGTGCAGCCCAGGTACCATTTTTATGAACACCCATAGCTGCTAAATGTGGAGCAACAGACTTTAACATGAGCGTTTTCATGTCTTCAGAACATTTCTCAAAGAGTCTCTGAACGACTGTGTTTCCAATATAATCTATAAAATGAATTTATATTAAAATTTATATATAAATATATATATATATATATATATAAAAGAGTCTTGTTCTTACCACTGCAAATCTCGGCAAGTTCATCTAAACACTCCATAGCAATTGTATCCGCCTCTACCTTATCAGTCGTTATATCTAATTTCTTTCGGATCTCTCTTAATTTTGAAGCATCATGTCTTCGATGTAAACCATATTCAGGTACAGGTGGTATCGACTCAAAATAAGAAGAAGATTGAAGTGACTTTACTAAATCAATAGCAGTATCGGGAGCACCTAATTGTTTCATTAAGGACCATAATTCGGTGTTGAATTGATTGGTTGAAATGTCTTCAATTGAAGAAGCATTTGACAATGGTTGCTTTGGAGAAGGAGAAGGTTTGTTATTATTAGAAAGTAATGGTACTTTAGCAAATCCAATGCGGACACCCCAAAGGTCCTGGACTCTTGGATCGTTTTGTAAAAGTGCGTCACGCGCATCGGAAGCACTTTCAACAGTTTCGTAGTTGATAAATGCACAGTTTTTATGTGAGAGAACTCGAATAGATTCAATTGAACCGAATAAACTGAATACACGATTAAGAATAGCTTCTGTTGTAGTGGCTGGCATATTACCTAGCCCTAAAAGAGAGAAAGAGAAAAAAGTTAGTTTTTGTTAATTTAAATAAATCTAAATCAAAAAAAAAAAAAAACTTACAAAGCGCTCGGGTGGGTTGTGATACAACGGGTATTTCAATCGGTGTAGTCACGGCTAATGTCTCTGCTCTTCCGTACCCAATACGAACAATACAACTACCAATACGTCCTCCCAAGTTTGTCAAGACATCTTCTTTAGCACGTACTGCATCATCCAAATTATAAAAGTTTATAAATGCACATTCTTTTTCCATGAGAAGTCGGACGCTTTCAATAGAACCATAATTGGAGAACAATCGAGTAAGACTGTCCATTGTGATAGACATATCGATATTGCCGATCCAGAGTGAGCGTGAAATTATAGAATTGTTGGGTATGTTTGTAGTTAAAGGGAGTGTAATAGCTGGAGAAGAAGATGATATAAAACTAGATCTATTATTATTGTTCTATTGAAAAAAAAAACAAAAAGTTAGAAATATGTTTTTTAAGTGTATTATGAATAAACTTACATCTATGGTAGTGGGATTATCAATCATGTTGGCTAATAATTCAGAATCACCCAAAGAAAGTGGCGGATCAATCATTGAATGATGGTGATGCTGAGGCTCGTATTCTTCATCATGAAGAGTACCTAATTGCATCTTCCATAAAGAAGACAACCCAGGAGGAGTTATTCTTGAATAATCCATTCTACCCATACTAGAAGCTCTTGGTCTATTTCCAATCATGACAGGATTATTAGAAGAATTATCTAGTGTAGAAAAGTTATTTGAGATGCGGGCTCTTGGTGTTGAAATGGTATCTTGTTGTAGTTGATATGTCATAGTATTATTAACAGAATAGGATCTACTTCTTGATCGTGGTTTATTATCATGTTCATCATCTAAACCAATAGATCTTAAAGTACGTGCAATAGAGAAATCATCATCGCCTTGTAATAATTGTTCTGTGGATGGAGAGATAGGTTCTTCAGAAGTAGAAGAAGACGACCATGGGTAAAGAGTAGCTGGTATGTTTAAACTGGCAGGAGTAGGTAAAGTTAATGAGCCAGAACGGTGTCTGTTGTTATTGTTGTTGTTATGGTTACCGTTGGTATTTAAATAGTTTGTAATAGGTGGTGGTATTTGTTGGTTCATATAGGAAGGCATGGTACCGGCTCGTGGACGACGTAACGGTGCGTTGGTAGTCATATACGGCTTTTGTGGTAAGTAAGTCGTGTCGAGTATACTGTCTAGGTAACTAAATGTGTCTACTGAATCTGATTCTTCTAATACTACATCTAGGTCTCTATTATTATTTTAAAATGAGATGAATAAAGTTTTTGAGTTTTTATGTATATATTTATTTAGGGGGAGGGGCAAAAGAGTTTACCTGGCGGAAGGAAAGGAAGTATTTGAAGAAAGTCTGTCTTTCACAGTTGTATGTTGCATAATATTTAGAAAGAAAGAAAGAGAAAGAAAGAAGAGAGAAAAAAAAAGGAAAGAAAGGATTTAAAAAAGAGAGAAAAGATAAAAAGAAAGAGAAAAGGGAGAAGGTTTTTTTTTTTATTTTGAAAAAAAAGGGGGTTGTTTATTAACAAGTGTTTCCTCATTTATTAAATGAAAATTATTGATTGGGAAGGAGTTTGGAACAAAGTTATTTTAAGGTTAGTTGTTGTTTTCTTTTTAACTTTGCTATATTTCTCACAAATGAACTGTATAAAAATAAAAGAAAGGCGACTGAAAGATACTTATCAGTTAAAATTTAACAATCATTTTGTAACTATAGTAACTGCTTCAGATCAATCGAAAACTACCACGTTCGGTAATGTGCTACCGAGTATCACAAACAGTAATTGTAATATCAACTTCTATCCCATGCTGTCAAACATAATATATTAGGTGCAAAAAAAAAAAAATGAATTTATTTATTTATTAAATTTCTAATAGAACAATGTCATTGTTTAATAAGAGTAGATTCCTCTTCCACTCTTCTTACCGACCCAACCAGCATCAACATACTTTTGAAGCAAAACACTGGGACGGTATTTGGAGTCACCTGTGTTTTCGTGAAGTACTTTCATGATGGCAAGACAAGTATCCAAACCAATGAAATCAGCTAAAGTCAAGGGACCCATTGGCATATTTGTACCCAATTTCATGGTAGTATCAATATCTTCAGCAGAAGCAGCGCCCTATAATAATAATAATAAGAATATAAACATTTTTCGTATTTTTTTTTTCTCTCTCTTACACATTCTAAAAGCATAACAGCTTCATTAATATAAGGCATTAAAAGTCTATTGGCTACAAAACCAGGGATATCTTGAACAACAGTAGTTGTCTTTCCCATAGCCTTTGCTAAACCAAGTGTTTCTTGAAGAACGGCGTCAGTGGTAGCTAAACCAGGAATAATCTCGACTAATTTCATAACAGGTACAGGATTCATGAAATGCATACCAATAACCTGTTCAGGACGCTTTGTAGCAGCGGCAATCTTGGTGATACTGATAGAACTTGTGTTAGTTGCCAAAATACTGGATGGCTTACAGATTGCATCCAAGTCACGGAAGATAGCAGATTTGATGTTCATGTTTTCCGAAGCAGCTTCGATGATGAAATCTACATCACTCAAGTTGGATAAGCTGTTAGTGGTGGAAACAAGTTCTCGTGTGATTTTTGCATGTTCGGAAGTGATTTTGTTCTTTGTAACATCCTTTTGTAAAAGTTTATCTAAAGAGAAAGACTGAGTGAGAAGCTTATTTTTATTTTGTGTGCAAATATACGACTTTACCCATAAAGACCATGCCTTTATCCGTTTGAGCTTGACTGACGTCCATTAAAACAACAGGAAGACGTGTAACGTTGGCAGCAACATAAGCAATACCAAGACCCATTTGTCCTGATCCAATAACACCAACACGTTTAACATTACCAACCTATATTATAAAATAAATTTAGGTTATTCATTTTTGTGCAGAACTCTTTTTTTTTTTTAATATACTTACAGAAGTTGATAAACCCCTGAATTGCCCCTAAATTAAATTATCAAATTAATTTTCTGTTTTAGTATCTCGTAAATAATTACTAATATCTTTTTTTTTTTTACCTTGACACTGTTTAAAGCTTTAGGAATAAGCATACTTTTATTGTTCTATAAAAAGAAAGAAGGAATAAAATAAATAAAATGGTTCCTTGAAATTAAATAACTACACAATCACGTGCTCGTGAGAATGTTTCTTTAAAGAATATGATATCAATAAGCTATGTACTTATTGTAAAGAAGAAACATTGCTTTGAAGCTAACAG
Organism: Pilaira anomala; assembly: GCA_025716855.1. Classification (NCBI taxonomy): domain Eukaryota; kingdom Fungi; phylum Mucoromycota; class Mucoromycetes; order Mucorales; family Mucoraceae; genus Pilaira; species Pilaira anomala. Next base: position 441,619 of record JAIXMQ010000013.1, on the reverse strand, counting down.
TAAGCTTATACCTTATCGTCCTAATGAGACGATTCTAAATATAACCTCCAAGATACTCTGAAGAACAACATTAATAATATCGTCTCATAATTATCTATACTTTTAAGCGGGCGGTTTATGAATTTGATTTTGTTCTTCATCATTCATTACTTCTTGCTAAAATAAACAGGTTTATTACGGACCACATGGGTGTATATAGGGCCGTGGTCCAAGGATAAAGACCCAATCCTACGAACAACCCTGTGTTCCCTACTCGAGATTGTTCGCAATCCTATGTACCACCCATGTGTCCCTTAAGAAAAACATCAAATTACATGTGTGAGACAAACAGCCCGAAGAAAAGGGCACTCTCTTGCCCTTCATGACAATATATCTTTGCCTCTGTCGCTTCTGACCTAGTAAAGACTCTTTTCTCACTTTTTTTTTTCCTTATTCAAGTATTACGTACATCTCTCATATAAATGTATTAAACAAATAAACCAAAACTATGTTACTTTGCATTTATTGGCACTCATTGTACTCTATAACTACAGTCTTTAAATAGCCAAAAAACGTTAGTATTTTAGATTGTCGATATATGCCACATTATTACTAAATAAAAGCTTGATAAAATCAAGTGATAAAAACTTATGAAAAAGCAAGAGTGAGCCTGAACAAAAGAGTGGCATATTAAATTTATTGGCTTTTGTGAACAGGATTGGCGTTATGATAAAGTTGATAATAACTGTGATAAATAAGCTCCCATTTCTTCCTATTTGGTGGATGCGCAAAGCCCTCAAAATTATCATCATAATTGAATGAGTGGCTCATCATAGTTATAATATCTAAGTTCAAGCTGGTTAGGAATAGCGAACCAATTGAGCTTGAATTGTTGTACAATTCCAATAATTTTAGTTGAAAAAAAAGGCCTTTTTTTTAATTGGCATGATTTTACTCCTCTTTTTTCTCATAAAAAAAACTTATCCGGAATCGAAAGTGATGAAATAGTGGTGGCTATGGTTTCTATTATATCTGTAGTAATGTTACTATAGAAACAAAAAAGTTTGGATGTTCTCACTTGCCAAATGGCATCAGATATAACTCATATTATCTGCTACTGATTAATCATGATGAGAATGCAGGGCATTGTAAACCTATTGTTAGACAATCGAGAATTTTTTAAAAAAAAAAGTAGTATATGCTTACTACAGTAACTAGGTTGATTATTTATTCGTTTCAGTATATTCTGTATTCCTATAATGACGATAAAATATGAAAACGATAAAAAAATACCAAAAAAGAAATTTAGCATGCCCATTGATTCTATGCCTTGTTTCACAGCTTCACCAGCAACTATTGGTAGCTCATTGAACTCTATCCTGCATACTTCAATTCCAGGTCAATTAAAACAGAGTTTAGGAGGCGTAAGTCGAAAAGTAACTAAAACTGCTTGAAAAAGAACAGGTGGTAGGCATGTTAAATTATAAGTTTCGGCCGTTGGTAATGAACCGATAACAAGCAACTAAAAGAACAAAATAATTTAAAGTGGTATACAAACGATCAATAGAATTAATAGCTACTGACAGATCTATTTGACATGTCGTATGATACGACGCGTATACAAGTAGTATCAATAAATTAGATAAAGATATGATTGGAAGAGCGAAATTAGAGTACAATTTCCGAAAAAAAATAAGCTCCATTGAAAGAGGTACAAAAGTTATAAACCCCTCCTTTTTCTCTCTTGTACTCCTTGTTTGCCCACACCTTTCATTGTTTTTTTTTCTCTCTTTCTCTTTTATTTTTATTTTTAAAAAAAATATATATAAGACGTCAACTTGTAAGTTTTTTATTTTCTTTTTACACGCTTTTTCTTTTATTTATTTATTTTTTTGTTGACTTGACAATAAAAGAAGCTCATTAGACAATGATGAAGGGATGGAAAGAAGCAGTATGTTCTTTATTGTCTAACTCTTTAAATATAAAAATACTAATAAACTAGTTATTAGCTTACAAGAACTAAAACTACACCAACAGATAATACGGAACCACCCGATTCACCTAAACCTAATAGTATTATTGATTCAACAACAAATTTAGCAGTAGCAGTGGATATGGTAAATAAAATAAAATAAAATAAAATAAAAAAGGGGGAAACAAAAGTTTTAACCTGTTTTAAAAAAGTCACAACAGATAAAAGCTAACCCTCGTGGTAACAATAATAATTTCATGCATAATTCTCCTCATGTCAAACCTGGAGACAGAGATGCACCTAAAACAGGACCTTTGCATCATCGACTCAAAAATGCTTCTATGGACCAAATTCCAATTAGTAAAGCACCACGTAGACAAAAGTCAAGTCGATTTTATGTGACTGAAAAAGTTGTATTGGAGCCTACACCGGCATTTCATGGTAAAGTGATGGGGGGAGCATATAAATATAATGTATGTTAATGAATTATTTATATATAGAGGTGCCAAGTCATATGCGTCCAGATTTATTTATTCAAAAAATTAAACAATGTACCGTCGTTTTTGATTTTAGTGATGCATCTGCTGAATTACGAGAAAAGGAAATTAAACGTCAAACGTTGCAAGAAATTTTAGAGCACATCTCTATGAATAGAGGCGTATTAACCGAAAACGTATATCCCGAGATTGTGAATATGGTAAGTTTTATTTTATATGCATATATATTATTTATTTATTTAATTTCTTTTTTAGTTTGCTATTAATTTATTTCGTCCTATTCCTCCTCAAGTAAATCCAACAGGTGATGCATTTGATCCTGAAGAAGATGAACCTGTATTAGAATTAGCTTGGCCTCATTTGCAAATTGTATATGAATTCTTTTTAAGATTTTTAGAGTCTCATGAATTCAACATTAACTTTGCAAAGAAACATATAGATCATAAATTTATACACCAGGTAAAGAAAAATAAATAAAAGTATTACTGTTAACTAACTCTTTATACAGTTACTAGATCTATTTGACTGCGAAGATCCTCGAGAACGTGATTTCTTAAAGACAACGTTACACCGAATATATGGAAAATTTTTAAATTTACGTGCTTTCATTCGTAGATCAATCAACAACATCTTTTTTCAATTCATTTATGAAACAGAACGACATAATGGAATAGCAGAATTTTTAGAGATTTTGGGAAGTATTATTAATGGATTTGCGTTACCTTTAAAAGAAGAGCACAAATTGTTTTTATCTCGTGTATTAGTACCTTTACACAAGGTAAAATCACTTGTATTATATCATCCTCAATTAGCCTACTGTGTAGTTCAATTCTTGGAAAAGGATCCAAACTTAACTTATGAAGTCATTACTGGTTTATTACGTTACTGGCCAAAAGTAAATAGTACAAAAGAAGTCATGTTCTTGAATGAAATTGAAGAGATTTTGGATGTAGTTGAAGTTCAGGAATTTCAAAAAATTATGTGTCCTTTATTCACCAAATTAAGTCAATGTGTTGCTTCTCCTCATTTTCAAGTATCTGAAAGAGCTTTATATTATTGGAATAATGATTATGTAGTAAGTATGATGGCTGAAAATATTAAAGTCATTATGCCTTTGATTTTCCCTACTCTTTACAAGACCTCAAAGACACATTGGAACAAGTAAGTCAGGAGCAAATGGTGTATATATATATATACAATAAAAATTTACTAATGATTTTTTGTTAGAACAATTTTAAGCTTAGTATATACAGCGTTAAAATTATGTATTGATATTGATCCTACATTATTTGATGAATGTGCAAACGAATATAAACATCAAAGACAAATGGAACGTAAACTTTTAAAAGAAAGAGAAGATAATTGGAAACAATTACAACAAAAAGTAGAGAGATTAAATATAAATAAATTGTCATCAGCAAAAGATACTTCAACTACAGAAAATCTGTTCCATTCTACAACAGATCCTTTATTAGATGATGATGATGAGGAGGAGGAGGAGGAGGAAGAAGAAGAAGAAGATGTTTTGGAAACTGATTCTCCTGTTGAACAAGAGCAAAAGGATGATATTCATCCTGACATGCAACAATTTGATTCCCAGCCAACTCAATATCAATTTTTCAGACGTAAATCTATTATACCTGTGGATGAGACTGTAAGTTTTACATACCTGTTATATATATATTATTATTATTAGTCACTCATCACTCTATAATATTTTTTTTTTTAGGTATTTAATGAGTTATCTCGTCATGTAAGTCTTGATGAAGTATTAAATGGTGCACCTGGTGTTTCATCTCAAAATACGATTGCATAATAAATAATAAATATACATATAAAATAAAACTATTTTTTTATTTTTATATTATGATTATATAATAGGAAGGGGGTTTTTTTTCTATACTATCGAAAATCTAATATTTACAGCTACCAACCCATCTAGGCATAGGAATAACTTCACGTACATTCTCAAGACCAGTCAACCATAATAACAATCTTTCAAAACCAATACCATAACCACCATGAGGAGCACTACCATATTTACGTAAATCTAAATACCATTGATAATCTTCCATATTCATTTTTGCATCCTTCATTTTTTGCTCCAATACAGAATATCTTTCTTCACGCATTGATCCACCCACTAATTCACCAATACCAGGTAATAATAAATCAAAACAACCTACTGTCTTTCCATCTTCGTTTGCTCTCATATAAAATGGTTTTAAATGAGCTGGATAATCTGTCACAAACACGGGTTGTTTACAATACTCGGATGCTAAATAACGTTCATGTTCTGATTGAAGACTCGATCCCCATGTAGTAGGATATTGAAACTTGTTCTTTTCCTTTTCTTGTACTTTTGACAAGACTTCAATCGCCTCAGTATAACTCATTCTCACAAAAGGTTTATCCACACTCTTTTGTAATCTTTCTAATAAGGATTTATCTACCCATTGATTAAAGAATGCAAGGTCTTCAGCACAATTTTCCATCACATATCGAGTTGTTGCCTGTACACTTCCTTCTGTCACATCTAAAAGTGGACCTAAATCATCAATAAAGGCCATCTCTGCTTCCAACATCCAAAACTCGGCTAAATGCCTCGAAGTCAATGATTCTTCGGCTCGAAAAGTAGGACCAAATGTATAGACACGAGACATGGCAGAAGCCATTATCTCTGCATGTAATTGTCCAGAGACTGTTAAATACACTGGCTTCTTAAAGAATTCGGTAGGTTCCTTGCTATCGACAGGTGTAATCTTAAATACCTCGCCTCCTCCTTCACAATCGTGTGATGTTAAAATAGGTGTATTGGTTAAGATAAATTCTTGTTCCCGAAAGAAATCCCGGATACCTTCGCTTGCTGCGTTTCGAACTCGAAGTACGGCACTGCCTGTATTACCTCTCATTCTTAAATGTCCAATACTTCTTAAAAATTCATTCGTATGACGTTTCTTTTGAAGTGGATAAGACTATTTTGGATAGTCTTTAGCTTTTTTTTTTTTTTTACTGTATTGTACTTTTTTTTTTTATATATCTATATACTTACACTATCACATGCACCTAATACTTTGACAGCAGTGACTTTTAATTCTTTATTTTGTTCTTTACCGGGACTTTCAATAAGAGAACCTTGTAACTCGACACAAGCACCTGTAGTTAACCTACATTGGATAGATTTTAATTTATATATATATATATATAGCAAAAAAAGTGTATTTATATACAAAAGTCTTACAATTGTGCATCTTGTTCGTTTAAAATGGCTTGAATGCCTTTCAAGTTGGAACCGTCGTTGACAGTTGCGAAGCTCACTTGCTTTTGTTTACGAACCGAACGTACCCAACCTCTTACAGAAACATCTTTGGTTTCTTCTTTTAATAAGGTCTTTATGGTTTTGTTTGGTAATAAAGACTTTGTTGTATAATTTGCCCTCTGAAGGAATCGAGGGTGGGCGAACCTATTCATATTTTTATTTTATTTGTAAGGGGTAAAAAAAAAAAGGGAAATTCCTTTTTGACATGCACTTTTTTTTTAAATGGCCGATAGAAAAGATGATGGTATAACATTAGGGGTGACGTGAAAATAAATAAAAAAGAACATTTTAAAATCGACTTGCTGGTTTCCTTCTTGTTCATATGTACCTACTTGACATTGTACATACGATTTGTATGCAAGTTAATTGACAAGTAAAGTTTGCTTAAAAGCAAGATAATGTTCTTTAGTTGCTGCTGAGATTTCATGGTGTAATTGCTTGAGTAAGCCTGTCAACTAAATTTTGCTTTCCTCTTTTAAAACACATCTTTTTCTCATCAACTATAAAAAGCTTTTACTGTTCTTTTGACAGTTGCTATGCATAGAAACACCTTTACAACATGATGTCATTTCCACCTTTCAAAGTATTGGATTAACAAGTCACAGTTTTAGTTTTTTTCTTATTTTTTTATATTTTTTGGCAGCTATTTTTTTAGAGCCATTTTGTGGCGGGGGGTTGAGAAGGGGTCCATAAAAAATAAAATTTCCTCACATATTTTTTTATTTTTTCACTTTTTTTAAAAAAAATGGCTACACCAGAGACTACACCCGTTCAACCTAGAATGTTCTCTCCTCTTACCAACAGTTTTGGTTTAAAGGATCAAAAGCCTTCGGGATCTCCTTGGAATCCTCTTCAATGGCCTACTTGGTTCAGTTATCAAAAGGGACGTCTCAACTTACCTAGCCCTGGAAAGTTCGAAAGACTTCACGGTGAAGTTACCAAAGGTAATAGATACACGTAAAAAAAAATTTGAGAACTTGTGACTTAATACTCTTTCTATCAATAGAGGTCTTTACTTCCAACTACCTTTTTGATGGTGCTCAAGCCAACATTGTTAAGGAGCTTTCTGGAAATTTCCACGTTCAACATCAATTCTCTTTAGGTTCTCAAGTTATGCCTCCCATGTATAACTTCATGTCTGGTTATATGACTGAAAGAGTGAGTTTTTTTTTCAATAGATTCGGTTCTTTTTTTTGCGAAAAAGAAAGGATTTTTACAGAGAAGAGACAAACGAGAATTTATTTTTTTGACACATTTTTTTTTTATTGTTAGACCATGTTGCAGGGTACCATGGATAATGATACTAACCTTAACGGTGTCTTTAGACATGCTTGGTCAGCCAACTCCATTACAAAGGTCGTCGCACAGGTAAAAAAATCGAGAAAATAGAAAAAGAAAGAGAAATGAGGAGGGGGGGGGGGATAAGGGAATGTGAGAAAGAGCGAAAGAGAGCTAACAAAAAAAGTGCATATATATAATATTAGCTCACAAATATGCCTGGTCATTCTATGCTCCAAGTTGAACAAGAAGTAAATGGAACAGATTATTCAATGACATTCAAGACCATGAACCCCAACCCATTGGAATTAACAGGTCTTTATATGGCCTCTTACCTTCAATCTGTATCTCAAAAGTTGGTGATTGGATCCGAGATTGTTTTGCAACGTCCTACTCCTGATATGGAAGAAACTGCCATGTCACTTGTCGGTAAATATACTGGTAGTGATTATATCGCTACTGCACAATTCCAAGGTGTTGGCGCGATACAAGCTAGTTATTATCAACGTATTAACGAGAAGGTTGATTTCGGTGTTGAACTTAATTTGATGGTTCAAAATGGTCGTAGAGAAGCTGTTGCTACCGTTGGTGGTAAATTTGATTTCAGACAAGCTACTTTCAGAGGTCAAATCGATACTACAGGAAGAGTTTCTGCCGTTTTAGAAGAAAAGATGGCTCCTGGTTTCTCTTTCCTCATCTCTGGTGATTTGGATCATATGAAGGGTCAAAGCAAGTTCGGTGTTGGTATCATGTTGTCCGCTTAGATTTATTAATTCGTTCTTTTCCCAACCCTTTTTTTTTTTCATATATATTTGTCATATTTTTTTTATCCCCACCTCTCTCTATCTCTCAATGTACAAAAAAAAAAAAAAAGAAAAAAAAAAGAAAAAAAAAGAAAGGAAAAGTATACAAAGAAAAAAAAAAGAACTAGAACTAATGAATTAGAAATCCAGTTTTTCCTTTTTTTTAAAAAAAAAATATATATATGATGCTTTTTTCACAAAACAAACAAATGATTTTTAAGAAAAAAAAAGATATATTTATATGATTTGAATATGTGTGTGAATGATGAAAAAAGATGCGATTGTATGAAAAAGAAAAAAAAAATAATGTGTCTATTCCTGACCAAAGCCTACTGTTTCTTCCACTGCCATTGTTAATTTAGCGACTAATGCTTCATAAGTTTTATAAGGAGGCATATCAATACGATTGAAACTAATATTAAAAAAAAAAAAAAAAAGTGTTAGTATCTAATGTTATAAACGCTTGATATTAAAAACACTTTACCAGGTGTGTGCCTTAGGCAGTTGTGTCTCTTGACCAGATTTCTCAATAGTAAATCTTCTTGGACCATCACTTCCTTGTAAATCCTTGAATCCATTCACAGGAATACGAGAGGTACCTGTAGTAAATTGTAGTAATCTTGACTTCTTTTCACTATCCCAAGTACGAATACATTTCCAGAACCATTGGATTACATCATCTTGTTCAGTATAACCTCTATAATCTGTATGTTTCTTCCAATCATCAATATCAATTTCAGCAATACCACCAATCAAAAGCTCTAATTCTCTTTCATCGAATACATTAATCAAGTCTTGAGGAATCAATTGATTAAATCCTTCTTTAAATGCTTTGAATTGTTCGTCTACACGCTTAGAAATACGCCATTCGGTAACCAAGTCAACATATTCAGCCTTATTTTCTTCAGTCACTTCAATATCTCTACCATTATCTTTAAGATCTACAGTCACTAATTCACCAAATCGATCGTCATCCACTGAGAATGTAAGTTCAAGTATATCAGTGATATCATTATCTAATATCCACTTTAAACTACGATAATATTCTGCATCTACACTTTCCATATTTTCAACCAATACCTTCTTATTCAATACCATTCTATATAATGAAACAATAAAGAAGGCATCCAAGAAACGACGATGGAAGATAGCTAAACCTACAACTCTACCAATGAATTTAAAGTAATTCAAATGTTCAGGATTAATAGCGGAATGAGGATTGATTTGAAGAGTATAATTATCATGAGCAGAATATTCGAATAAGCAATAAAATGGGTTAAACATTTCATGTGATAATAAAAAGAAGAATTCACGAGAGAGACCACCATAATCCAAACCATCTTCACCATCAAATTTAATCATTAATCTCTTCTTTAAATCTGCAGGTGCTTGTCTCATCACTTCAGCATAAGCATCTTCAAAGATATTTGATCGACGTACTTTAATATGACATTGACCAGGTACAGGACGTAAAGCAGGTTGAGATCTGAAATAAATTAATTTACGTCGGAAATCACGTTTATATTGTGGTACATTTTGATCAAGACTACTAGGTAAACGTGGATCATCCCATGTGGTAGTCTTTGTGTTATGATCCACAAAATAAACTCGACCTGTACTCGTTAATCTCATTTCCCAACCTGAAGGTAATGGTCCTAATTGAGATACGGGTTGTACTTGCACTTGAAGATTAGATCCTGGTCCAATCGTATTGATATATTGTTGTCTACGTGGATCTACCCAAGTTGTTGTACGTGTATTATGATCTACAAAGTATGAACGTCCTTCTGGATTACTACGCATTTCCCATCCAGGTGGAAGTGGTCCTGTTCCTGCTGTTGTCATATTATTTTGAACTCCTCCATTGTTACTAGTAGATGATGATCCGCTCACCATGGAAACAGGTCTAGCAGGTGCTGGTACATTTGTATCTAAAGATGTTGTACTATTGGCTGCACTCGATCTTTCTCCTGGTAGTCCACGCGCGTTATGTCTGCGTCTTTCCAATTCTGTTTGATCTTGACGATCCTGTGCAGTACTTGCTCTATAAATATAAATAAATTAATACTTTTTATATAATATAATATTGTCACACTTTACGTGGGTCGCTTCCATGTGGTTGTTCTATTATTGTGATCAACATAATAAGGTCTACCTAGATGATCTACTCGACGTTCCCAACTAATAAAGTCTTTTTTAGAATTCAAAATATCATCTTGTAACTATTATTATACTTTACCCTTCTGGTAAATCATTATTTCTATTTTCATCCGGATTCTCCGTTCCTACTGGAGCAGCGGAAGGATTGTTTATGCGAGGAGGTGGAGGTAAATTAGGTGCTTGTTGATTCATAGCAGAATTAGATGGGTTACGACTGATTGTGGCAGGTGCACTAGGAAGGAGGGTATTGACACCATTACGAATGGGTGCATTGATATTAGTTGAAATATTCACAATCAACTTTCCTTGAATGACCTCATGACCATTTAATTTTTGAAGGTCTAAAGTAAGCATTTCTATTTTTGGAAACTCATTTTTTAGTCCTCTTTTTTTTTTATCTATTAGCCGTTTTTTTTTTTTTTTTCGTTGCTTACCATCCCCATCAGAAGACAAGTCAAATATACTAGAAACTTGTATATTGACAACACCTAAAAAACCTTGATCCTTCTTTTTAAACTTTTTTTGATCGAATACTTGAACAGTAATGACACTAGAAGTATTTACTTCTCTATAAAGATAACAATAAACAGTCAATACTTAAAGTTATTCTCTCTCTCTCTCTCTCTCTTTTATTTACAAGTCAAAACTCTCATTCCAATAAGGATTCAAAGTCTTTTTCATCACTGTGGTTGTGTGTGTTTGTTCCCCATTGACTGTAACAACAGCTATAAATAAATAAAATAGGTTAGGATGAGAAAATATATATATAAAAAAAAGGAAGCTACAAGCACACACCAAAAGGGTCAGGCATTTTAAAGAACAAGTCTCTTTTAATAAGACCATCAGCTGCAATGACTGTTAACCGAACGGTTCTTAAAGTCATTGTGTTTTATTGTTGTTTATAAAAAAAAGAATAAGAAATATAAAAAAAGGAAAAGGGAAAAGGCGGTACTTTTTTTTAAAAAAAAAAAAAAATATAAGAAGCCAATAAAGTGGCTTTTGTGACGTTCTTGAACGTATGATTTAAACTTACATGCAAAAATAATAATAAAATGCCCTTTTTTTTTTCTTTTTTAACTAAAAACCAATAACAAAAATGGCTGATGAAAATTTTGTTCACGATATAGCAATAGATATTTCTAGAGCTTTAAATTTAACCAATCCCAACGACTTGATTGCCAGAAAAGTAATTCAATTTGCAGATACACATAAAGATTTTGAAAAGTTTAGTAAAGGTAAGAAATACACATAACCCGTCTCCATGAATGGACCCACTTATATTCTTTTTCTTTCTTAGTCTGTGGTACATTTGGTAGATTTAGTCGTGAATTTTTAGCAGAGACATTCACAAAGATCAATAACGAAAGAAAAAAGCAAAAATACACGCCAAGTCAACAACCATCCAAGAAAGACAATGACAATCCAGAAGAGCTTAAAGAAGTCTTGGTATTCGATAACAGTTTACCAGGCGGTCTCATCAATCCCAAAAAGAATAAATCCGCTGCTCCTGACGGAGACCGTCCTATCTTTAAAGTACCTGCTATACCTCATAAGTCTTTATTAGGTCTAGATGAATTAGCTCGTAAAAAACGTTTAGCTGACGCTGCTGCTAAAGAACAAAATGTGGAAAAAAAAGTTAGATTGGATTGGGATGACGATAATGCGAAAGAAGAGGAAGAGCCTATCAAGCCAATCGAAAGACAACGTCCTCAATATCGTTCACAAAGAATGGATACCCCATCACATGGTGGTGGTATCTCCGAATCTGCATTAAAGAGAATGGAAGAAATGAAGAGAAAGGATAGACATAGAGGAACAAGTCATTATGATAGTGAAAGTAGTCGCCGCAGTCATGATAGAGACAATCGTAGAGATGATAGAAGTAGAAGAGACGATAGAAGAGATGATAGAAGAGACGATAGAAGAGATGATAGAAGAGGCGACAGGAGAGATGATAGAAGAGATGATCGTGACAGTAGTTCAAGAACACCTTCTTCTAGACCTGGTTCAGAGACACCTGGTAGACGAGGTGGTTTAATTAAGCGTAGTCAATGGACAAGTATGACACCTAGTAACGAAGGCGCCTTTACACCACGATTATCTACAGGTAATATGACACCCAACCGACACGACAGTGGCTTTAGACAATCTACTGGTGCAGCTACAGCCGCTGCCAAAAGAACATGGGATATCATGACTCCTGCCGTTCGATCTACAGCTTATGACGAAGTCGCATTAGAATACCCAGAAGAATTCGAGGGAAGTGAAATCGACCGACAAAGATGGGAAGAAGAACAAGCACAATTGGATCGTGAATGGTATCAAATGGAAGATAATGGTATTGTAGATGAAACACATAATGCATTTGCAGATTACGAAGACCATGATAGACACAAGGAAGAAGAATTAGCTCAAAAGCAATTAAAGAAATTATCTGCACGTCAAGCTCAGTATAATCGAGATACAGATATGTGGGAAGCAAGTCGTATGTTGAGCTCAGGTGTAGCTCAACGCATTGAAGTAGATACAGATTTTGATGAGGAAAATGAGAACAGAGTTCATTTATTAGTGCATGATATTAAACCTCCCTTTTTGGATGGTCGTATGGTTTTCACAAAACAATTAGAAGCTGTACAACATGTAAGAGATCCTACATCCGATATGGCCATTATTTCTCGTAAAGGAAGTCGTCTTGTAAGAGAAAAGAGAGAACAAGCTGAACGTGCAAAGGCTACCAGGTTTGATCTTGCGGGTACCACCTTAGGTAATGTAATGGGTGTCAAAGGAAAAAAGGAAGAAGTTTCCAATGCAGACGACGGTAAAGGTGATTCCAAGTTTGCATCTCATTTGAAGAACTCGGAAGCGGCTAGTGACTTTGCTCGTAGTAGAACCATGAGAGAACAACGTGAATATTTACCTGTATTTGCAGTTCGTGAAGATTTATTAAAAGTGGTACGTGATAATCAAGTTATTATTATCGTAGGTGAAACAGGTTCTGGTAAAACTACTCAATTAACTCAATATTTACATGAAGATGGTTATACAAAGTATGGCAAAGTCAGTTGTACTCAACCACGTCGTGTTGCTGCCATGTCTGTTGCAAAACGTGTTGCTGAAGAAATGAATTGTGAATTAGGTGATACTGTAGGTTATACAATTCGTTTTGAAGATCAAACTTCTGAAAATACTGTCATTCGTTACATGACGGATGGTATCTTGTTACGTGAATCTATGAGCTCTCCTGATCTTGAACAATACAGTGCTATTATTATGGATGAAGCACATGAGCGTGCTTTAAATACTGATGTCTTGATGGGTCTCTTAAAGAAGTTACTTGCTAGAAGAAGAGATTTAAAGCTTATTGTCACTTCAGCTACTATGAATGCTGATCGTTTTTCTCAATTCTTTGGTAACGCTCCTTGTTTCTTTATTCCCGGTCGTACTTTCCCTGTTGATGTCATGTTTAGTAAGACTTCTTGTGAAGATTATGTTGATAGTGCCGTAAAACAAACTTTGGCTATTCATCTTTCTCAACCTGCTGGTGATGTCTTAATTTTCATGACTGGTCAAGAAGATATTGAAGCAACCTGTTCAGCATTAGCAGGTACATGTCATAATAATTTTAATAGCTCAATAGATAAATTAACATCTTTTTTTTTTTTTTTTAATATATACATAGAACGTTTGGAGCAACTGGATAATCCACCTCCTATGGCTATTTTACCCATTTATTCACAATTGCCTGCTGATTTACAAGCAAAGATTTTCCAAAGATCTGAAAATAATGCACGTAAAATTATTGTAGCCACCAATATTGCCGAAACTTCGTTGACTGTAGATGGTATTATTTACGTTGTCGATACAGGTTATTGTAAACTTAAGGTTTATAATCCTCGTATTGGTATGGATGCTTTACAAGTTACGCCTATTAGTCAAGCAAATGGTAATCAACGTAGTGGTCGTGCTGGTAGAACTGGACCTGGGTAAGTTAAAATCACAAGAAAGATTTAATTAACACATATATTAACCACACATGTTGTTTAGTGTCGCTTACCGTTTATATACAGAAGATGCATTCAGAAATGAAATGTTTGTGAACACAATTCCTGAAATTCAACGTACAAATTTGGCAGCTGTTGTATTACAATTAAAATCTTTAGGTGTCAAAAACCTTTTAGAATTTGATTTTATGGATCCTCCACCACAAGAAAATATTTTGAATTCCATGTATCAACTTTGGATTATTAATGCTTTTGATAATACGGGTGAATTGACTGAAGCTGGTAAAAAAATGAATGAGTTTCCTTTAGACCCTTCATTGGCAAAGATGTTAATTGCTGCTCAGGAACAAAATTGTACTGCTGAAGTTTTGGTAAATGAGTATATAATTTATTGACTTAAAAAGACTATATATTAACTTTTTTGATTTTAAATCTAGACAATCGTTTCTATGTTGTCTGTTCCTTCTGTATTCTATAGACCAAAAGAACGTATGGAAGAATCAGATGCTGCCAGAGAAAAGTTTTTCGTGCCTGAAAGTGATCATTTAACTCTTCTTCATGTGTATACTCAATGGAAAATCAATCAGTAAGTTTAGAAACAACGCTTTTTAAAAAAAGATAAATGAATTAATCTGTAATATAATAGTTATCGTGATGATTGGTGTACAAAACATTTTGTTCATCCTAAAGCTATGCGTAAAGCCAGAGAAGTTCGTTCGCAATTAATGGATATCATGAAAACTATCAAAATGCCCTACATATCTTGTGGTACAGATTGGGATATCATTCGTAAATGTATTTGTTCTGCTTATTTCCATCAAGCTGCAAGATTGAAAGGTATTGGAGAATACGTGAACTGTAGAAGTGGTATGAAGGTACATCTTCATCCTACTAGTGCATTATTCGGTGCAGGTTTTACACCTGATTATGTTGTATACCATGAACTAGTCATGACATCAAAGGAATATATGCAATGTGTCACTTCTGTAGATCCTTTCTGGTTAGCAGAGTTAGGTCCAATGTTCTTTTCTATTCGTGATCGTGATAGAAATTATGGTCATAAAGAAAAACGTATGGCTAATATTGCTACTGAATCTCGTTTGAATATGGAAATGGAAATGAAATTAGGTAAGAAATGATATCTATATACCAAAACCATTTGTATCACTTATACTTTATTATTATTATTTAAGCTCGTGAAAGAGAAGAACAAGCTGAGGCTAAAGCATTGCAAACGAGACAAAATACTGCTAGAGCTGGCCGCATTGCTACACCAGGTGCTAGAGATATGCGCACTCCAAGAAGAAGAGGCTTGGGATTGTAATAATAATCAAAACAAATACAAAAAAAAATTAATAAAAATTAATAAAATTCGCGTAATAGTAGAGGTACTTCATTATCAATGTTATTCAATCTACTGGTTTTGCATAAAAAAAATAAACTCAGCTGTGTGTAACGTGACTGTATTGAAACGTTAGAAATAAACTCTTGAAAGGAAAAAGTTCCCTCTCTTGGACTTTTTACTGTCAAATATGAAGATTAAAAAGATCACAAAAAGAAGATTCCTAATCGCAAAGTCACTTCGTCGCTTTAAAAAACATTTCAATAGAATTGGTCTGAATAGTAACAAACGCGTAGAAGCAGATAGTTACTACTCGCAACAAAACATACCAACTTACCCCATATCAAAGCATGGATCAAGTACAAACCCAGAGGACATACTAAGCCCTACAGTGATTTTGAAGGGTGGTGATAATCAAACTCAGTTGCCGTGGCGCCTCGAAAGAAGCAAGGTGGATATCTCTTCATTCTCAGCTTTTCTCCTGAAGTCGGAAGAGAAGCGTAGAAACCGATATAAAAGATCTACTAGTCAAGTTCCGCTGGAATTAGGGAACAGCTCAAGTATTTTGAGCGATTTAATTCAATCCACAAAATTACTTCGATTAAATTCAGTTGAAAACCCTATAAATCAAGGTAAAAAAAAAAAAAAAAAAAAAAAAAAAAATTGAGGTTATTCTTTAAGATTTTCTTAAAATATGATGAATTACAGAATTCCATAGGCAACTTTCGTCTTCTACTACACTTAGTTATTATGATCCAGATCAGTCTAGTTGGAAAGATGAATCATTTGGTTTTACACCAAAACCTAATATACAGGTTGATACAGAAGATAGTGCTTCTTTGAGAGAATCCTGCCTTCCCTACCAAAAAACTTTGTCTATGACTGAAGAGATTGATGAAATGTCAGTGATCAGAAGCAGTTGTGCAGCAGAAAAAAATATATTTGAAAATGATGAATTTAGCATACCTGGAGAAATTGATATCGTAGAAGAAACTGACGACCGGGGATGGGAAAAGTGCTTTAGTTTTTTGTCGTATGAACAAATAATACCGGATGATAATGACCCCCACTTTTATTGTCGTGTTTGCAATATAACTTCCGTGGATAAGGCCGAATTCTATCGTCATCTCACTAAAAAACATCAAATGATTTTAAGGCCATTTTTTGAATGGAGAGCTGATGAAACAGTTGAACCACATAAAGATGATCCAGACAACTACTGCTGTATATGTGACAGATCGTTTACAACAGCTGAGGATTATCTCAGTCACTTTAGTGATACCAGTTCCCACAAGTTCGATGATCGAAAGAAAATAAATCCATATAGGTCAGTTATCCATCAGTGCAAGGAATGCGATCGTCAATTGAAAGGTGTTATTTCTCTACAAAGACACTATTTTAAGATTCACAATGTAACTCTGGATTTTAAAGAGCATGTTAATCAGCATAGCATAATCGATCACGCAGAGACACTGATTAGCGAGAGTTTTTATAATAAACTAAGTCAAAACGCTTCTTTATTATCAAGTAATAATATAGATGATTCCTGTCAAAAAGATTCAACATCAACTAATCTCATTGCTGAAGCCAAAGAGACCTCTTTTCAAGAAGATTCACAATCAACTAAACATGTAAACGAAGCTTTCAAAAATGTTTCTCGGAAAGGCTACAAATTAAGAAAAACCATGCGAAGAAATCAACTGATTGAAAGTCCCAATAACACAAAACGTATTTTGCGGTCCAGTAAGACTCGCACCACTATGACTCCCGTGATAGAAAAAGAAATTGTGACAGAGCCTCTAAATCAATTTATTCCAAAATATTTATCACCTACATGTATGAATTCAAAAAGAAGGAAACGATTACCAACCGGGAGAATACTTCGAAAGCCTATGATCCAAGGAAAAACCAAATATCTTACAAGAAAAAGAATTGTTACATCTCACAGTGTTAATCCAAATAATACTTGTCGCATATGTAATAAAGTGTTTTTAACAACAAATTATATTCCGGTACATATGAAAGTAATACATAAAGTAAAAGACGGTGGAAACTGGAGAAAACACAACAGAAAATATAAAGCAAAAGACAACACAGAAAATAATATAGCACCAATGAAGATATTGGAAAAAACTAAATTTAAATGCACTTACTGCGATAAACAATTCAAAAGATTCGGATTTCTCAAAAATCATATAAAAAGGAGTCATATCACAGAAACAGATAGTAAATGTAAAAATGAATATCGTTGTAATGTTTGTTGTACTTCCTTCATTCTCCAGAAAAATTATGATCGACATTTTGTAACCAGAGCTCATTTAAAAAATGTTGAGGCGACAAATCTGTACGAAAACCTTGTGTCTGTTGTTCCGACTCCAGTCAAATCTCTGGACAGCAACATCGAAATAAAAGACAGTGTCATTTCTACTGAACCTATTTTGTGCAACATAGATCGTTGTGATTCTTGCGACATAACCTTCCACAACAAATCCACCTCTTTAATGCACTTTTTCAAGATACACAAATTTAATTATGTAGATACCCAGGAGAGTGTAGAATCTAGCCAAACATATGAAAGGAAGCCGAATTTAAATATGCTATTAAAAAATGACCCTTTGCCTAAAGAAGATGATCCGAACTTGTATTGTAATGTATGTCTACGAAAGTTTAGCAATAAGGGCAACTTTAAATTACATCTTGTTTCAGTACATAAAATGGATCTGTCTGAAAAAAGGTTCGAAGCTTTTGCTAGTGATACATCCAACGAAGAAGTTATTAACCCAAATGATCCAAACCACTATTGTGCTGCATGTAATAAATCATACAGTACTACGAAATGGTTTCATACTCATTTGCAGAAGATTCATAAACTCGTGAAAAGAAAAACAAGTATATCATATCCAAATAACAAAAGATCAAAACGAATTAGGATAGAAACTTAGAATTAAGCTAATTACGAAAAAAAAAACAATGTATAATAATAAAATCATCTTCCGTTGAGCCTTTGTATTTGTTATTATTTAATAGGCAAGGAAGTAGTTCATCCTCGGCGTTAAATTATACATGTAAATAATTTTTTTTAAAAAAAAAAGTCCCAGACTGCTTCCGAAAGTAAACAAAACGGAAAAAATCGCGTAATCATGTAAACAAGCACTTTTTACCTTTACTTTATACCACATGACTTCTAATAAACCAAAAAGAGGAAGACCAAGAAAACTACCAATGAGAAGAGATAAAACAATTACTGGAGAAGAGAGAAGAGGTAGACCAAGGAAAGTGGCAGTGAGAAGCGATAAAACAATTACTGGAGAAGTGAGAAGAGGTAGACCACCAAATCGAAGAATGACAAGAGGTAGACCAAGAAAAGTAACAGTAGTAGAAGGAAAAGAAGCACTACCAGAAGTAACAGCAGCAGAAAAAGCGGAAAAAGAAGCAAAAGAAAGATCAAATAGAAGGATCAACAGATCTATCAAGCAACAAGTAACTGAGACTTTAAATCAAGAAAAACAAAGTATACCAATTGAAAGTACTGAATCAGCTCATGTTCAGACGGTGAATGATAATGTATCTTCAGCCTTGGAAGAAAGCTCTGACCTTGATATTAATCATTCAACAGTTGAAGAAGGGCCAGTGGAGAACAACCCTTCAGATTATAAGGAATTTGGTCTTGACATGGAGTGGGATAAAGTAGCACAAGAGGATGAAAACAGGTGTTCAGAAAATGAAGAACACGAAGGTGTTGAAACAGAATCAAGAATTGAATTAGAACTTGACACGGAACCAGAAGACGAAGGAGATGAAATTGAACATGATATTCAAAGTTTGCCTATGCAAAGGGCTTCTTCACGTTCAAGTAACAACGATTCCGTTGTTTCCCATGGTAAGACCTCCACTTGAACTTTTAAATTGACGGTAAACATATTTTTAACTAATATTCTTTTAGACGATATTGTAACTAATGAAAGTGATGAATCTGAAATCGAAGATAATTGTTCTGAAAAACTTTATTGTAACGTTTGTTTAAAACCATGTACGATAGAATCATTTCTGTCACATATCCACGAAATGCACTCATCTGGAATCAAGTCAGAATGTTTTAGTACTTTCAAAACTCCGGTTCTTTTACCAAAGTATCGTTTTTTACTCCCCACAGAACTTCATGAAACCATAAATGATGCTGAAACTATTAACTGGGACTCATACTGTAATGAATGTAACATAAATTACAACACGAGAGGCGATTTCGAAAGACATTTGATAAATTACCATAAAGGAACTAGAGATACAGCCAGTAACTTGGGAAGAGATAACCCACATCTTCATTGTATCACTTGCGACCAACACTTAACAGATAGAGACTCAATTATCCAGCATCTTACTTATAGCCATCCTACGCTCAATGGTGAAAAAACAACATCGAATGATAATTCTGAAAGTAATATTAACAACAGTACACGCACATCGAACAGTATTTTAGAACCTTTGGCTGGGACACTAAACCCATCTCTTTACTGCTATATTTGTGATAAACAATGTAAGAATCGAAATGCATATAGAATCCATTTCCTTCGAGTCCATCAAATGCGTTTATATCCTGTCAATAGAAAACGTATCCTTCACCCCGATATCATACCAGATATTAACCACCCGGATCGCTATTGTGCCGCATGTGAAAGATATTTTCTTAATTTTAAAACATTCTCATGTCATATCAACTTTATACACAATGTTTCTGCAATTAATAATTCAGTATTACCTTCTTTGAATGACCCTGCGTTTTATTGTGCTGCATGCGACAAACGCTGTAAGACATTTTCTTCCTATTGTAATCATTTACAAAATATTCATCGTTATACCATCTCTCACCTTAAAAGCAACTCACACTCTCACCAAACGCATTGTACGTTATGTATGGAAATGTTTCCCGACTGGAAATCATGTAGTAAACATGTTCAAATATCTCACAATTTGAAGCTAGCTTCTCATGTAAGCCTTGAAGATTTTAAATGTTATAGCTGTCAAGCCATATATTTATCTTTAAGAGAGGCTTCCAATCATTCAACTCATGTCCATGGGTTGCGACCTAAAATCAAATCAGAGTTCAAACCAACCTTAAGTCCAACAACGGTGCTTGAATCATCAAGTTCGATTCAGCCAACAATAGCAGGTGCAAAAAGAACGCGAATGAAAAGACAAATCGAATGCACACTATGCGGCAAAAAAGTTTCTGGAAAGTATGGTCTTGGCATTCATAGAGAACAAGAGCACTATTAAATTAAAAATTCCCCCTTTTTTGTTTGAACATTGATTTTTTTTTACCAATGAACGTGACTTAAAAAACTTTTTTTTAAAAAAAAGATATAATTATTCTTTTTCACTTACCTGTTACATTAAAGCACTCCATCACTTTAACAATCTACATTGCGAAACCTTTCTCACGTTTATATCTTTAAATTGGTTTTTTATTTTTGAATCTATTATTTATAATAGTTTATTGTAGATATATGTTATTGATAGAAGAAAGCAAGTAGAAATAAGAAAAAAAAAAAATAGAAAAAGAGAGAGAAAAAAAAAAAGAATATGTTATAAAATGTATTTTAACTGACCAGCAGTTTCTTTCATATCATCGCTGAAGATTATGTAGGGAGAAATAACTTTATGTTCTAATGAATCGATTGATGATTGAACAAGCCCAACTTGTCGTTGTATGTCATTAAGACTAATAATAACCAATTTTGCGGGCTGACCAGGTTCATTCAATTCAATAACAGGGATTCTTTTATCGTAACCAGTAGCGCCATGATACTTCATTATCTCAACAAGGACCAGAAATTGCTTGTTGTCATCGATGTTTGAATTGTTATGCTCAAAATAGAATATAACAGAACCAACATACCAGCGATATGAACTGTATTGAAGAGAAAATGAGCAAGAAAAAAAAAAAATAGAAAATATATTAGCTTACGATTTATATGATGCATGGAATAATACATATTGATTTCCGCGACGACTTTCAGATCTGATCCTTCTATACATGCAAGAGCTAAATAAATGATTATTGATGAGGGCACGGGCGGTGATTTTAATTGTATCATTTATGATAGTAATACGTTGGAAACGTCCTGGAACAGAACGATTGTAAAAATTTTTGAGCTGTGTGATTATAATATTTGGCGAGACAGATTCAATGAGATTGGATGAAGATAATGAGTGGGTTGCAAAAGAACTCCATAATTGGTGATTACAGTTGAAAGGAGAGGAAAGAGGAAGTTCAATAAAATTGTCCAGCGATCTGTGTTTAGGTTGAATGGTGTCAAGTAAATCATGTATGTTTACAGCTAGATTAAAGTACGAACGCATTGAAAGTCGTTCAACTAAATTACCGGCATTCTTTCCAGCTGAAACTCTGCTCTTGATTAATTTGGAATATCTTCCAATTGTTCTCTCCATTGATCGAGCGCTATATGCCCGCATACTTCCAGCTTTTCTGATAATATACCCAACGTGTGTCAAGTAATGATTGTTGGGTCTAAATACACTTAGAGATATATTCCCTTTTCTTACTTCTTGGTCTAGGAAATCGTGCCATTTTGCAAAGCAGCTATTAATAAGTAGTGAGTATACAATATTTTTTTCGTATATGATGATCTTCTCTACTGTAATTTATGTGATTCAAATCTTGGCACTGAAGCTGCTTATAGAAATCATTTGAAAGGTGTACATTTCATTAACGAATATCTTGATGGTCTAGAATATGATTCAGATGACGATCTAGTTGAAATAAGTACGTCAAGCAAGAAACCTGAGAAAAAAAGAAGACGTGTAGAACTTGATCATACAACACCCAAGACGAGAAATGATCGCAATGAAGAATCCAGTAACTCTTCAACTAATACCCACTGCAAACCATGTAATCTTCATTATAATACTTCGGTGCATTATCGATTGCATTGTCTCAAAAATCACAACTCGGATTGAATGTTTCTTTCTTCATCTTTTATTTCCCCCATTATGTATATATAATCACAACGATCATTCTTTCTAAATATAATATTACATTTATGTACCCTTTTTTTTTTTTTTTGTATAGGATCCGAGGATCCGGTTTTATTTTAAGTCCTTTAAAAGTCACGATGAGGGGATTAAAAAAAAAGAGAATCTTCATACAAACCCCCATTACTTTCATTCCGAGTCGGCAAGTTGTAGTTCAGAGTCCAGACGAGATAACTAGTTGTTTAGAGATAGTGTGAGGCAGGAAAGGTGTGTTGTCAAAAATGAAACACCAGTGAGCTGACCATATACTTTGAATTGTACAAGCAAAAATCTGATAAGTGCATAAGTCAGGAAAAAGAGCAATTGAGTCGTTTCGTTGAAAATAATCGGGAAGAACCTGTGGCCAAAAGGAGGATATGGTTTGGGGATAACGATAGGAGAGATATAGGTGTGATAAATTTCTGTCCATATGGATGCTTTAAGCGGACAGAGAAATAAAAAGTGATCAGTGTTTTCGTCAGTAGGTACAGAAGATGAACTAAGGGGGCAAGATGGTGAAGGGTGGGTGTTAGGGATAAATCGGTGGAGAATACATAGTAGGTATCCTTCCCCTGTAGTTGTATAAACCAATTAAAACCCTATTATCCGACTTTGACGCGTAAAACAACGAATATGAAAATTACAAACCTTATTATTTACAAAGTCATTCGTTTAATTTGTAGCCCATTCCGTTGTTTTTGGATTATGCGGACTTGATGGGCAAGATTTAATAGCTTTAAGGTCAGACTGTATGTAGTGACATAAAGTTTTTTATATTAAATCTGAAAATTTAAAACACTCAACAATGTTTTATTTTGTCTTTAATATTTCCTTGGTTAAAAAATAAAATCTTATTACACAATCGTATGACCTTTTTTTCTTATAATTCTATTAACAAGGACAACTGATAAGATCCAAAGTAAGTTGTATTATATATATATATGAGAATGAATTATCTCGTGGTATGACAATTTTCACAGAACAATAGCAAAAAAAAAAAAAAGGGTTACAAGAACGTGTGTGACAAATCATTTCCAGAAACATGTAAAAAATACAAATACAGTGTCTCCGCTCTCAAATCGTATATTTTTTGAACTTAGTAGTATATTTCTCGAAAATAAAATGGAACAGAATTTGAACTTGATTTGGAGCACTTTTCAAACTTAAATTGTAATTTCTCCTGAAATGAAAGATCTTTATCTTATCATAGATAATGCCCCAGCTCATTCATCGAGTGAAGTAAGTTAGATGGTAGAGAATAAAAACAAAGACTATAAATGCGTGCATCTCGCTCCATACATAATATCCAGAAATGAATCCAATTGAGCAATTCTAGGCTATTGTTAAGCATAAACGTAAAGCGTAATAAACTTATGAAGTTTGAAACGCTCGCACAAAGAATAACTGAAGCATGTAATCAAGTCCCTCTATCTCAACTTGTCAACATTACTCAGCTATTATCTAAATAAAATGTTCTATACTATACTAATTTCAGAAAATTGTTTAGATTGGGGTTTACAATGTGTTCCAATTTAAGTTTGAGAAGTGTTTCAATTCTGTTCGAAACTAATTGGTTGAATGTTCCATTTTATTTTCGAGAAATGTACTACTAAGTTCAAAAAAAAATGTACGATTTGAGAGTGGAGACACTGCATATATCGAAACGCCGTAATAATTAAATTTATTGGGTAATTTCTAAAGCTTTTGAGTGGTTGACTCTGTCATTTAAAAAAAAAAAAAAAAAAAAAAAAAAAAAAAAAAAAAAAAAAAAAAGATCTGATAAAAAACAAATCACGATAATAAGTAGAGATAAATTAGAACCCTGCATAACAATTGGTTTAAATCATTTATACGTTCCTTGGAAAGTGGACACCATGTATCACGTTGTAGATTACTCGGTAAAAGCTAAACTCGAATCACAAATACATTATAATCCCAGTCTCTCTTATATTATTCAGTTGTACCACTAGTTCTCTTTCTAAAATATAAGAAAAGAACAATGAGAACAAGAAACTGAATATTTTATTTTACACCTGACTTGAACCTCAGCGAAAAAAAAAAAAGAAACACGATTAAAAATAAATTGCATAATCAAAAAACAAACAATTTTAATCCTATTTTTCGGTTAAGCTCATATATATTTTTTTTTTTTTATAATTTATAATTCTTTTATTTGAGTGGTTTTTATAAAGAGTTGTGGTTTGCTTGTCTTTTTTGATCGGATGAAAGCGGGAGGAAAATAGAGAACATGATATTATATATAGGCGGAGATACATGTATTAAACTATAAGGTTTATACCACAGGGGTGCCTCATGATGTTTAGACTTATCAGATTAGCTGTCACAAGCTCAAATTTACATAAAAAAGATCTGATAAAACTCATTTTAAAAAAATCCTTTTTATCCTTTTTTTTTTTTTTTCATTTACTGATTTTATTTATATATCATGAGCGCCACCCAATCTCCCCCCAAGTCTGATGCTTGCCCTTTCACTGCCCCCGAAGAGAAGCCTGCCTGTCCTTTCTCTAAGGGAGGTGACGATAAAGATATGATGAACCAAACTTCCGGTTCGTAATTTTACTAGCTAAAAAAAAAAAAAAAAAACAAAACAACTAAACACTTTTGAACCCTCTTAATAGTTAAAATCAACGCTTTGAACAGCCTTTTACCCGAGACTCAACAAAAGAAGAACCAAGAATACCTTTCTGATCCTCAACTCGCTTCTGCTATGAAGGAAGGTACCAAGGTTGTTCATACTGCTGCTGAAAACAGTATGTTTACCAAGTAAGTTCTTATTTTATAAATATAAAATAGCATAATATTAATTCTTTTTTTTTTTTCATTAGGCGTTTCCTTGCTGGTACCATTAACAAGGATGAATACGGTAGATACATCAACTCTTTGTACTTTGTTTACAAGTAAGTTTTATTACGAATATACTCTCTTAAAGTAAAAAAAAAAAAAAGGAATTAATTTTTTTTTTCTTTCTCAGGAACTTGGAAGCTTTATTGATTCAACATAAGGATCATCCTACTGTCCAAATGATCCATTTCCCTTTCGAACTTACTCGTGAAAAGGCTTTGCTTCAAGGTAAATTCAAATTGATATAAAAACATACCAAGCTATATATATATATATATATAAATTTATTTACTCTTTTTTTTATATATATACATAGATCTTGAATATTACTATGGTAAAGATCGTCTTGCTGAAATCACTGACGAAAAGACTATTACCCCTGCTACTGCCTCTTACATCAAGGCCTTGAAAGATGCCTCTGAAAAGAACCCTGCTCTTTTAATTGCTCACAGTTACTCTCGTTATCTCGGTGATCTCAGTGGTAATGTATTTTCTACCATTAAATCTCTCTAACGTGTATCTGTTATTAAAACCAAATGTGTTATTTTTTTTTTAGGTGGTCAAATTTTGGCTAAGCGTTTGAAGAAACATATTCTCAAGATTGATGTTACTGACGCCGCTTGGGATTCTTATGATGGTCTTCAATTCTACAACTTTGATCATATTGCTAACAACAATGAGTTCAAGAACCTTTACCGTCAACGTTTAGATGGTGCTCTTGTCTCACAATACACCAAGGGTAAATTAACACACATGAATTGTAAACGTAAATCATATATATTAACTTGTTTTTTTTTTATTTATATAATAGACTTAATTGTCGCTGAAGCTATTTACTCTTTCGAATTAAACATTGCCTTGTTTGACGAAATTCAAGAACTCTCTGACGCCAACAAGTTAGTTCCTACCTTGAAGGAACGTGGCGTCTCTGGTGCTGAAATTAAGAGCGCTAGTTTCAAGTATGCTCCTTCTACTGATTTGTTGGTCGGTTTCGCCTCTGGTGCTTTGGCTCTCGCTGTTGGTTTCACTGTTTACCAACGTTATGCTGAGAGATTGTAAATTGTAAAAATTCTTACAATATTATTTATTCAACCCCTTATTTATTTGACAAAACCCCCTTATTTATTGTCTTGATTTTTTATTTATTTTAACAAATAGAATAAAATTAAGCCCAAACCCCTATCGTTGAATTATTCAACCAAAAATATTGTTTTTTTTTTTTATTTATTTTCTAGGTCATATGTTGCTTCTACATTATTTTTAACAACAGTTGTTGGGGACTAGAAAAACTCGTAACACAGTTTAAGTAAAATACGATTTGACCATTTACTAAAAAAAAAAAAAAATTACAATTGACCTGTTTTCGGCCTAATAATCTTTACGTTGCAATCTAGAGATGATGATAACTAAAGAAAAAAGGTTGTTTTCTTTACAGCAAGATACAAATATATAACTCATGTTAGCTTGATACTATTAAATAACTGATATTCGTATTAGGTTAAAATAGAGTAATATGCTGAAAATTATTATTAACCCATCAAGTATAAAATATAACTTTTTTCATAGGTTTTTTTTTTTAAAAAAAGAAAAAAAAAGGTTAATTTATTTATGTCTTAAAAGAACCAAGAACCAATCTTTCGAAGTGTTTGTGATTGATGTATAGGTGTATTCGCTGTATCCGTATTACTCTTTTTCGATTGTTTTTTATACTGAATCCATCTCTGAAACCTAGAATGATGATGTTGTTGTACAGAAGGCGTAGGTGTATTTGCTTCTTTAGAAGGAGGTATGGGTCCAGCATCTAAACTATCAATTGCAGTTCGAGTTTCCAAACTAGACATCCATGCAGTTTGCGGTACACTTGGCACGATAGACTTTTCCGGTAAATTAAGGCAATTCATTGAGTTCCTTAATATAGTAGAAGTGGTTGCTGTTGCTGCTGCTGTCGTTGTTGATTCTGACATATAACTGTCAAATTCTCGTTTTTGGCTGGCCTTGTATTTAAGTATTTCTCGCATCGCATAAAGTCCCACAGTCTTTACATGAGCTGACGTGACTGGATCCATCAACGGTAAACAACGCATTAATGTACACCAATGGGTATACTGTATATCCAAGTACTCTTGCCAATCCTTTTCAGCACCTAATGCTGGCTGAAAAGGTTCAATTGGACGTGGCCAGGGTACGCCATCGGCTGATCCTACTGTACCAGTAGAAGCACAACAGTCGTTAGGACACTTTTGAAGACTTTCAATATCCTCTAATCTTTGTAATAAGGCTCCATAATTTTGAGGTACATAAGAAGCCCAAGGATCAATTGTGGTATGAATAGAGGGCTCGAATGGATGAGGGGTGATATACCGACTGATACTGTTCTGTCGTGTTTGTGTCGATTTTGCGGGTCCTGATGTTGCTGGTATGGCGGGCACGGGTGGTACAACCGGTATAGATGATGAGAGAACAGTCTCAATTGACATAGAATTACGTCTTTGCTTCTCTTCTACCAAGTCATCTACTTGTACTGATAACCTTTTCACTAAAAAAGCTAAATCGTCGAGTGATGCATTTCCTCTTAATGGTTCTACCTTGGATTTCTTTTTAGAAAGTAAGTTTCGAAGTGAATGATGACTAGATAACATTATAAAAAAAAAAGACAAAGAAAGGCAAAGAAGAAGGAAAAAAAAAAAGAACGACTTTATTTAGCACTTTGAATTAAAATTGTTACTGATTTTTTTTCGGAGAGATCAAAATGAGTTTTACTAACTCTAATTCGGAAAATTATAGATGTTTTTTACTTGAGAAAAAAAAAACAGATAGGAATGTTCACATATATATATATATATTTATATAAAATAAGTTTTTTTTTTTTTAGAAAAAATTGGATTTCTTTTTTACTGATTACTACTAATACTAACGAACGGGGATATATTTTTTTTACTGATATATAAAATGAGATGGCCGAAGTCTCTATTAATTAAAGGCTCTGCCTGTATTGATTACTAACTAACCGATCCTGAGGTATAAATTTTGGATTTCATTTAACAGACAATAACAGTATAGGCACAGACATTTCTGTGTAATTTGTGTGATACAGATCTGATTTATTATACTCTGGTAAACTCATTAACCGTTTTCCTTTTTTTAGAATATTTAAATATTACTATTTTATCAACTGACCGAAATTTCTCGAGTACATGTAAAAAAAAAAAAAATTCCCTTTTTGTAGAAAGCCGAAAACCAAAAACAATATTTAAAAAAAAGAGTTCAACAGATTTTTACTATTTTTTTTGAATAAATATATAGAAAGGAAAAAAGTTGTATGTACAATGGAATGATAATGTATATAAAAAGATGATAAACTTAGTTGCTATAAGCAAGGTCTTCAAAGATACCAGTTGCTAACTCGTAAACACGAGAATACATTTCAGATTGAAGATCTGTTCTTAAATCAAACACGTACTTGCCCATGAACCCAGTCTTTTTAGGTTCAGGGTTGGGATTTGAGAGATGAAGAGATACCAAGACAGCTTTCCAAAGAGACTCGGACAAACTAGTAGAGACATGATCTTGTTCAGTACGTTCAGAAAAGATATCTTGACAATGTTTCAAAGATTGTTTCAACTTTCCCAACATATTAAACTCATCAATCGCTTCGACAATATGATCCGCAATATTCATATTCAACATCTCTATAGATTGAATCAAATCATCCAAAATATCTTGTTCCCAAAGTCCTTTATCAATAGAATTCACAATGATTTCACGATAATAAGTATCTGACTTCTTCCACTTATTTAAAACGACTGATTCAATGCGTGCGTAGATTTGGTTGCTGAGTTCATGAATTTGATTAGCAATCATACCTGGCATTTGTGCAACACATACATCTGAAATAATGTCATTAGAAAAAAAAATCATTTTTATATGTGTATCATCTAATTTTTTTTTTTTTTTTTTACCTTGGATAACGTCTGAATAGTCTTGTTCAAATAATACTTCAACTTGAGGTTTCATAATAGAATACATTTCTTGTGGGTCCTTGATGACAAAAGATAATTCAGTCAAGATACCTTCATTATGTTGACTAAGAATGTTATCCACAATAGATTCATAGTGTGCCTGAGCAGTATCTCTGAGAGACGGTAAATTTTCTTCTTCTTGAGGTTGTGAATTGAAATATATTTGAGAAGGAGCTGCTTGTACGATAGTCAAACAAAACAAGATTGAAACAAGAGTGAATAATGTAAAGTTCATTTTTTTTTTTATATATATGTATTTAGTTTAAGATAATAAAAAAAAGAGAGAATGCAATTGACCAGCAACTGTTTAATGTGAATGATTTATATATATATAAAGAAGAAGAAATTGGAATAAAGGAGAGAGAGAGAGAGAGAGAGAGACGCTATTTATATCAAAAATCAAAAACCTATCAAATTTTGTAATCCTATACGCATTAGATCTCGTGATGAAATATTTGTTACACTATAATAAAAAATCCTTTTTCATCTTGGATGAGGAGAAAAGAAGGGAGTAAAAGCTCACAAATATTATTGGACGCATGTATTCCATTTGGTTTTACTAAATAACAATAAGCCATTTTGTTAGTCATACTTGACTTTTATGCCTTACTCTCTCTCTCTCTTTTCATTATATGGGGGGGGGGGTTTATTGTTAAGAAAAAAAAAAAAGGGGGATCCGGGTCTTTTCTGTAAGTATCACAGAAACTTTTTTTTTTTTTTTAAATCCGATCAAAAGGTTATCGTACAACAATCACGCCTCTTTTTTTCTTTAAGGAACCTTTATTATTCACTTCTTTTAGACAATCCATATGAACAGAAAGACACCTTTTTATGATTTAACTTATTCACACTCTATTTTGTTTATCATGTTTTGGTACAGTCCATGTATCTATTTATGTACATACATACATAAAAAAAAAAAAAAAAAAAAAAATCAAGGCGAAACAAAAAGAACGGTAATTACCTTACTTCACAGTAGTTTCCGAACCTTAAATTCTAATTGATGTGTTTTCCTTAATCGGTCAAAATTAATCTTGTCTTGATTGGTAAATGGCCCTTAATTAAAGGGAAGTCTCGGCCCAGTTAATTGTTTTGACCCGCAAAAAAAAAAAAAAATCGTTTTCCATTGTTTGTACACTCGAGTTACACGATTTGCGTATGCAGTGTTATCATCCGCTCTCCGCTGCTCTTTTCATAAAACTTCCTTGTAAAAAAAGTAATTTCAAGTTGCTACCAATTCCTGTCAATAACGAATAAATTTTTCTATATTCATTATTGTAAAAGAGAAGAAATTTGCTTGCAAGCAAAAGAAGATGACCTATATGTTTTCTTTCCTAAGCTTCTGTATTTTGCTTTTACAATTGCAAATTATGCTACGATGTGATAAGAGTATAATAGCGAAAATGATTATATCACAAGGATCAAACTTTAATATTAGGTTTAACTATGGTGTGTACCTCATCCATCATATTATCATTTACAGAATAAAAGTCTTCTCTTTTTCATTTAGAAAATGCAGTGTAACTGTATTTACTATTTTAACGCTTTTTTTTTTGATGTCATTATACGAATAGACTCTGTAGTAATTGTTAACATGCAGTAATTAATATTTCTTCTTTTTGGTACGCTAGTTAGAGCTTTTAGTGGCATACATTTTAGTAGTTATGCTGTACATACATACATACATACATAAATACTCAGCGAATAATTAATTAATCGTCAACTATTTTGTTTTCCATTGGGAAGTAAAAGGAGTGATTACTTTTTTTTTTTTTTTGGTACACCACATAATATAAACCCAAACAGGTTTATTTCATTAAGATTTTTTCTAAAGTTTATTGGGGTCTTAGATATTAGACAATGAAACACTTGTTTTTAAATTATATATAAGGTAAAAATTCATATAGCAGCATAATTAAAAATATTGCACAATAAATGTACTTAAATGCATAGACGAGGTTACCAAGAATCATTGAAGAAAGTGAGCATGCAATCATAATTTATGATCAATAGGTGAAGCAATATGTGCCTTTTTGTAAGCATGATATTTTTACGCTTCAAAACATTACACATCGGACCCTAAATGTAGACGAAAAAGAGAGGTCTCTTCTGCCATTAAACAAAAAGATTTTTTTTTTTAATTCATTTTTAACTGAAAATATAGAATATAAAGATGGAAGAAGGTACATAAAGACTCATGTCACAAAACAAAACACAAAAAGCTAACATTTTATAAAACAGAAACTTTTTTAAAAGGAAGATTAGCACTAGATGATCGTGCTGTAAAGATGTTGGAAAAGAAAATTATTTATTTTTTGAAATCTCTACATAATGAACCTATGGATTCTGCGTAAGCAAAAAAAAAAAAAAACCCAGCACATACTCTCTCTCTCTCTCAGAAACACACACACACACACACCATGTAGAAACAAAAAAGCTAATATTTATTCTATCTATAAAATACTATAGACAACATCAGTTTGAAAACTTATTGATTCAACTATTAAACTACCAAACTCACCTTCATCGTCACCCTTCTATTCAAGTAGCCAACGATGAAGATATTGAAGAATATAAACGCATTATTGAAAAAACCGAATCGATTCAAATAAATGCAACGGCAGATATCGTTTCTTTAAAAGATGATTTAAAAAGGGCACAAAAGATTAGAGATCACAAGTTAGAATATGACCGTGTTGCTAGAGAAATCATGAAATTAAATACCAGAGATGCATATACAGAGTAAAAAAAAAAAAAAAAGCGCGTTTAAACTGAAAGAAAGATGTTTGTATAATAATCATCGTTATAGGTCAATTAAAAATCTTGAAAGTGATATCGAGTTATTAAAACGAGAGAAGATCAGTAAAATGAATGCTTTTGAAAGCCGTCATCATAATTTGACAAATTTAGTTACATCACTCAAGAATATGCAACAATCTGTTGAAGAAGAGCGTAATATGAAGGTAAAATTAAAAAAAAAAATGTCAGTTACTTTTATACTAACATTATTTATATAGAATGATGATGAAGATAGATTAATGGACATGGAAAGAGGATATGTTTCTTCTTCTGATGAAGGTAGTGTATTTTCTGATGATGAACCAGAGGAAGAAGAAGAAGAAAAGATCGTACCTGCTGTCAATCATCGATTCCAGGAACGTAATGATGAAGAAGATGAAGAAGAAGGAATCGTAACCGATGCACTTATGGCTGAATAAAAACTTTTATGCTAGAATCGATTTTTCCTGTATATGTATATATAAAATTGATTTTGCTTGTTATAAATGTATTGTACATCCCTTATAACTTTATTATCGAAATTTTCCCCCTTTTTATACGAGAGATCAAATCCCAGACTTTATAAAAAAAAAAAAAAATTAAGTAACCATGTATTCAAACTATTATTCTGTAATTTTAAATCAGCTTTTCCCTTACTTTAAAACAATGATACATCTGCTGCTCTCTTTCCTTCAAATGAATATATATTCTCTTTGATTGGGCGGACAAAGTAGGTACCTATTACAAACATCTGTGACCGCCGTCTTCAACGTCATTTTTTTTTTTCCTTTGCAAAAAAAAAAAAAAGCTTTCTTTTCGTTAAAAAGAGATAATATAGAAGAAGAAGAAGAAAAAAAATGTCTAGATCCCCTGAAAGAATGAATATTGATGATGGTAATAATAAAGTTTTATTTTAAACGCGAAGATTTTTTTTTCTCTCTCTAAAAAAAAAAGATTGATAGACGTCCAAATTAGAGGAAGAGGATCAAACCATGACAGTATGTGTCTTTTTTTCAAAATAACAAAAAAGGTTCAGTCATAACCATTTTATATACTTGTATAGACTCTTTACGAAGCGCAAATAGATTAAATAAAATGGATGAAGATATTGAGCCTGTTCGCTGTAAGTAAAAAAAAAAAAAAAAAAAACAGGTGGAATGTTTTAACATCTTGAATTTTCTAATTAATACATACATATTTTTTTTTTTTTTGTAGCCATTGAGGGTTGGATCGTTATTGTACGTAATCTTCATGAAGAAACAGATGAAGAGTCCTTGGGGGAAAGATTTATGGAATATGGAACTATCAAAAACATTCATTTAAATTTGGATAGACGTACAGGTTATGTCAAAGTAGGTTTTTTTTTTTTTTTTTTTTTTTTGGATGATTATGAGAGGACTGCATATTTAAAAGTATCTTTTTAATAGGGTTATGCATTAATTGAATACGAAGCACGTAAAGAAGCAGAACAAGCTATTGAACATGCTAATGATACAAAGTATCTTGGTCAAAATATTAAAGTGGATTATGCATTTGTTAAGGGTCCTAAGAGTAATGGCGATGATCGTGATAGACGTGATCGCAGACGTGATAGAAGTTTGAGCCCTGGAAGAGATTAATTCTGTAACTACTACTCTTTTTTTTTCGAAACACAAAAAAAAAAAAAAAAAAAAAAGGTAGAAAAATAAAAAATAAAATAATTGATGTTATCCTGGAAAGCTGTGCAATGTTACTATATTATATTTATACTGTTTACTTTTATAAAAAAAAAAAAAGATTAATGTATTACAACAGCAATTAACAAATGTTAAGAAAGAAGATTAGAGAGTTACTCCCTTTTCATCTATATTAAGCAAGATTTACCCGAAATCAAAAAATTATGCTGACCTCTTAATTTTTTAAAAGGTCGATAATAATGTACAGCTTTTTAGTATTGTCCAACCCTCTTTGTCACTCCAGCAATTTTTTTGTCCTTCTAAGCCAATCGGTATCAGTTAATAAAACTCGAGGGAGATTTTGTTTATAGAAGTAACTTTGTACTTCCCAAATGTAAAACCTCACAAATGAAACAAAAGTAAATGTATGTACTTTCGCCGCGACATCTTAAAAAAAAAAATGTAACAGTGAGAAATTTTCTTTTTTTTTTTTTTAACTAAAAAATACGATAAGAGAATTTTCAATTACCACCACAGAATGAAATCATTTTCAGAAAATTATAGAAATTGAATAAATGCTCAGTTTTATACTCACTTTTCATCAATATAAACAAATGATGTCATGTATGTAAAGCAACACAAGTTGATAAAATTACTATCCAATTCTTTTTTTTTTTAAAAAAAAAAAGTGTAAATGTAGTATTAAAGCTTGGATCCAATTTAGTGGCTTATTCTCCATTTTTATATAAGGGGGATGTGCTTATAAAAAAGAAGCCCCCCTCTTAAAAAATATTTACATTAGATCTGATTGTTGATTTATCCAGGCTCTCTCTCTCTCTCTCTCTCTCTTTGACTCTTTTTTCATTTTAATTTCTTTTTTAGTTTAAGCTGTGTACTACATTGAATTCTCCTCTTTAAAAGTTTTGTATTCACTTTGAGCTGACAAATAAAATTGTATTTTGTCTGTGTTTTGTGAGGAATTAGCAAAACTAAGTCTATTTGAGTTCTAATTCAATGTATACATTAAAAACTTCAATGTGATCTAACAATTTAATACAACTGTGGTGTAGCAGCATCTACAAATGATAAGTTCATTTAAAAATGAATAAACATAAAGATTGTAATATACTTTTTTTTTTTTTTTTTTTTTTTTGACAAGAGACATATTTTTTATTGTTTACAGACAACAAAAACTTTATCTTGATTTATTGAGAGCACAAAGAATTGTTCCAGTTAATTCTTTTTTTTATTTAACAAGATGGGGGTTACCCACTTACCACGCCATGTGTCACACACACGGGCAATTTAGTTTGTCGATAAAAACCTCGTTTTTATTATGTCTCAATCAGTTATTTATATACATACTTAGAGGATCTTTTTTTTTTTTTTTTTTTTTTTTTTTTTCGTAGTGGGAAAAACGGGCACTGAAAAAAAACAAGGTTTTAGTTAGTATTCCTTTGAAATTATTCTGGTAATATAAAAGAATCTTCCAATGCACTTCTAACTAAAACAAGTCTTTACGTCCTACATTAAAAAAAAAAAAAAAAAAAAAAAAAAGTGAACTTCTGTATAATATATAAAACAAAAAAAGTAAAAGGGGAGAATAAAGGAAAGAAAACAAAAGAATTGCATAATTTAAGGTACACTGATTTCGTGTAGTGCTATTTAATTTTATATTTTTTTTTTTAAATAAACTTCAAACAGTAGTAATACAAAAAACCGAGTTTTAATCAAAATTGTGCCGCGCTCTCGGTCCCAACCCAGATATCCAAACAAAAAAAACCAAAAAATCCCTTTGATCAAACAAGCTTTTTTTTAATCCAACTAATTTTTTTTTTTTTTTGTCAGACATTAAAGTTGTCATAATATTTTAATTTCTTTTATATTTCACTTCATTTCCTTTTTCCCCTTCCTTTTTTTTTTTTTTTTTTTTTTTCTTTCTTCACTCAAATTATTATACCCAATCTATTTATTTTATTTATTTATGAGTGCAGCAGATCTTCATACATTAAGTAGAGTTTGTGTGGACGGTATATGTCACTGTGATTGGAGATTGACATTACAAGACTGTGTCGAAAGTAAAGCCATGACCATCATTCATGGTATTAATGTTGGTATATCTGGTATAACTGTCATCACAGGTAAAAAAAACTTGGTTACAAACATAATATAACAAATGTAACTTATACATTCATCACCTTTTAATCAATAGGTATTGGTCTTTTAGGACATAGAACTATTATCAAAGGTCATACATTTTTCGATAGCAATTTAGCAAAAGGTTGCTTTCGACCAAAACCTATTGATAGTATGTTACTATTTATTATTATCTTTAATTTGTGTAAATATTTATTTTAAATTCCAATCCTATATCAAATGTATGACAATCTGACGGATTTTTTTGCCTTATATAGTGAGATTACTGTCAAGTACAATTCTTATTGCTGACATATGTCCAGATATGATTTCTCGTTCATGTAAAGTGTACAATTTAATTTATTTTTTTGATTTTCATATGTTGACAACGTTTTTTTTTTTTTTAAATAGTCATTTTTGAATTCCCGTGGCAATTTGGTCTTGGTGCATTTGCTTTATACTTGATTGGTATTGCACAAACATTAGCAGATGTAAGTAAAATAAATCTAAACCTAATTTTATTCTTCTTCATCTAATACATAGTTTGTAGAGTCATAAAGTCATTGCCAATAGTTGGTTACCTACACCAAAATTAGTTGATTTCATCGGTTGTACAATCCTTTTCTCTCCCTTTATTATGAATAACTCTGTCTCTTTAGCTGCTGGCATCTTAGCAGAGTCAAATCTACCTTTAGCTGAAACTTTCACTCGATTATTATACATCTTTTGGTTCTTTCATTGTTTTGGTTTATGTGTTACTGTGTTCTACTCTGGTCATCGATTGATTCGAATCCTAGGTGCTCATATCAAGAAATTCAACCCAACCGGTCCTCGTTACGTCTCGGTGCAGACCGGTATTATCAAAATTCGTGCTGTCATGACTATCATTGCAATCTGTTTATTGATGTTTGCCATCTTCTTATTGGTATTCGGAGTTTTGCGTGAAAAGATTATTGTCAATAAACTTGGTTCGATCATTTTAGGTGCTATCTGGAACTTTTTAGGGGCCGTTGCTACCTTTGGTGTAGAGGTTGCCATCATTTTTAAGTAAGACTTGATACATCTTTTTTTTTTATGTATAACATAAACTCATCTCCCCCCCCCCCTTTTAATAGTCCTAAAGTAGATGAATCCAATAACCTCGGATTAAAATCTTCAAGTGGTGAAAAATCAGGTCAAGCTCAATTCGTAACCTACTCTAACTTTTCCACTCAAGAATATTCTGCTACCAATAGTACAGGTGCTGCTCAAGGTACCTTAAGCCATAACGCGTTTGATGAATTAAAATTACAACAATTGCAATACCAAAATTTATTCCAAAAGCATAATCAACATCAATTGCCCCATAACGCTAAAAATAACAACATGGCTGATTTATCTACGGCTGAATCAAGACAAATCAAACTTTCGCCTGCTGGCATTCCAGTGGAAGATGATGATTTGTTTGATGAACAAAAGACTTATTCTCCATCTAAACCATATCCCTTTTCATTAGATCATCATCAACCTCACCACACTGATGATGATGCTATTATCTTAGATGATGGTGAGACTTCTCAAATGGATCTAGTAGGATATGCCTCAAAGAATTAATCATGCTCTTCCTATATCTTATTTGTTACCCCCCCCCCCCCACACACCCCTCCGAATTATCCTTTTTTTTTTTTTTTTTTTTTTTTTGTATTATATTCCCCCTTCTTTTTTTCCATGTTTTTCTTTCGCTTACTTATGTATTAATAAATAAAAATTATGGTGATTTATCCTATACGATTTTTTTTTTTTTTATATTTTCTCTTTTTATTTTCATCTTTAAAAATCTAGTACAAAGCTTTTATATATATAGCAAAGATCGTTTGGTTTATAATAATTGTGTCCGTGTTGTGGTAAATAATTGGCAACATGCTACTATTTTTTAAAAATCGTCTATGGCGTGTGAAGAAGTCAAGTGATAAAAAAATATGGCGATTTGTAAAGAGCACTTTTTGGTTAAGGTTTTTTTTTTACATAGGCTGAATAAATCGTGTTTGCTGATATTATAGAGATGCAAATACATGTCTTATAAAGGAAAGTGTGTGACCTTCTAAACCCTACAGAGGCTTGAAAAATGAATGTTTAATTGCAAATTCTGGGAGTAAGAGCAACCATTAAATCCAGTGACAATTATATAATAGGCCCTCTCAACCTGTTATTAACTCCTCGTTAATTACTGCATAACTGTAA
This sequence comes from Pilaira anomala, assembly GCA_025716855.1. Classification (NCBI taxonomy): domain Eukaryota; kingdom Fungi; phylum Mucoromycota; class Mucoromycetes; order Mucorales; family Mucoraceae; genus Pilaira; species Pilaira anomala. The sequence continues at coordinate 403,566 of JAIXMQ010000013.1, read as the reverse complement.
AATAAGTATCTAATGTCTAGCAGAAGTTTTGTGGTTGAAAGAGTAAATAGTAGAAAGATTAAAATAAAAGTCCATATATCTAGAAGAAAGAGCGTGCTATACAGAAAAAAAAAAAAAAAAAAAAAGCAATGTCTTTATATTTTTTCTTGATTTCTTTCTTATCGATAGCTGTAGTTGGAGGCGATATAAAGCGGCGTTCACATTGTATAGCTCGACGTCATTTACTGGGACGACAAAACTGTGGTGTGTATAAAGTCAAGTGTGCAGACCTCCATTACTTTTTTTTTTTTTTTTTTTTTTTTTTTTTTTTGTTCCTTCCATATATATATATATTATATCCTGTCAGAAACGCAGTTTTTAAATGACCATTTGAATATATAGAACTTATGCTCACCGACTCAAGTTTAACAAATATACTCGTTGTGGTAAAAAAAAAAAAAAAAAAAAAAACATAACGAAAAAAAAAAAAAAAAAAAAGTTACCTGAAACTGATCAATTGATTCTCTTTCATGTATGTAGAGTGGCGTATCGCAAATACGTTATAGAGTTTATAACCAACACTGTACACGAGAAAATCTTATCAATTACTTAAAATGTACTCCAAACTATGATACTTCAAAAGATATATTGATGAAAGCATACACAACCTTAATATCTTCCAGTATACCTGCTTTTTGGCGAATCTCTTCCCAGTCAGCTGAACCGGGAAAAGACCTTGTTCTTGAACTTTGGGTATTCTGGTTCGATGAAAGACACACTGGTAAAATAGATGCAAGTGATGACCTGGACGACCTTGAAGGTAAACTTAAAGAAAGCTGAAGAATTGACTTTTTTTTAAAAAAAAAAAAAAAAAAACTGACAATAAATATGCAAATAGAGATTAAGGTGGGATCGTTTACTTGGGAAAACGCATACAGTACCATTCAATCTCCCACTGCATCACCTCTAGCTTCTTCAACCCAATCTAACGCTAGTACTCCAGTAACGGTCTCTGAAGAATACAAATTATTTATAAAGTCTATTCGAAACTTGGTTCACGTGTAAGTTGACCTTTTTTTTTTTTTATCATTATTATTTGCTCTTTGAACGTCAATGATGGTAGAAAGTCTAACCTAGGATAACTAGACAAATGAAAAATAAAGGTGCTTTCCCTTTAGGCAGTGAATTTTATATATTTCCAAATAGTGATCAAGATGTCATTGGGCACGATAAATCAGTTCAATCCAACTCACTCTATTTAACAACTTCTTTACTTTGTTGTTCTTATAATATTTATTTAGCAAGTACCAATTTAATCTTTCAACCTAATACACGTCGTATACGTATTCGACCCATTACAATTCAAACCATTCGTAACCGAGGCAAAAAAGGTACGTTATAAATAATTAGGAAGCGGGTGCTGTATACATATTAAATCGAAATTTGTAAAATATATATAGTGATTATCAGTCCTTCAGGAGAAACAGCTTATATTGCCACCAATACTTACTCTTTACCACAACAAATGGAAGACAACATATTAAAGAAATGGTCCTTATTATTAGATATACCCTATACCAATTTGATCCAACAACCACCTCCTTCACCACCAACTTATAAACATCATCACCCATATAATCATGCACAACAACAACAACAACAACAACAACAGCAACAACAGCAACAACAACAACAAAAGGCTTTGCCAAACTTGGTAGCAATTAAAGTATCACCAACGGATGAGACATTTTATTACCCGTCACGTCTTATTTTCATATCATCATCTTCTCGCTTATCACCAACTGCAATGGCAGGTATGAACGGACTTTTTGGTTTCAACCAAGGTTTTACAGAGGATCTGGGAGATAAATGGCATCGATCTGTCTGGAGCGAGAAAATTTCTAACTACTGGGAATACGCATGCCCTCGCGATACAACGATTACAACCGTACTTGACACTTTATCACTTGACACAAACACAAATACCATGCCAAATTTATTACAAAAAGCAATTAATGAACCTGTCATCGCTAGTCCACTCATGGCTACAAAATCAGTAGCTACTCCTGGTTCAGCAACAGGTTGTCAACGTAACGATTCTAGCATGACACCTAATTCATCTTTACCAGATGATGATGATACCTCGGTACAACAACAACAACATTATCAACCACAATATCAATTACAACAGCGTACAAAGGCAAGGTATCAATCTGGATTATCTTTAGTAGATTTCGCTTTGGCCCATTTCGCACTACCAAATAACACGGACGATCAATTACCAGAGTATCCCGAGTTAATAAGTACACCTATTTTACCTGTTGCGATAACCGATGATCTAAGTCCACAACCAAACAAGTTAAATCAAAATTTATCCGCCAAGAATATGACAATTGAAGCACATCCTAATACTATAAACACAGTCTCTAATTCAGTCTATCAATCTCCACAGATGCCCAATCTTGAATTAGAGGCATTTGGAATTATTGAGAATATGGATGTAGATAGTATGGTATTAGACATGCCAAATCGATGGACAGACGACGGTATGGGCGATTTAGATAATTTTGATTTCGGTGTGACCGAAGAAGATTTCGACTTTTTTGAGTCTGGTCCAACACCTGCACCTGTGCCTCCAGCACCTACCACATTATTAGCTTCTGTTGACTCTCACACGTTTGTTGAAGATACAATGATGCTCGATTCATTAATTGATCAAGTGCCGCCAACGTTTACTGAATTCGATAATAAAGATCTAGTCACATTAGACGAAAAGCAACAACAGCATATACTAGATACAGAGATGGAAGACGAATTAACCCAGGATGTTTCTGTAACTCCATTAGAAGTCGGCATGGCACAGCATGACCCATTTTCACGTATGCAGCAACAGCAACAACAACAACAACAACAGCAGCAGCAGCAGCAGCAGCAGCAGCAGCAGCAGCAGCAATCCGTGTTTATCATTCCACCATCCGATACTTCATTTGTTCCTCCTCAATTTGCTCCGGTCAAAATAGACTTTATGGTAAACGACTCAAAATACGTCAATGGCGGTAAATTTACATACGAACCAAATTTCCCTCACGCAAAACGAAAGTCAAACGATTATCAGCCAGATTATGTTCCTTTGATTCGTAAAAAGAAATCCGATAAAAGAAAATCATCTAAACTACTATCGAGTACGACTGAACATGATCCACAAGAAGACTTGAATCGATCTACTTTAAAAGCTGCAACCCTAACCACCGCTTCATCTACTACTAGTACAAGCACCAGTACTACCGCTAGTAGCAGCCATACAGAAGAAAGCTCAACTGAAGAATCTGAATCAGAAAGTGAGAGCGAAGATGAAAGTCAACGTGTTTCACGTACTTTGAAGGCATTAATGCGTGCACAAGATAAGTACTTGTATTCGTTCATTAGTACGGCACCTCCACGTACAATAAAGAATCGCGTATCAGTAGAAAAAATGGTGATGGATTACGATAGTCCGTTCCCACGCACAGTGGCAAGCAGTATAATTCACTTGAGCTCTAAAAAGAACATATCGGAGACAGAGGAGACAAAAGCATTAGATTATTTATGTCAACAAGCTGTTATGGGTGGGTACCCATTTTCAGGTGGTATTGAGTCGATGTCTTCCAACGGATTTGAGGCCAACGAAGGTGAATCTGCAAAGATCTTGGTCGCAAGAAGAAGAAACTTATTACAAAAGTTTAATGGAGGTAATAACAATAATTTTTTTTTTTTTTTTTTTTATTTATACAAAGGATTTATGTACTTACAAATAAAGTTTATTAGACACAATTCATATTCCTTCTACACCAAACGATGTAGATTATATGACTCAAAATTTCAAAAACGTTTTAGCGGATATATTCTATCAAAGAAAAAATACGGATTTAAATGATATGTGTATTGATCAATTACCTTTACCTGTTTCTGTCACTGTCAAAGGACCATTAAATGTTCAACAATATTACGATTTGTCAGGTAAAAAGCTTTTTTTTTTTTTATATTCAATTTATTTAAACTATTTTCTAACTCCCGCCCCCGCCCCCCTCACACACAATAGAAACAAATCAAACACACTCTAAATACGGCAAATATCAAGTCAAAAAACGTCGACCTGCTGAACCCAATCTCGACACACTACAACCACCTAATATCACCATCAGCCGGCAAGAAGACTTTATAGAAGGCCCTTCAAATCTAATCATGTTTTGGGAGAAATTACGCCTGGAACCATACTCTAGTAAAAAGCACATTAATTATTTCGTCGTTTACCCAAGGAACGAGTCAATTGAAAATAGTGTCACCCATTTCTTTAAGGGCTTGAGTGCCTTGTATGAGACTTGTCATTTAGGTGTTCATCATCCTGGTAATACGGGTCTTTATCGTAAAGGTCTTGTTCCTGTTTCATTACTTCGTAAGTAAATAGAAAAAAAAAAAAAAAAAAAAGAACACGCGAACTACTTAGTCATACTTAATACTACCTTACTCCCATAGCTCAAGTAGAAGATGAATCAATGGACGAACGGCAGTTAAGAAGTTATGTAGCCGAGTGTCAAACTTTAGGTTCTGTATTAGGAGGCTCTATGGCCGAAAACGTACATACAGTCATCTACATGGTGAACCCTGCTTCTCACTTGGGCTCTAATTTAGACCTTAGTGGATGCTTTAATAAACTAATGATTGCATTTAACGCTGCATCCATGAGCTCAAGAATTACTGAAAAGTCACGTCCAAGGCTTGCACTTCAACTTGTCCCCATTGAACACATATTACGTTCCACATCCTTTGGTGGTTGCCTCAAATTTGGGTTAAAAGAAATTGCATTCTCAGTATACAGCAAGTGTCACGCAGTCGTGGGCAGGCACCACCATGCTATAAAAACCGGTATAACAGAGGATACAAGGCCCGTGACAGAAATGTACGCTCCTGCCTTCATCTTATCTAAACCTTTACCTACCTCTATTCCATTTAAACTGAAGAAGCCAGCATTGAATGCATTTCCTGATATCCTTGAATCTCACGCTGTACTACATATGGGTTACTGTTTTAGTTTTGATAACAGGTACATGATTATTGTTTGGACTGATAATCGTGGCGAACTTGTAGAGTTTTCTGTCCTTGATAACCAACCTTTTAAACTTCCTTTAACGACTGTATTTGAAGAAGCTTGGGCAAAGACCAAAGAAATTTCGAAACGTGCTGGATTTGCTTGGACAATTGTCATTGCTAAAATAGGTCTACTGTTTCAAGATGAGTTACAAGCTTGGATTCAATGTATCTCCTCTGAAGATAAAGTAGCTATTGTCAGTCTAGATATCGAGTCTTCATTATATGTCAGTCCTACTTCGGATTTACGAGGTATGAATGATACATCAAATCCCTCTGATACACTGGGTAATACCAGCGCACATAATATGATGAATGCAACCACTACAACCACTACTGGAAATAAAAAAACAAGTGCAACGGGATTAGGATTGACAAAGGCGTTATTGTTAAATCATCGCGTTGCTTATTCCAATAAACGAGAGCGTGTATCAAACGGCGTACTTGGCATAGATCCTGTTTCTGAAGTAGAAGATTGGATGATACCCTTAGCAAGTGGTTATATGATTCATACAGCTCCCGTAACCGAGAATCCTAACACCGAATTGTTCAACTGCGATCCACTTGTGATAGAGGTAACATATTATACAACTACATAAAAAAAGGTTAACAGATACTAATATGATATAATAGATCCATTTATCATTTAATCAAACCAACCATTCTGCCTATAGCACATTAAGAGATATCATCAAGAAATACCACGCTCTTTCCTATGTGAATGTGATGCCATCCAATAGCAATTGTCTTCCAATTCATCTCGCTCTAGTAGAAAGACTTTCTCGTATATTACTTGTTAATACATAATCTTATATATTTCTCCTCTTTTTTTTTTTTTTTTTTTTCTTGTATCATTCCGTATTTATATTATTATTCCTTTGCTGTGTACAATGTTTTCATCAAAAATAAACAAAGTTATTTTTATCATTTAATACGTCATATTCCCATGAAAATTTTTTTATTTTCTTTTTTCTCTTGCGATTAAAAGATATCCTGCAAATCGAGAGCCGAAAGCTTTATCAATCAGAAGCCGTTTTATCTGGTACAAAGTGAGCACAGAAGCCCTTGGTTCTTTAGTTCGTATTTGAAACTCGGTGTGGTTTTATAAAAGGTATTTGCTTTTTTTTTCTTTGCTTTTCTTTTTTTTTTTTTTGGTTACTCATTCTTTTTTCTGTGTTTTAGCGTCTTATTTTGTGAATGAAAGAAATCCTGTAAATCGAAAGCCGTAAGCTTAACAAGTGGAGGCCGTTTTGTCTGGTACAAGGTGAGCATAAAAGCTCTTGGTTCTTTGATTCGTATTTGACTGACGGAAAACTCGGCGTGGTTTTATAAAAGGTATTTGCCAGCTAACTAGCTTTTATCTTTTTTTGGTTTACTCATTCTTTTTCTGTGTTTTAGCGTCTTATTTTGTGAATGAAAGAAATCCAGCAAATCGAGAACCGTTTGATTATCAAACGGAAGCCGTAAGCTTAGCAAGTGGAGGCCTTTTTGCTTGGTACAAGGTGAGCATAGAAGCCCTTGGTTCTTTGATTCGCATTTGACTGACGGAAAACTCGGCGTGGTTTTATAAAAGGTATTTGCCAGCTAATTAGCTTTTATCTTTTTTTTGGTTTACTCATTCTTTTTCTGTGTTGTAGCGTCTTATTTTGTGAATGAAAGAAATCCAGCAAATCGAGAACCGTTTGATTATCAAACGGAAGCCGTAAGCTAAGCAAGTGGAGGCCTTTTTGCTTGGTACAAGGTGAGCATAAAAGCCCTTGGTTCTTTGATTCGCATTTGACTGACGGAAAACTCGGCGTGGTTTTATAAAAGGTATTTGCCAGCTAATTAGCTTTTATCTTTTTTTTGGTTTACTCATTCTTTTTCTGTGTTGTAGCGTCTTATTTTGTGAATGAAAGAAATCCAGCAAATCGAGAACCGTTTGATTATCAAACGGAAGCCGTAAGCTAAGCAAGTGGAGGCCTTTTTGTCTGGTACAAGGTGAGCATAGAAGCCCTTGGTTCTTTGATTCGCATTTGACTGACGGAAAACTCGGCGTGGTTTTATAAAAGGTATTTGCCAGCTAATTAGCTTTTATCTTTTTTTTGGTTTACTCATTCTTTTTCTGTATTTTAGCGTCTAATTTTGTGAATGAAAGAAATCCAGCAAATCGAGAACCGTTTGATTATCAAACGGAAGCCGTAAGCTAAGCAAGTGGAGGCCTTTTTGTTTGGTACAAGGTGAGCATAAAAGCCCTTGGTTCTTTGATTCACATTTGACTGACGGAAAACTCGGCGTGGTTTTATAAAAGGTATTTGCCAGCTAACTAGCCTTTATCTTTTTTCTTTTTTCTTTTTTTTTTTTGGTTTACTCATTCTTTTTCTGTGTTATAGCGTCTAATTTTGTGAATGAAAGAAATCCAGCAAATCGAGAAACGTTTGATTATCAAACGGAAGCCGTAAGCTAAGCAAGTGGAGGCCTTTTTGTTTGGTACAAGGTGAGCATAAAAGCCCTTGGTTCTTTGATTCACATTTGACTGACGGAAAACTCGGCGTGGTTTTATAAAAGGTATTTGCCAGCTAACTAGCCTTTATCTTTTTTCTTTTTTCTTTTTTTTTTTTGGTTTACTCATTCTTTTTCTGTGTTATAGCGTCTAATTTTGTGAATGAAAGAAATCCAGCAAATCGAGAACCGTTTGATTATCAAACGGAAGCCGTAAGCTTAGCAAGTGGAGGCCTTTTTGCTTGGTACAAGGTGAGCATAAAAGCCCTTGGTTCTTTGATTCGCATTTGACTGACGGAAAACTCGGCGTGGTTTTATAAAAGGTATTTGTCAGCTACTAATTAACTTTTTTTTTATTTTTTGCTTTACTCATTCTTTTTCTGTATTTTAGCGTCTTATTTTGTGAATGAAAGAAATCCAGCAAATCGAGAACCGTTTGATTATCAAACGGAAGCCGTAAGCTTAGCAAGTGGAGGCCTTTTTGCTTGGTACAAGGTGAGCATAAAAGCCCTTGGTTCTTTGATTCGCATTTGACTGACGGAAAACTCGGTATGGTTTTATAAAAGGTATTTGTCAGCTAATTAGCTTTTTTTTTTCTTATTTTTTCTTGGTCTAACGTTTTTTGAGTGAAAAAATCCTGTAAATCGAGAGCCGTAAGCTTTACCCAACAGAAGTCGTTTTGTCTGGTGCAAGGTGAGCACAGAAGCCCTTGGTTCTTCAATTCGCATTTGACTGATAAGGAACATGGTGTACTGTTTGTCAGCGTATTAACGGTTATTTTATTTGCTTCACTCGTCGTTTTTCTGTTTGTTATTCTCCATGACAATTCCATTGTGGCTAGTTATGCAAGCTAAATCAAGCAAAGCCGCTTCCTTCACGCTGTATCCGTAACTTCAAAATTGTTGTAACGCCTGGCAATCCGACGTTACTATTTAATATATCTTCTCTGAACCAGTTGGGATCTCATAAATAACTGTTTTCTTTTCATGTTGAATAAATCTTCAGCCTACTTTTAGCGCAAAGCCGTCAAGGCTGTTCTTAAGCATTAAGGAGCCACAGTATACTGCTGTTTTAAACTGCTGTTGTTTTTCTTTTATTTTTTTATTTTTTTTTTACCTTATTTGAAATGAGCAACAACTTTTTTTATAATGATGGACGAGGGAACATTGCTAATGAACAAGGAAATGAGGCAATCGATTATGAGGAAGAGATGAATCCTTTCAAGGTTAGATCTTTATTGACTGCTTCTCGATACTCACGATGTTATTTCGAGCTTGTGCCTTTTATTTGGCAGTTCCCATCAATTATTTTTACCTTTCGGCCAATCATTTTTATGAAACTGACAATTATTTTTGTGAAAATGCATAGGTTTGACTGTGTGTACAGTAATAATTTACATCAATAATTCACAACTGCAAAATCTGATAACCTTAAAATACAACTTTTACTGCAATTCACGCGCTTTGTCTCGTTTATAGCCCAGTCCTCTTCCCAGTATCTATATCTCTGTTTTCTTTCTATATGTACTTTATTGGTTTTTTTTTTCAGTTCTTTTTATAAAAATTGAGGAATACGGGGGGAAATTGCTTTTCTGAAAATATACGTTTTTTTTTGAGTCCTCAAAATAAACCATCTTTTTTTCTTCTTCTTCTACAAGTAATTTATACAATTCTAGGAGCGAGTGAAACAGCCTTCATCCAATTCTTGGTTCTTAATTCAGCTGCGACAACACCCAACACACGGGTTCCAAGAGGTTCTTTCTTTAAATTTAATAAAATACATGCATTATCATCAAATCGAATCGTACGACCATCAGGACGAGACATTTCCTTCTTGGTACGAACAACAAGTGCGTGACGTACATCACCCTTCTTTACTTTTTGTGCTGCTGCTTGAGTACCTGCGATGCTAGGGTTGATAGGTCTGGCACGCTTAACGACACATACAATTTCGTCACCTACAAACATAAGTTGACCCTTGTCAAAAAATTTCGTTTATTTTAATATATCTCCACTTATCTCGACATACCTGCTCTAGCAAAACGTGCACCACTCATAACTTTAATACATTCGGCAAGAATGGCTCCAGAGTTGTCAATGACGTTAAGTGTACCCTTCAATCCAATCATGGTTTATATAGACTTTGTTAATGAGAAAGAGAGAGAGGAAAAAAATAAAAAAGAAACCCTTCTGGGGGGAGGGGGTTTTAACATCAAATAGAGTCACAATTATGAAAAAAAAAAATGTCAATTCTGATTAAGGAACCGACTTCTCCTTTTTTGTTCTTCTTCTTTTTTCCTTTTTTCTCTTCCAACAAGTTATTAAATATGACACAGTTTGCTCTTATTGTGGCAGCTACAGAAGAACTCGGTATTGGTGTATTGAATAACTTACCATGGCGTATTCCAAAAGATATGGCATTTTTCAAGCACGTAACTTCAGTTATTCCTAAAGAACTCGAAAATCAACCTGTTCAAAACGCTGTAATTATGGGAAGAGTTACTTGGGAATCGATTCCTACCAAGTTCCGTCCACTTGACAATCGTTTTAATATTGTTGTATCTAGAAATCCTGATTATGACTTGTAATAACTAAACAAACTAATCGCATACGATTTTTACGATCTGACAATAAGTTGTTTTTTTTTCTTTTACTCGATAGGAAACTTGCGGATCCAATGGATAAAAATACAGTTCTTGTAGATTCATTAGAAAAGGCCTTTGAAGCAATCGACCCTAAAAAACATGCCAGAACTTTTGTTATTGGAGGGGCACAGATGTATAAATTAGCTATCCAACATGCCAACTGCTCACATATTGTTTTGACCAGAGTCAAATCAAAGATAGATTGCGATACATTTTTTCCTGTCATTGATGAACAACATTACCGTTTAGGTAGTCATCAAGATCTTGAATCCTATGTGCAAAAAGACGTTCCTGAAGGTATACAATCCCATAAGGACTTGGAATATGAATTTACATTATATGTAAGAAAATAAAATAAGTTTATTATTTAAGACTTGCAACACTATCTGCAATGACATTTAATAAAACGGGTGCATACCGTTTTACCAATATAGACACAAATGCAATCGCAACAGGTGGTCCAGCATATTCGTAGAACCAAGTGAATACAGACGGTTTAATCTTTTTAACCATATTCTTGACTTGAGTTTCCAATTGTTTTAAATCACTTGAATTATCAAGCACAATATCTGCCTTTTCTACTTTTTCTGACATGGGCATTTGTGATTTCATGCGTTGTATAGCTTGTTCTTCAGTTAAGTTATCTCGTTTTTTTAATCTCTGTAATTGCAATATTTCAGAACTATCATTTACTCGTTAGTCTTTATGATACTTATTCACATGAAATAATACTTTTTTTTTTACCAATATACAACAACTGTCATACTCATAAATCGATCCAATTTACTCTCTATTAACAATGGTACATCAAAGATAACAACGTCTGCTCCTTTAATCCAATATAAAAATGCTTGTTTAGCCATTTCCCAACGAACATAAGGATGTGTACAACGATTCAATATCTTTCGTTTCTCGGGATCTTGAAAAATAATCTGTCCAAGTTTAGGTCGGTCAAGAAATCCGTCTTCTAAAAACACTTCATCTCCAAAGTGTTGTCGAATAAGTTGGTTTGCTTTTCTTCCTGGCTCAACTATCTCTCTTGCTATCTTGTCTGCGTCTATAATAGGTAAACCTTGTTCTGCCAAGAGACGCGAAACGGTCGATTTACCTTTTTTTTAAAAATAATAATAATAATAAAAATAATAGTTATTGTATTGTCCTTCATTTTGTTTAAAGAGAGAATAATATTGAATATAAACCTGTGGAAATGCCTCCTGTTAACCCAATGAGTTTCATTCAAACGAATATAAATACCAATAAAAGAGTTAAAAAAAACCTTTACAAAAGATGAAAATCAATCGGTCTCTGAATAAATACTTGTGAAAGAAGCATGACAAGAAATTCTTGTACACATGTATAAAGTATTTTGTAATGGTCTATTGTATTATACAAATTCAAGATATACATTCCCATTAGACTTCTTTGGGTCTCATAACAGAAATTCTCAGTTGTTATCATAAAAGTAGAATATAAACTCGCATTTATGAAACAAATGCATTGCGATTGATATCAAAAGGTTTGATTTCGATTATTATTTGTATATTTATATGTATGTATCACTTAATCTTACACATAAAAAGCTTTATAATTAGTAGTTACGAAAGATTTGATTATTACTGTACCCTATTCATTTTATATTTAGGAGGAAAAATACATACGAGCACCATATTTGCGCACTATATTATCTCGCGTACCATTTTTAATCCTAAAATTAAAGACATGATGCAGGTATTTGTTTTATAGTATCTGATTAAGGGCTGGTTGTCTTTTCACTTTATATCTTTTTTTATATATATACCATAATAAATCTTCCTTGTCACTACTATCTTAGTCTCATCTTTGATCACGTACGTTATCCCGACCAGATATTGTATCAAGGAGTAAATAACTTTGAAACCTGCATAACACATGTTTTCAGTGGTAAAATATATTGAAGCTTTAATAACTTTATCAGAAAAAAAGTCTACCAAATTTCAATAATAAAGAAGGATTCCATCAGCGTCACACATTTTTTTCTCTGTAGTAACTTTGAGAGAACTAAAGCTAGCTGCCTTGACGCCTTCGTATACCACTCTTTTGGTGCCCGTGCCTGTGAAAAAAAAAAAGGTGCGTATCTTTCTCCAAAAAGAAACAGCGGATGAAGGAAATAGAAGAAAGTAGTATTGCAGAAGCTGCTTATAATTTCAATAACAAGTTACCTTCTTTATTAAAAGACAAGTTTAATTTGGGTAATTACACTATAACCTTCGATCAGCAAGTTAGTAATATTGAAACAAAAGGCGATGCAGGTATGGCAGTTTAACAGTTAGGTGAGTACTTTCTTGAAACTGGCATGGTATCACCAAATGGTACATGGCTTCTTATTACACAGCTGGAAGTTTATTTGACAGAAAAACCTAATATGGACAATTGCAGCACTAATTCTATTGAAAATAAAAGTAATGAGCATCAACAATACCCGGTCATCGCTGTTGATAGAATGAACGCTAATTCGAGCTCATATTATCAAGTAAAAAAAATTTCATACATAACAAATTTGAATTTCTTGTTACATACCGGAGCGGTGGGTGGTCAAAATACCGATAGATTCAACTGTTATTTTGGGAATCTTTATAGCCCCAAAATGTTTTTACCAGAAGAAGGGTTGGATAATTCTTTATCTCGAGAAAAAGGTTACCTCTTTCAGAAATATAAAACTTCTCTAAAACTTTGCGAAAAGGCAAGCCTCTACGGGTGGGCTTTTAAGTCTTGGATTACACGCCTGTGAGTCATTCGGTTCTTACAAGCATAAAGAAGCTAACGATTATTACTCTATTGCACCATACTTGTTGAAGACCCATTCTCTTGGTAAAATACCAGTAGAAATGATTGATGTGTGCAAGAAAATATTAGATAAAGTTGGATTTCGGAAGGAGATAAAAGTTATACATTATTGTCAATTATAGTGCATTTTACATACATACAAACCATTTAATTTTATTAACAAAATAATTTAGTAAGAAAATCTTCAGAGATGACATAGATCCATCCATCAAAAATGCAGTGATTATCAAACTAAAACAAAGCCAGAATACTTCTGACTTTTATACATCATTTATCTATGATAGTACACCTAATGATACTGAAACTAAGAAGTTCAACTTTTTAAGCACAAGGCAGCAATGTAGTTTTTATTGAAGGATCTGAGGACCTTGTATCGTAACCATCTCTATCGAAAAGTCAAGGACTAAAATGACAGGAGAGTAAAAGCCTTTTTAAAATTTTAGTTATATTTTGTAAATAACTATTACATAATAAAGACATTCCTATCTTCAAAAACCTTAAACAATAGTAAGTTGATAACTACAGGTTTTTTGCTTTTTTCTTATTTTGTGTATCAACACATCTGGGTTGATACAAAATTTTGTATCGAATTACACGTCTTCCGCTTTAAGCTATCAATCCTTCTAGTTAACACATTTTATTTAGACTGTATATCAGCGTCACTGAGATCAATCAAGCTTCAATAGAGCTTCTTTCCTTCGAAATAGTTACCTCCACATAGATTTCTTGAGAAGGACATACTGTCAAAGAAAGGCACAGGATTGATAGTGATATAGGTTCGATTGTTGTTTGTTGGAACTTAGTTAAAATACCAGATGCTCCCGAAAGAGAAATTTCAGGTTGAGCTCTTTTATTAACATCGTGTATTTAAACGCAAGAATAACAATCCACGATCAATTTGATCGTTTGCACGTTTGCAAACGTCAAGGCATTCGTCAATAGTAGTTACTTATAATTCTCATGCTATTAACAAATCCTTTTTTTTAAAAAAATTAAGGATAACTGCTTTAGTATATATTGTATAACTTCATGGCAATCAATTTCCTTGACCATTATGACTCATTTATAGATGATGCCATACTAGTAATCATGCATGTATATCGGCACTGAGGCAACGTGAATGTATTAAAGGATGATTTTATAAACAAAGTAAGCGCATAATGGCTTTATTTATCTTATTTCTCCTTCATATAATCTACAAACTACATGTGTAGATCATATTAGTTATATATCCCTTTTCAATTTTACTATTTTTATGTACCTCGTCAATCAGAATAGGCCATGCACCTTCTGAATCATAAGTTTTCATATCCAAATCCTTTTGGCTTATAAAATCAAGAAACTAGTGTATGTATATGTTTGTGAGTTATACATAGTTTTTTTTTTCATGCAGTTATATATAAAAAAATTTACCAAATTCCAAGTATCACGAGAAATAGCTTTTCCATGTTTTTCCTTTTTTTTTTTAAAAAAAAAAAGGGGGGAGATAAATTTTACATATCCACATCAAAAAAACACGATAATAAAGTATAGATTCCTTTTACCTCTAAAAATTTGATCCATTCATCTAATAAGCTGAATCTGTTAGTCAACAACAATCTCCACAATTCAGTAGCGGCTTCTAACGCTACAAATAATCAAGTCAGTCTATATCTATGTTAAATTAACTTTTTGAATCTTAATCATTACATAAACTCTTTTGTCCTGTTTGTCTTCCTAATAAAAAGGCATAATTATAAACCTTTTTAAATCCTTGATCTGTTTGATATTGATCTTTCAAAGTAGTTTCTATCGCGTTTTTTAATTTATCAATCGTATCTGCTTGTAATTCAGCACACCCTTTTGTAAACCCTTCAAGCGTGAATTCTCCCATGGTTTCTGAGCCTAACTGGTTAGAAATCAAGAGAAATTCAAGTTGAGTGGGTTCAATGTCGAGATCGTGGCATAATTGCATTGTACCATCTACAGTTATTAAATCCTTTTTCTGTGCATCTGATAAATAAAGGGGTTGTCAGATATACAAGCATATAAAAAAATAAGCAAGGTAAACTTTTACCTTTATACTTATCAAATAAAGCTTTGATTTGTGGAGAGTTATTGACTCTAGGTTTTTGTTGATCGTAAACATTATTAAGGGCGGCATGAAGGTCCCAGTTACAAGATCTTAATATCCGGATACTGTCCTTTTCACTAAAGATAATAGAAAGTTTAAGTATCTAGTTTCCTCACTGGCTTTCTTTCTTTCTTGCTTACCTCAATTGAGCAACGGTCATCAACTGCGTTACTCTTTCCGACTGTTGACGCTAGGTAACATATTATTATTTTTTATTTCTAGTCAGTTCTCTACGTTCTCTTAATATTTCAAAAAAGTTTTTTTTTTTTTATTTGCAAAAATAGTTGAATATTTACTAATAATGTTCTATTTGACATTGAATAACAAAAAAAAGTTGTGTGAAGAAGAAGAAGAGGAGAGGAGAGGGGCAAAAACAGCGGCGTTTATAAGATAAAAAAGATATTGAAATTTGGTGATTTCAAATGATGAATGAGTGATGGAAAAAAAAAACCACCCCGGGGTTGTAATACATTATTAGGGCTAAAATAATATTTCTTTTTCCCTCAGTTTTTTTTAAATACTTTCAATAGCGTTTTTTATATTTTTATTATTATGTATAGACGTGTCTTTGTGAATTTGAAACCTACCCAACGTGGCTACGTTGGTCTCGCTTTCGATCAGCAACAAAAGAAAGAAGGCATTGAGACCATTAATCGTTCTTTGAAATCCTTTCAACATACAGTTAATGGACCTACCAGTACTATTTCAGAAGTTGGCAAAGGTAAAGAAAAACGTACACGCGAAAAAGTTTATATGAACTTTGATTTAATGTATTTTTTTTTTTTTTTTTTTTTTTTTTTTTTTTGGCTGTAGATATTGATATGGAAAATGAAAACGATCCAATTTTTGAAGTAGTATCTTCTGGTGTTGGTAAATTATTTTGATATTTTATTGTTTTGGGACAACTCAATAGTAACCAGTTTAAATTTTTATTAGGATCCGCATTATTGGTTAAAGTAGGGCAAATTATATATTATTTTGATAGGATGCAGACTGATGTATAAAAATTATTTAGTTACCTCCCGATTCAGAGATTACAGCTGTTACTGGATCTACTTTAGGTTCATCTACCCGAGTTACTTCCAAGTTAGCTCTTGATAAAAGTACAGTAAAGGCTGTCGGTAGTAGATTAGTTGGTGATGCCATGTTCTATCAAAAAGTAGGTCTCAATGATGACATTTTGAATTCAGATAAATAATAACAAATTATATCTGTATTAGTATTCTACAGAGAAGGTAGCAGGTGATATCTTATTAGCTCCTCAACGATTGGGAGAAATCAACACAATTCAACTCAAGAGTAGCGCCAAATATATTTTACGACGTGATGCATTTTTAGCAAAGACAGAGAAAGTAACATTTGATTTAAGCTTGAATAAGGGAAACGTTGTAAGTATAGGATGGAAAATAAGATGGAATTTAGGAAAAATTGTAATTTAATATGGAAAGCAAAATTTAGGGTTTGTTAAACAAGTTGATTCATACTGTCAGTGGACCAGGTACATTAGCTATTAGTCATTATGGTGGTCTTTATCGTATTTCACTTGCTGCAGGAGAGGAATATCAAGCCAATCCTCGCAATTTGATCATGTGGGATAAACGTACCAACCCAACTCGACTTCATGCTAAAAATGTCGTTGTACCTTCTCCTCGATCTAAGCTTAGACAATATGAAGTGATTAGAAATATTGTTGATAGTCCATCTCTTCAACCAAAGCTGCAATATATTGATAGCCTTTCAAGATCTCTTCGTAATTTTATGATGGGTACACCTGTAAGAAAAAAATTCTTATTTTTGTTATTTTTTAAACATGCTAATTTTTTTTTTGATTCAATAGGATTTTGTTAAATTAAAGGGTCCAGGAGATTTCTATTTAGCTTCTCGTGTTGAACCTCGATTTGAAAAATCAAGATTGTTAAACGCTTTAGCAGCAGCTAATGACTCTGCTTCTCAATTATTCGAAAACTCTTCTATTTTCCCTCATCCTTCTCCTGAAAAAGATACCTTTGTTGATTATGCTAAAAAGAAGCACCCTGGCTTTGCTCAAAAATCTACTGATGGTTTCCCATCTTGTTATGCTCAAGTAGGTCCTAACGGCGTTGTCGCATTCATTCCTGCTACAAGAGATGAAAATAATGCGTAGATTTGTATTATAATTATTTCTAATTTAAAAAAATAAAATTAAATAAAGAGAGACGGAACTATTTTTTTTTCGCAAACACTTCTGTCAAAAATCTTTTATTGTTCACCAATATTCAAT
Organism: Pilaira anomala; assembly: GCA_025716855.1. Taxonomy (NCBI): domain Eukaryota; kingdom Fungi; phylum Mucoromycota; class Mucoromycetes; order Mucorales; family Mucoraceae; genus Pilaira; species Pilaira anomala. Next base: position 386,142 of record JAIXMQ010000013.1, on the reverse strand, counting down.
TATCTTTTTAGTGTAATAAACGCCAGTTGCAACAGAGCAAATAGCCATAGTCACTGGAAAAGGTTTTGATGTTTTGAGTGCTTTAGGAACCATACTCGTCGCCATAATAAGAGAGGCAGCAAGTGCAGTTTCATGGCCATATTTTTTGTTTTCTTTAATAGTGTATGCTGCAACTCCATATAAAGCACCAACACCTACACCCGCTACAAGTGATGGTAAAGAACGTGTACGCGTATATCCAGCAATTCCACTATCCAAAAGGGTTAGATGTTTCGAGTCTTATTGTTTATTTGTCCTTACCCTGCCGTACAAAGTGCTGTCATAAAGTAACTAGGATGCTCACTCATGATATAGAAATAAATAAATAAAAAGGGAAAAATGGAAATTTTTTTTAAACGCCCTCTCTTTTTCTACTTAACATTCTTGTGACACCTTATAAAATTTTGTCTTCTAATAAAAAAAACACCCTGAATTCAAAAGTTTTTGAAGCGCTTAGCAGTTTACGTAAGTGGGATTTACAATGCAACAAAAATAGCATCTTTAGTAAAAAAAAAAAAAAAAAAAACTGAGATAGCTTATACTGTATAGCCATCGTGAATTCTCCTACTAGACGATTATATTACCCCATAAAGAGATCCAGAGGAAGAGCTTAGACTATCAGACCCAGTTCATGCAGTACAAACAATCCAAACAAATATGATATTAGTCACTTTTAATCTTCTTCGTCGACCGATGCATTCATTTCCAAACTTAAATTATTTGAGTCGAAACTAATGGGATGAATTGGATTTTGATCCAAAAACAAGCCTAGACGGAGACACGCGTTTTATTTTTCGTATGCAATTCCATCGGACCTTTGGATTCAATTTATTTCTTATATATATGAGAAGCTTGATTTTTATCTACTTTCAATATTAATTTTTCTCTGACATAAACCGAGTACTTTCACGATTTATACGAGGTCCAGATTGTTACAATGCATTAAAGATAATGTATGTACGTCGTAATTGTGTATTTGATGAGTACAGCATGTTTGATTTGCCCAGCTGTACTGTTCGAATTATCTGAGCGACTTCAACATTGTTTTTCTGAATTACTCCTTGCCACTGTTTATTTCGTTACACCTGCTGGACAGATACTTACACAAAGGGACAAAGCTATATGGATTAATATGCCATTCACTAACTTCAGTCTACTTCAATTTATATCCCTGAATTATTTCTATGGTGGCTATACCTCTAGTTCAATTTAAGAATTCAAAAGAAAAGCAATGTATTTGGTTACTTTGTTGGAACAGGGTCTCGTAGTTTCTCTAAATCCTCAGAAGCCGAGTATTTACAATCATTAGAATAGAATGGCAATGCATTGATTGTAACTATTCACTGCTCTGATTTAAAATCTCTTACATTTACATACACTAAACTTTAATATCAAAATTAATTTTTACAGAAATGATCTTGAATGTACACGTCGAGACATTGGTCAAATCAGATAACCTAGAAATTAATTTATCTGGCTTTTTTATAGCACAAAGTAAGTAATTTTTTTTTTCTCTACTCTTTTATCAAATATATGTACGTGATTTAAAGTTTTTGAAAAGCTTTTATTTTCTTCTGATTTTCGATTTTAAGGTTTCGACAGAGAAAGTTATAATATAACTCTCTCAAATCCTTCGCATTTATACGGTTTTCACCTTTGAACAAAATAACATCATATTTGAAGCATCGTTTTTTTTCTTTTTTTTTTTTTTTTTTTTTTTTTTTTGCTGATGCTCATCATAGTTAAAAGCTTTTTTTTTAACTGATTTAAGCATGTGTTCCCGTCGTACTAGTAATATTGTTTTGTGTAGAATTAGGTGTAACCTAATCTGACAAGTTTACTCTGTTTGAGACAGCTATAGGAGAGAGAAGAGAGAAGCTAGATATAAACGTATATATTAATCCTCGATATTATAGAATACCAACAACAATAACAACAAAAAGGCTCATATCTCTATCCCCTTTCTATAAAAAGAAGTTAGAATATCGTTAATAAATATACCCTTCATATTGTAAGACATATTCTTCTTTTTTTGATTTTACATATTATGTCTTTCTTTTTTTTTTTTTTTTATCTTAGCTTGAAGAAATAAAAAGAGTGGTTTAATAAATTTTCTTTTAAAAGAAAAGGTTTAAGAAAATATTCTTCTCATAATTCATTCATATAATGATATGTTCAAATATATACAACTTGTTATTATAAACGAAATGCCTAAAAACCATTATCTCGGTGTTTCATTTTGTACGCATGAACACAGGGAAATCACTTGAACAAAAAAAAAAAAAAAAACTCTACCAATGGCTGACCGTTCTGCGTCATTGTGTACACGTACAAAGAATGACATTTTTTGTTTACATTTATGATCTGTTTATTAAATAAGTGCTTACGTACACGCTTTTATACATAAAAAAAAAATCTGTATTTAATATTCGATTAAACTTTGTTTTCTAAATTTCTTTTTTAACTGCACACAATCTATACACTTGCTAACAAAAAAAAAATGCAAGAGAAAAAGCGTCAAAGATACATCTTTACTCAAAAAGCGGGGTAACTTTCATATGGGCCTTGAATTTGACATGTGAAAATCAAGAGTCAAAAAAGCGAGAGAAAATTTTGACAGTATAAAAAAAGAGCGATTTTTTTTTATTTATGTATCTTTTTTGTTTATATTCTTTATCTCTTTTTTTTCAACGCCCCCTTTTTTTTTAAAAAAAAAAAAAAAAAAGAAATAATGTCTAGCACTATAACAAAAGATAGACTTGCTGCAGTACAACAGCATTTATCTCCAGAACAACAACATGCTCGTGCTGTAGAGTAAGACACACACAAAACAAGAAAAAGAAAGTAACATATATGTTCAACGTTACTAAATACTTCTTTATAGTCCTGTTGCTAGTATGAATGAAGAGCGTGCAAAGGCAGTATTTAATATTCGGGAATTAACCAACCTCTTGGATGGTGGAGAAAAGAATACTTTGGTAAGATGATATACAAAAATTATATATTTATAGATTTACAATCCATATTAACTTTTCTATTTTTTTTTTTTTCTTTAACAGTTAAAAGAACGTTTCATGCAAGATTTTGAAAGAGACCCATTATTTAAAATGGACGATATCCATGATATCAGTAAAGATGAACTTCGTGAACGTACTATGGAAAAGGTAAACCCTTTTATAACCCCTTTTTCCCTTTTTTTTTTCTTTAAAAAAAAAAAAAGAAACATTAACCATCGTATCAAATTAGTTCCGTAGTTTAATCCATCACCTTTCAAACGAACCACTCGATATCTTTAAAAAACGTATGGAAATTGTAAGTCTTATCGATCCAGGCTTCTGGACAAGATTCGGTGTTCATTACGGTTTATTTGTCGGCGCTTTACAAAGTAATGCTACTTCAGGTCAACTAGGCTATTGGTTCCAAAGAGGCGCTTTATCACTTTCGGGTATGGTAGGTTGTTTCGCCATGACTGAACTCGGTCACGGATCCAACGTACCAGGTCTTGAAACGACAGCTACATTTGATGAAGCGTCTGATCAATTCATTATTCATACACCTACTGTGACTGCAACCAAATGGTGGATTGGTGGTGCTGCTCATTCTGCCACACATTCTGCTGTATTTGCTCAATTGATCGTGAAGGGTAAGAATTATGGTACGAAATGTTTTATTGTCCCTTTACGTGATCCCAAGACCTACCATACATTACCTGGAATTAATATCGGCGATCTTGGTAAGAAAATGGGTCGTGATGGGATCGATAACGGATACATTCAATTCACAAATGTTCGGATCCCACGTGGCTACATGTTGATGAAACATGCTAAAGTATCTCGTTCGGGTGCAGTCAAAGAACCTAAACTACAACAATTGACTTACGGTGCATTACTTCAAGGCCGTGTCGCTATGGTCGTTGATAGTGGTAACGTTTCTAAAAAGGCATTAACCATTGCTATTCGATATGCTGCAGTCCGTCGTCAATTCTCCAACTCAAAATCCGATATTGAAACCAAGTTATTAGATTATCCAATCCATCAACGTAGATTAATGCCTTTGATGGCTCAAACATTTGCCATGTTATTCACAGGGGCTGAAATGACTGCCATGTATAATACCATGATGGGTCGATTAGAAAATGCAAAACCGGATGACAAAGATTTAAATCAAGTATTAGAAATGTTAAAGGAGACACATGCCACTAGCGCTGGTTTAAAGGCTTTTTGTACCTGGAATTGTCTGAGTACAATTGAAGCATGTCGTCAAGCATGTGGTGGTCACGGGTATAGCGCCTATACTGGATTAGCTGGCATGTATCAAGATTTCGCTGTTCAATGTACTTGGGAAGGAGATAATACCATCTTGACTTTACAACTGGGTCGTTACTTGATCAGTAGTTATCGCGAAGCAATTAAGGGTAAGAAACTTTCACCTGGTGTAGGATATTTGAATCGATTAAACGAACTTCTCGGTAAGAAATCCAATCAAGAAGACATCTTTAAACCTGAGGTAATTATTGAAGCATGGCAAGTGGTATGTGCAAACGTTGTCAAGAACACAGCACTTGAATTTGAAAACTGTATCAAGCAAGGGTTAGATCAAGATGATGCTTATGAACAATGTTCTCAATCCAGATTATATGCAGCTAAACTTCATTCTTATGGTTACTTGTTCAATCGATTTGTAGATGGCGTTTCTAAAGTTCAAGGTAATTTGAAAGAGGTCTTGATGGATGTTTGTATATTGTATGGTCTTTATACGATAGAAGAGAACGCAGGTGCGTTTTTACAGTATGGTTATTTCTCTCCTGAACAAATGGATCAAATTCGTATCAAGACAAACGCACTTTGTGCTTCAGTTAGGGAGCAAGCGATTCCACTTGTGGATTCATTTAACTTGTCTGATTATATGGTAAATAGTCCTTTGGGTCGTGCAGATGGTAATGTATACGTACACTACTTTGATCAAGTCAAACGATCTAACCCACAAGGTCCTCATCCTTACTTTGACCGATTAATCAAACCATTAATTGAGCGTCCAATGGATCAAGATGAAGACGATGAAGAAGCTGGTTTAGAAGATGATGATGATGAAGAAGAAGAAGAATAGATTTTAGACAAATAATATATACCTCTTACATTACATAATAAACTTTTTTTTTTTTTTTTTTTTTTTTTTATGTAACTCAAATGGAAAATCTTTCATTTCCGAAAAACGGAACCAAACTTACTAAAGGAAAGTTTTACATTGTAGGACAAAAATTTAGATATAAAAAGGTGAGGCGTAAATTATTTTTTTTTTCTTTTTTTACTTTACACATACATACATAAAAATAAAAAAATGACTGTAGCAGCTCCTAATTCTTTCCCCTTGGGATATTTTTATATCATTTCTAAAATGAATGGTTTAGCTCTTGATATTGACAAGTCTGAACCCGTCAAGGTAAAAAAAAAAAGAAGAAAAGAAATAAGGGCTTTTTTTTTTTTTTTATTCTCGTCGTCCAAGTATATACTTAATAAATGAATATTTTAGGCTGGTTCCAAGATCGTTACCGCTGAAAAGATTGAAGACAGAGTGACAAGAGATAGTCAACTTTGGATTCACCAAAATGGTAAAGTAATGCAATACAGCATAAATACGTACTAGTCTCTTAATAATAATAAAAAAAAAACACGTAACTTGAATTAGGTTTCCTTACTAACAAGATGAGTGGTCTCGTTTTGGATGTTGGTAAATCCAAGTCTTTCATGGGTAAGAACTACACAGATTAACTTATTGGATAACTAAAAGTTATTCTTCATTAGCCATCTTCTCTGGTGAAGAACACGTCTATGTTGATAACATGAAGCATGAAGAACAAGTAAGTACATAAATCTCGGACCCCAACCCGACCCCTGAGTGTAACCTTCTTTTTTTTTTTTTTTTAAGGCCTCTGATCAAAGATTTGGTTACGACAGTGAACACGGTTATATTTATGTTATTCTCGAACCTCAAGAAGTAGTTGATATCCGTAAGAAAAAAGATGGTGTAGGAGCCACAATCATGATCTACCACCGTTCCGAGAAGCCCGAAGAAGGACTTAACCAACTCTGGGATTTCCAATTAGCTGATCCTCCACGTATTTTGGATTCCTCTGACGATGAAGAAGATGATGATAAATGTAACCGATTAAGATCTTGGTTTGGTAACTGGGGTGGTTGGGGACGTTCTGATAAAGATGCTGTTCTTAAGGAAAAGGAATTAAAGGCTGCTCATGAAAAGGTATATGAAAAGAAAAAGTCTCATTTAAGGTTAGTATAAAATTACATCACACTTTGGTATATTTAAAACTAAAAGTTTATAATTTTATTGTAATTAATAGTTATGAAGTCATTGCTGGTGCGGTTGCTGTACAAGCTGTACAAATGTACATGGAACAAAAGGAAGCAGATGGTGAGGATATTTACTTTAAGGGTGCTAAACAAGCTATTGCTGGTTACGCTGCCAAAGAAATGGTAAAGATGTTCATGGAACGTGGTACGGATGATGATGATGAAGATGATGATGAAGAACAAAAGGAAAAGAAAAAATCCGTTCTTCAAAACATGGCTGTTTCTGCTGCTCAAAATTACTTTGACATGAAGAAATAAAAAATATTGCGCTTTTTTTTTTTAAAAAAATAAATGTATTTTCCTTTTTATAAAGATCGACCGTTTTATTTTTTATAAGCCCACATTTATTTGCTTTAATTTTTCCAATCCCTTGTATCCATAGAAACTGAGGCTGTGCTTTTTTTTTTTTTTTTTTTTTTTTTTTCTTGTAATTAGCCTTTATTTACTGTAAAGACGCGTGCATATGTATACTCTGGTTAATTTGTATTACATTATCTCTCTAAAGTAGGAATATTGTGGAACCTGATGGTATTATTTAATGTGATACATACAACACTTGGCTTTTCCAAACAACCATACAAAGATCTGTCAACTATTTTTAAATGCCCTATTATACGTAAAAGACGTTTATAAGAATGCCCACCCTAACAAAAACTTAACCCAATCAAACGATGCTCTTAGCATGGAATAGTGTATTGAGAAAAAAAGTAGATGTAGCTCCAAGTCTTTGTCTTTTTAAAGGGTGAAATTCTCGAGATGTATATAGATACTTTGAAGACTCTATTGCAATCCGATATATACGTAAGCAGTTACAAACATAAGCTTAATTTTTGGTTGAGGTGCATTAAATGTAATCAGTTATCTCGTTCTAATTTCTCTTGATATTTAAAACTTTCTAACAATCATTATATAACTAGGTCAATTTTTTATACTCTCATGAGGTGAAAGCCCAAATTTAGTTCTTCTCTGAATTTTTAACTTTCAAATAAAGTAAACTTTCTAGCAGTCGGTCAACCATGTATTGTTTCTTGATCTTTATATGAGAATAGTCTCCTTTAAATCAAGATACTTTTCTTTACATCACCTATAAATCAGGTACGTAGTAAAGTATACATGCACTACTGCAGCGCTTTCCTTTTTTTTTTTTTATTTCGGAAAGCGCGCCAAAACCGGGGGTAATTTTTTTTTTTTTTTTTTTTTGTCATTCTACTTTTTTTTTTTTTTTTTTTTTTTTTTCATTACTTGCAATAAAAATATAATGACAACCTCGTTTGGTAATTTACTTCGTCAATCGAAACTAGCAACTTATGATCGCACTATATCACAAGTGTATACAACACCCATAAGACGTAAACTCATCGGAGACTGGGGTTTAAAACGTAACTTACCAACAGTTATTCGTACAAAGTTCTTGACAGTAGGAGCACTTGACACGTCCGAACATCAAACACCATGGGAATCAGGCGAATCGCAAGTATTATTTGTAAAGCGTTGGAAGGAGAATTTCCCCAACTCAGAAAAACCCAAACCACGTTCTGAAACCGTGCAACACAATTTAGCTACTATGACCCCTGCCGAATTCCAACGTTTCCTTCGTCAATCACAAAAGAAAGCAAAGGCTTTCCAACAAGCCGTTGCTAAAAAGGAACTTGTACCAGATCAATTATACGATTACTTGAACGTCAACTTATCAGATAGTGCAGATGATACTACTAATTCTGTTGTAGGTCCTACTTACTCTGATCATCAAGTTGGTTGGGATTACCCTGTACATGGTCGTATCTTGAACTTAGAGAGACAAGGATTTGTGGCTGGTATTGGTGGAGTTGCCGCCTCTTTACCTAAACGTAATTCGATCGGTCTTCGTAATACAGGTGATAGAAGGGCTCGTATCCTTTATGTTCATAGTGCTCAAATTGATCCACAAGGAAAACCTAGAGTGGAAGTCACATTAAAGCCCAAGGGTTCTTCTTCCGAAATTCCTCTCTTGAATAATTATGAATCTTATGATGCTTCCTTTGATCGATATGCTAATAGAAATTATAATAATAATCAATTAAATGGTATTCGATTACGTAAGCAACGTACTGAAACACCTGATAACAGTACACCTAACCCTGAACATACTGATTTAATGGCTCGTATTGCTGATTTATTAGATAGCAGTGAGAAGTAAATTGTGTGTAGTAGTTAAAAAAAAAGAGAAAATAATGCATAAATAAAAAAAATAAAAAATTTACGGGTACTTAAAAAAAAAAAAAAAAAAAACCAGTAAAATCATGGTGTCATGGCTTATTTTTTATTTCATACTCTCTCTCTTTCTTTCTTTCTTTCTTTTTTTCTCTCTTTATTTTATTTCTTTTTTACGTACACACACAAATATACAGTATAACTTTATAATATGTCCGCAGTAGAAGGCATTGCTTGGACAGTATATGGCATAATTGCACTTGTAAATGAAAAAAATAAAAATAAAAAAATAATAATAATAACTTGCAGAGAAAATATTAACAACATATTCAAACCCTTTCTTTTTATATATATATATATATACTTGGAAATATAGACGTCATTTTTATTCAGTATAGGGTTAACACGATACTTTCAAAACAAGTATGAAACCGAATTTTTCGCCACACTTGTTACCATCTTGGCATTAGGCCTCGTGTTTTCAACACTTTGTTTATTACCACTTGATATCTTTTTAGTTTCAAGTACAGTCGATCCACTCAAGGGAATTAAAAAACCTTGGGCAACCACCAGTGTTTTAGAGTCAATGACTTATACAACGACTATCGTTTACTACGGTAATATATGCAAAAAAAAAAAAAAAAAAAAAAAAAAAAAAAAAAGAAAGTGTGTGACCTAACATTTATTTAGCATGTTATGGTTTAATTACTTTATTTAGTTTCACCTTGATCCCTTTTGCTTATTTCTTTTATGAGGAGTACGATGAAGATCAATCGATCAAAGATAGGGTATTGGGCGCTTTCAAATATACTTTATTTTTCGTCATTATTTCCATTTTATTATTCGTATTTGGGCTATTTTTGAAACCATCCACAAAAGTTCCAAAAATTGATTTAGATTGGTTTAAAAAGCTTTTAACCGATAGCAGTAAGTCATCATTTCATGTTAATTTATATCATCGTGATCATTAAATCATGCTATAGATGGAGAAAAAGCAATTACATTTGTTGTCGCATGTCTTATTTTACTTGGTATGTTGGTCTTTATTGGATATACTGTAAGTATACATTTAAGGAGATAAGAAAGAAAGAAAGAAAGAAAGATAGAAAGGCTGAACAATTTTATATTATAAAAAAAAAAAAAAAAAAAAAGGCGCCTGGTTTATCATTGTTACCTATCAGCTTAATTAAAGGACGTAAGGGTATTGATGCAGAAAACGAAGACGTAGAAAATAGATTAGCTGCAACCAAAGAAAGATTACGAGTTTTACGTTCAAGATATATTGGTAGAACTATGCCAAATAAAGATCAAAGGGCATTGGAAGATTTAGAAGATGAAGAAAGGTAAGTTGGTCATAGCGTTATGTATGTATGTATGTTAATTTATTTTTATTTGATTTAGAATACTATCAAGAAGATTAAAAGCAATTCAATTGGATAAATCAAGTTTGTTTTCTAAAATACTCATGTTTTTAAGACCCTTTGAAGTAAGTTTCTCTCTTTTTTTTTTTTTTTTTTTTTTTTTTGACTATATTTGACTATTTTTATGAGAACCTTTCTCCTTAAAAAAAAAAAAAAAAACTAGTTTTTACTTGGCATATTTTTACTATGCGTAACTCTTGTTTTAGTCGTTTCCATCTTTTTAACCATGTAAGTGTATTAAAAAGAAAATGATTCGATTTTTTAACTGATAAAACCATGAACAGAGTTGACAAGATTGCATTTTCTTTATGTGGAAGTCAATGTGGTTACGTGATTAACCACCCTAACTTATTTAACCCGATTAATTACATCTTTGTTCGATTATCAAAGATATTCCCACTTGATTATATGTTTATGGTCGGTTTGATTCTATACTTTTTCTTGGCTACGATGTCAGGTGTAATTTATATCGGTATAAGATTTTTATGGATTACACTCTTTAATATCAGAAAAGGTGCAACTGCTCCACAAGGTTTACTTGTCACTGCTTTATTATTAACCCTAAGTTTGTTGGCTCTAAACTATACTATGACTACGACTGTTGCACCAGGATATGCTCATTTCGGAAGTCAAGTCTATGTAAAGTTTATCAAGGGTATTTATATACATAAAGTTAATTAATTAATTTTTTTTTTTTTGGAATTATAGTGTAATCAAACGTTACTTGATGGACATCGTGACTGTACGAATCATAGCGAGTTAATTGTTCGATGTGACGTTTACGGACCGACAGGTAAAAAAAAAAAAGATCAAAAAAAAAAAAAAAAGGTTACAATGATATTAACAAACAAGTTTTTATTATTATTATTATTATTATTATAAACAGACATTTGTACACCCACAGTCTCATCTACATTGATCGATAGAATCATTGTGAATACGCCCTTCTTTGGTATATTTTTCTATTATTCTCAATGGGTGTTTTTAGTTGTATTCTTGATTGGATTTATCATCTCATTATTTAAGCGACCTAGAAATAATGTAGATGCAGATCTGCAAGAACTCGTGGATGAAGAAGAAGAAGGTTTACTGGATAGAAGAAGAAACAGTCATCGAAATAATAGTATGGGTAGTAGTTATTACCAAACGTTAACATAAATCCTTTTTTTTTTTTTTTTTTTTTTTTTTTTTTTACATAAAAAAAAAACACGTTTTGATTTAACAAATTGAAATAAATTAACCTCTTGATATCCCCCACCTTTTTCTCTCCTTTATATGAGATGTTTATGAAACTTATTTATCTTGAATATTACTGTTTATAGCTTTCTCAAGTATTTTTAAATCACTGACAGTCAAACAAAGATTTTCTTGGTGCAGTTTAAACTAACCTAAACTACCATCATGGTCACACACACATTGCACGCACTCAAACTCACTCTCACTTTGTAATTGTCAATGATCGCATGAATTTTACTTTTTTATTTATTCAAAATAATAAACAACAAGGGACATTGTCAATTAAAGTAATTGACAATATGTTTCTTTTATAAAAAAAAAAAAAAACCAACTTTGAATTTTTTTAATCATACCTGAAAAAGTTGATTTTCATCTCAAGAAAGAGAAAGAGAGAAAGAGAGAGAGAGATTGCGTATATGAGTGAAAAGTCTAAATATATTTAAATCAAAAATAAACACATGGTCTTTTGTTGTTTTTTTTAAAAAGGATAAACGCGTCTTTGGGAAAAACTCATCGAGGCCAAATTTCCTCATTTTAACATTATCCCCCAATAAATCCAACTTGATCAATGAAGAGAGAGAGAGAGAGAGAGAGAGAGCCCCTTTTTCTTTACTAGTTACTACTACTACTACTTTTTTTTTTTTTATATAAAGAAGTATATACTCTTTACTATTTTTGATTTTATTTTTCCTGCTGTGTTATCCCTTGCTTTCAAGTTTTCTACTAAAAAAGAAAATGAGAGAGAGAAGAAACCAAAAGCAGTAATACTTAATAACCTTTGAGAACATTGGTTTGTTTTAAGGGGAGCAAAGCCCAGCAAACGATAAAAAAAATGGTTACACTAGACTAAAAAGAAGGGGAAAAGAATAAGAAAAGAGAGAGAGTAAGTGAAATCATCTATGACAATCAAGGGGAATCCCTTTCATTAACTCTATTTACAATGTTTAAACCAAAACACTATAATATCCGGATCAAATATCCTTGCGATTGACATTCATGTTTTCATTATTTTGTGTATAAATACCACTTATTATTTCCTAGTGTTTTCTCTTCTTTTTTTTTTTTCTCTTTTTTTTCTATTCATCAATTTCTATCCTTTTTTTTTTATATATCTTTGCTCACTTCTTCTTCCTTTTGTTTTTTTTACAAAAAAAAAAAAAAGAAGAAAAAAAGTCCCAATTACTCTCCCTCTTAATTTACGCTCACTTGTTTAAACCACCCTTTTTTTTTTTTAATATTTGAATTATTTTAAACTTTTCGATAAAGATTTAAACAATCAAGTAAATAACTCAACAAAAAAAGAACTACCTATATATATAAAAAGTTATATATATATATTCCCTTTTTTTAAAAAAAAAATACAAATCAATCCTTTTTCCTTTCTCTCATCTCTCTCTCTCTCTCTCTCATCTCTCTCTCATCTCTCTCAATCAATCCATCAATCTCTTCATTACTGGTAAAAAAAAACAAACAAACAAACAAACAAAAAATAACAATCAAAAAAATTTTGACATTTTTATTATATTAGAAACAGAAAAAAAAAAAAATGTATTCCTCTACTACTTTTCAACCTACTTTTGATTTAAGTTCAACTCATTTGTCTCCATCTGATATTGAATTTGATCGATGTTTGAGCACTGCCAATTACCAACAACAACAACAACAACAACAACAGCGTCATGACAGTATTGATTACAGTCGCAGACCAAGCTATTTTACTGGTTTATTAGGTACAAACAATAACAGTGAAGCCAGCTATTCTGATCATGAACAACAAACTCCTAGTCCATTCAATAGTTATGAAGATTACCAATACCATCATCCACTTGACAATTCAAACAAACGTCGTCCTAGTACACTTGTTGAATTACCTCATCTTGCTTATCAACAGCAACAACAACAATTTTCTACGGTTATAAATCATTCTTGGCTTCAACAACAACAACAACAACAACAACAAAATGTTAGTTCTTCTCCACCATCTCGTTGTCATTCTTCTCCCATGATCTATGCTAATCCTGCTGTAGACATGTATTCCCCTCAAACTTATTTGAACACACAGTATCATAATAGTTATCATCCTTTGTGTGCTCCCGTAGTAGATTCTACCATGTTGGTTCCTTCTCATCATGGTATTTCCTCTTCTCATGCCGGTACTGTTACAACTGCGGATGCTATCTATCGTGAACGTGCTGCTTCTTCTTCTTCTTCTTCCAGTGATAGTGCACTTTCACTTAGTCCACCTTCAACACCTGCTGCTGCTGTTGCCGCTGCTGCTGCTACTCGTCGTATCAGTAAAGCAAATAATCTTAACAAGTCTCCTTTGAAACCCACTCGCTCCCGTGGTCGTAGAGTATCAAATAGTCCTAGTATCGCAGGACAAAAAGTGTTTACATGTAAACATGATAATTGTGGCAAGGTCTTTAAGAGATCTGAACACTTGAAACGACATGTCCGATCCATTCATACCTTGGAAAAACGTAAGTTTTTTTATTTTATTTACTTTATATATTTGCAATGTTATAAATATGTATTGACTTTTTTCTTTTTTTTAAAATAATAGCCTTCGAATGTCCTTATCAAACTTGCTCAAAACGTTTCTCTCGTTCTGACAACTTGAATCAACATATTCGTATCCATCGTCATACAGGAAAGGACAAGAATACAAGTTCCTCAACTGCAGTTAGTTCAAACAATCGATCTAGCTCATTCAGTAACTATATGCCCACTTATTAACTTTTTTCTCTTTTTTTTTTTTTTTTTTTCTCGTTTTCCTATAAGTCGTTTCAAATCAATCTTCTCTCTTCTCCACAATCTTCTTCTTTTTTACGTATTAATGCTTTTTATAACATTTTCTCTATATAAGTTTTACTTCTTTTTTCTTTGCATTTTTATTTATACCTTTTTTTTTATTATTTAAAAAAAATCTCTTGTTTTTTTTAACTCTTTGCATGCGTTTATTTTTTTTCTTTTCCTCTTTTTTTTTTTTTTTTAATATTATTTCCCCACATTTCACTCACATTTCACACACACACACACACACTTTTTATATATGTCTTTTTTTCTCTCTTTTTTTTTTGCATTTTTTTCTCCATCTAATTAATTTTTTTACTAGTAAAAAAAAAAAAAAGGATGTGATTCTTTTTTGTAAAAGAAAAAAAAAAAATAAAAGTTCTTAATTTCAAAATTGCATAAAAAAAAAAAAGGTACACGGTCTCCCCCCCCCCCCCCAAGAGCATTCGAGGGTAACCACACTTTTGTGCTACTGTCAATCATGGGGGCAGAAATTTGTCATGGGGTATTTTTTTTTCTTTTGTTTTTGGCTTATGTTTCTATATAAAAGCTTACCACCGCATTTTTTTATGCAGTTGAATTAAATTTATTATCATATAGTAAATATTAAAATGTCACTTTCATAAAATCTAGAACCAATTTTTTTTTTTTTAGGGTTGAATGTACAACCAAAAGATCTTAGTTTGCGCTGATCTATTTCTTTTTTTTTTTAAAAAAAAAGTCTTTTTCATATGTAAAGATCTTTTTTCTTTTGTTATATTTCACAAAGTGAAAAAGAGAACAGTGCCACTTTTTTGATAAAACACTTTTTTTTTTTTTTTTCTTTTTTATGGATCGGATTTTACCGGACGAATAATTCGATACTTTTTATTGTTTGTTTGAAAAAAAAAAAAATTGTAATGCCCTCTCTACTACTCAATACAGTAATTGTCCGGTCATCGTTTATATTTAGCTCTCTCTCTCTCTCTCTCTCTCTTGGATGACACCACATACCCAATAAAGTATAACGTAAACACACGCGTGTGTGCTCAAGAGAAAAAAGAAAGCGCGCGCACAACACGTAATATTTTTTTTTTTTTGCATAACACTTGAATATATATAAAAAAAAAAAAAATGCCATGATCGTATCATTTTACACTACCATTGAGCTTCAATTCTAGACGCAACTCATAAAATTCGTATTACTCTATAAAGTGATAGTACTACACAAGAAATACTTTATATGTGACGTGACTCAAATCACGGGGTTCCTATTTTCTTTCGCTGACTATCTTTATTACCCATTTCCGAAAAAAAAAATCACGGGGATCTTTACAGTTCAAACTTATTTTATTAAAAGAAGAAGCAGAGAGAGAGAGCAAAATAGATTTTTACCCTTTTTTATAACTGGGCTCGTGCGTTTTACCAAAATATTTGTTCTCGGCTCTCTCTCTCTCTCTCTCTCTCTCTCTCTCTCTCTCTCACACAGTCATGACGAAATTAATCTTTGGTTTCCCGGAACAACTAACTATGGAATTAAAAACAAAAGCAGTAATTTTGTAACCTATTTAAGCACTCTATTTTATTTTTATTTTTTATTTTTATTTTTTTTTACTTTCTTTGTTCACTTTTATCTCACTTTTATTTTTTTATTTTTTTATTTATTTCTTCTTTTTTTTTTTTTTTATGTCTCAAGACGGTAATAACTTATACAATCTAGCATTTGATCCTAATGGAACAGTATATCAAGCTGATGTTCAATTTGCTCCATCTGTGCCTCACCGTCACTCAATAACTCAGCAGCAGCAACAACAACAACAACAACAACAACATCTTGCCATGAACTTTTCACAAAGTCCATTTCAACCACATGAGCTTAACATGTCACCTCAACAATGTAAATTATAACTCTCTTTTTCTATTTATTATACCCTTTTTTTTTTATATTAATATATATATATATATTTTTTAGTCTCTTATGGTTTTACAGGTAGCCCCTATGAAAGATCTGAATCAGTCATAACTTGTACCACAAACAGCACCAATCCAGGCAAACAAGTCCAATCCAAGGCTGAGCGCCGAGCTGAACACAATGCAATCGAAAGAGCTCGTCGGGAGAGTTTAAATGTTAAATTTCAACAACTTGCTTTTATCTTACCTAATTTACAAAGTGATAGTAGACCTTCTAAAAGTACTATCATTGACAGAACCCTTGATTATGTCAAAGGTTCTATCGTCCGTGAAGAACGTAATGAATACAGAATAAGAGAACTTGAAAAATTTACTCGATACTTGTTATCTGAAGTAGACAAGAAATCTACCGCTGCTGCTGCGTCTGCTGCTTCTACTCCAATTGCTACACCAGTACCTACTCCTACTACCTCAAGTGATGAACCTGTTCTTCGTTCACCTGTCGATATACCCTTTCATATGGCTAACATCTCTTCTCCTCCAGCACTTTCTTCTTCTCCTCCACCACCACCTCCACAAAGAAAAGTTCAAAAATCGATACGTAAATCACCACCTTCATTCAAAAGAGACGCAAGCCGTCGTCCCGTGTCACGTTTATCGGCTTCTATGGTTCCGAAGTTAGACTCTACTACTAACTGGCCCATCCAACCTCAACAACAACATACCCTTCAATCACAACAACAATTAATAGATCAACAACAACAACAACAACAACAACAACAACAAATGATGAAAGAAAATCAATCACTTAATTTTCAACATTCTCAATATCAACAATTATTTCAAAAGTTTCCTGATCCTACTATACCTGATACTTTTTTGATGAATGATACTTATAATTATATGCCTCCTCCTACTACTACGACGACGACTACTACTTTTATGAACTCACACCAGCACAGACGTTAATTTATTTTATTTTATTTTACACTTTCATTTTTTTTTAAATTTATATGCCCCCATTACATTTCCCTCTCTCTCTCTCTCTCTCATATATAGTTTTTTGTACATATTTATTTATTTTTCCTTATTTTTTTTTAAATCTCTCGTTATTCAAGTTATTTATGACCCATCTTTTTTTTTTATATATATATATATATATATATATCTCGTTGCATTTTTTCTCAAAATAAAAACTCTTCTTTAGTAAATAATACATCATATGAGTAATTTTATTATAACCTAACAATCCCACTCACCAGCCAAATAGTTTAATTATTTTACACGCCATATTGGCTTATACAATGCAAGAAAAAAAAAAATCACTTGATATTGACACTGTACTACATCAATAAAAGTGTTGATCCGGACGAAAAGAGAGAAGAGAAGAGTAACCTGAGAGAAACAAATCTTTAAATTAGGTACAACAAACAAAATCTTAACGCTGATTAACCTCATCGATAAAAAGGTAAAAAAAAATATGCACGATACATTATACTTTCGGTTTAACGGAACTAAAATAAAAATAGCAGTGATATGATGATATTATAAAAGAGAGAGAGAAAGAGAACACATAAATGTTTGTTTATATGAAAAAAAAAAGAGAGAGTTAGAAAAACGGGAATTATCCGAGTAAATAAAATTCTAATTATAACACATTACTAAAACCGTAACTATACAAAAAAATGTATCTTGATTTGTATATGTTTTCTCTCGGTTCGGTAATGCTTCCATTATACTTTTTTTTTTTCTTCTTCTTCTTTCTCGGATCGGAAAATCTATACAAATCGTTGTGTAAAAAAAATACGAATCGAATGTATTAGTTACTTTTTGCTCTTAAATAAAACTTTATATATTTAACTCTCTCTCTCTCTCACAAGGTATTAAATTATTACTGTACACATTTTCACAAAATATTCAACGCCGTCAATAGATGCACCTTTTTTTTTCCCAGGACAAAAAAAAAAAAAATAATGGCTGTGCGCATATAACATGAGGCACTAAACAAAAACAAAAAAAAAAAAAAACTACATCATTATGAAAAAGACTTAGCAGTAGCCTTGTTTTTTTTTACTTGGCTGTCATATTATTATTTACAAAATAATCATTTACATTCAATAATAATAAACTTCTAATATTCAACAATAAACAGCTTTAAATCTTCACAAATAACAAAATGTAAACTCATTCAATCCGCAAGGAACATCTAAATCCGGATGATCCGACTTGTTAAAAAATCTCTCTCTCTCTCTCTCTCTTTTGTTCAGTACCCATTGATCTATCTACTCAAAAAGCATAAGCCGATCTGAGACACGACTGTCAATCCAAAATATAAATACTAAACTACTTGTAAAAAAAAAAAAAAAAAGCCATTCATCTAATCGAACCGTATATTAAGTCCACTGAGAGTATATTAATCACGCACCCCCCCCCCCCTTCTTTTTTTTAGTTATATAATAATTAAAACGGTTTTATAAACTCACTAAGAGTTTTGTTTCTTTTTACTCGTTTCTATATGACCTTATATAAGCATTCACTTTTGGATTTTAGGGCCTCACTAATCGAAATGCATAGGCTACTTATGATTAGCGGTAATACATCTTTCTAACGCGGTCAAACCTGAAGTATATTTCTCCCCGCAGTACCCCCAATGTAATAACCTTTTGGGTGCCAAGTATGGATTTTTTTTTTTTTTGATGACTTAAACTACTACTATTCATCTATTTGTTTTTATATATAACAGGAGAAGGGGAGTTCGTTTACCCTGACCCCTCATTTCTTAAAGTGACCTTTTCAAACTTTTTCCTAAAAAAAAAAAAAAAAAATATTTGTAAATCGTCTTACAAATACAAATTGACAGATTCACAATATTAATGTTTTAACCAATAGCACACATTTTTTTTTTCACGCATGATTATTATTCAACTCAAATTTGTTATATGACAGATACTGTAAAGAACAGTAAATTTTGTCACTTTGAGAAAATTGAATGTCTGTATGACACTTTCCAAAAAAAAAAAAAAAAAAAAAAATAATAATGGCACTAAGCCCAAAAACTATTTTTTTACCTGTAATGTCTAGAAATTTTGTCCTTTGAGAAATGTCACACTAAGTTAAATCAAACTGACCTAAAAAAAAAAAAATGATATGTACTTTCAACTTCAAAACGTTTAGATTGACTGACAGAGTTGTATAGAATTTCAGCAGGTATGGCATTACATGCCTCAGCAATTCTATTATCACACATTTTTTATTCATTCAATATAGTTTGTGGCGTTTCAATTTTCCTTTTAAGATTGCCATTGGGTTTAGTTCTGGCGAGTAATGAGGAAATAAGTACATTTACTCTATTAACCTCTACTCTCAATTTTTCTTATCATTGGATGAGACTTATGAATAGTACAGTTATTATTCATTACAAGATAACTACCTGTATGACTCTCATCCATGTCCATGATATCCAGAAGTTCCTTCATAAATTTCACAAAATGGGCAGTTTGGTTGTATCCTTTGGTACTAGCTTGTTGTTCTCGGCAGCGGTCCTCTCCTCAACATCAACGTACTCTATGGTAGGCTCTTTGCTCTTTACCTTCTGCCAGTTTTCTTTCTTTTCTTTTCTTTTTTTTTTTTTTTTTTTTTTTTTTTTTTTTTTTTTTTTTTTTTTTAGGTTTAACCGTCTTCGATGTTTGAGTTTTTGGGCCTCTTTGATTTTTAGGTAGTGGTTTTTTTTCATAACAACATGGATAGCACTACTAAAATATATAGTACCGATAATGGGGTGGGAAGGAGAACGAGTCTTTTCTACTTGGTAGATGTTCCTACAGCCGACCTAGTCCAATTGTTTCTCATGTTGACGTTAAATCCAGCCTTATCAATAAAGGCGCAGCAGTTCGCAGTATAATCTAGTGATCTGAGTGTTTCCACTCATGATAACCTTTTAAATATAAAATGTCATAATTAACATCTCTTCTAATAATAACTTGCTCAGTTTCTAAACAAGTTAGCTAATCTCATTGCAAGTAAGTACTACAAACGAATGATCGTTCTTTTTTTATTTGTTTATATCAATTAATTTACAATTAGCGTCCTGCTTATTATTATATAAATAATTGAATAGTATGTATTCACTTGTGCAACAAATGGACAATTCATTATTACGAAATTTTCTTGTTTCTTTTTATATTATAGTGAACATGTGTATTACTTTTATAAATGTGAATTATCCTCAAATAAACAACAAAATTTCATTAAAACCAATGGTATAGAAGAATTAGGCAAGTCAGAAAACAAAAAGCCTTTTTTATTATAAGTCATAGAATATCGAAAAAAAAAAACGATTGCTCAAAACGCAAGGTATAGCTACAAGTTCTATCTTTGTTCTTGCTGCTATCAATGAGATTGTAGAAACATGGATGTGTAGGACGAGAGTTGCTAATCATTACATCAATTTTCCGAAGCAGGTACGGATTTGCACAATCACCAAAATGATTCGGATACTTGAGCCAAAGATTCCAAGATCTTTCAAGGATAGAATTGATGAGCGTTCTTCTAATGAACACGGGAATAATACTTTTGCGACTTCATACATCGGTGTAGATGCCATCGAGATGTAATCGCATCAAATAGAAGACAATGGTAAATCCGTGAATCTGAATAGCTAAACATGGATTCCAATGATGGGTATCGATGGCTTCTTTGCAAAAGAATCCTAAGCGCATGATATCAAGTCATATAGATCATTGTTGTTTGTAGTGGGCTGTGCCACTTTTGCTTCGCTAAAGCCCAGACTTGGCCCATACGAGAGTTGGATGAGTTTTGTCAGGGTTGCATCCGATTCGATATTGGTCAAAGTAGTACTACTACGTACAAAAGTCAAATTACTAGATCATAAAAAGTGAAAAGGCTTAGTACGAGATATATACGTAGCTTATGATGTTTTCAATTTCCTCTGGTAAATCATCTACCCAGGATGATATTGCTTGTTTGTCCGTCTAGATGTGAACGTTTTTTTTTCTTTTTACACAAGGCAATCGGAAACCTATTCCAGAATGCTTATATTATAGTTCAAAGGGACAAAACAACGTCCCAATGCTAACATTTAAGACAAAGGAACAGTAGAATGGCCGTTCAGATGATTCATAAACCAGCTTACTGAACATAAACATCTCTTTTGTTGCTCAATTGTAAAAAATAATCATTATTGCTTTTTAGGTATATTTCTCATTCCAATTTTTCAGCGTTCCTGCTTTGTTATCTTGATTTTCTTATGTAGTTACTGAAGAGTTTTGATCTACGGTAAAATTGGCACTGGTGACACCCTGAGGTATTATTGGACTCAGAAAAAAAAAAGTAAATCCTGTGAAATAAAAAAAAAAAAAAATCCGAATCAGCTCTTAAAAACACTGAATACATATTGACTAAATTCAGTCAAAAAACGACTAAATCATGCAGATATCAGTGTTTTTTTAACCAAATAAATTCAGTTTTAATTAGGTTGTTTCATTTCAACGTGATATCTATATCATATATATGCATCAATAAGCTTTTTATTAAGTTATTTTAATTCAGTTTGATTGAATGTAGATATTTGTGATTAAACAATTTTGACATTTAGTTAAGACAAAGGGGGGGGGGTTTCGTCCTGATAAATAACAGAAAAAAGAAAAAAAAAAAAACTTAAAAATTTTTAACTTTCTAAGCAGTTCTCAAAATTAAATGTACACCGCTATCAGTCCATACTGGTTTACTCAACTCACCAACTTGTAAAGCAAAAGTAGCATCCTCAAATGGTTTTTGCATCTGACCACGTTCAAAGTACCCTAAATCACCTCCACGTTTTGCACTTGAACAATCCGAGAAATTGGTGGCCAAAGCTGACAAAGTTTCCTTTCCGGTCTCAATTTTTTCTTGATAATCTAACAAGATTTCCAATGCTTCTTCCTTTGTTCGTGTGATGTTTTCTTCTCTCCATGAACTAGGTCGACGTGATTCTCTACTCTTTACCAATAAATGACTGGCTCGAACTCGATCAATTTCTGTTCCGGCCATGGGTGCTTCCCAACGTGATTCTTTACTGACTGTGTTGAAGTAATAGTCTTTATTGTATGTGCGTGAGTGGCGTACAACCCAATTCTCTGGTAATTCCTATTTTTTTTTTACATGAATTCTCTACGTAACTTTTATGTATATATATCTCTTTATCTCTCTCTCTCTCTTTTAATATATATCTTTCTCTCCCTCTTTCTCTTTTTCTATATAAATGACGCGTCTGATTCATCGATTGATCTTTACCATGTTTAAAATAATCGTTTTTTTTTTGCTTTTCTATATATATATTTTTCTTTTTTTTTTTAAAAAAAAAAGAAAGTGTCAATACGCATACTTCTCCTGAACCCTTTTTTTTATGGCTGTTCTGTTTACTTTTTTTAAAATAAAAGAAAGCAAGGAACCTTTATCATCTTGTCAACTTACATTTTTCTATTCTATACTTTCTTTTTTTTTTTTAATCCAAAAAATAAAATAGAGTTATATAAAAAAAGTTTAAAAAAAAAGGGCTTTATTATTTTATTTTGCGCCTGCGCTCAGTTAATAAGTACACTTAACCGACGTCATCACTCATCAAAAAAGGAATCTAATACAATGTTATCCATACTACCTCGAGTAGAAGCTCTAGAACGATTCGGTTGTTTCTTGACTAGCTCAACAGCATCTTCTTTATCCTGAAAATCCAACATAAAACTCATGACAGTATCACTTGAAAATCTTTCTTGTGTAGTAGGCGTTGATACACTTTCCTCTGGATCATCAAATAATGTATGCTGCGTTAACGGTACCACAAGTGCTGGACTGAATGATCCTTCTTCTGTGTTCCTTTGCTGAAATTTGTTTTGATACAAACTTATATTTTGTGCTGGAATATCTAATACCAACTTATTTCTATTTTTCATCGTACTTCTTGATTTTGTATTGTTATTGTTATCCTTTGTGAAAATACTTGGGTACTGTGTAAATAGGTCCCGAGTTAATTTTTTTGCGTGTCGATCATGTATATTGGACTGTGAAGATGTTCTTGGTCTTATTAAAATGTATGAAAACATAGATATTAATTGATTTAACATTTCTTCATTTGTGGTTTGCTTTAGTAACCTAGGTTACGTAAGATATTTAATATTCGTGTGTTTCATCTCTCTCTCTCTCTCTCTCTCTTTCTCTATCTCTCTTTTTTTTATAGCTTACTTGTATAAATGATGTGCTAGAGTCTTTAATGTATGGTAATTTGCTGACGGTAAAGTGGTTAATAACTTACTAATCGAAGTCAATCTATTTTCTATAGTTTGTTCTAGATTTTATACATGTTAGTAACCTATATCGATCTTAAAAAGTAACTAAAACTACTCACGTGTAGCATATAACGATTTGATAGGGTTATAGAGATCAAATGTTAATAAGCATTCTGGTAACTCTAAAAGATAAACTCGAATCAAATTCGCCAACACGTTTAAATCAAGTCCTTCTAAAGCTTCTTTAAGTTTTACACCAACTAAATCATCTAGCTTATCACATACTTTATTCATTTCCTTTGTCGGAATCACATGGGACCAAACTTTTTCGCATGCTTTATCTTTTTCCATTGAACTATTTGTCACTGCAAGTCCTAATATATACAAATAAATATTTCGATAAATCATTTAAAAATAATTTATAAACTGTACCTGCATCAATTAATTTTATACCCTTTGAAACAATAGGTGGTACATAGGATCCATAAATCTGTGCAACTTCTTCCAAAGGCACACCAAACGTTTGTTCAATTGCAGACCCATAATAATAATTCTCGTATACCATTGGTCTAGGACAATAAGGACCAGTCTTGTATTGTTCAATAACATAAAGAATATCTTGCTCTGGTTTTAAAGATTCTTGAAATAAAAAGATTTTATCATATGTTTCTTTAAACATGGGTAAAGTATTTGACAATGAATTTGACATTGCAGTAAACGCTTTTTTAATTGCATTAATACGTTCTTTTTCAAAATTCTCCATATCTTCAAAATAACCAAGTATACTTTCCTCAAGTCTTTTTCTCATCTTGTTCACTGCCTTGATTTTTTTTTTATAAACCTGATCTGCCTCTTCCATTTCTATTTGTGCTTTGGTAGTTGAATCTACGCCTTTATTTGGTTTAAATCGATCCAGGAACCCACCCATCATACTATTAACAGACCCCTTACCATCTGAACTAGGTACTTCCAATGTCATACTATGTACACCTTCTTCTTGTTCTTTTGCTGCAGCTTTCTGTTGAGATCCATCATCACTGACCGTATGTCGAATTCGAGTCTTTCTCAAATACCTCTCTACCACATTCTGCTGCACTTCATAATACAAATCCTTCTTAAACCCATCAACCTCTTTCGGTACAGATCTCAAGAACTTGAGAGCCACTAAAGTTCTACAGACATCCAAACTTTCGTCATCCAATTTCACTTCTTCCAAGTCAGGTGACGCCAAATAATCTCTAACCCAATCAAACACATCTTTTCCAAGAAATCTTCTTGGTCCATTCGAACTTGACTTGTATCCTTCAATCATCTTTTGCATTCTGCCCATTGATCTTGCTACTTCTCTATAGGGTACGACTGTTGTCTTTCCCAACTTGACTCCACCATGATCTACATTCAATTCTGATGTAACTGAACTAGACCTTTTTCTTCCACCAATAAATTCATCGCCATCATCTGCTTCTTCTTCAAATCCATAAGGTACAGCTGGTCGATACTCAGGTCTTCCAAGCTCCAAGGATCTACATCGTGACCAATAGACAGATCGCATCAATAAAGCAGACTGTGCTACATGTTTAAACTCATCAATCTCTTCATCCAATTTTATCTTTCGACTGCTTAACCTAGTCTGAAACAAGCAAGTGAAATTTTCTAAAGGTTCCAGTACCTCCTGACTCAAGACACTTGCCCTGACTCGATGACAATGAGCTGTCTCTAAACTCTCGTTACGTACCATATCAAACATGTTTTTTAAACTTGGGTTCATGATATTCATTTCTGGGCAGATTTCTTGTTGTCGTTCTAATAACTTTGCACATACCCTTTCTGAGTCGATACGTCTTCGTACGTAGAATGCCATTTGTTCATTTTCTTTGACAGATTCCAAAAGTTGTGAATGTAAAGTTGAAAGTCCTCTTGTGTAGTTTTGAATAGGGTCTAGAGAAGGACTCCAGAAGGTATTATTAAAGTGTTCGTTCATATTTTTTTAAATGCTTTCTTTAAAAGAAAGAGAGAAGGAAAAGTAAGAAAAAAAAAAGTTTTGCATTATTCTATTTCGGTTATTAAACACCAAAAAGGTGACTAGATATAAGTGACACAAGAAAAAAAAAATATAACATGCCTTTTTTCATAGCATTGCATTGCATTTACTTTTTACTCTGTCTATCTCTTTCTCTCTCTTTTCCCGGTGAGTTTCAATCTTGACATATCTTCTTTATTTCAATATCATTCTTGTTGTCAATTTGAGATTATAAACTTTTTACTTTTTTTTTGTTACGTAATTTGCTTCTTCCTTTTAACTTTAACCTCTAACCGCATCGGTCTAAACAAAACGACCTAATGATAATGACGTTTTGGTGCTCACGCTAATTTTGTTCTGTTTGGTAGTTTACAGATGTTATTGTAACATACATTGGAATCAAATCATTCAGGGACATCTACCACGCATTTTACTTTTCTTTTACAGAAAAAAGGTGGGGCATTATAAAAATTTTATTGAACTTATACGTAACTGATGAATAAAATTACCTCCACAAATGGTTAATTGTTCCGTTATTCTAGATATAAAAGAAGATAAAACTGTATTGTCCAGATGTATAATCACTAATAGATTCTTTCCCCTTCAACCTTTGGTGATTCTTTTATACTTAAATACTCCAAAACTTTGTGTTTATATTTACGGCAATTGTTATTGAATCCATTTTCCCTCTTACCAACCAATACAGTGTAATAAAAATTTATTTAATAACAATCCATAAAATAACAGTATTGCTATAATAGTGATTCTTTACAGCGATGAGAAGAAACCTCCTCTCCCTACACATTTTTTTTTTAAACATGAATCTTGTTTTATGTTACGTATCTCTTTTCTTTTCGTTCAATCAGTATTTTTAGTGTAAAACTATCAGAATAAATAAATCTGTTAAAGACGTTGTATGTGGCAAGAGTTTATTTTAAATGATTCGTGATAGACTGCTTTTGGAACTTTATTGTTTTATTTGTATAAAGCGCCTACCATTATACTTTTTTTTTTCTCTTTATATGTATATATTCATCTTTACTTTTATTTTTATATACATTGGTGCCAGCCTGTAGTGGTAATGTCCTCCCCCTGTATTTGCTTTATATACTTTACTAACTGTCCCTTAGTTGGATCATATTTTGAAATGAAAGTATTTTCATCTTTAAGCTCAGCTTTTTATTTTTGTCGACTCAAGTCAAGTCTCATTTGTGTAGAGGGAAGTAGTAAAATACGACCGGCTACACACAGATCGCAACGGTCGACTATAAGCTCTTACTAGCCGGCATCTAACGATGTCTTTGGCCGAGTTTCGAAGGTTATAGAGGCATGAGTGTTTAAGGTCATTTATTTGGCTCGAAACGCTCTTCAGTTACACCTTGTAGGGAGAACTTCGATTCACTTTCCTTGGAAGATTTGGGTATTGTATATTTCTTTTCTGTAATGGATAAAAATTATATTAATACAACTGGGCAAACTTTACGAAGCCAAGAGGGGCCGCAAGACTTCTTTAGCGGAAATAAAGAGTCCATCGAGCGGGTACTGGGAGAAAAGATATTACATCTTGTTTCAGTTACTTGCAAGAAAAACGATAGGATTGCTAAAGGGAAATCAGGTAATTGAGTTTGAGGAAAGTAGAATCCTGTGTACTTTATTGTTCACAAATTCCGAAATCCAAAGAACAAAATTATAGCTTTGTTTATCTTTCATTTGTGTGCGCAAGTAACATCACCATAAATCAGAATAGAATATTAGGTAAGCTGAAACCAGTCATATTAAGCTGATACATTTAAGCATTAATCTCGGATTAAGGTAGCCCCCTTTTTTTTTTCTTCTTTTTTCTTTGTACTGCATTGATAACAATGATCACGAAAGGACAGGCAGCGTGTTTGGTACTAGAAGAGTCAGTAACGGAAGCAAATAGTGTGAAGTGCAAAGCCATTGTTAATGGGACACCATTTGATATTGTTAACACGTCAAAGAGAGGCAACACACGATCCATTGCCATCGGCAAGGTAGTCACTGAACACAATCTCTTTACATATCTTGATTATCCTGATACACTACCTCCTTGTCATGCTGATTCCTTCAGTTTTATTGAAGCAAACGAATCCAGTGCACCTAATGAAGCAGTAGCTGTGCGCTGGATAATGTTGAAAGCAAAGTATCAAAGGCAACAATTACTTTGCTTTAATGCAAATCCTTCTTTTTTTTTCTGTAAGTTCCAGCTCGTGCAGGCCAACAGACAGTTATAATGGTAATAAAATTGAGAGCAGCACAATATTTCATTTTGGTATATTTACTCTAGTATTTTTTCTAATCATTAAACCAACAAAAGCTAGTGTCATGGACCTTCTGCGCATCTTTTTGACAGCAAACCCAGCTGGTAGCGTCAAGAATCATTATGATCTCAAGTCATTAACTGAGATGGATATCTTCAATATGGTAGTAGCCAATATACCGAATGTTGGTGATTCGTTTACTGCCAACCAGATCAATAGATGGCTAACTAATGATGGAAATTTTGGTCGGCCAAAGTCCACTCGTCAAGGGTGTGATGTGGTCAAAGCCAAAAATATATGGGTGCTGAAACCTGAATTTATGGATAAATTGACAAAAACTGCTCCTTGGGTAAATGACTGACCTTTTATTGGGGAGGGAAATAGTATATGCAATGGATAAAACGTATAGTCGCAAAACATTTCGGCAAATGACAAGACAAAAAACGGGTTGGATAACTGTCGGTTACTGCAGGAAGTCACCATCAAAAGAAACATCACAAAATCGTCTAGAACTATTACGAAAAATGGTGAATAGTCTACACTTGGATGACCTTCGTGAAAAAGGATTTGTTTCGCCCATTTGTCGAGCCATCTCAGACCTTTTGGCAAGAGATATATCCCTTACTACTACTGCCCAAATTATTTCGAAACAATTGCGATTCCAAGATGGTGACATACAAGGTAAAAAAAAAAAAAAAAGGTCCACAGCACCAGATCCTACCATTAACTTTCCACTTCCTTTCTTTTTCCTCTCTTCGATTAGATTTCCTTATATTTTCAAAAAACAACGACTTCGTTTATTCGACTGGTTGTGCTCGACTACGCTGGCCTCTGTACAAATCCCATGGGTGTCTGCAGCTTTGTCAAGCAAATAGAAACAGATCTAGTTCATGACGACCAAGCATATGTATTGATTTTTTTTCTTTCTTTATAGGGATGTTAAGACAATTGAGCAAATTGTGATTGATCATGGCCACAGACTAGATTCATTTAATGGAACTGAACTGAATAATCACAAGGTCCTCTCAAAATTTGATTGCCGAAAGGCACCTGTAAAACGATCAAGTCTTAAAAAATGCAGGCATTTTTTATTCATTAGTTAAAAAAGTATAGCCGTTTTTTTTCTACTTATGAATAAAATATAGCCGTTTTTTTTATTTATTAAAAAGACATAATGCTTTTTTTTACTAAAAAATAAGTAGCTTTACTGTTACACAAAAAACTTGTTGCATTAACCTTCACTGAAAAGACTAATTATTATCCCCATTTTTTTTTACCTGTTGTGCAAGATAAGTCTATTTGTTTATACATATTCACTGCATAGATGTAACCTTTTTTTTTTCTCACACTCACAACCATGTCAATTTTTTTAATTCTATACCACTGTTCATGTCTTATAAGAAAGACGCCCAATTTCACATGAAGCTGAGTATTTGTTTTTTTTTTAGTACAATTTATCTTTTTATATCTGCACTCTTATATATACTCCACTAACTTACTTTTTTCTCTCCGTTTTTCTTTCTATCAATTTTTTTTTTCATCATCTTTTTCTTGATAAAGTCTGCACTCATTCAACATGTTCTCAATAATATCCAATTTAATACATATGCCGCTCAATACAGTAAAGGTTCTTATGGACTCATACATAAAACCTAATTTTTCAAAAACTACTGGCATGTCATTTTCAGAGAGTACGTCGACATCCTTGTTAACACCTGAAGAGCCTTATGTCATTTTAAATACTCAAGCAGTTGATCGTAAAGGTTTATCATCCAGTATGAAGTTAATAGCATTAGCAGAAGAAGAATTTGATAAAGGAGATAAAGAGCTTGCATTTAATATGTACCAAGTGGCCTTAGCGAAGATGATGAAGTCCTTTCCTAGTGGTAAGTTAAAAAAGTATTAAATTAAATCAATTGGTTAATAAGTCTATTTTTTTTTTTTTATAAAAAAGATGTTAAAGGTGAAATTTTAAGAGAAGAATTAATAAGGTATAAATATATCTATCATTAAAAATATACGCATCTTTGTATTTAATTATCAATTTATTTATATATATATAGTATGGGAAGAAATATGGGCATTACAAATCCTGAATCGCCACTTAATATAAACAAGACAGATAATCAACAAATAATAAATCAAATGGGATCAACATCTATACTAAAAACACCAACACCCCCTGTTATGGAAAATAATAAGCCACTATCACCAGAATGGCAGCAACAACAACCACAAAAGGTTATTTTCTCAATTGCACTTTATTCGCTTATAAAATTTAAAGACATTGCTACATTTACAGCCAAGTTAATTTTTCGAGGTGCATCTTTGATTATGAAATCACCATTACCAGGACTAGTATATAAGTCAGTTATTAACTTGGCAAAAGCCATGTTTTGGATCAATAAAAAAACAGAATTCTCCAAGAAGATTCAGTGCATCGGTATCAAGTGTATGAAGCGAGTATTAGAAGGAGACGAAATATATCAATTGTACGAATTTTCATGCAAAGCCATTCAATCCTTGGTCAAGTTAATTTTTCAACTAAAAAACAGAATTATCCAAGAAAGCTCGGTCATTGGCTGCCAAATGTATCAAACGCATATTAGAAGGCGATGAATTATACCACTTGTGCCAGTTTGTATCCGAAACCATTAATTGCTTAGTTATGGCTTGTATAAAATCTATCGTCGCCTATAAAGAAACTCCAGGATACGAGCAAACATCTTTACAAGCTCGGAAAAGATATTTCTATGCTTCTACAATGACTATGTAAATAATTTTTACAATCCCCGTGTCAAAATCACTAAAAACAAAGAATAAAAATTTGTTTTTGTTTTTTTTTCTTTTATTTAAAAACAGTTAGACAACAGCACTTCGAAGTACAAAAAATTGAGATAAGCTTTTTAGCTTTCATTCGATGTAAGAAAAGTATAGGTTTATTTTGATACAAATTATACAATAAAGGAGTAATCAATAACGGTTGCTTTTTCCTTTATTTTCCCTTAAAGCGCCAGCCCGTGCTCGCATACTCTCAACCAAATGGTTAAGAGATGTTCTCCCATGCTTCCTTGATATTTTTTATGAGGTCTTCAGTGGTGTCAGATTGATTGTGTAACTTGTGTAACTACCTGATTTTTCATCATCGCCCATAAATTTTCAATAGGATTTAAATCCGGTGATTGAGCGGGCCATACAAGCTTCCGCAAGTCATGCTCGTCTCTCCAAATCTGCGATCTTTTAGTCCTATGCGTGGGGGAACTATCCTCCATCAAAATAGGGTCAGTGAATCCAACCATAAATCCAAGTAATGGGCCTTCATATACTGGATCAACAAAATCAGTTGCCGTATGCCTTCCCTTGTCTAAAATCACTAGCTCAGACTTCTTATCGTGAGCTATAGCCCCCATACCATCACTGATGTTCTTCCACTTTTTAATGTTGATCCTATACAGCCTTCATTAGCCTTACGCCGTACCCGAATTTGCCGATAATTTTTACCTAACTCAAAGGTTGATTCATCAGTCCAAATTACCTGTTTTCAGTCATCAAGTGTCCATAATAATTGCTCATTTGCAAAGATCTTCCTCATGACGATATGCCTGGGCATTAAAAATGGCTTCATATATGCTATTCTGTTGTTAAGCCCTGTATTCTTCAACATTTTTCGAATGGTGTCAGGATGAGCATCGATGTTACATTCATTCGTAATTTCCGCCAAAGTTTCCCTTCTCTGACCCTTTGTATAGTTAACTACTGATCTAATATCTCGATCTGAAAACTTTGGAGGGCGTTCTCTTTTTTTGTTCACGAGGTACTTCGTCTTCTGTGTATCCCATCCCTAATAATTCGGTACACGGTGCCTAGCGGCTTTTTTTTAGTACTCTTTATTTCAGTCATAACTAAAGTTTTGTATTGATTTAAAGAGAAAATAATGAATACATGTCCTTCCTTAACTTTTTTGACGCGAATATTTGTAGGGGATTGTACGAATTTTCATGTCAAGCCATTCAACTTTAGTCAAGTTGATTTTTTAGGTCAACAAGAAAACAGAATTATCCAAGAAATCTCGATCATTGGCTGTCAAATGCATCAAGCGAATATTAGAAGGTAATGAATTATATCACTTGTGCCAGTTTGTACATATCTACTTATTAATATATAAGTAGTAGATCAGGGTTATAAACTAAACATTATAATAAAAACCTGAAATTTCATAATTATATACATGTTATAACATTGTATATTATTATCAATATCTTGAACCAAAGGAAATATTCTGTATTCAAATGCATATATAAATTGATGAAAAATAAGATCAATGGTTTTCTAACCAGAATCAAATAATAAAATAATATTGAGAATAAAACAAATATTCAATTCATATTAGGTAATAGAAAATAAGAGATATTTACTGGTAACAGTCTCGATACAAGCTTAGCTACCTTGTGTTGGGATAAGAACGGCTGTTACTAGCAGAAGTACATTACTTATCTATCAATATTAAATAGTGATATTATATGTAGCCTGTAAACAAAAAATAAAAATAATAAAACTGTTTCAATATACTAGTACAGTAAATGAAGACTACAGTCAGATACATACATAAAAGAGAAAAAAAAACATAAATATATGTAAAAATCAGAGTAGAGAATAAAAGTTAAATGAGACGAATAACTATCCATAACAACTAAATTACTTGATTTGTTACATTCTCCCAGAGAAAACTACCGAGATAAGAACAACAATCCATCCGATCCCTCTTCAACATCTACATAGCTTATGTATTAGGTGGGTGGAAGATGGGCGTGTGCTATACATATGTCATATTATTGTTGCACGCAGATTAAACTGCACGAACCATTCATGAACGACTCAAGACCTACTACAAACGCAGAATACGCTTGTCAGAAAACAGAATCATTAAAAATTGGCCATTACTCTTTATAGGACAATGACATTACTAACATGAACTGACAATATCGAACAAAAGAACGAGCCATCATATTACTAAAGTTTATAATAATACCAACTATTATTCCTTTAATATCTGTTTGGTAAAGGCGTTATTACACATAAATAAAACTGAACGGACGACGCGCGGGAAGGAGATAGTCAACTCTAGTAGCAACTCAAATCAGTTTAGAAACGAAAACAAAAACAAAAAAGAAGTTTATTGACATTCTTTTTCAACAAGTAAAAAACAAATTTACCACACTTACTCTAACGCCAACACCAATTGATGCTTGTTTAGGTTTCTCGTCTTTCAATTGAAACCTCAAATACTCATAACTATTTCCCATTATACAATAGTTCCAAGAGAGGAAACACCTACCTTTAGTAGAGAAAGAAATTGAGAAAAAAAAACAAGGGTTTGCCCTCCTTTCTTTTAAAATATATTAAAAACAACAACAGTAACATCAGCATTATCATCAGTGCCAGCATTATCATCAGTACCATCATTATCATCAGTGCCAGTATTATCACCAGTAACAGCATTAACTTCTTCATCAACACACCTTTGGTTCACCAAACTTCCTTACTAAGAGCTCAGTGTTCAAGTTCATCTCTTGAATCGAGCATAGTAAAGAAAGAAAGGGAGATTAATATAAATATACACACAAATAATAAAAAAAAAAAATGAAAATAAAAAAGGGGGTATGGTTAATAATAAGAAGATCACATAAGATGATTGAGTCCTTACCATTGACGTATCTGTCTTACACTGTCGATATTTGATACCCCCAAAGAATGAGATCAGATAACAAGTTTGAATCCACCAAAAGCGACACATAGAACCAGTGCTTACCGCGAATGAACTACTTGTCACCAAAGGAGATACACAGAACCAAGTCTTACTCTTCACGAATGAATTTTGTACCAACACCAGTAATAATATCGAAAATGACTACACCTACACCTATAACTATAGCACATGTTCAATCAATCACGATGAGAAAAGAATGAGAGAGAGTAATATATATGTATAAAAAGAAAAAGAGAAAAGGAAGTTGCATCTACCAAGTAAATGTGTATTAGAATCCCGTTAAAAAGGGTGACTCACAAGAAGATCGAGCCTTTTTCATTGACACAACCATCTTCCACTGTCGATAGTTTATGTCCCAGAGTTTATCCCAAGGCTGCCAAAGAATAAAGTCAGATCAGAAAATTGAGTCCGTATAATTGCCGCAACTATCTTCCCTTTCCCCCTTTTTTTTTTCGAAAACACACAACACTTACCAATGGGTACACCCAAAATTGATTACTGTTTAAAATTCCAAATGGTCCATCGCCGTAAAAAGGAAACTGTATAGCCCACCACCAGTTGCCATAACAAGTGTCCAATGTCAATAGTTGACACCTCAGGTTTTATCCCAAGACTGCCATAGAATAAAACTGAATGGGAAGATTGAACCAAAGATGGGAAAATGAACAATAACAGAAAATGATACCCGTAAAAAAAAATAATTGAGATTACATTCTAAAAAAAATGATAGGTCAAAAAGGTGATAAGAAATATGTCCATATACATATATCCTTTGCCATCATCATATATACACAACAACACAAATACCCCCCCCCCCTTTTTTTTGTTTTACCTTTGACTTTCAATAAACCAAGACCAGTCATGAGTGAATTGTTTGGCATCAAAAATAATTCACAGAACCAAGTTTAACCAATAGATTCCTTAGCAATACCAGCATTAGCACCAGCATCAGCACCAGCATCAGCATCAGCATTAGCACCAATATCACCAATATCACCAAAACAAGCACTAGCATAAATATCATCGACACCAGCATTAGTACCAATATCAACAACGCCAGCATTAGCAACAATATTACCAACACCAGCATTAGCACCAGTATCACCAAAACAAGCACTAGCATAAATATCATCGGCACCAGCATTAGTACCAATATCAACAACACCAGCATTAGCAACAATATTACCAACACCAGCATTAGCACCAGCATCAGAATTAGCACCAATATCACCGAAACAAACATTAGCACCAATATCATTGACACCAGCATTAACACCAATATTTCCAACACAAGCACTAGCACCAATATCATCACCAATACACGTCTGTTCTCATAAAGAAATCAAGGATCAAATACATCAACTATCCCTACCACAATAGAACACGATACTCGACAAAAGAAACCCAGAACGAAACTGGCATAAAATATTATAAAACTCATACAGTAATACACTTAACCCTCGAAAAGTAAACTTTTGGAGTCGGAAATCATCCGGTGGTTAAATTAATTACTGCAGCAAAAAGAAAAGTCGAGATCTGCACTATTGCAACAGCATGCAACTAGAGTATTACACTTCAAGAAGTGCTGATTGAGGCATGTCAGAGCATTATGAATGTTCTGCGATACGGACATCGCAACATACCCAATACAATCACACAATATAGTACATGCCTGGCAATTAAAAGAAAATAGCGAGAGAAACAAATAGGCAAAATTCCTGTGATATAAAAATTGATGGCGCGGTTTAAATGTTTTAGTCGCATATAAAAAAATATGCAGACATCTTATTTTATTATTCTTAATACCTAACAATGATGATCTTTTACAGCAGTGTATCTTAATTGTCTGTTATAAAAAATAATAGAAAATCTCTATTAATTTAATTATTTTATTATATTTCATATTTTTATTTCTTTACATATTGGAATCCCTTATATATATTTATCTCTCCATTGTATTCTACTTATAAAGTCTCTTGCTTTAATAAGTCCTCCTAATAAAGTAGCTATTTTTTTTTATATAGAGAAAATTTCCATGCTAATGTGGCTTTTTCATCAAGTTTTTATGTGTTGGAAGTCATTGAAGTGCTTTAAAGTCAAATTTTCGATGATTTGAAGTTTTTTTTTTTTTTTTTTTTTTTTTTTTTTTTTTTTTAGGTCAAGGTAAGTAAATATGTTTTAAAACATGAAAAAATTGTCAGGTATTTATATAATTTTTTTAGTCTCGTGATATCGAAATTAGGTTTCTAATCTTGTTGGCTAGCAGCTCTTTGAAGTAGATTAGTTATCTCTTCTGTGTCAACTTTATGGGTTAAATATATACAAAATATTTCAAATATGTAATAAAAAATAAGGACGTCAATATAAATGGCTGTGTGTGTTATATGTACATTTTTTCTACCTTTATTGACATTTCGTGTATGATAAGAAACAAACATACATTTATGCATATTTTAAATCTCCACAAACTTTAGGCGCCATCACATGACCGCAAACAGGTTTATTTTTAGCACTTTTTTTTTTCTATTTCTTTCTTTTTTTTTTTCTTTTCTTTTCTTCTTCAAATAAAACATACACATTCTTTAAAACTACCTCTTTGATGACATACAAGATATTGTATCAAGAAATGAACAACTTTGAGATGTGCATAATAAATAATATCAGTGGTAAGACATATAACTTTATTAGGGAAAAAGTAGCTAACTGTCTAATATATTCCCACACGTGTTCTTAAGAATGATTCTACACTTATTTTACTTCAAGTCCTTGCGTATAAAATGGCTATTTCTTCTTGGTTGCTAAGCTTTTGTCTTGATATTGCTTGGTTGGTCTAATACAACGGTTGTTGCCATGGGGAGAATGTCTGATTCAAGATGACTCTATTTACGTGTAAGAGATCTTCGTCTGGTTGATACTGTTTGGTGTGTGAATGTTAGTATAGTCTATACGTATAGTTTAATTGAAAGATTCAGTACTGGCTATCGAAAACAGCTTTTGACCACGAATAACCGATTCCATTATTTGCTGACTTGCTTCTTAACTGACTCGCAGTACAATATGGGCACCGTAGTCGGGATAGTAGTGCCATTAGTAGAGATGTTCCATCCATCTGAGGTGGCTTCGTTTCGTTGGGAGGAGATAGCTGGGAAATGGCTTTTTAATTTTACAAAGGTATTTATTATCTTTCTTGCTCATCATGATGTATTCGTCAAACGTCTCTTTTGTTGACTGTGATATGGTTGTTACTATTTGATATGTAATCTCTTTCTTTTTAATCTGGCAACATGATCTTGACTACTACTCTTATATATATATGTCTTGAAATAATCCTTGCTCTTAACAGAAAAAAAAAAAAAAAAAAAAAAAAAAAAAAAAAACAAAAACAAAAAACAAAAAAAAAAAAAAAAAAAAACAAAAAACAAGAAAACAAGAAAACAAGAAAACAAGAAAACAAGAAAACAAGAAAACAAGAAAACAAAAATCAAAAAATCAAAAAAAAAAAAACTACTATAACTGCTCTGGCTATTCCGGAAAGCATCTTTTACACATCTCTCTTCATTTAATCGCCTAAGATAAAGTACTTGCAAGCTTGTATACTTTTTAATTCCCAAACTCATATCAAAATTACTTCTCAATTCATATTTGGCTCTATCCTTACACAGACAAAATTGGTGGTTTATCTTCTCTGAAGTACCTTTCAATCCTGGTCAAATATTTGCTGCAATTATCCGTTTTTCAAACACTTGTATACATCATTAATCTCCTACACTACATATCCGTCTTGAATTAATTTAAAATTACCACTACATACCTTTTCTATAAAAAAAAAAAAAAAAAAAAAAAAAAAAAAAAAAAAAAAAAAAAAACTAAATTAAACTGATTCAAAGTCTCTCACATATTAAAGTACATAAATAAATTCCTTACATTCATCTTGTACATGCAAAAATAAAGCTGTCATCACTTCTTTTTTCTTTTGAATCAATTTATAACCATTCATTTCTTTCTGTCAATTTTATTTCGATGAAACAAGTGTCTTATTGTTAGTATAAATATTGATTGATTACTCATTCGCATTAAAAGATAGATATTTACCATGTTGTTTCTTAAGAACGTAAGAAGAAAAAAGGCATTATATTTGTGTGCATACAGTGCGATTGACGATAGCAATTGGTATCTGCATGACATAATTCAACGTAAACACCTTTTTCTAATGCTTTGTTTTAATCAACTGAATTCAGTTCAAATGATAAACGTTTAGTATAAGGGAGTTAAATCATACCGATATTGTAGTTCGTGCAAACTTCTTTAAAAGCATTTAGACTATTTCTTTTTCTGTAACAGAGTCAAAATTCTTTAACAAAACCATACATATTTCTTGGATTCAGCTGGATGTGTTAGAAAAAAATTAAGATAAGTAAATCCCCTTACTTTTCTTTCCATAGTAAAATATATAAATATCTTAGTAAATACGTGTAAATAAAAACAACTTCTTTCTCACAGTTCTAGTCTTATACTATAGCCCTAAACTTGAGCAATTGATAGAGAGGCCTTCCGCCCTTACTTGTGCCGCACAGCCTGGTTTCGGGTAGAGTTCGCTCAGATATGCCCGGGTAGTAGCCCAATGCATAAAGTTGTGTACAGGTTTTGTGTAGTTGGGACCCTAAACGAAGACCTTAGGAGGTTATTGGGCATGACCTTCGAAGGTTTAGTTTTTTTCTTTTTTTTTTTAGCACATTTTGTTTATGAGAAGTCGCGTTGTAAAAACAAAGTAAACAACCTTCTTTTTTTTTTTCAAAAAAAAGAGTTTATACACCCTTTTCATTAAAGTTTGATATCAAAGAAACGTGTCTTTGAATTAAGAATTTTTTTCTCTACATGTACTTAACGTGATTTTTTTTACTTTCCATGACTTTTTTTTTTGTCTTAAAAATTTCGCGTCTCCAAGACCCACAACTTGTCCATACTAAAAAATGGTGCTCTATATAAGAGCGCAAAAATGGGAAAAAAAGCACCTTCAATAGTAAAACCATGTGATTACCATAAACATCAGCTGCCATAATATTGTAACATACCATAAACATCACCTGCCATAATATTGTAATTACCATAAAAAACTTAAAAACTTAAAAACTTAATACAAATTAAAACTTACAAAGCTAAATACGGTAAATATCAAAAACCAACTAGAATTTAATATGATTACTAAAAGCCTTATACCATAGAAATATAACATAACAAAAACGTCACTGTAAAACTTACAAGCTATAAATTACAATATAAACACAATCACTATAATAAATAAATAAATAAATAATAAATAAAATCCCAATAATTTTTTTTATTTTTTATCATTTAAAATAAACCCTTGCCACATACAACGTCTTTAACTGCTTTACTTATTCTGATAGTTTTACATAAGCTGCCACACTACAAATACTGATTGAACGAAAAAAAAGGGATACGTTGTATAAAACAACCTTTATGTTTGAAAAAAAGATTGAGCTTAAACAATAGGAAGTTATGGCTCATCATTATCATCTTTAATTGAAAGAGCTCTTCTAAACTAAAATAATAATCATCTTTTTATATCTTGAATATCCTGATGAGTTGTGTTTGAATAAGAAGGACCATCTTTTTGATGGGTTTAAATGAATCTATACCCAATTCCTCT
This sequence comes from Pilaira anomala, assembly GCA_025716855.1. NCBI lineage: Eukaryota > Fungi > Mucoromycota > Mucoromycetes > Mucorales > Mucoraceae > Pilaira > Pilaira anomala. Next base: position 347,185 of record JAIXMQ010000013.1, on the reverse strand, counting down.
GCTTTTGAATATAAACGTTCTAGGTACTCTTTCGAATTGACCATATATAATCGTGGATCACATCTACTCGGTTGGATAACAACGTACAAAACTCCTGACTAAAGAGCACTTTGTAATTATTTATATGGTTGTTATTAGTCTAGATTCCGTTGTTATAGATTTCATTGGTAAACCCACATACTTTTAAATTGACAAGAACTATTTTTTTATCATAGCAACGAGATAAATGTAAGGAATTTATTTATGTACTTTAATATGTGAGAGACTTTGAATTCGTTTTTTTTTTTTTTATATATATATATATATATAAAAGGTATGTAGTGGTACTTTTAAATGAATTCAAGACGGATATGTAGTGTAGGGAGATTGAACTGATGTATACGAATGTTTGCAGAACGGATAATTGTAGCAGATATTTGACCAGGATTGAAAGGTACTTTAGAGAAGATAAACCACCAATTTTGTCTGTGTAAGGATAGAGCCAAATATGAATTGACAAGTAATTTTGATATGAAGGCCTCGGGTTTGGGAATTTAAAAGTATAAAAGCTTGCACGTACTTTACCTTAGGCAAGTAAATGAAGAGAGATGTGTAAAAGATGCTTCCCGGATTAGCTAGAGCAGTTATAGTAGTTTTGTTTGATTTTTTGATTTTTTGGTTTCTTGTTTTCTTGTTTTCTTGTTTTCTTGTTTTTTGTTTTTTGTTTTTTTTTTTTTTTTGACTTTTGACTTTTGACTTTTGACTTTTGACTTTTGACTTTTTGATTATTTTATCTTGTTTTGTTTTCTGTTAAGAGCAAGAATTATTTCAAGACATATATATATAAGAGTAGTAGTCAAGACCATGTTGCCAGATTAAAAAGAAAGAGATTATATATCAAATATAGTAACCATCACAGTCAGCAAAAGAGACGTTTGACGGATACATCATGATGAGCGAAAACGATAAATAAATACCTTTGTAAAATTAAAAAGCCATTTCCCAGCTATCTCCTCCCAACGAAACGAAGCCACCTCAGATGGATGGAACATCTCTACTAATGGCACTACTATCCCGACTACGGTGCCCATATTGTACTGCGAGTCAGTTAAGAAGCAAGTCAGCAAATAATGGAATCGGTTATTCGTGGTCAAAAGCTGTTTTCGATAGCCAGTACTGAATCTTTCAATTAAACTATACGTATAGACTATACTAACATTTCACACACCAAACAGTATCAACCAGACGAAGATCTCTTACACGTAAAATAGAGTCATCTTGAATCAGACATTCTCCCCATGGCAACAACCGTTGTATTAGACCAACTAAGCAATATCAACACAAAAGCTTAACAACCAACGAAGAAATAGTTATTTTATCCGCAAGGACTTGAAGTAAAATAAGTGTAGAATCATTCTTAAGAACGCGTGGGAATATATTAGACAGTTAGCTACTTTTTCCCGTAATAAAGTTATATGTCTTACCACTGATATTATTTATTATACACATTTCAAAGTTGTTCATTTCTTGATACAATATTTTGTATGTCATCAAAGAGGTAGTTTTAAAGAATGTGTATGTTTTGTTTGAAGAAGAAAAGGAAAAAAGGGAGAAAGAAATAGAAAAAAAAAGTGCTAAATAAACCTGTTTGCGGTCATGTGATGGTGCCCAAAGTTTGTGGAGATTTAAAATATGCATAAATGTATGTTTGTTTCTTATCATACACGAAACGTCAATAAAGGTAGAAAAAATGTACATATAACACACACAGCCATTTATATTGACGTCCTTATTTTTTATTACATATTTGAAATATTTTGTATATATTTAACCCATAAAGTTGACACAGAAGAGATAACTAATCTACTTCAAAGAGCTGCTAGCCAACAAGATTAGAAACCTAATTTCGATATCACGAGACTAAAAAAATTATATAAATACCTGACAATTTTTTCATGTTTTAAAACATATTTACTTGACCTTGACCTAAAAAAAAAAAAAAAAAAAAAAAAAAAAAAAAAAAAAAGTATAGGCGGAAATTGATGAACCGGAAATGTTTCTGGGGGCAGAAAAATAAAAAACACGGTAAAAAGAAAGTGAAATTATCCAAGGCCGCATCATAAAATGATACACTTTTCTATCTTAATAATGCACTGTTCTATTTAAAAATAAAAATTCCTATTTAAATATCTTATTTTTAAATTGAGAGAGTTTCAGTCAAAGAGTATAAATTTAAAAATGAATGAAAAGTACAGGGAGAAATGTTCTTGGGCAGAGAAAAAAAGTAGTACGGTAAAAAAGATGTCAATGTTAAACATGTATATTATTATGAAGATATGTCAGGTTTTTATTAAAATGTTTATTTTATAACCTACTAATAAGTAGAGATAATGCAAATAAGGTGCCATCCCATTTATGTCTTTTTGTGTCGGTCTGTTCTAGAAAAAATATCATTGGAAATCATAAGCTAAAGCTTTACCCTTTTTTTTTCCGGCTTAACGATGCTGATGTATATAATGCAAATGAGCTCATTCGTTAGTGGAGCACGTTGGGTTAACTTTTTACCAAAATGCCATTTCGATTGTAAGGCACAAGTAGGGTATATACTCATATGTATCTACTAATAAACTTTTTTATTTATTGGAAAATTACAAAAAAAAAAGAAAGATGGTAATACATGATGAAGAATAATAATAATATAAAAATACAATAAAGAAAAACAGAAAAAAAAAAGCTGTACATGATGATTATCTAAACAGTTTCATCTTCTAATAGTTCCAAGTGACCCTTGATAGCACCTCCAACACTAACACGGTCAATCAAGAAGGTATCGTGACCAAACATGGCATCTAATTCGTAGTAAGTAACACGATTATTTCCAGAGGCACGAAGACATTCAGCAATTTCTTTTTGTTGCCAAACAGGGAACAAGATATCTGATTGTACACCTAAAACCAGAGTAGGCATATTAATTCCCTTCATACCTTCAACTAAATCTTGTGTAGCAGGATCAGATGAAAGAGTAGATAATCTACCCTTTTTATTTCTTTCAGGTTCAGTTACTTCCTCTTCTTTTCCTTCTAATGCTGATTGAGTTCCAATAACAGATCTGCATGCTTCAGCCATAATACGAGAATCTTCTTCATCCGGACGTTCAAGTTGTTGACGATGTTTTAAAATTCGTTCAATTTTGGGTAAATTATGCTGTCTTTGTCTTTGTAATTTATCTGTTTCTGAACGTGACATATCAAACATATCCATTGCTTTGGAAATGTATAAAAGTGAATTAGGGTCGTATTGTAAACAAAATCTTTCACCTTGGTGATCCAAATAGGTTTCAATAAGGAAATCTGGACATAAAGCAGGTGATTGATGCTCGTTGGATCTTTTACGGCCAAAGCGAAGTTCCCATTCAGGTCCAGAACGATAACTAATAGTAGCAATTTCTCTTGCAAGCTTTTTTTTTTTTTTTAAAAAAAAAAAGTAAGTAAAAAGTTATTCTCCCTCTTAAATACAATTCAATATTACCTTCATTCCTACATGAGGAGGAATCCCTTTATAATAAAATCCTTTATTCCAGTTAGGATCAGCCATTAAAACTTGACGTTGGGTATGACGAAGGGCAATTGAATAAGGCTGAGAACGAGCACAAGCGGAAATTGTAACAAGTCTTTTCACACGATCAGGATAAAGTTTTGCAGCAGCAATTGACTTTTTATAATATGTTAATAACATATTTTATATGAGCACATTTTTTTATTTTTATTTTTACCTGCATACCTCCCATACTACTACCTACACTTGCATGTAATTTATCAATACCAAGATGGTCTAATAACTTGAATTGAGCACGCACCATATCAAATACAGTAATGATAGGAAAACGAGTAGCATAACGTTCACCATCAGCAGGATCAATTGAGCTAGGACCTGTGGAGCCATAGCAACCACCAATTGCATTAGTACAAATGACGAAGAATTTATTTGTATCAATATGTGCACCAGGACCGATAAAGTTTTCCCACCAACCTGGTTTTGTATTCTTTGCATGAGATTTAGCATGAGAAGATGCAGAGAGACCAGTATGGATCAAGATGGCATTATCCTTTTTCTCATTTAATGTACCCCATGATTCATAGGCAATATCAATCTTTGGTAAAATACCACCATGATCAAGTAAAAAGGGGTAAGGATATTCAAATTTTTCATATCCAGTAACAATATTATCATAACTTGGTTCAGGTCCGCTGTCAAGTTCTAATGTACGGGATTCCATTTTATCGATACAGGGGAAAGATAAAGGTGGGTTTGAAGAAGTTGCTGAGTTCTCTACGTTACATGCAGTCGTCTTTAAACTGGGTTGTTGATGAAGACCTAAAATAATAGATCACTTTTAATACTATGTTCTCTTTCTTTCTTTTTCTTTTTAATATTACTTCTATAAGCTATACTTCCTAAAGGTTTAATAGTTGTTCTCTTTAGAACTTGAGCACATGTTGAGCGAGCTAATGTTAATGTAGACTTCATTGAAAAAAAAAATTGGTTTAATGAACCAAAAGAAACAAAAAAATACAATACAATTATCAAAAAAAAAAAAAAAAAAATAGATTCTGATTTTCTTTCTCAGATTTTCGCAAACTGACAAGAGAAATGACGCGATATCAAAACGAATTTCATTGGGTTGTTGTTACAATGATGAATAATGCATGAAAAAAAAAAAAAAAAAGATTTACACAAAACTATTTATTTAAAACAAAGCGTATCCATAAGGAGGCTGTCTAATCAAATTCCATTTACTATCATACTCTGCCCATAAAGACCATTCAAGTTCTTTCAAAAGATCATTACGTACAGACCAAACCTTACCAACATCTTGTTTTGTTTCAGTGGTTAAAGAGGCATCCGAAAGATACTTTTGAACTACCTTGAGAGCTAAACCAAGATGACCAGCTTCGCGCTCAGATTTAACTTTAACTAATAAAGAAGCCAAGTTACTTGAACTATCATCTGAAGACCATTGTTGTAACTCTTTATAAGCAACATCGAATTCTTCTCGATGCTTTTCTTTATCCAAAATTGCGGCATAAGCCATGACCTTATTCTTGAGTGCATTTACAAGTTGTTTCTTGTTATTATCATTTTCTTTACGCTTTTCTTTTTCTTCTGTAGATTCATCTTCAGGTTTTTTACGACCATAGAATTCCAAAAGTTCACGTTGATCAAATTTAGCAAGGATACTGTCAGCTGTCTTGATAATCTCATTGGCTTCAGATTCAGTTAATTGACCTGGTTTTAATAAATTATCAACCGAGCTCTTGCCTGCTGAAGCAGTCCAAAGAGCATTCATCTTGAATTCCAATAATGCAATATCATTAGGATAACTTGCTTCGATATTACTTAATAATTCCTTGTAAGCAGCAGAATCTGCAGTGAATTTCTTGAGATAAGAGAGTTGAAGATCACGAGTAGCATCCTTTAACTTTTGGTCAAGTTCTTCATCTGTAGGCTTCTTTTCATCAGATTTACTAGAGTTAGATTCAGTAAGAAGAGGAGGTACGGTATACAAGACATTGTATTGTCCACCATCGATTCCACTCATAAAGGTTAATGAACCAACAAGAGCATCACCTGCCTTGACTTCCTTGGGTAAAGCATCCTTACCAGTAGGAGGAGCAACATAAAATACCTTGAGATCTTTACGTTCTAAAGCAAATTTACTTAAAGTAGAAGCATTCTTGGTATAAGCGTCAGCAATCTTTTGAAATGTCTTAAAATTAACGGTCTTTAAATCCGAATCTAATTCCAAAATAGTATCTTTCAACTTTTCAAGCGCACTTTCATTTTCAGTAGAAAGTTGAAGCATAATTGTATAATCACCCTTTTGACTTAAATTGAGATCATGATCAAAAACGTCCAAGTAACTAACTACCTTTTTATTGGTATCATAAATAATACCAAATACACCGGCCAAGAAATGTTCGTATAATTGATTCATGATCGTTGGGAAACGTGCAGTAATGACAGTAGCAGCATCAATCTTGATATTATAAGTCAAGATTAACTGATACATGAGTCTTGTACTAGGTAATAAATCACGATCTGGACTCATAGGAGTAATCTCTGCTTGAGTGGGACGATAATACTTGCGTAACTTTTTAAAGGCAACATTTACATTCAAGTTATCTTCTCTGCGTACAGGACTAGAGATATCCAATCGAGTCAATTGAGGTTCCAAACGAATCATACCTTGTCCATTTGCAAGGTTACCACCCGTAATTTGAACACCATGGAAACTAAGACTCAAGTCAATCGCATGTCTTCCAAGACCAGACCAGAATTGAGCAAGACATACTTCAAGATTTAATCCACCACGAACAGAGAAAGATTTCTTAATCACTTGCTCATCAGAATGAGGATCACCATAAGAACCACTACCCAACATGAATGTATAAGTATGTTTATCTTTATGATTTTGTTGAGGAACTAATTGAAGTAAATGAAGCATGAATCTTGCAGGTGCAGTATCTGTACCAGGAGCACGAGCCTTGATAGTTAAGTCACAACTAGTAGCACCCTCAGGTACTTGAACAAAACGACGAATGATATCACCAGGTCCATATTCCACATTCTTGTACTGAATGTATCCTTGAGATGGACTTGTAGGTTTAACAACAGATACTGGAATACGGAATAATGGTCCACGTTCAGGTGCGGATGTATCATACCCAAGTACTTGACCAAAATGAAACTTACTTTCTGAAAGTGCAGTAGGATCTACTTTAATTTGAAATGCGTTTCCACTTGAATGAAGATAAACGTAATCTGGTACTGTAATCCAAGAATCGGTGGAAACAAGTGCGACACGAACATCATAATCGAATTTTGCTTGATTGTATTTAGGACTCTCTGGATCACTTTCTCCCATAAAGTTGGGTTGAACCTTGGTTGTAATGTATTGGATTTGACTTACTTCATCTAATTCACGAAGATACACACCACGTTTATTACCTCCCTTTTGAACTGTTACCTTGAATAATAAGTCCAAGTCCTTGCTTTCTTTATAATTATCAAGGTATTCCCATGCTTTATCTACTTGAATAAATCCAACACCAAGAGGGTCTTCAACGGATTTACCAGTTTGAACAACTGCGTTCTTCAATCTATAAGGTGTATATTCTTGTTTTTCTGCCTTAAGTGCAGAAACAAGTAATGCAATACAACCACAAGCATTGGGACTGTATTATCATGATGATTAGTTTTGATATATATACATGTATGTATAAAAACTTACCTAGACATACTGGTACCATTCTTTAAATCAAGCTTGTTCAACACATAAACAGGTACACTTGTAATAGCACTACCAGGTGCATAAATATCAACACCATGATAACCATCTGAACTAGGACCACGAGAAGACCAAGTATATGGACGTTCAGTGACAGATTCAAGTAAAGCATATTCAGCTTGCATTTGAGCATGTTTGACATAAGCGCCTACAGTAATAAAGCTTTCATCCATACCAGCTGGTGCACCAATAGAACTATAACAAGGACCATCATTACCAGCACTTGTGACAAAGATACAACCTGATTTACCAATTGCTTCATTTGCTAATAATTTAATGAAATGTCCATCAGTAGGAAGACTACTGGATTCACCATAAGACATGTTGGCTAAATCTACTTTATGCATAGCTAAATGAGTGGCAGCACGAGTTAAACCAGGTCCTGTTTCCATTGAGCCTAAACGAGAGTCACCAATACGAAGTGATACAATTTGTGCACCAGGTGCGACCTAATGCATTTTTTTTTTAAGTTTCTCTCTCTCTCTCTCTCTCTCTCTCACTTTTGTTTTCTCCTTTTTAGGTAGAATATTCTTATTTTACTTACACCATTTAATGCCGGTTCATCGGGGAAATTGGCTGCTGTAATTCCAGCAACATGTGTACCATGACTTCCAGCTAACGTGACAATACTATATAGAATGGTTATTAAAAAAAAAAAGAGATAAATAAAAATAAAGATGATAATATGAATTTACCTAAGAATATCACCATTGTTATAAATATTAACCGAGAAATTAAGTAAATCAGCCTTTCCAAATGTATGGTATTTCAATTCTTTACGATAATCAGTCAAACAAGGTTGTTCTATTACATAAAGTTCTTTTAGTATGTATTTATTTTAATGAGACTTTTCTTTTTTCTTACCTCTCAAGTCACCATCTTCATTGATATCAATAACAGCTCTCCAATCTTTACCATCAAAAAAGACAACACAATCAAAAATGATACCAGGATCCTCATAATTTTGGTTTAAATCTTTTAATGCTTCTACTCGAGCTTCTAATTCAGCCTTTTCAGTTTCATCTTTATCTTCCTTTTTGATATATTCAGCAAGACGTGTTTGGGCTTCACTTAAAAGATGAGATTGTTTTTTAATATAGTTTTGGCGACGTTCCTGAATTGATTGAGGGTAAGTATAGGATGATTATCATTATTATAGGAAAAAATCATGACTTACAGATTTAATTCTGCTCTTCAAATCGTTTGGAAATAATTCGTATGCACGTTTAAGACCAATACGGTATTCATTGCTAGGGTTAGTCCAATCGCCCAAAATCAACTTTCGACCACTTAAACCTTCAATTGATTTTACACCATCCTCTGTTGTTGTGGCCTTTACAATCTTGGTAGTTTCAACATCACCTGAGATTTTTATTCTGATTAATTTTTATTCTATGAATGTATGTGTATTTTTTTATTTATTTATTTATTTTTTACCTCCACCAGTACAATCAACAATATCAATCATTTTAGGTTTACCGTCAGTTGTAACCTATACATATAAAGCGTTAATAAGAGTTTTTTGAAGTTTGTATTTTCTTTTTTCTTTTTTTTTTCCTTTTTTTACCTGCATACCAGCTGCACCAGGATCAACACCTACAGTAAAAAAAAAAAAAAAAAAAAAAAAAAGAGTATTTAGTTGCTCATTACAAAAAAAAAAAAAAAAAAGTTCGTGAATTTTCTTTTAATTTACCTGTATCGAGAATAGCAATAACAGTGTCCCTTCCGTCATACTTTGGAAACTTTTTGATAAAGCTGGCAGCTTGTGTATCTTGCTTTGGCATAAGGCCATGAACAGGATATTCTTGAATCGGTTTCGAAGACATTTTTTTGTTTAAGCAAGAAAAAAAAAAAAAAGTGAAAATAGGGACACGTATGCGAAAATTTAAACTTTTTCTCAGACGTGTAACATAAAAGTTTAAAATCGTGAAACATTTACCACCGCTTATTAGTTTATTTTTCAATTATTGGTTATAAATGCTTCTTTTATAAAGAATTACCTAAAACCACATATGGCCTAAAAGTAAAAACAAATTCGATCACCAAAAAACAAAAGTCATTTTATAATAAGATTTATGTATGTATGTACATACATTCATTCATTTACTTGGGTGACCTTATTTTACGAACAAAAGAAGCGGATTGGGATCAACCCGTTCCAAAATGCATTACTTATATTATAGACGATGCTAGACGGCTAACACAAACGTTTCTATGAACGCAAATGGCAACTGCTTTGATTCAATTGTACATGTATACCAGTACTTCTTTGTATTGCGGCTTTCTATACAAATCACATGGTTTTTCTCGGGACGATTGTATGTATATATATAAAAACTATAACCCAAATATATCCTCGTCATAACCAGTTGATTATTTGAGAGCATCCTTAGAATTTTTAGATAATAAACCAGCATGATAAATCTCATAAAGCACGCTGGTTGAAAAATTGATCCTATTTTTTTTTTTTTTTTTTTTTTTTTTTTGTACGATGATAGTAAAAGTGTTTATTTATTAGTATGCATGAAAAGAACAAAATCAAATATGGAATAGAACAAGTTAAAGTTTTCGAATTTTCCAAAAAGATTGACTGGTAAAATACTATTAGTTAATCTGCATTAAAGCGATAATTTTACATGGAATGGGGAAAAAATTCATAAAGAATTAATTATTCTGCATGATGGTCCAGATATGCACTAAAAGAAATTATAGTGCTCTTTTACTTCCCTCATTAAAAAAAAAAAAAAAAAAGAGGGGAACCGACAAACAGTAATGCTTTTCATTTTGGGAAATTCGGCATAGGCTTTTGCCTGAATAAGGTTCAGCGGCGGCGAATAGGTTACGAAAAAGGTGTGGCTTTTCATTATCACTTGCAGTTGGACTTATTTAAGTTCCTGATTTGCATGACATTAATTCCAAAAACGGAGGTTTAAACCCAAATAGAACCCTCTATATAAAGACATGTATAAATATATACAAATGTATATATGCATTTACATGATTGATTAAAATTTAGTTTCTTTCTTTTTCAAAAAAAAGATGAGTATATATATTTCGGCTTATAAATTTATATACCTGTAGAACAAAGGAAAAAAAAAAAAAAAATATATATTATTTGTGACTTGCACCAACAGAAATCTCACACATTTCTTTTTTTTTTTTTTTTTTTTTAGTTTATTTATCTCGCCCCCCACAACCCCCTTCTTTTTTAACTCTTTTTTTTTTTAACTCACTGAATTTGGTAACTCCCCGTTCTTTTTTTCTTTCATAATTGGAAATAAAATAAAAAAAAAAAAAATTACTATAAAAAAAAATGAACCCAGACTTGACTGATACAAGACAACAAGAGAATAAACCGTATGATGACCCAACGGAATCTGCTGGTGAAGACTCTGAGGTAGAAAAACCAGCTAGACGTTCTGGTAGAAGAAAGATCAAGATTGAGTATATTGAAGATAAAAATCGTAGACATATAACTTTTTCTAAAAGAAAAGCTGGTATCATGAAGAAGGCTTATGAACTTAGTACCTTGACAGGAACTCAAGTCTTACTACTTGTTGTTTCGGAAACTGGTCTCGTTTATACTTTTACCACTGTCAAGTTACAACCTATTGTAACTAAACCTGAAGGAAAAAACCTTATTCAAGCTTGTTTAAATGCACCTGATCCCATGTCGGTCGAGGTAAAAAAAAAAAAAAAAAAAAAAAAAAAAAAATAGAGGAAAAAAAAATAGATTATTTAATTTCTTTGTTATATATCATGATTATCACAGGCTGGTGACGCGTCTTACAGTGGATCCCCTCAAGTTGAAGATAAGAAGTTGGTAGCTTATGAAGAAAAGAAGGTAGAAGCACCCGTACTTCCTCCTCCACCTCCTCCTGCTCAACAACAACAGGCTCAACAAGTTCAACAACAACAACAAGCCCAACAACAACAAGCCCAACAACAACAACAAGCCCAACAACAACAACAAGCTCAACAACAGCAACAACAACAACAACAACAACCAACACAACCTTATAATCCAAGTGGTGGTTATAGCAACCAAAACTATCCCCCACAACCAAATAATAATTATCCTAGTTATAATATGGCACCAGGTCCAAATACAACAAATGCACCTGCTGGAGCAAGTGGAGGGTATGGTCAATCACCTCAACAACAACCACAACAAGCAGCTTATGGACAAATGCCTCAACCTGGTTACTATGGTAACGGACAACAACATTATATGCCTCATCAACAACCACCTCAACAAGCACAGGGACCACCAGGACCACAAGGACCTGGATTTTGGCAACCCGGTAACGCATCGAGACAAGATATTAAGGAAGAACAAAGAAGAGGTGTTAAAAAATAATAAGGGGGGGAGGGATTTTTATTTTATTTTTTTTAAAAAATAAATCTAAAGAATAAAATCCAACTTGTTATGACAAGTAAAACATAAATTCCACCATAAAGATAATTTATCTTTAGTTTTCGATTCAATAAATATCTTTTATCCCCAACTCGTATAACAGATTTTTTACCAGCATCCAATATATTACCATAGATGGTTCGGTCCAAAATGAATAATGTTACACCAGATAGAATGGATAAGATGCCAATCATTATAAAGAATTCTATTACGCCTTTATATCCTCTATGTGTATCTCCATCTTGTAATAATCCAGAGATAATATCAAACAAGGATGCTCCAACATTTGTACATGATTTAACTAATCCCATACCTGTACCAACTAATGAAAGTGGTAAAATCACTGGAATAGATGATACCAGCGCTACAGGTCCCAGTGCCAAACTTACACTAAAACTAATCATACCCAACATTGGATTCAGTTTAGTGTATTGTAATAATAAAAGGGATATCAAGAATGTTGCTCCACTGCATATCACTTGAAAAAAAAAATTATGTTAATTTTTTTTTTTTTTTTATATATAAATATAATTTATACAGGTGCTACTACTTACTCATCCATGTACGTTTACCATAACGATCAACAAATAAACCTAAAAATGGCATCAAAAAGATAGGTGCAACTTGAGCTACACTTGCCACAGCTGCTGCCTTACTATCATTGTAACCAAATTGAAATTTAACATATTCACTATTGATATGTAAGAAACAACCCCAGGCACCACCTAATAGAAATTCCATGCTCGCAATCAACCAATAGGAATGAGGCAGATACATTAATTTAGACCAACTAAATGATTTTTTACGCTTAATTACATTACGTTGAACTTGACATTTCTTTTGATCTGATAATGTAGATACATTCTTTAACAAAACAATATATACTAAATTAATCAATAGAGAAAAGATACATAATAAAGCAGAAAACTAATGGTAGTAGCTATGTAAGTAAAATATATTTATATATTTCTGACTTCAACTCACCCAGAAACCATAACCGTACCATCCGGACCAATTAGCAATTGGTACTACAATAGCTTGGGCAGCAAAAGAGGACTAAAAGAAAAAAAACAAAGCCAAAGTATCAGTTGATGAAAAATTTATAAAATAGATGGTATTACTTACAAGTCGGCTGACGGTCATCATCAGAGCGATCACAGCAGCAAGGCTTCTACCTTGGAACCATTGACTAAGAATTGTTTCTTGTACAATGACTACTGTACCACTACCAATACCATACAATATCCGACCAAATATCATCATGGATAGATTAGCGGTAGAGGTAGAAGCAGCTACTAGAATGTTACCGGATGCAATTAATACTGTAGTTAAAATAGATCCGGGTATGGTACCAAATGCATCTATAAAGATACCACCAATTAAAGGTAATATCGTATTTACAATAGAAACACTGGACTGAAGTACTCCATACTGCGAATTACTAATACCGTACTCCTAAAGTCATATTTACGTAAACAAATTATATATAAATAAATAAATAATTCTGTTTTGTTTTACTTTTTTAATTGTGGATTTCATTGCACCTAATGTATGGGCTGCAAAATGACTGCCAACTTTTTTTTTTTTTTTTATCAATGTCATTGTATCTTTAACTTATTTCTCTCAATTTATTTACCTGCCAAGAATAATGCGCATAATAGGGCTACGCTTTTATATTTCCAAGGTTGATTTGATAGTTGACATGTAGTGTCATTGTCGTCATTAGGAATGTAGAGTGATGTAGCGGTTGGTGTAGTGGTTGGTGTAACTGTTTTGTCTTTATTATATCTGCAACAACCTTCTTGTTCCGAACAACAATCTTTATTTATCAAAGGCGTTGTTTCCTGATTCATTCCTTTATATATGTAGTGATAGAAATGAAAAAGGAAAAGAGGGTATGTAAAAGAAAAAAGAAGAAAAATAAAAAAATTGATTTTTTTTTATCTCCCTTTTTATAAAAAAAAAAAAAAAAAAAAAAAAAAAAGATCTGATAAGATGACTCTAGCTTTTATTATTATGACTAAATGCATGCTTTTACGCAATTTGGTTCTGCTGATTGTTCTTGTGTTACTTTTCTTTTTTTATTCTTTTTCTTTGGTTCTTTTAATAATTCACCCTTTTCACATAATAATTCCAATCCACCTTGTTGAGTCCACATTGGATAAACTGATTTTTCTAACTGTTGTATTTCGTTTGGTGTAAATTTACTTAATACAAATTTAGCAACGATTTGATAAGACCGATCGTCAATGTTTGCGGGTGGACGTCCAATACCGATCCGAACCCTTTTGAACTCTTCACTTCTTAAACTTTTAATGACTGATTTAATACCATTATGTCCATTTGCTGATCCATTTCCCTTTAAATTCACTTTGCCTAAATCTCTTTGCATATCGTCATGAAATATATATAAATTATTTAATGGAATTGCAAGCTCCTTGACTACATACACACACATGTTAAACTTTTTTTTTTTTTTTTTTAATGTATTTATTATTATTATTATTATTATTGTTACCTGCTTTAGCTACACAAGATCCACTTATATTCATTAATTCTCTAGGCTTTAAAAATGTAATTTGATATTCTTTTGAATTCTCGGTTCGAACAGTTGTTTCCGTCACGTCTGATTTCCAGGTACGGTTTTGGCTCCAGGCCAAATTCAACGATTTTGCAATAGCATCAATGGCCATCATACCTACATTGTGTCTTGTGTTTGGTAAAATAGCATTACCTAAGCCAACAAGCTTTTTTTTTTTTTTTTTGTAAGTTATTTTTGTTAAAATGTCAAAAAAAAAGGGGGATTTACCAATATTTTTGTACTCGCCATTAAAAAAAAAAAAAAGAAAAGAAAAAGAGAAACAACAAAAAAAAATTCAGACCAGCATAACAAAAATAATTTATAGATTCCGCTCTCGAATGAATTATTTAGTCTTTTGGAGTTATAAGAGGTAACTATCTTTCAATGGAAAACCATAGTGAGCATGTTTTAAGTAACCTGGGCAACTATTCACTATATTGGAATTCAACATGTAAGATGCTTCTAGTTTCAATTCAAATCTATCCAACTATCAAGATAAACTTGTGATTTTAAGACATACAGGTTTTGAGGCATAATTTACTTTCTCCCTGTTATCGCATTTCTGCCTTGCCTTACAGTTATAACAATTGAATCCAACTAATATAAAAGACCTTTCATTTATAGCATAGCTTTATATTTTCATATTAAATTGATTTACTATTTCGTTTGTTATGTATCTATCTTTTGTAGACTTGCCAAGTATATTGTATTCCTAATTCTTACTATAATATCATCATTTATGTCTTATTGAAAGAGCCATTGTGATAGATTACAAATGATTCTATGAATCCTGTCAAAGCTCAATAAGTCACACTACTTTTTTTTTTTCTGCTGCAGAGATTAATTATTTGACAGATAATAAATCTCCTCGCTATCATTTTTTGTAGCGTGCTCGTGTGTTGTATTTTTTAGTTGTCAACTCCGAACAAAATCCATCAAAAGAACGTCAAAGAAAGAAATCTAAATGATATAAACGCGCTTCCCAAAAAAATTTTCGTTTTTTTCTTCTTGTTTATTATTTTTCTTTAGAAAATAGATTATATTCAAGATGCAATCTCAAGTTCTTGTTATGAGTAAATTATCAAAAACCATTTTTTATGTTTAAAACTAGCTTTTTCTTCAATATGGGTTTGCTAATCTTTTTTTTTTTTTTGGTTATTATTAGATACCAATATGGAGCGTGAGTCAGGGCGCAAAGCTCAACTCTCTAACATTACTGCTGCCAAGGTAAAAAAAAACCAGAAAAAAAAAAGACCAAGATGATGATCTACTATTAACACATCTTATTTTTAGACTGTTGCTGATGTCATCCGTACTTGTCTTGGTCCCAGATCCATGCTCAAGATGTTACTTGATCCCATGGGTGGTATTTTATTAACAAACGATGGTAACGCTATTCTTCGTGAAATCGAAGTTGATCATCCTGCTGCTAAAAGTATGATTGAACTCTCAAGAACACAAGATGAAGAAGTTGGTGACGGTACCACCAGTGTCATCATCCTCGGTAAGAAAAAAAAAAAAAAAAAAAAAAGCTTATTTTGACATTATTCAAACTTTCTTTTTTCTTTCTCTTTTGTAGCTGGTGAAGTACTTTCTGCTGCTTTGCCTCATGTTCAAAACAACATTCATCCCATCGTTATTATTAGTGCATTCAAAAAGGCTCTTGAAGATGCTTTAAAAATTGTCGAAGATATTTCTACTCCTGTTGATGTCAACAATAATGAAGAAATGATGGCATTGATTAAATCTTCCATCGGTACAAAGTTTGTAAGTACATGGAGTGACTTGATGTGTAAGCTTGCTTTAGATGCTGTTCGTTGTGTTGCTATTGAAGAAGATGGAACCGGTAAGACTGAAGTTGATATCAAGAGATATGCTCGTGTTGAAAAGGTTGGTTTTTATGAATGGTTGAATTATATGACGTGTTTTTCTTATATGTATTCTGCTCGTATTATAGATCCCCGGTGGTGAAATTGAGCAATCTCAAGTTTTAGATGGTGTCATCATGAACAAAGATGTCACTCATCCCAAGATGCGTCGTCGTATCGAAAACCCTCGTATTATTTTATTAGATTGTCCTCTTGAATATAAGAAGGGTGAATCTCAAACAAATATCGAAATTTCCAAGGAAGCCGATTGGAACCGTATTCTTCAAATTGAAGAAGAACAAGTAAAGGCTATGTGTGATAAGATTATTTCCTTAAAGCCTGATTTGGTCTTCACCGAAAAGGGTGTTTCTGATCTCGCACAACATTATTTTGTCAAGGCAAACATCACAGCTATCCGTCGTGTTCGTAAAACTGATAATAACCGTATTGCTCGTGCTGTAGGTGCTACTATTGTAAACCGTGTTGACGATCTTCGTGATTCTGATGTCGGTACCAAGTGTGGTCTTTTCAACGTTGATAAGATTGGTGATGAATATTTCACTTTCTTGACCAAGTGTCAAGATCCCAAGGCTTGTTCTATCATTTTGCGTGGTCCCAGTAAAGATATTATTAACGAAGTTGAACGTAACCTTCAAGATGCCATGTGCGTTGCTCGTAACGTTTTCTTCAGTGCTAAGCTCGCTCCTGGTGGAGGTGCTACTGAAATGGCCATTTCTGTTAAACTTGAAGAAAAGGCAAAGTTAATTGAAGGTGTTGAACAATGGCCTTATAGATCTGTTGCTGAAGCTATGGAAGTCATTCCTCGTACACTTGTTCAAAACTGTGGTGGTAATGCCATCAAAACTTTGACACAATTGAGAGCCAAGCATGCTGCTGGTGAACATTCATATGGTATTGACGGTGAAGCTGGTAAGGTTGTTGATATGAAGGATTACGGTGTTTGGGAACCCACTGCTGTCAAGGTTCAAACAATCAAGACTGCCATTGAGGTAAGCAGATCTTATGTTGATTATTATTATCATTTATTTATTTTTCTTTTTTATTCTTTCTTTAGTCTGCATGTTTGTTATTGCGTGTTGATGATATTGTTTCAGGTCTTTCAAAGAACAGAGCTCCTCAACAACAACAACAACAACAAGGTGGTCCCGAAATGGATCAACAATAAATTTAATGAACGAAAATGGATATATATATAAAATAAACTCTACAGTGCATCTATTCTTAAATCGAAAATTTTTAGCCCTAGCTACTTTTTTTTAAAAAAATGTAAATTTACTACCAAAAAAAGTAATTTAATCATTTATAATAAACATATATCTTTTAAATTAAATCTGTTAAAGATATGTATGAAAACAGAAATTTAATTTTGATAAAAAAAAATTTCAAAATAAGTTGATAAAATATCGACGTAACAGCAGGGCCGACTAGAAAATGTCCAGCTATTTTGGCAACCAAAATTCATATCAGAGCAGTATCAGCCAATGATATTGCAGTATATGGTTACACCAATTTTTAAAATGTTACAGGAAGAGGCTTCAGATATAGACATCAACAAAATTGGGATTGAAGAAGTTCTCCAAATTTTAAAATCACATGATTAACTTCTTTTGATTCAATAAAAAATTATTTACTCATATTATATGAGTTCAGACAGAAAATTTAAAAGTGTTTTATTGGTTTAAACTATAAAAAGCTGTGAGAGTTTCCTAAATAGTAACTTTTTTATATGAAAACTGAGTTTAAACCCAAAAACTGAGAATGTCCGTTTTTTAAAAAAATTCGATTTAAGAATAGATGCACTGTATACACTTTTTTTTTTTTTTTTTTTTTTGGTTATTTAAATTAAAACAATGTTGGTAGAGTTTGACCGTTTCATATGTAAAGTGTAGATCAAAAACAATACATATAAACATTTTATAAAAAATCATTACTATACTAACACTAGCCGCAACGTATGACACAGTAAGCCAAAAAGATATTAACGAATTTATGACAGCATAAAATCCGTTGGAAACGAACATGAAATTATGTACATAGTATGTATATAGGCACACGTATAGGATCTCCGTTTCAACTCAAAGTTTTTTTCCTCGTGGTTATAACAAAATACAGATTTAATTGATGTACTAATTATAGAAGTAGTGGGAGTTGATTTATTTTATTACAAAAAAACAAAAAGAGTGATGGTGAGTGTGTGGGTGAGTGTGTGTGTGGGTGTGTATACATGTTTTTATTATGCTTTTTTTTTTGAGATATGTAACTATAGGGTAATTTCAAGAAACACTTGCAAGTAGAAATAATTTTCTGTTTCTAATTCTACAATATGAAGTAAGTATATATATATAGCAGGTATCATCTATCATTACTTTTTTGTGTATATGTATCGCCGAAATTAGTTTATTGTATGCTATATAGCCAGTATGGCCATGTTTATCTTTTGATAGAATCAATTTTAGAATAGGAGAGCTGACTAAAACCCGGTTTAAACTGATATTTTAATAATGGTTGCTTATTATTATTTGTTATAAATAACATTATATGTTTCCGGCCATACAACTTTATGGCAAGTTTGGCCTATATCGCAGAGTATAGACGTGCTCACAATGGCTCCTAATGGAATAGATTGTATCCACAATGTATCAAAGAAATTTATGCTTTTTTTTCTCTCGTTACCATTATGCTTTCGGCGGACATGGCAGGCTCTGTGTTACCGATTAAATTGTGTCATCATAAAATTAATATAAAAAAAAAAACTTTTCTTCTTTTTCCTTTTTTTTTTTCAACAATTTTTAAATAAGATTATTATGGTAACCTATAAACCAGTTCCTACTGCACCTAGGATCCTTGAAATGATCAAAGAAGTGTATGGCTTAGATTCAGTTGAAGAGGCAGGGCAACCAAAGTATATTCGGGAATTTTCAGACCAAGCTTTAGCCGCTATGATAGAAACCGCAGCTGTTGAAAAACAGGATTTAGAAATCGAATTTAATAGTATCAAGGTCAATATTTCAATCCTTCGACCTCCTGGATCTAAAGATAAAATTTTACCCGTCATTATGTTTTTGTAAGTTGCTTTTTTTTTTCTCTCTTAAAAAAACGTACATTTCAATTAATTTTGAATATACAAAAAAGACATGGTGGTGGATGGGTACTTGGAAGTTATAATACTCATAGCATGCTAACAAATGAAGTAAGTTTATGCTGACAATATCTGGGAAAATTTACGGCTCGTGTAACACTTTTTTTTTTTTTTTGTATAATTAGTTGGTAAATTTGATTCCTTGTTGCGTTGTATTCGTTCATTATTCCTTAAGTCCTGAAGTCAAATACCCTGTTGCATTGGAAGAATGTTACGCAACGCTTTGCTGGATTCAAAAAAACGCAGCTTCTTTCTATGCTGATCCTAACACACTAGTTATTGCAGGCGATTCTGCTGGAGGCAACCTTTCTGCAGCAATAACAAGTAAAGTAGTTATTCTTTTTATTAGTTTTTTTTTTCTTATTTTAAGTACTTTGTAGTTCTTGCTAAACAGCGTGGTAACGTTGGTATTACATACCAGGTTCTGTACTATCCTGTTCTTGGTGTCGATTTTTATAATGAGTCTTACGTTGAGAACCAAGATAATAGCTTCCTACCTCGTTCTACCATGGAATACATGTGGGAAGCATACCTCAGTAATAAGGAAGAGCGTGAGATACCGACTGCTGTACCTATGACTGCACCTTTAGAAATTTTGGAAGGTCTTCCTCCTACTCTGGTGCTTACAGCAGAAAGAGATATATTAAGAAGTGAAGGTGAAGCATATGCTAAAAAGTTAGAAAAAGCAGGTGTATCTGCAATGGCAATTCGCTATATTGGCACAGGCCATGGATTTCTTACGATGCCCACTTTACAAAAAAATGCATTAACTGCTATTGCACAAACAGCAGATATTTTAAGAAAACATTGGTGCTCTAATTCTAAACTTTAAATTTATTTAAAAAAATAAATAAATGAAATATATAATATTTTTAGTCACTATCATCATCAAAATCATCGTCATTTTCTGTATCAAAACTAGTACTATTGACAAAGCCAATATTATTTTCAGAAACTCTAGACTTGATTTGTTCCAAAACAGCGCCTACGAGAGAAGGTTGACGATTCAAATTACGTAAAGATTCTGTGGCAGATGGTATATCCTCCGTATCGTGTCGATTCTCGAAATCACGACGACCATAGAAAGAGCCGGTAGAAGGTTGAATAGGACTTTTGGGTGGTCCAGATAAAATAGAGGGTGTAGGAGAAGAAACTTCATTCGGTCCAATTGGAAGTTGAATTCCTCCTTCTTCATCTGCTGTAGGTGCCTTGTCGCGAAACGCAAAAGGTAAAGGGATTTCCTTGATAGCACGATAGTTACCACAATTATTAATATGCTACAAAATAAACGGATTTTAACATCATGCAATAAAAATAAAAATAAAAATAACTTACTTCGTTTTCTAAACGGAAAAAGTTCCATTGAATACGACGATAAGCTTCCAAAAGTGCCGTCAAAAAACCCATGAGTTCACCATGTACACCTAATCCAGCTGAATTTAAAGCCCAAGCAAAACGCAGCATGATATTGATAGGTGCTGCAACATAGTAAGTCCAACGGTAAAATACTAAATCATCGCGTAACATAAAGTGTTGACTATCAATTTGAAGAATTCCCCAATCCATCTTAAGATCCCAAGCAGATGTATAAGAAGAATTCAAAATACAACACGCGATCCATATAATTTCCATGGTTTCATTAGCTATAAATTAAAATTGTTTTAGATGGCTAGTTTTTTTTTTTTTATATATATACAGGTCTCTTTTGTTTTTATACTTACGATAGATTCTTCTAAAACCTGTAGCTAAAGTGGAACCTATACTCGTGACATATTTGGCTGCATTCACAAGATGCACCTTTTCTTTTGAATCTTTATAACGACGAATACATTGAAGGAAACGCCACCAGGGAGGAAGACATGCTATAAAAGGAGTAAACCAAAAGATCTTGACAGGACAGTTCTTATCTAGATCTGTCCAATGCCATTTATAAGCACAGACAAAATAAGAAAATGTCCAAAAAGAATAAGCTAAACTATTGAACTCATCCGCAATAAAAAAATCACGAAATTCGATAGGAAAAAAATAACTAAGAATAATTCGACCTAAAGAAAGACCGAGCCAGCGTCGAGAAGAATAGTATAGTATAGGAAAAGGACAGGTCAAGATGGCCATCATGACTACAAAAAAAATAAGAGGGCATAGTTCTGATGGGACTGTGGGTGCAAACGATTGTGAGAAATCAATATACATCACTAGCGATATAAGTAAAAGCATTAAGGAAGGTAACTAAGTGTATATTGTATTAGTAGTCTTTTTATAACCGGTATAGATAATACTTTTTTTTTTTTTTCATTCGTTACCTCCGCAAATTCATGATAATCTAAATTATCCCTTGGATCAAATTCAAAAATAAACTTGTAATTGATATGAGATCGAGTCCATACCAAGGTATTGATAGAGAATCCAAGACAAAACAAAATGGGTAATCCAAAACAAGCGTACATTTGAAGATTGTATTGGAGGTTGGGTAGTTCCTGCTTCACAATTGGATCCAAAACCAATTGAATCACTCTTGACAGTAAGGCAATTGATAATCCAATATAAAATCCAGTTCTCCATGTTGTAGTTGTATAGGTCTAAGAAGACAAAAAAAAAAAAAAAAAAGTTCAAGTTGATTATATATCATAAGATAATGTATGGTGTTATTTACCTCGTCTTTTTCTGGTATTCTTAGTTTTTCCATACCTCTTCTTCTATGGCCATCTGCGAATTCATCAATATATAATTTCTACAGACACAAAAAAATAAGTTTTTAGTTTATGTTTTACTAGATACAATTCTATATTTACCTCGGTGTCATGCATTATCTCTTCTATTTTATGTGATGATGCCCAATGGTATTTATTAATCTTTTGAGTATATAAATCGCTTGCTTTCCAACCAGCTGTCTAAAAAAAAAAAAAAAAAAAAAAAAAGTATTTTATAATTCTATTTTTTTGAGAAAGTAAATGAATTTTTACCTTGTCAAATTTCTTTAGAATCTTTTGGAATCCAGTAGCATTCAATATCTAGTGTGTGTTACAGGATAAGTTGAATTGAATTTGTTATTGTCAATATTTATATCTTACTTTGTACGACTTTAAAAGTTCCAGGCTACGATAATATTCAGTAATCGCTTTTTTTAATCTACTTCTAGCGACCTATATATCATATGCTTAGTAAGGAAACTATATAAACGTTGTAAAAAGATGGTTTGTGTTACATTATAACTTATATGATGTTCGCCGTTGTATTGAATAGTAGGGGGTAAATCAGGAATTTCAGTTGTATCAGAATCATTTGATCCCCTTCGTTTGAACCAATTTATTGGATTCAAACGTCCATCGGTTGACATTATATCATGTGTGTGCTAAAATGAAAACCATATTTATTTAGTCTGTAGCAATCCATACAAATTTCGTTATAATTTACTCCATGATAGTGTGACAACTGCACTGCGAAATCCCGGATCAGCTGTATTTGCATTTTCAAAGCTTCAAATTTAGCTTCAGCCTGTTTTTCCTTTTCTTTTTTTTTTTTTAGAGAAAAAAAAAATGAGTGACAATAATGATGACTTTTTGAACTTTAAATTATAGTTTACCATTATAAAATTGGGATATGACGTTAAGATCTTGATCCAGCATGACAAAAAAGTATTGTTCAGGCTCACTTGCATGTCGTAATGCTTCGTCTAATACTGACATATTTAGTGCTTGGTTCTCTATCGTAAACATGACAACAATAATAAGTTACTATAATTATTGTTTTACATAAATATAAGATGATTTTTTTTCTAAAAAAAAAAAAAGCACCTTTTACCTGATGTAACAGAAGCCGATGTTATTTTTCCCAGTTCAGTTTCATTACGTTTGAGTCGAAATGAAAACCTATTCATTAAACCAGCGGATATAGTCGAACTTCTTCGCCGAAAACCAGAAAGTCTATTGTCTAGAGCAGCGACAGATTGACTTCTGGAAAAAGGCCTGTTTTGGCCTATTGTTTCCTCACTTTGTACGGAATTCAAAGCCTGCTCAAATCTTCGAGTTTCTTCCATTTGATTCAGTTTACGGTACTTGAGGATACCCAGAATTAATATATATAGAAGGCTAATGTATACAAAAATATATTTACTTTCTCAATGGCCTTCAGCCTTTTTTTTAGCCCTTTATAATTGATATAGGCTTTTCTCCATTCTGGAACACTTTCAGCCTCTAGATATTTTGCAAATTTCATAAAAAAAAAAAGCCCGGAAGTAATAATAATAAAAAAAAAGAAAGAGAGAAAGAGAGAGAAAAAAAAAAAAAATAGAATAAGTGTCATTGCGTTTGAATTACGCTTTGAATCTGGACTTTAAAAAAAAAATTACTGTTTCCATCTCAACCACACGTGAGGAAAATCAAAACGAAAAAATCAAAAAAAAAAAAAAAAAAAAAAAAAAAAAAACGAACGCACAGGCAAAGTTTATTTTGTATTTTTCCAAGTTTCTTTTTTAAGTTAAAAAAATCTCGAAATAGTAAGTTCCTATACAGAACCGCCCCTTTTTCATTTGATTTTTTCCGAAAGCATTCAGTTTGTTTTGACAGATTACTTTCATTCGTTTCAAAGAGAGAGAAAAAAAAAAAGCAACAAACAAAAAATGGCTAAATATATATGATGTTTAAAAAAAAAAAAAAAGAAGATAGGAATGTTTTATTAAATTAGAGAAAGAAAATAAAAAAAAGTATAATAAAGTAAAGTTGTGTATTATCTCTCTTTTGTAGTAGTTTTGGTGTGGGGAATAACAAAGTGTATAATATTTACATACTTTAAAAGAATTAATAATTTGGGTATATCGTAAAAAGGTGAAAATGATTCTCTTATGAAGACATACAAAGAGTATCGTCTAATAAGATTGGACGATTTGATAAAATCAAATTGATATCAAAACCCAAATCATTTAAGAATCGAGTTATTTCTTCATGACTGATATAGAGATCCCAGTGTAAAAAACTCAAAAAGGCTAATTCCATCCTAGTAATTTCTTTAATTGACCAAACGTCACCTGTGGCACGTACTACTTGTTTTGTAGATAGACAGCGATCTTCACTGTATTTACTAGCAACTAATAAAGAAGCAACAAAGATACGATGAGCTGCTTCAGGTTCAGCTTTATAACCAGCAGGTAAAGACTTTCTAAATCTTTGGACATACATAAGGGCCATAACTAAATGAATAGGTTGAACATCACATTTATCAGTTATAAGGGAAATAAAAGGGATTAAATCAGGTAAATGAGAGGGTCTTCTTTGAATTTCGCCTGTACTAGGTTGAATGATAGGTTTTTGAGGTAGAACAGAGGGAAATAAGATAGCGTCAAATGAAGTTGAAGCAAAATCTAATTATTAGAATTACAAAATTAGAATTCTATTTTTTTTCAGGGACGTGTGAAACCCCATTTCCCACGAATCCTACACCGTCTTTTTTATCAATGTATTAATGACTTACCTATAAAACTTGGTGGGATAGAATTTCTTGTAGTAGGAATTGCCAACATATTGAATTATTCAGAGTATAAAAGTGATAAAAAGAAAAAAGAAAAAAAAAAGAAGAAGAGGGAAAAGAATAGGATTTAATGAAATTTAGTCTCTTTTTATAGAAAAAAAAAAAAAAAAAAAAAAAAAAAAGAAAAGTTTACTCGGCTGATAAACTTTAATCAAGATTAATGACAAACATTTGATTTTCTATCTTATTTTTCTATTTATGAGGTTTATTAATTTTATTAGTCATAATGAGATAAGTTGATGAAGTGTTTTTTTTTGTAATTTAGATGTATTATATTTGGTTTGAATGCAAGGGTTGCAAAAAAGTTAGGCACGGCACAAAAATTACCTTACTGGTAATTCAGAACAAATCAAGTTAAAAATACAATGGATAAACAATGTTGCGCTTTAAACAATCTTCTGACACAACACTCTTTTGAAAATTACATCATTTTTTTAAATGAATTCTTTTAGTCGGACTGCTTTTTCTACTTACTCATCATGATTACAACACCTTTTTTCATGCTTTATTATTTTATCGGGTTCAGCAAACATTAAAAACTATCCATACGATTTACAAGTTTAATTGCTGTAAAAAAAAAAAAAATATCGAAATCCTTAAATCGCGTGAGTGTTGTATATGCGGCACGTGCATATATTTTCGTAAATATATTACATAAACATAAATAAACAATAGAGAGAGGAAGGAGAGGCATTTTTTTGACAGAGTTTTTTTTTTTTATTGTCTAAATCTTTCAGTGGCAAGTTGCTTTAAGATTTGATAACGAGCTCTAGTTAACTCTAATTCTAAGCCGGGAGTTTGTAATCTATCGACTAATTGTTTAATATGTTGATGACTTAATACACCATCTATATCATTTTCTAATGAAATCAAATTTGGTTTCTTTGGTGACTCTTTAAAAGCTTCCTGCACTTGATCAGGAAATTTAATTTGTTGTGCATCAGTTAAATCAATATTGGTAAAGATACCATCAATTGCTTGATTAGCTGTGTATTCTAAACGACCTTGATTTGACAAAATTTGTAAATGTTCCGCACCTTTATATGCTTTATAATGACTATACAATCGAAATAGATTATAAGCTAAGGGTATATTAGGTACCAATGGAACAATAACAAATGTACAAGTAATTGGAACCCAATAAGCAGAATAATACATGTATTTTCTGTGATATGGAACACGTTCTTTTAATAATATTGTCAATTCCGAGTCTAAAGTTGAACTGTTGAGCATAGTAGGGTGATGAATCAAAACCTAAAATCAATTTAGTCATATAAAAATAATAAAGTAACTAATATGTATTACCTTTTCTAAAGAGTTTTCTAGTTCATTAGTACCGGGAACACTTTTAAAAAACCATTCTTGGTAGTCCAATTGATTCATAATGTTGCTTCCGCGAATGAATAACTTTTTTTTCCAACTTTCAGGATCGGCTTTATCCAACGTTTCCCATTTCTTACTTGACCAATCTACTGCTTTTGTTAAACGTGAAACAGAAGGTACTGTTGAATGACAATAATAAGCCCATCGGTTCTTTAGAATAGGTATAGCATAAAGACGCATATTAACTGTTTTTTTTTTTAAAAAAAAAAAGAAAAGATAGTTTCAATTGAAACTTTCAAGTAAAGTAGGTATTATAAAATAAAAAAGTGGTCACTGTCGTTTACATCATCATCATCATTAGCATTATCAAAAGTTACGGTATATCTTTTGCCCCCCCCCCCCCTTGGTTTGGTTCAAAGTATAATAGCTTACTCCTTTTTTGTACATTGTAGCTAGTTACTTGTAAATAAAAAGTGACTCCGTTTTTATATGTGCATAGGATAGATATAGGTATAAAATATTTTTCTTTTTTTTTTTCTCTCTCTCTCTTTCTCTCTCTTTTTCTTCTCTGTTTCTTTGTTTACACATAAATGTTGACAAGTCAAGAGTTAGAAAGAAGGAGTCATGAAACGGAGTCAGTTACGTTAAGAATGGATATTGAAGATGAAGATGGAAATAAGATTGAATATAAACAAATGGAACTCAAAGGAGAATCCGAATCCGATAAAGATTTAATTATTTATTCACTAAATGAATCACTACAAATTCATAAAGAGATTGTTGAACGTATTCAAAATGAAAAAGATGATATAGAAGATCAATTTGAACAAGAAAAGAATTTATTAAAAAAAGGCTGTGTTGAAATAGAAGAAAAAAGAGATGAAAGCAATAAACAAGTAACAAAATTAGAATCAGTCTATAAAAATTTATTAAATGAATTAGAAACAAAAGAGTTGGAATATCGTAGAATGGAAACAAGATTTTATTCTCATGTAAAATCTTCTACAGAACAAGAATCTATTTATCCAATCATGAATCAAATGATCAGTCAAATTAATAATTTATGCACTACTTTACTTTATAAACACATGAAGCAAGATATAACTATTGATTTAATCTCTTTAGCTTGGCCAAAACAAACTTCAAATGAAACAATAGATATTATTCAAAATCATTTTATAGATAATCTTGATGATAAACATATTATATCTTTATTAACCGAAAGATTAATTATGGATATTATCATTCATGATATATTAAATACTTCTATTCATCCTGGTGTTACTTTAAATCAATCTTTTGGTACAATATATGATTGGATCGATAAAAGAAATAGTTCTTGGGCTTCAAGATTAAAAAAACAAATAACTAATTTTATTGTAAATCAATCAAATGAACAATCTGACGAAATAGAATCAAAAAGAATCCAAATCATTCAATCTTTATCAATTTCTTTAAATTATCTTTACCATGATATCGATCAGTTTCATTCAGATTTAACTAATATCGTTCAAATCGCTCTAGATTTAAATTTATCTATAAAAGATCAACAAGATACTGTTCAAATTTTATCTTTACAGCAAGGTTCTCAATTTAACGAATCTATAATGAACTCAGTCAATCAAGGTACTGAACTCGTATTGGTCATTACGCCTCCTTTTGTGGCTGAAGGTCTTCACTCATTTATTATTCCAGCAAAGGTTTATTGTGCTTAATTTCCTTTTATAAAATAAAAAATAAATAAATAGTTAAATTTACACCTTTTTCTTTCCTCTTTTTTATTTTATTTTTTTTTTTTTTAATTATGAGTAAAGAAGCTATTGCAAAATATGCTTTGAAATCTTTTGTAGGTAGTCAACATGAAAGCTCCAATTCAACTTATCAACAACACCAACAAGAACAACAAGTAAAGAAAAATTGGTGGAAAAAGACTCAAGCACCTCATTCCGTTCTCTCATTAGAAGAACAGAGAATTTTGAAACGAGTTAAAAAGAGAGCTCACTATCTTGACCGAGGACTATCTTGTTGTTGCTTTCAAATTGGAATTGATGGTATTGTTGGTTTTATACCTGTAGTAGGCGATTTTATAGGTTTATTACTTGCACTTCAACTCGTGCATATTGCCATGGAAGCTGATTTACCGCCTGAATTAATATCTAAAATGATGTTTAATATCGGGTTTGATTTTATGGTAAGCCTCTCTTTCTTTAGATAAGTATGTATTCGTCTTGCCCTAACCCTATTTTATTTTAGATTGGCTTAGTTCCTATTGTAGGTGATATTATTGACATCATGTACAAATGTAATACAAAAAATGCCATCCTATTTGAGTCCTACCTGATCAAAAGAAGAAAAAAGTTGTTGAACGATAATCCACAAATGAATATTCCATTATTACCTCCAACAACATCAACCAAATCAAATAAATCAAATAAATCATAAATTTTTATTATTCTTTATTGTTATTTTACTGTTTATGTATCTTTATCAATTGCTCAAACACGGCCATATTAATTGTAGTCACTGGAATTCCCCAAGCAATTCGTACAATCATACCTTGTGTAAACGCTCTCCATTTCCCTTCATCTCTCCACATTTGTTTCGCAATCTTTACAGGTCCTCCCTGAAACGCAATATCCTGTGCTGATACTTGCCATCTCGTCTTTACAATATCTAAAGGTGTCGACACAATAATACCTAAAGCACTTGCAATAGCTGCACATGTCAAAAACACAACAAATGTTTGTTGTTCTATAAGCCATAATCCCTTCAATTGTTCATAGACTACAAAGTAAGTGACCGTATGTGGTAAAAACACTGCAATCGTGATCCAATAGCCTCTATAAAATCCTACCCATCCTTCTTGTCGACCAATAGAACAAACTAAGGACCACGTCGTGTTTGTCTCGAGTCGATCGATTTGTAACTGACTTTTGATGACTTCCATAGGTGTAAAGAATAGTCCTGCAGTTAGTTCTGCAAAACTACCTGCAATCGCGTGTGTAAGTAACGGTTGAAGAAGTAACCAGGTTTTAACCCATTCATACGTTGTAAGGTACAAGGTAAGTGCTGGTACTGAGAATAATAAAGTGATACCCAAGCCTCTATAAAGTGAAAGAAAATGTTGGACTTTTGAATGAGCGGGTTTAGGATAACCATCTTGCAAGATGGGTGAGTAATGATGAAGGTCGTGTTTTGTTTGTAAACGAGTCTTTATAGTATCAACTAATGGTATAGTATAGGAGAGTTATTAAATCAACATGATATCAGCTATGACCATTTTTACGTGGATATGTAATCGACCGAGCTATCAAGGCTGCAATACTAGAAGCTACGAAATAAAAATAATCTATACTTGTCATATAATAATAATAAAAAAAAGTAACAATAGCAAAGTAACAATAGCAAAAAAAAAGAAAAAAAAAGAAAAAAAAAGAGAGTGAGAAAAAGAAATCCCAGTTTTATTTTCAACAGAGGCTTATACTATCCCCCACTAACAGGTGGAATAATAGCTACTTCTTCCTTATCTTGAAGTACTATACTCGTTTCCTTATTTTTATCAATGTAGTCCATATTGACCGCATACATTGAACTAGATAACAGCTCTTGAAATGATTTTCCATATTTCGATATCAAAATTTGACTTAAGTCAGCCAAGGTCGTTTGATCCCCTATATCAATCTTTTCAGACTCTTTAGCTGTGATATCTTTGATACCTGCAAAATAAAGTACTTGGACCTATCATTTATAAACTGTCAAGTGTTTATCCTTCTCTCCTTTTTTATTAAAAAAAAATAAAACTTGTACCTGCGACATTTTTAAGGGGAAAAGGGGTTAAAGTGCGAAAATAGGACAGTGGCTTTTTTTTGTACTGAAAAAAGCTTATTTTTACCGTTTTGTGTGACAAATGAACCACTGTAATGCACCTTTTTTTTTTTTTTTTTTTTTTTTTTGAGGAGAAGCCGTGTAAATACAGATTATGTATGGCTTTCTGCAGCCGACATTATTACCTGGAATCAAGTAGCCTTTTCACTAAAGGAGCTTTCACAGTAGACTAAATAAAATAAAATTTACTAACTGTTATTATTTTTCGACAAAGAAATACAAGTTTCTGAACTTTCTGAAACTAAATAAAAACAAGGCAAAATAAACCGGAAAATTGGCTGTTTTTTTTTAGTACCTAAAAAGCTTTTTATTGTTATTATGTAGTTATCATAAAAATACTTTAATTGATGCTATATATAATGCCGAATTATGCCTGTATTGGTTTCTATACTAGAGTAGATCCCTAGTTGAAATCTTTATACTGGTTTTATGTCAAAATTTCTGTATTGACTATAACTATAAACTGCATTTTTCTTGGAAGCTGGTAGAACAATCTTTTGAACCCGTTTTTGATCAAAGAAAATTTATTATAAAAACAACTACCTAACTCTTTTGGTTAGAATTATCTTACCATAAAGTTGGGGTACGGATAAATTTGTTATAAATTTAGAATATACATACACACAGAAATTTTCATTATACTTCAGAACAAAACGAAAATGTTTTTATTATTTTTTTTTGTGTTTTAAAAAAAAAACTAAGCTGCAACTTCATATTGTCGAAGAGCAATACGATCAGTTTTACCTGTACTATTTATAGGTAGCTTTTCCATAAAGTAGAGCCCACCGCGAAGTTGTTGAGCGTCAGTGAGCTTGGCTTGAGCAATTTCAAGAATCTCCGTTCTTACTTTCTCAATATCTGATGTACCCTTCATAAGTGATACAAATACTCGGGGAACCCAGCAATTATCAACTTCATCGAAAACGCCAACAACAGAGCATTCGATAATAGCAGGATGTGTTTTCTAAAGAAAGATTGTTATTTCATGAATATATCATGTCTTTGTTTTTTATTTTATTTTACCAAAATGGCCTCTATGTCTTGTGGGACAACCTACATTTTATATTAATATATTTATTTTTTTTATGGATGAAAAACTATAAAATACTTACAGTGGTAAATCGATACTTGAAGATATTCTTCATACGATCAATGAATGTAAAATATCCATCTTCACTTGCTTTGAACATATCGCCTGTATGTAAAAATCCGTCACTGTCAAAAGCTTTTTGATTCGATTCCGGATTATTTCGATATCCCTATACAATAAAAACTGTTTAGCATAATCTTTTGTTTTCCTTTGTTGTCCTGTTCATTTTTTAAGTATAAGAAGATATATACTACTTACACTGGTAACAGTAGGCCCCTTAATACAGAGTTCTCCTGCTTCGTTGTAGCCAAGCTCTTTGAAAATTTCAAAACAAACTTTATGTAAATAGGGTTGCTGACAAAAAAAAAAAGGCTTTACATATATATATATATAAAAACTCACCTTTTCCATCTTCATCCACAATTTTGGCCGTATATCCAGGCGCTAAACTACCAATTGATCCTTAATTTTATTTTTGATTTAGTCTTCAAATATTTACACTATAAATTCAGTTTTGATTTACCTTCAAAAGTTCTTTCGGGATCGGTCGAAAAGCATCCAATGACTTCAGTCATTGCATAAATATTTACAATGGGTACATTGAACATCTGAAAGAACGTAAGATATGTCTCCTTAGTTGCGGATGATCCGGAGCTAGTAGCTAATGCAAACGAAGAGAGATCATACTTGCTCGTGAGTGCTTTTTCCTTTATCATGTAGGCTAAAATCCATGGTTGCAAATTCATGAATTTCACCTTGTATTTTTCCAACGCAGAGAAAAAGGCATCAAATGAAAAGTTTTTCATGATATAGGTAATATAACCAAGCTTGATGCTAAAATGTAACGCACCAACCAAAGTACTAGAGTGATGTAATTCTGTATGGCATAATGTGACCAAATTGGGAGGAATATTGATAATCGCGTTGTCCATACATGCAATTAACATTTTATGGCTATAAACAAAATACGGTTATACTTTACAAGGAAAAAAAAAAAGAGTAAAATCAAATTTTGTATATATACTTACGTTACAGCAACGGCCTTTTTCTTTCCAGTTGTACCCGAAGTAAAGTAAAAGAAACAAGGAAATTCCGTCAACTCCTTTTCTGTATACGTTACAGGGGAAATGACTTCTTGGTGGTTCCAAAAAGTCTCTTGGACAGATTGACCAATGGCAAGAACGTTTTTTTCTGGAATTCCTGCAATTTTTGCAGCCTCTTGAGCTCGAGCAAGAGTATCTGGATGCGCAATAATAATCTTGGCCTCAACGGTTTGGAAACAACATACAGCAGTTTCAACATCAGAATTATGGTCAATAGTAGCAGTAGAGCCACCTGTACTCCTAGAATTTTAGTATTTATAGCAATAAAAAAAAAAAACCGTATGCACTTACCTGCAGCAACAATACCATGCGCAATAGGGGAATAATAGATCTGATGCGATTTATTCATTAGTGAAGAGTATATATTTTTATTTAAATAAAAACAGCTTATTTCTTACATTGTTAGGAGAGTATATAGCAATTACATCACCTTGTTTAAAGTCTGGGTAGTTTTGCTTTAATCCAGCTCCAAATTTTAAAATTAAGCTTTTGAGCTCACCAAAAGTGATAGCCTGAGATGGATCTTCCGAATCCACGTAACAGTTTTGTTCATCCTTGATATTTTTATTATCAACAAACAAATAATCGTATACAGTTATGTTAGGTATAGGTCCAATTGTGCTTTTTGAAGTAAAAATCATTTTTTTTTAAAAAAAAAAAATTATATAGATTGAAATTTAGAAAAAAAAAAAAAAAAGGAACTTTATATAACATTTGAGAGATCATCAGTTTAAGCTTTGAAGAAACTGCTTCAATATGCCGGATCCCTATTTTTACTTTTTTCAATTTAAGTAAAAACGGATAATGATACTAATAAAACCTACATAGTTTTGAAGCATGCCAAGTTCAGTTTTCAACTTCTTTTGTGTTCTTTTTATTTATATAATAGCATCTGTATTATAATGACGAAGAGCGTTACGATTTACTTTCCCTGTATTATTTCTAGGTAATTCATCAAGAACGTATAGTCCGCCACGAATTTGCTTTAAATCAGAAAGTTCAGATTTTGTAATTTCAAGGATTTCCTTTTTTACATTTTCCACATCCTGATCGTGTTTTTTTAAAACCACAAATGCTCGCACAAGGTAACTACTTTCTTCCTCCGAAAACCAACCGACAACAGCAGAAGCAATGACCAATGGGTGGGTCATCTAAAAAAAGAAATCAAGCCTGTGTAAACTAACTAATGGCATAGTTTTCCCAAATCTACATTTACCAATACTATTTCAATTTCTTGGGGTGAAATCTAAGCCATGATTAAAACAAAAAAGCTTAAATTATCTATGTACAGGTGATACGATTTTACAAAATATGCATGATTACCTTTTGGTACTTGTACTTGATCACATCATTTATTCGATCGATATGAGTAAAGTAACCATTTTCGTTCACTTGAAAAAGATCGCCTGTATGAAAAAATCCATCTTCATCAAAGCTTTTGTCATTCGCTTTTGGATTATTATAATATCCCTATTATGTGTGGTAATTCAATAAATAATTCTGCAATTACTTAAAAGTATTGTTTATATGTTTATGTTATTACAAGCTTTTTCGTTGGTTCCTTTATGCACAATTCGCCAATCTCGTTATACCCAACCTCTAAATAAAATGAAACCCTCAATATATTACATAATGAAAATAAAATAATCTATGTATAGAATATAATATACCTTTTCCATCATCGTTGATTAATTTACAGCAAAAGTTTGGCGAAAGGAGTCCTACTGAACCTAAGCACCTTATTTATTAGGATATTAATTTTACGATTTTTTTTATTTTTTATTACTTACCTTGCATTGATTTTTCATTATCATTTATAAATGGTGACATTATTTCAGTCATTCCATAAGTATTAATGATAAGAATCCCAAACCTTTCATAAAATAAGGTACATAAATTCTTACTAACAGGAGCACCTGAGCAATGGGCGTACTTCAAAGAAGATATATCGTATTGATCAACAATTGAATTTTCCTTTGAAATAATTGCAGCTATCCAAGGCTGTAAACTAATGGTAGTGATTTTGTTCCTCTGAATAGCAAGAAAGAATTTTTCAAATGTAAATTTTTTCAAAACATAAGTGGTATAACCATGCATTATTTGCAAATGCATTGCGAGAATTAGAGTACTACCATGGTGAGGCTCTGTATGCGTTAAAAATGTTGTTTCGCTTGGGTACCAATTCGGTTTAGTCAGCAGCCAACTTATCATATTGCTCTGACTATAATAGCATGTACAAAATGATTAGTTGGATGAAGTAGTTATGCAGAGAGAGTAATTATAAGATTATACACTCACGTAATTGCCACTGCCTTCTTTTTTCCTGTTGTACCGGATGTATAGTAAAAGTAACAAGGAATCATAGAGAGCTCTTCTTTAGTTAAATGAGCTGGAACTGCTAGATCATTATGATTCCACATCGCATTATGTACAGATCGAGTACCATCTATATCATTTTCACCAAGTATGAATATATTTTTAACGGGAAGTCCAATAAATTCAGCAGCTTTTTTAGCTCGGTTAAGTGTTTCTGGATGAGCGATTATAAATTTTGCTCCCACAGTATGTAAGCAATCTGCTACAGTTTCAGCGTCACTCGAATGATCAATTGATGCAAATGAGCCTCCTAATGGTAAAAGTAAACAGTTTCGTTCAATACATAAAAAAAAATGAAAGAATGCATATGTTAATTACCTGCAGCAATACAACCATGAGCTACAGCAGGGTAATATAACTGAGCCATTACACTTTATTAGTTTATAGCCACTATTTAGATATTGATATGTACTTACATCACTTGGAGAGTACATGGCTATAACATCACCTATAGCAAAGTCAGGGAAATTGAATCTTAGTCCTGCTACGAACCTTAAAATTAAGTTTTCCAAAGTAGCGAATGAGATGATTTGTGATGGGTCTTCAGCGTCAATAAAACAGGATTTGTTTCTGTCTGTAATTCTGTGGTTCTCTTTAAATAAAAACTGGTATACACTAATATCAGGTATAGCTGTTTTAGGCTGAAGAGACTCGATAATCATTTTTTTTTCTTAAAAAAATAAGGGAGGAAGAAAAAGTAGACCCATAACCTGTTTGATCCTTATATGCTTTTCCCACAAGGATTTTGGGCGTCCAAAAAAAAAAACTTGCACATTCCAATATATCATAGCTAAATATAACATTCTTGCATCAGGTGAAACCCATTAACAAATGTGTTTTGTTATTTTTTATGTATATATATGTCAAAAAATAAACTATTACACAATTTTTTTTTAAAGCAGTACATCAAAAAATGGTATTAAGTTATCAATGTAGCGAAAGTTCTATTTTGAGATAATGTGAAATGTCTACCAAAGTAGAATTGAACGTGTATTATCAAATTAATTCAAACATATACCGCAATAGAGTATTAAGTAAGAACTAGTATATCGATTGTTGTCTGTTTATTATCTATATCAGTGATTTTACTCATTTTAGAAAGTAGTTAACAAACTTATCTTTTTCATTTAAAGTTTGATAGATTCCACTAAAATACTAGATTTAGCAATCCGGATAACTACTTTCGAATTATTTTGTTTGATACGAAAACGAGACCAAATTTTACAAAAATAGGACGAAGTAGTTTTTCTCTTATTTCATATTCCCACATACTTGAAAATACACATATATAATGAAGCGAACACTTTCGATCGGATTTTTATCACCTGTCATACCATCTACTAACAAATGAATAAACTCTATTACTACTTGCTCCAAGATTAAACAATCTTTATTCCAGTCGCTAATTCCTTTTTTGAAGGCGAGATATACTTTTTCAATAAAGTCATCGATTACTACGTGATCTTTATTCTTCTGTTGTTTAGGCTGATCCAACAGTTGTTGAAGTCTTTCTTTAGAAGTTCTTGTGTGCTCCCAATATACTATTTCCTTCTCTTGTTTGTCGTAGATAACTTACAACAAATGTAATCTAACAAAGAATGACAAAGGATCAACTTTTTATTTTTGTTCTAAATTATGTATACTTTTAACTTTGAGAAATAGAAGAAAGAAAAGATGTGATCATTGTACAAAAAAAGCTAACGACATATACTACTATACTTCATCTAAAACTTTCTTCGACCATATGCTACATAATCCATTAATGCCGAACATCTAGCATCATTATCTTTAAACTTAATAATAAAAATGAGACAATTAATTTACACGTAATAAACTACAGAAATCGACATTTTTTATTGATCATATTTGGAGCAAATGTAACAAAATTGGTACCAGTGTGGCACGGTAAAATTAATTTTCTATTTTTTCTGGTCTTTGGTTAGGAAAACTACCTAATACAATAACATCTAAACAGTATTTTTCAAGCTCATTTAATGCCTGCTTTACTTTTTCATTTTCAAAATGACCAGAGCATTCTACAAAAAATACGTAATGCCATGGACGTTGGCCACTAGGACGTGAATCAATTTTAAAAAGATTTAATTCGAAATCCTTGAAAACCTTAAGTCCATCACACAACGCACCAGGCTGACGATGATCCACAGTGAAAGTAATTAATGTATGATCATCAGATGTAGGAGAATCACTAGCGGTACCGATAATAAGGAAACGTGTTGTGTTAGCTGCACGATCCTCAATATTTGCTTGAATTATTTCCAAGCCATATAATTCTGCGCAAATTTCACTACAAACAGCTGCTGCACCTGTTTCTAATGCGGCTTTCTCGGCTGCTTCGGCTGTAGATTTAACAGAAATACGCTTAGCATTAGGTACATGTGTAGATAGCCATTTTTGAGTTTGACCTAAGCCTTGAGGATGACTGTATACTTTTGTAATTTTGTCTAATTTGCTATTAGAAAGTAAGCATTGGTGTACTGTTAAATAGGTCTCAGCTCGTACTCTAACTCCAGTATGAATAAAGTAGTCCAAAGTTTCTACAACTGATCCAAAAGTTGAGTTTTCATAAGGCACAATACCATATGTTGTCTGTCCTTTTTCAACTGCTGCAAATACGTCTAAAAAAAAAATGAGCAATTCATTTCCCAATTTAATATATAAATAAATTACCGTCAATTTGCTTCTGAGGAACGTATGCTACACTATCACCTAAGCGTTTATACGCAGCCTGATGTGAAAAAGTACCTGGAGGACCAAGATAAGCCATTGATACATCTTTTTGTAATGCAATTGAGGCAGACATAATCTATCTATTTGCATCAGTATCAATAACTCAATAAAATAACACAATTTACCTCTCTAAAGATAGCATGCAAAGAGTCGTCATTTAATGGTCCGCGGTTAAGACCAGTTAACTAAGTAACATATTGAAAAGGTTAAATTTAGTGATACACGTCGAAAACGGTTTTGGTTGTAATATTCGTACCTTTTTATAAACTTCCTTTTCTCTACCAGGTCTGTAAACTTGGACATCAGCTCCTGCAAGATCTTCCTCTTTACTATAAGAATTGTCAAAAAAAAAAAAGGGTGTAATAGTGACAATAAAAACTTACGTATCTTTTCTTTTGGCAGCACCAATATCTAGAGAAACGCGAGCACGTTCATTCAAAATGTTGACCAATGTGTGATCAAGGGAATCTATTTTTTGTCTAAGGGCAGGCAAGTCACTCATTGTTAAATGTCAAAGGAAGAAAAGAGGAAAAGGGGGAAAGTTTGATTATATAATAATCTTGCCCGCTTCTACGGATGTAAGCAACTCGCATCATTGTGCACCCGATTGAATCTCATCCAATGATCAATTATGAATCATCATTTGCATTACTTAAGTGTCAAAAAAAAAAGACTGGGTTACCTAAATATCTGTTACGCACTGGATTCTTATAAGGTCGATGATAGAAGACCAACAATAGCAATTTTAAAACAGAAAAATATATCGTAGTTTTGCAATGTGTCTCTAAAAAATGCAAAAACTATAAGCTTTATTTAATTTTTTTTTACAATTGATAAGTTTGAAAAGATGTGAGTGTAATATTTAAAAGAGAGAATGAAATAATTAAAAATGAATTTTTTAAGCTTCAGAAGTAAGAGGTTGAAGAACATCAAATGAACCAGTACCACCTTCGACGACACGACCAACAACAATACGTGATGAAGGTGAATCAAGAGTATCGTAATCACCATGACTGTTTAAAAAGAAAAAAAATATAAGTATATACCAAAAATGAATTCAATTAAAAAAAAAATACTTACAGAGTAGCTTCAGTCAAGAATTTACAGGTAGATTCGAAACTCATTTTGAGGAAAGGAGCAACGTTGGATCCAATACCAATACGAGAGAAAGGTTTGTAGCCACCTTCGAAAGTCATATAATCAGCAATAACGGTTAAGTGACGACGATCAACCTTAATACCATAAACACCAAAGACAGCAGCAACTTCCTTAATAATGGCATTTCTAGCGGCTTCAACACCATAGGTATTTAAGATAGCACCGATATCGTTGGTATCGATATAGTTGACATCGATCAAATCAGCAAAAGGCCACATACCTCTCAAGTTGACACCTTCAGTTTGAAGACGCTTAGAGGTATCGTTCTCAGTAGGATTGACATACTCGAAACAGGTTTGAATGCCCTTAATTTCATGAACAACTGTACGTGCACAAGATTGTTCGATCAAACCGACCATCAAGATCTTCTTTGTATCAGCAGGGAATTCCATATCGATTTGACACCAAGAACCTTCATTATCATCAAAGACAAATTTCTTACAGTATTTACTCTTTTGAACAGCATCTTGTTCAAGAGTTCCGTTCTTGGAAGAAGCTCTCTTAGGGGCATCCTCATCATCGTCTTCACCAGCTAAAACAGCTTCTTCGAATTCAGCTTCTTCATCTTCTAAAGATTTATCAACATCATCGACTACCATATCATCCTCATCAGGCTCTTCATAAGTAGCTTGTTGTTTATTTTGAGCAGATCTGCGAGCAGACTTGGCATCACCTTCATTAGCATCATCTGAATCGTAACTATCCTTAGCTGCTGCATCACCAAGATTCTCATTGACGTCGTCATCCATAACTTCACGAATCTTATGAGCTTTTCCAATATCTTCAACCTTCTTAGTGTCCTTAATATCCTTACGAATTAATTCTTCTAAATCCTTCATGAAAGTAGAAGCCAAAACTTCCTTAATTCTCTTGGCAGAAACACGATATTCTTCATTATATTCTTCTTCATTAAAGAGATTAATACGGATAGAATAAGTCTTGGATCTAAGATAATTAGTTTCGGCATTCTTGGCAGTGGTCTTTTCTGTAACAGAAACATGATCAACTAATTGAGCCAAGGTCAACTTGGAAGCAGATTTACAGAATTGAGAAGCCTTCTTAGCGCTAGTTTCAGAACGAAGAGGTAACAACATAGTAGGTGTCTTAATCTTCTTGGCAGCAGTCATAATAATTTCACGAAGACGAGGAATACCCAAGGTTACGTTAGCAGCACCATAACCAGCAAAATGGAAAGTGTTTAAGGTCATTTGAGTAGAAGGTTCACCAACGGATTGAGCGGCTAAAAGACCGACAGCTTCACCTGCTTCGACTAAACTGTGAAGATATTTGAGGTTCATTAAAGCCTTGAACTTGCTCTTGGTCAAACCAGCATAACGAGCAGTGTTCTTGGAAGGCTCAGCATCCTTATCAAAAGGCATTTGATCAGGGTTCTTTTCCATGTAATCCTTCATAGCAATAGCGAAACGTTCAGAAACGACACCAAGATGAGTACCTGGGTTATAAACAGATAAAGCAGGATCATACTTGTTGGGTTTCTTCAAAGCCTTCTTTGCATAATCTTCACCTTGCTTAGTTTCAAGAGATTCTAAAGCGGCCTTAGGATTATATTTAGAAGAAAGAGCTTCAAAGTTATG
Organism: Pilaira anomala; assembly: GCA_025716855.1. Classification (NCBI taxonomy): domain Eukaryota; kingdom Fungi; phylum Mucoromycota; class Mucoromycetes; order Mucorales; family Mucoraceae; genus Pilaira; species Pilaira anomala. The sequence continues at coordinate 307,031 of JAIXMQ010000013.1, read as the reverse complement.
AGCAGAGAAACTGAATTGGTTAAGATGTTTAGCCTTGATAACGTCCAAAGAATCTTCACCATAATGGAATTGTAAAACGGAACCATCGGAATCACGAACAGTGTGATCGTAATGGACACGCAAACCTTCAAGATGTTTAATCAAACAACGTTGCAAGTAACCAGAACGAGATGTCTTGACAGCAGTATCAATCAAACCTTCACGACCAGCCATACAATGGAAATAGTATTCTTGAGGACGAATACCAGTCAAGAAACGACCAGTAACGAAACCACCAGCACGTGCAGAGGTATCGAAAGGACGGAAAGAAGGTAAAGATCTACCAGACACCATAAGAGGTACACGACGACCTTCTAATTCTTGTTGACCTAACAAACAAGAAATTTGTGTGGCATTGACGTTAGAACCCTTGGCACCGGAAACTGTCATCATTTGCATGTCATTCTTAGGGAAAGGACGAACAAGACCATTAGGCAAACAGGTTTGGGTAATAGCGGAAGTTAACTTGTTGACCTTAGCCTTCATAGCATTATCTAAACCAGCCAACTTATTGTCATCACGAATAACTTCGTTCATACGAACGTTGAATTCCTTTGCAAGAATGTCAGGATTGACTTCCTTAGCAGTCTTGGCTAAGCCCAAGAACTCTAAATGAGCCTCAGTACCTAACTGCTTACCACCATCAATTAAATCACGACGCCATTTATCACCTTCTCTGGTCAAGATCAAATCATCCATACGACAAGTGAAACCATGATGTTGAATAAACTTGATGAAAAGACGACACAAGATACTCAAAAGCATACCAGCAGATTCAGGACCATAAATTTCATACACATTATGGACCAAACCGAAAGAAGAGGCACCAAATTGAGACTTATCTAAAATACCGTGCATCAAATCACCATCAACAACATAAACAATTTCTTCATCAGCAGCGTTAGGACCCCAGTACTTGGCAGGAACCTTGGATTTGGAAGTCATGTTAAGTTGAGCTTTACCCCAAGTTAAATTCTTGAGAATGGTAGAGATAACTTGCTTACCAGTCCATAAAGGTTGAGGCTTAAAGATGGTAGGAGGTAAAGTTTGAATCTTACCACCACCGGTACCATCAATTTCAGGACGAAGAGAACCATATAAGAGTTGATGATATTCATCTTTAGTGAAAAATGTATCACGAGAAGTCATCCATACACCGGAATCAACACTATCTTGAATAAGACCACGAAGAGGGTCACCAGATGTAGGTACCAAGTATTGATTGTCGGTATTAGCAATGAATGAAGCTTCAGCACGAGCAACTTCATTTTGAGGGAAATGAATATTCATTTCATCACCATCAAAATCGGCGTTATAAGTGTTACAGTTAGCATAGTGCATACGAATAGTCTTTTCACCAGGTAAAATACGAGCTTTATGAGCCATAATAGAAGGCTTATGAAGAGTGGGTTGACGATTCAATAAAAGCATATCACCGTTACGAATATGTCTCAAAACCTTCTTGTTGATAGTTTGAGTACGAGTAGGATAAGGGTTGTTACCAGTTTGAGCGGTATGAGAAGATTGAGGAGCTAAAAGAGAGTTAGCAAGTGCAATACGAGACTCAATACTGAGATCAGCCAAGACATCAATGGATTGATCTTCATTTTGAACGTGAGTAGCACCAGGCCATTTGTTAGGACCGTTAATGACAGCTTGTCTCATATCCTTGATGTTATGAGCAGTAACTGGTTCAGGATAAGTCAACTTGGTAGCAAAGACAGGAGGAATACCAATTTCAGAAGTCTCAATGAATGGATCAGGAGAAATAACGGAACGAGCGGCATAATTAACACGCTTACCCATCATATGCTTTCTGAATAAACCTTCCTTCTTTTCTAATGCTTGACGAATACCAGGAGGTAAAGTAGCACCTTGCTTCACTTGTGTAGGATTCTTGGTGGAATCGATGAAAGAGTTGACAGCATGTTGAAGATTAATAATAGAATCAACAAAGTTGTTACGGATACGATCAATCTTATCCTTATCATCAGTAAATTCTTCGATCGTCTTTTGAAGATCTTCAGATAAATCACGAACACTGTGACTACCCTTCAAAATGGCAGATAAAAGTTCGTTTTGAGGAGATTCGAAAATCTTATCACCCATGACGGAAGGAGGACGGAAACGAGTAGGAGCAACAGCAAGTGTCTCGATAAAGAACATATGGTAAGATGCTTTCTTGATATATGAGGGTGTACGAGGATCACGAGCACCATAAAGTAAAGTGACAGCCTCACCTTCCTTTTCAAATAACTCACGAACTTGATCACGAACTTCATAAGGAGTTAAGAAACGTTGACCAGAACCGTTAAAGTTTTTAATATCATGAACGGAACCCAAATTATCTCTGATACGATCCATGTGAGCCTGTTCTTTCTTTGAGAGTGCAAGTTGGAATAATTTGGCTGCACCATCACGACGAACAGGAGGGGAGATACCTTGACAGTTCATACATTTTTTGGTATGAAGACATAATCTCATGAACTCGCCCATAACCTTCTTACGGATATCGTTGATAACAGTAACTTTATAATCCTTTGCTGCATATTTACGAGCTTCTTTATCGGCTAAAGCTAATCTAACCAATTCGTCAATATGATCAACGTATTCTTCCTCACTAGATAAAACAAGACTAGCTTCTTCCATTCTATCTTCAAGGTTATCATCATCCTTCTTTGCGGATTTTTTGTTGTTGAAATAAATATCATCTAAAGCTTGTGCTTCACGAATTAAACCATGTTGAATTAATGTTAATTGTGCAGTAAGTCTCTTCATCTAGATATAGTAAAAAAAAAAAAAAAAAAAAAAAACTAATCAATCATACAATATTTCTCAATATACATATTTTTTTCTTTTTCTCTTATTTACCACAGCTCTAGAAATACGGAAGTGGTGACAATAAACACAAGTAGAACGTAAAATAGCATAAAGGTTATCGAAAAACATTGGGTTATAAGCAGGAATAGGAACCTCAATATGACCATAATGACCAGGACAGTTGAAGTGATCTTGAGAACAAGTGGCACAACTAAAAAGAGAATAGAAAGAAAGTCAGTAAAGTTCAACAAGTACAATTTTTAAAAAAAAAGTTTTTGCATTCATTTACATTTGAGTCTTTTGGTAAGGACCAAGTGCGGGATCATAAAGACCACCCTTAGTAGGGTGGCCTAAAGTGTCAAAAAGAACAGGATTGACAATTTGTTTAACAGAAATCTTTCTGACTTCACTAGGCTCATAGAAGGAAAACGAGACAGAGCTAACCTCTGTGCCAATAGGAACTGAAATGTTCATATTAGAATAAAGGTTTGTATTTTTATTACAAGAAGCCTAGAGTGCTAAAAAAAAAAAAAAAAAAAAAAAAAAAAAAAAAAAAAAAAAAATAGGTATGTTTTTCCTTTCAAGTTGTCATTCTTGAATTAACTCAGTTTCAAAAAAACAAAAAAAAGAAAAGACAGTCTTATAGCTGAAAAGCCACTGTTGCATGAAAACCGGTTGAATACCAAACGAAGAAGGGTTTATTTTGGCCCGATGACCAAAAGGTATAATCGAACAGTTTCTAAAATATAGAAAAAACAATTGTTTGTTTATTTTCAGGTCTTTGAACCTAATTACTATATTTTCCACTTGTTATAGAGCTCTTTATTTCGACCTTTTAACCTTAAGCTCCTAACTGTATTATCAAAAGTTATTTGAAGCACAAAATAGCCGAAAATTGAAAATTAATATACATTTGTAAAACATGTATACTATATTTATTATGATACAGCATGATGATCCGAAAATTTTATAAAATTTGAATTCACAATTGAGATATACTTTTGGTAATTTGTTTTTCAGGTGAGTTTAGATATTATATTTCGTTATATGTAATTATAGCATGTACCTAACTATTTCTTTGTCAATTGTTACATTTTATACTATTGTATGTACATACATTGAATATGTTGTCATCGATATAAAGTTTTTATAAAGGCTACTAAAAAAAAACTACATCATTATTTTATAATAACCTAAAAAACCAGGATAAAAAGATAGGCTAAATTAAGTCGCGAAGAGAATTCAGGCTGTATAATTTAATTCCAGTATGAGATCATGCATAAAACAAATATAAATAGGAGCCTCCTTTTTCAATTTTTTTTTCCCATTATCTTTTTCCTCTTTATCTAATAATAATAATAATAATAATAATAATGCCTGAAACCAGCTCTATTCCTCTCTATTCTAGAGACTACTTCTTGGCTTGTACTGTCGGTGGTGTTCTTGCCTGTGGGTATGTATACACATACAGATTATTTTATAACAATTCAAATATTCATGCCCTTTTCTCTCTAGACCCACCCATTCTCTTGTGACACCCTTAGATTTGGTTAAATGTCGTACACAGGTAACAGCAAACTAGCTTACGATAATTTCTCGCTCATAAAATGACTCATCCCTATCCGACAATTGTAGGTACAACCTGGATTATACAAAGGTGTATTTGATGGTTGGAAGACTATTGTCAAAGCAGAAGGATTCCGTGGTGTATTCACTGGTATCGGTCCTACTGCTATTGGTTATTCACTTCAAGGTGCAGGAAAGTATGGTTTCTATGAAGTTTTCAAATATAAGTATTCCAACTTGGTGGGTGATGAAATTGCTCACAAGCATCGTACATTTGTTTATCTCGCTGCATCAGCATCTGCTGAATTAATTGCTGATGTTTTATTGTGTCCTATGGAAGCACTTAAAGTCAGAATGCAAACATCTATTCCTCCTTTTGCAAAGACTACAGGTGAAGGTTTCAAGAAAATTATGGCAACTGAAGGTATTAATGGATTCTATAAGGGTCTTGTACCTCTTTGGTGTCGTCAGGTATGTTATATAAAAGAAAGCGTGTATCTTGTATTTATACTATTGTATTTTAGGTTCCATATACCATGGTTAAGTTTGCCTCATTTGAAAAGACGGTTGAAATGCTTTACAAGACATTCTTAACTAAACCTAAACATGAATATAACAAAACTCAACAATTAGGTGTAAGTTTCGCTGGTGGTTATATTGCTGGTGTCTTTTGTGCTATTGTATCTCATCCTGCAGATGTATTAGTATCTAAGTTGAATAATTTGGATAAGGCTGAACCTGGTAAACACCAAACAACCGCAATGGATGTTGTTAAGAAATTAGGTTTCCGTGGCCTCTGGACAGGCTTAGGACCCCGTATTATTATGATTGGTACCTTGACTGGTCTTCAATGGTTGTTCTATGATACATTTAAGGTAGCTGTCGGACTTCCTACCTCAGGTAGTGCTGACCCTACTCCTGAAGACAAGGTTATCAAGGCTTAATAAGTAATTAATAAAGCATAAACACGAAATAAATTTTGTAAATATATAAATTCAGCTTATTGTGTTGTCATATCAAATGGGGGAGTTATAGAACGTGTAAAATAAGTTCCCACTGGTTCCTTAGATAATATGAGTGAATAGTTGATATTATTATGGATCGGGAAGCAAGGCGGTAAAAATCGTAACTGTTTTAAGACACTGCACACTTGGAGATTTATGTAAAGTTTAGTTTGACTCATAATACCTATGTAAGGCGAATATCCAAACTCGTGATGAATTTCATAAAAAAGGTCGTGTTTCCATTAAGAAGGTTTAGGTTGGTGATTTTCTTTTTACTTGGTTAAGCTGGTCTAAATTTAGCTGAAAAAGAGAGATCTTTAGTCGATCGTTACACATTCTAGAAATCGAAATAATTAATATGAAGGTATACGCTATTTCTCTAATTAAACAATTTAAATGGCAAAATCAAGTCAGAAGAGCAAAAGGGATTTATGACTGATGAAAATTACAATCTGCCACGTACTAGTTTTTTTTTTCTTATTTATTTTCTATTCAATTTGGTTTCAAAAAGCTTCTGCGCCTCTTGCTAACAACGGTACTGCATCAAGCGAATTGCAAATGTAGTTCTGGTTTCAAAAGAGTAAAATGATATCATACTTGTGGAAAAGAGGGCACATGACTGTACCGTCGTGACTGTTTATATCACATGCCGTATGAAAAAAATATACCTATAAAAGTCTGTACTTGATCTCCTCCTTCCCATTTCTTTTTTTTTTTCTTCACTCGTTAGTTCTTCGGAACTAACACCCAATAAAATTGGAACATAACAGAGAAGATTAGCATGGCCCCTGCACAAGGATGACACAAAATCTCTGAGACGGTAGCTCTTCGGAGCACATTTTTTATAAATTTAACAAAAACGAAAAATTTCATACTTTCACTTAATAAAAAAAATCTATAAGACATCGTTTGCTTGTAATATCATGCGACTTCTTTTTCCACATGCAAATGATGTTTACACATGAACTTCACTTTGAGTTATAATATAACTGTGATTGTAACTTCTTATTTTTTACCACACGACACAAAAACATATTTTTTTAGTTACATTATAAATTACTTTTTTTTTTATATGTATAATTATATTTCAAAATGAATCTCTTCTTGGGCCACGTACCCTATCTAGACAAAAGACTGTTTCAAAAATTAAATAACTTTGAAGCCTGTATACATGATACATGTTGCCAGTGGTAAGAATATTATAGCTCCAATAGCTTTATCACAAAGAAGTGATGCATTGTCTAATAAATCTCAATAGCATCTACTTACGTAGATGCATAACTTTGATATTAATTTTTAAAAAAAAAGAGAAAGAAGTTACTGATGCTAACAATATTTCAACAGTCTAAACCAATGATATGAAGAGCACATACATCTTTTTATTGACTACTCACAAACAGAAGACGATTATAAGCTCCACTATATTGCATCTCTTTTTGAAGCACTTTTTAAACAAAACGAAAACATTAAAGACGCATGGAGGAATTGTTTGCTAGAAATATCTGTGGTCAATCAGTAATTAATGAGAAAAGACTTAGAGTTGATTTATCAAGTAAAATAAAATTGAAAGAACTCTTTTAAACTAAATCTTTTTATATCTTGAATATCTATCCTGATAAACTATGTGTTTGAGTAAGGAGCATCACCAAAACCATTCTTTATTATCTCCTCAATAATTTTTTATTCATGTTAATCCATCTAATTATTTGTCGCTTGTATGTAAAGTAGTTACTACGAATCAAATTTAGCATGAAGTAGTATTTATTGTAAATGCTATACATATCCCGTCCTGAAATCAGCCTGCTTAATGTTGAATATTGAATCTCCCTTTTGACTGACCTAACAGGTTGAACACATGTGATTGGCTTCCATAAGTTTCTAAATGACGCGCAAATTTTCATACGCGAAAGGGTGAGTAAAATTAGTAATAAAAAACTTTTTTTTTGTACAATAATAATAAGAAAAAATTGATTGTAAAGAACAAAATTGTAAAGAAAATAAAGGAAAACCAAAAAAGATAAATATATATTAATCTTTTTTTTTTCTTTCTTTGTAGTCATGTCAACAACATCAACGAACGATTTTGTTACTAAATCTTGGGCACCCTTGAGTCCGAAACATGCACCCATCACTCAAACTTTACCAGCTAGTCCTGAATATTTAGAAAAAGAATACACTAATTCGGATGATCTTCAACCCACCTCCAATCTTCACGGTTCATCTTTTGAAGAGCAATCACGTAACCTTCGTCGTCGCCAAACTATTATCATTGTTGGCTCACACGATAAAAAAGTGACTTTGGGAAGAGGTGGTGCTTCGACAATCAAGATTGGTCGCCGCAATCGACAAATTAGTCGTATTCATGTTTCTATTTCTTATCATCAAGAACACAGACAATTTGAATTAACTGTATTGGGCTTAAACGGTGCCTGCGTTGATCAAATTCAATATGCCCAACATGATGTAGCTCCTCTTGATAGTGATAGTTTTATTGATATCTTGGGTGATCACTTTTATTTCAAAATACCTCCCCCTCCTTTAAATTTTAATGATATCAAACAAGATGAGATTGTTATGACTAAAAAAATGGACATTTTCAGAGAATTATCACCTGAAGCTGAAGTAGAACAACCTATCACAACAGTTACAGAAGAAGAAGATTATCCTATTGAATTAGTACCAGAAGATGCATTATCTCCTGAAGAAACAGAATCATCACCTGAACCTGTTGTCGAAGAAGTTGTCGAACAGCCTTCTTTAAAGGAAACAAAAGAAAATATTGATAAGGACACGAACGATTATGCCGAAGTTATTATCGATGCGCTTGGTAGATATTAGTTTTATTTATTATTAGTCTCTTTTTATTTATTCATTTTGATTATATAGTATTCTCTCGTACTTCATCAATGCCGATTAGTGACATTTGCTCTCGTATTTTGAAAGCAAACCCAGCTTATGCTAAACAACCTCGTGCTTTATGGATTGAACGAATTCGTACAGTTTTAAAAGAAAAGCCCTTTTTTGGTGAAATTCAACGTAAAGGAAAGACAGCTGATGGATCACCAACTGAGAACTTATATTATTACAACAGTGAATTAGACCCTGTCGAATGGCGTCGTGCAACATATACTCAAGTTGGACGTAGTGCTCGTAAATGTACTTTGAAAGATAAGCAATACTTCTGGAAAATTCCCCCAAAGCTTGGTCGTCATAGAAGCTCTTATATTCCTGCTCCTGCTACCAATGAGTCGAAAAGACAAAGGGTAGAAAGCCAACAACAAGAACAACAACATCAGGATGAAAACGTTGATCCTAAAAAGACAAGATACTAAAAGTCTGTCACAGTACATATATTATTTCCCTATTATCACATTTTCACTCAAACTCATTTTTTTTTCTTTCTCTCTCTCCCTTTTTTTTTTACATTAAACAAAGCAATCTAAAAAAATAAACAAATCAATATAATTATTATTAGTATTATCTTTATTATTATTTAAAGTTTAGAATTATTCTTATTGATAATAGAATCTGCAACATGTAAAGCAACAGTTTCGGTCGTCACCATTGGATTCACACCAGTGGCAGTAGGAAATAAGGATGCATCACCAATAAACAAATCTTTGACTTCCCATGTTTCACCGGTTGGTTTAGCTACAGAAGTCTTTGGTGAAATACCCATACGATTGCTACCCATTTGATGAGCACAAAAGATGGCAGAACCGTGTTGAGGTAAGCCATATTTAAGAACCTCAGATTTCCATTCAATAAAACGAGGATTATCAACTCTTGATTCTTCATCTTCACGGAAAACAAAAGGTTCTACACCAAGTTGACCTGTAAGAACCTCACGAGCACCGCCTGCTACCAAAACATTAAGAGCGCGCTCAATACCGTTCAAAAGAGATTGAGTATCATGATTAGAAAGACTAAAGTCAACAATATAGTTGTCTTTCTCATCATAGCGAACAGTGGCTGGAGAATCTTTATCACGAGTTAAAACTAAAATAGGAGTACAACGATTATAACGCATCATCATCTCTTTATGATTAGCAGCACTACGCCAAGGAATTACAGTAGAAAAAGCACCTGGATGAAGACAAGGTACTTCTAATTTAACACCATAGCCTTCATTATCAATGTTTTCTGATACACCGCTGACAGCAGTCATAATAGATCCTTCATGTGTACGAATATCACGATCAAAGAAACCAAAGGCGATACTACAAGGATGAAGTCTCAAGTTTCGACCGATATTCTTGTTTTTCAATCCACTTCTCAAGAGAACACCAGGGGATTGTAAAGCACCAGCAGAGACAACTACTTGGTTAGCACGAATATTTACTTTACGAGTATAATGAGCAATACATTCTACACCGACAGCTTTTCCATTCTTGATCAAGACACGATTTACTTTTGTTTTTTCCATGAATTTTGCATTATTTTCATTAGCATCACGAAGCCAGCTGTTCATAGTACCGTTCTTGATACCAGCTTTACAGCCGGTGAAGCAGAATCCACACTCATGTGGTTTACCTCCTGTATTTTGGGGGATATCAGCGACTGGGTAACCAAGAGCTCTATAAATAGAAAAGTAAGTACTACAAAACACGCATTACACAAGAAAAATATAAACTTACTTGCAACCATCGATTAGGACCTGGTTGGACTTGTTATGAACGATACCTTCAGTGCTTGCACCAATACGTTCGAATACACGATCCAAATCTTTAGCAAACTTTAAAAAAAAAAAAAAAAACTTTAATACTAGAAACAACGGAAGAGAAAAAGTTTAACCTTACTTTAGGCGACAAAAAATGGCTCAATCCTTGTTTGGCCCATTCCTCTCGAACGAAATGCTGGAGTTTAAGTGACGCAGACCAATTTACAGTGGTTCCACCACCAAATACACTACCAGCTAAAACATTGATATTACCATCGATACTAGGAGTAAATCCGCCATTTTCATACAAGTTTTCAAAACTTTTGACTTCACTTGTTGTAAATGTATCTTCATGGTGATAGGCACCTTTTTCGATTACCAACACGGATTTACCTGCTTGAGCTAATGTACCTGCAATAACGCCTATTTAAACAAAACAAAACAAGGTTAAGGTTTTTTTTCGTTGGTTACTCAAACTTTTTCAATTTATTACCTCCTCCGGCACCACTTCCTACAACTACAACGTCAAAATACATGTCATCCGTAATTTCTTCAGGTTGAATCATATTTAATCTTTCAGGAATATTATCGTACTTAGCATCAACAATATTAGAATAATGCATAGCAATTCCTAATTTATCAGAATGACCAGCATAAGCAGGATGACAAGCTAAAGAGTGGAATGTATTATAGACCAATCTTAACTGAGGTAAAAACGAATTTTTCCAGTTGATAAACACTTTCTCTTTATCGGCCAGGGGAAGATTTTTAAATTCGTCAAAATAACCTGTCAATGCAAAAGTACCTGCTCTTGTAGACAAAAGTGACAGCATCAATAAAAGTTGCTGACGTTTTTCTGGCAAAACTGCTCGATTGATAAATCCTACAATAGTTTCCAATGTTTCTAAAGAACTATTTGTCATTTGGCAGTAGTTACGGACTTCCTCTTCTGTGTGTGTCTTTTGTAACTTGAGTACCAGTGCATCTTCTTGTTCTTTAGAAAGAGGAGCAACAAAAGTATCTAGAATAGATTTAAACGTAACAAGTTGATTCTCGTTAAACTCGATGGGTGCCGCTACTCGGAAACGAAAAGGATCTGCGGACATATTTTTAAACAACAGAAATTGGGTTGAAAGAAAAAGAACAAATGAATAAATGTTTTAATTTATACTAAAATCTCAATCACGTGCTCTGTGTGAGGGTATTTTTTTCTATTAGGAGGGGTTCGAAGCATAAGTTTTAATTTTCTAAATTAAGAACCTTTTTACATTCACTTTTTTCACAAACATTGGCTGAAAATACTTGTATTTATGTAATAATAGATGTCTTGAAATTAGCCCTACTATTATTAGCTTATACATTTAAAATTAAAGGACATTATTGGATTTGTAAAACTTTAATTATAACAATAAATGCATGAACGTTTTATCTGGAAATAGAATATTATCTCGAATCAGGTAAAAAAAGGTGACTAATTTTTTGTAATAAAATATTGACAAGACTCTTGCGAATTTCCTAAAATGTATCAAACTCACATACACACGTATACATAAGTTTTATATTGTTAACTTTATATCATTCGATTGAATTTTTGGTACAGTACTACATAATCCAATTTAAATACAGTACCCTGTATTTACTCTTAATTTAAGAAAGGCTGATGTAAAAATCAAATATATTTTTATGGTCATGTCAATTGCTTAGCCAAAAAAGATATATAGTTTATATTTTCACATTTTTGAACTACGGTAACTATTTTACTTCTATCATAATTATGACATTTGCCAGTACTTCACCTCGAGTTAACATATTTTAGATTTTTCGTAGTAGTATGATTTTAAGCGGTCCTGAAATGAGAGCTCAGTGCGAACGAAAAAGAAATAGGTGAAGATGTAATTTTACTGAATTACGTTTCTTCTTCTTTTACTTATGATTGTTTTGAAACCATTTCTCTCTTTCCTTTTTTGTAATCCTCCTTATTATTGCACTAGTCATAAATATTCACAGCTTTTGTTTTGCTTTGTAGTTAAAACACTTCTTACAGAATTTCTATGGCAATAAAACTTATTCTTGAGATCATCATACATACTCATTTATTTGTAATACAGTAACTAAAGTGCCCTCTAAGTCACCGAGAATTGCATTAATAAACTGTTTTCTAACACTGTGAGGTATATAATAGCACGTTAATCCCCAAACGCCTTTCTATCCCTCGTGATGTATCAATATTTTGTTAGTCGACTCATTTCATGAACTTTTTGATACAATTAACATACGTAAATTTGCACCAATTGGACTTCTCCAAAAAAAAGTTAGAAACGATACCGTGTCACACCTGTGGCAAACGTTATGCTGAACAAGGCCAGATTACGATTCCTTGGCTAAAAAAAATTAGAGCTTCTCTCTCTTTTTTTTTTTTTTACTCGACAATGACTAGTAACCAAAGCGAAAACTTGGATAAACTCTTACTGATTTTTGTTCATGGTTTCGGAGGCTCTGATACCAGTTTTAAGGTAATTTCCATCAATCTCGCAATTATGTCATAATATCAGCTCTAAATTGTTATACTCAGGATTTTCCAAACAGACTTCGAACTATCCTTACCAACACAGTTCGAGCAGATGTAGATGCAATTGTCTACCCATCTTATAAAACTGCTGGGTAAAAAAAAAAAGGGAATCAGCAAAACGAAAGTCTTTTCACTTAATGTTATTATTAATAGTGACCTTCGAGTAGCTGTTGAAAACTTTTCGAGTTGGTTATGCAATGAGGTGTCGAAACTTCAAGAAGAAAATAAGCGTACTGGTAATGAAGGAAAAGTTATGATTGTACTGTTAGGACATTCCATGGGAGGTTTTGTCTGTAAGTGTTTAAAAACGAAAACGAAAAAAAAAGAAACTAATATCTATATTACAACATAATGCAGCTGCGGAGACAATTTTGCGATTTTACAACAATACAAACAATTGCAATGAGCAATTACTTGGCGCACAAATTATTGGAATGCTTGCATATGATACCCCATTTTATTCGATTAATCAAAATTTTGTTGCTGACAGAGCTTGGTCCGGTGTCGATCAATTAAATAGAGAAGTAAGTCGATATTGGAACACAGGGAATGCAGCAGCTGGTGTTACAGCTGCTTCTATGACTACAAGAGCCATAACAGCAGGAAACACCAAAAGTTCACTAGGAGGTAATCAGAAATGGGGCCTTTGGGCCGGTGTTGTAGGCGCTGCTGCTTTAGGTGCTGCTGCTTATATAGCGCGAGAGAAAATCACGACTACTATCACGGATGCATATGAGCAATTAACATTTATTAGTCATTTGACTGATATGAATGGTTGTGACCAAAGGTAAGAATTTACAGAATTCAGTTTTTTTTTTTTTTTTTTTTTTTTTTTTTTTTTTTTTTTTTTTTTTACAAAGTTGATTTATTTAGAGTAAGACGATTACTGCGAGTACCAAATATGTTTTTTAAATGCTTTTATGTTCAGGTAAAGGAGTTGTTATTACAAAAATGAAAATCGAATGATTGGTTAATTTTTTTTTTTTTTTGAAGTTGAACCAGTCAGGGAGTGATCAAAAGCCTAAAACATTCATTAATTTACCTCCGGATGATCTCTCTTATTTGTTTGTCCCCGTTCTCTCGTCTTCAGACAATGAAGTCACTGCTCATACTAGTATGTTTAATCCCAAAAAGACTGATCATTATTATGAATTAGGAGCTGATTCGATAGCGCTGATCAATGAAATGGTTGTAAGATTTCAGCGCAGAAATAATGGTCATCCTCCTGTCAATTATCCTTACTACCCCCCTGTGTCTACTTCTGATACCTCTTCCGGATCCACTTCTGAATCACCTATACCGCCAGCTTCTTATCCATATTATCCACCTCCAACCTCTTACATTATTAAGCCTACTTCTACACCTGCCACTAGTTCAACTGATACTGATTCAATCTCCATGGCAAGCAATGATGACGCCCACAAATACCCTCCCCCTCCTCCTTAGCCATGATAAGATTTGTCATAAATACCTCTTAGAGTTAAATGGATTGCAGTAGCTACATATGTACTTATAAATGTTCATCTTTTCAATACAATAAAAAAGTGGTGGGGGCTCAGATAGTATATCCCCATCAAATATTCGTCTGTACTGTTTTCATTGCATTGAATATGACTGAAATATCTGAAAATGATTGTATCCTGTAGAGTCATATTCAAAAAGTTTCGTATAGTAGTAAACTGTAGTAATTTTCTCATTATCTACTCAAGCAATTGTTTTCATAAAGTAATATAACGTTCTCTTGCTACTTTCTATAATCCAAAATGAACTTTTTAAAAAAATATTTTTTATTTAAACTTAGGAAGTCGTTTCTGGAACTTCATTCTCTTTATCCTCTTCTGAAAACCCATCTTGTTCATCGAATATCTTCTTGTATTTTCTAGAACATTTAACGGAAATTCTCCAAACCGAAAGTAATGATTCCTGTGATATACGTTTAAGAGAATCTTTTAACTTATTATGCAGAGACAATACTGTTTCGTTAAAATCAGGATTGGATGAAATAGGGTTCTTAACAATTGGCTAAACCTTCTCAATCGGTTGTATAGCAGGATGGTACAATAGACTTAATAAGATTGCATGATTATACTTGCTAGCTATGTTGAAAGAGGCATATTCAGGGTTTATCTGGATATCTTTGACCAGCTTTATAAGTTAGGGTTTCTTTAAGGTATTATCAGACTTGTTTACAATTTTTCTTTTGTCTGACCTTTCTATAATTTTTTTCTTTTTGGTTTTAGCAGGAAGAACTTTGTTTGTTCTATGCTTGTAGTAAGATACGGCATCTATATGAATGACACACGAGCCATACAATTGCAAGCTTTGGCAAAATTGTTTCAAAAAGCCTCTCAAA
Source organism: Pilaira anomala (assembly GCA_025716855.1). Taxonomy (NCBI): domain Eukaryota; kingdom Fungi; phylum Mucoromycota; class Mucoromycetes; order Mucorales; family Mucoraceae; genus Pilaira; species Pilaira anomala. Next base: position 292,020 of record JAIXMQ010000013.1, on the reverse strand, counting down.
CTTTTCAGCATCAATATACTCGTGATAGTCTACATTCTTTCTATCTCAATCACGAACAAACCAAAAACGCGCGCTCTTATTCATAAGTTTTGCTTTACATGTTCCAATTTCTGTATTTAAGCACTACGAAAGCAGCGAAGATACCTAATAACATAGTCTTTCTGCCGGATTCATTTACTGAAGGATTTTTTTTTGACGTTTCAATCACTCTTCTTGCGACATGGTGAGTGATGCCGCATACTTTCTGAAGAACTTCAATAGTTTTAAGTCTTTTAAAAAAAAGGTATTACCAAAGTGTAGTTGTTGAATTGCATTATAAACATTTCCTATGATTCTTTAAGCTTCTTCAGACCAGTAATTTTTTAAATTGATACTTTAGCAAACAGATATGAACCAGATACACACTTTTATTATCTGATAAGTTATAACAAATCAATTTATTGGTTATACATAATAAGATTATATTTACCTTTTTTCTTAAGGAAAAGAAGATTAAAGAAAAGGACACGTAAGTTAGAAGATGGAATTTAATTACACTTCTTTTTCAAACTTGCATAAAATCAAACGTGTGCCTCTTTTTTTCTAGGCGCTATGATTGGTTAAAATGTATTTTTTGCATGATAAATACAAAAAAAAAAGGACAGTGGAATAAATGCGTTGGAGTGAGTGAGTGTGTGTATGTGTTTTATGTATATACTATTACTTTCTGTTGGCAGAGTGGTATAAACCACACATCATTCACGAGCCTTTACATACATTTGTGATGTAGCTACACATATTTACTGTAGAATTAAAGGTGCGTTTTTGTTCGGAGAAACTAATTTACAAAAAAAAAAACGAAATATCAATAAATAATCCTTTCTTCGTTTTAACTTAATTGATAATTGACTCCTATAAAGCTGCTTTTTGACAGTAGTAAACTGATACAAAGAGTAAATTTTATGACACACAAGAAAGAATACATGAAATAAAAGCTTTCAATGCCAACAATGTCAACGTTACCTTTCGAAATTTTAACACTTATTATATTTGGCTATTTAAAAACGACAAATCCACTATGGTGTCGAATCAACAATAAAAGCTATTTTGAAGCGGCAGATCTACTACAGTGTCAACTCAACAGTGGAGAATGGTATTAAGCTTCAGTTGACCTTTTATATTCCGAGTAGAGATAAGTAGAATGAAAGATCCTGTTTATATGGCCGTACGGTATCGATTCAACGTATTTAAGCGTCCGCCTTAATGTTATTCTAACCATGCGGTTATTCGCCGCGAATACAGATAGCGAGTTATGGGATGAATATGGCTTATTAAGTAAACCCATTCGACATTGTCCCAACCATTTAAAGATATACTGTCATACACAAGATTTATCATTTTGGTTTCGAGTATCTCATGCAGCTTCTCGGGAACATTTATCTCGCTTACAGGTATTACCATACACCAGTTCCTGGAATTTGGGGCCTTATATCCACACCGCTTTACATTTTGAAACATCTTTGACACAATTAACATAGACGATATAAAATGTATTCTTGGAACCAACTTAAATAGTTTAGAAATATATGAAGAGTTGCTCGATCAAATTGGCGAATTCAAGAAACTTCAAACTGTTCAACTATTTTAACAATCCAATACGCAATTGAATTGTTTCGACACACTGATCGAAAATTGTCCACATGTGAAAGAAGTTGGCATTGCAGAAAATCAGAGAGTGAATATAGAGCAGCATGAGGGTTTATCAATTTCCCCTTGTCCTGATATTCGTAAACTTCAATGCAACTGGGAAACAATTAGCACAGACAAATAGATACGGTATATTACAAACAAGTTTTACAACCTCCAAAGCCTAAGAGTTGAACGTTTTTATTACTCTGAAGAAATTACACCAAGAAGTTGTCCTTATAATATTTTAACTGATTTTTTACACAACGCAACAGCTATACCAGAGTTTGGGATAGATATTATATTAAGATACGAAGATCTAAGAAATGTTATGACGGAACTCATAAATATGAAAAGCATTTATAAAGATATTTCTGTTTCCTTTGCTGATAGCCAACCCAACGTTAATAGGCCGTTGCTAAAAATCAAGGCAACAACTTTATATTTTAAGTTCCCCTTTCCAGATCATCCTATTTAGCTCCCATGGACCAAGTTTTTTTTTTGGAGACAGGCAATAAAATTCGCCAACTTATGATAGAAGACGAAGCCATTGACCCGTTTTTCTCAACTATGAAATACTCAAAGAGTAGGATTGATACAATATGTATTGGTATACATGATACATTCAAATTTATTCAAGCATGTACCTTGTTAGAGGAGTTTACAATACCTTTAGGTTCCTGTTATACGTCTCCAGGCGATTATGTTCTCGAAGTGGGAAATGTAAAAAAGATTAACTGTTAGCGGTGGTGTTGAATTTGAAGACTGTACTCTAATCAAATTTCTTCAATCTGCGTCTATAAAATCTCCCAATATCAAGCAGCTTTATTTGAAATTTATTGGTAATGTAGGGGACTTCTACGGACCTTTAACCATTGTTATAAAAAAAGCACAGCTAGACCTGTTAATATGGACAAGTAAAGACTTTTATTTCGTAATCGGACTTAATCTATATTTAACTGAAAACGAGTAGTCACCGAACTAAGTTTTATATTGGTGATAGTTAAAAGTGGTCCAATGCGAATAAACGCGACACAATACAAACATGCAGTGACAGAAGATAATTCATTATACTTTGATATTACTTTCCAAGCCCTGAAAGAATTGAATTATTACAGAATTTTCTCCATCCCCTAAGTTTAAGTGGATTTTTTGACGTCTTTTTTTTTTGTATTAAAAGATGTCTATTCATATATCCAGTGTTTATAGCCAGTAATACACAAACTCTTGTAACACAAAGAAATAAATTACTCTTTAATTTTGGTTTGCCATAAATTCGGTATGCTTTTTATACAATTCTCTTGTTGTTCCCACTATTATCTTTCATTATTAATGCATTGTTGTATATTACTTACTCTATCGAATATAAATCTCCTAAGATCTCGTTACCTGTAACACAATACTGAATATCCCAGTTTAAGTCTTTATCGTTTATTATTGAAATCTTTGTATCCTCTACTCTCTTTAAATGTATTAAGTACAAAAATTATATTTATGTTTATTAATTCCAATAATATGCATAGAAATGTATATAAAAGAAAGATTCTGGGTACAAATAAGAGATGTTTAATAAAGAAAAAGTATAAATATATGTATATTTATATAAAATCTAATAATCTTCCAATCTTTCTTCAGAAGGCAATTCGTTTTCATTAATTTCGGAACTAATCTTTTCTACTTTTTTCCAGACACGCAAAAGATTATTTCCAGCTAAACCAATCAAGTCATCGTCAGACCAACCGCGAGTGATCAATTCAGCAAATAAATCAGGATACTTTCTTACATCTTCCAGACCAGTAGGTGTACGTTCAATACCGTTATAATCAGCACCAAGTCCAACACGATGACGGCCTGCAACAGAAGCTATATATTCTACATGATCGGCAACGTCAAGCAACGTAGCTTCCTTATCAGGATCGCATTGTACGAACGAATTATAAAAATTGATCATGACAACACCGTCTGTTTCATCCAAACGTTTGAGAACAGTGTCAGGAACATTTCTCTCAATGGGGCAAATAGCATGACTGGAAGAATGTGAGAATAAAACTGGTGCGCGAGTTACATCAAGCACAGCATGCATTGTAGCGTGAGCAACATGAGAAATATCCACCATCATACCAAGTCGATTCATCTCCAGAATAATTTTCTTACCAAATTCAGTCAGGCCTAATCCCTTATCAAAAGGAGGAGGATTAGGGTCACAACAAGATTCAGCCCAAGGTGTATGACAATTATGAGTTAACTAATATTCTTAAGTAAGAAAAAAAGAAGTCTGCACATATCATTATTTTAATCTTACAGTCATATAACGAACACCAAGCTCGAAAAATTGACGAAGAGCTGCCATAGAACTATCGATCATTTGCCCACCTTCAATACCCATCATCGAAGCAACGCGTCCATGACGTATAGCTCTTTGAAACTGTCTAGTATTTGTAGCCAACTGAAATGTTTCAGGATACAAGTTGACCATTCTTTTGGTAACGTCAATAGATTCCATTGCTTTCAAGATCTGGTTGGATTGAGTGTCTTCGCAATCATAAAAAATACTCCAAAATTGTCCAGAAAGTTGACCTTCACGAATTCTGGTAATATCGGTATGACCCCAATCCAACTTAGTCAGGTTCATATGGTTTATTTTGCCTTTAAATTCAAAAGCTAACGACCTAAAAAAAAACTCGAAATTAGATCACCTTCAAGCGTTCTATCTTTTTTCACTTTACATGGGCAAATCATTATGCGTATCGATAAGAGGGTGATGCCGAAGAAGTTTATGAGCGTGTTCGAGGGGATCTTTCTTTTTATTATTGATTAAAACGTGTTGGCTTTGCTCAACAGCTTGGACAGCCCAAGGCATAGCCAAGGCTATAATAGCAAGTGAAGACCAATGAACCATTATAAAGTATTTGAAAAAGTAAAAAAAGAAAAAAAAAAGAAAAAAAAAAGTTTCGCTTATTAATGCGTTTCACGAGAGATATGTTACAATGACTAAATATTTATTTGTAAATCTTTTCTATTTCCTCCTTATTTCCTTTTAATATATCTCTACGTTTTATCTTTCCACTAGTTGTCATATATTCCTTTTGCCAATCGACATGACGAGTTACTACAATATCCTTTACTGTTTCAACACGACTACAACCAGATTCTTTTGCAGTTTGTTGAAGCTCTTTCAAAAGTTGATCTTTATCAACGTCATCGTGAAGAGGTTCCACAACACCAACGATATAGGACTTGTCGCTTTCTGCAACAAGACAAATGCTCTTGATATCATGACAGTTACGGTATTGGGATTCAAGGTTTTCTAAAGCAATGTATTCACCGTGAGCCAACTTCACCAAGTTCTTGGCACGGTCCGTAATAGCAAAAGTACCATCACTATTTAAGCGACCGATATCGCCTGTTTTGAACCAACCGTCCGGTGTGATAGCTTCTTTAGTAAGGTCAGGTCTCTTATGGTATCCTCTCATAAGAGAAGGTCCCCGAAGCCAGAGCTCGCCTACGTTATCCTTTGCTAAATAATCAGTATCAGGTACATCCACAAAACGGAATTCAATAGAAGGAGATGGAGGACCGATTACACCGGTGACCATACCTAAATCAGGAAGTGTAATGGCAGCTAAACCACAACATTCAGTTAACCTATACAGAAATTATTAGTATAAACTTCTAAATATTCTGAAGATAAACTTACCCATAACCTTGAAGCATATAACATAATGCTGACGTAATGAACTTTTGAGTCTCGAAAGAGACGGGTGCACCACCCGAGAGACAGTATTGTAAATTACCGCCTGTAACATCACGAATCGTACTAAAAATGACAGCGTCATATGCATCTGTCACAGCATTGCTCTTTCCAAAAAGACTTAACATCCTCCATTTCATTTCAATAGCGGCTATGATTTTTTTAAAAAAAAAATAAGTATATTTAAACATTTTAAAGCAAAAAAGATAGTTACCATAAAAAGCTTTTTGTACAGCCCAATGTTGTTTTTTCAATTGCTTTTCTACACCCATTTTAATTTTTTCCCAAACGGCAGGTACACCAGCCATGATGGTTGGCCTTAATGCTTTAAGATCACCATCACCTTTACCTTCACCACCAGGACCACATACAAAATCATTCATCAAAGTACGAATGCTACCATAACCAATAGGGATACATAGCGAGATCATGATGAGTTCAACCAAAAATTCAAGTACATGAGCTAAAGGTAAAAATCCAATATATGAATGTTGACCATGTTGTAAGAAATCGACGACTAGGTATTGAGCAGCACCTAAGGCTGCAGTGATATTGGCATTCGTTAACTCTACACCCTTGGGAGTACCTGTGGAACCAGAAGTATACATAATTAATGCAAGATCATCGGGTTGAGGTTTTATGGGCTCAAGCTTGCTAGATTCCTTTTCAAACACGGTATCAACATGGACTAATTCAACGTTATCAGCTTTACCGTCCTCAAATTTCTTTAATTCATCAGGTGCTTCAAATTTTTTTCCAGCATAAATAACTAACTCTGGTTGCTCTTCTTTTTCTAGTTTGGTATAAGCTTTGTTTAATGTACCAAATAATGATGTCTAACAAAAAAAAATAAGTTTTAGTTAATATGTATAAATATATAAATGTCGCATGACTTCCTTTTGTTTGTTTACCTCTGTGAAGATTGCTTTGGCCCCAGTTTCTTTAATAATATGATTCACCGCATCAGCGGGCATTGAATCATACGCAGTTGTAATCACTAAACCAAGGGTAAAGCAGGCTATGATATCATTTTAGTAAATGACGAAGAAAAGAAAAGAAAAAAAAAAGATAGTTTACCTAAAGCTGTAAGCATCCACTCAGCTCTGAGTTAGGGAAAGAGAGAGAGAGAGAGAGAGAGAAATGATAAGTACTCAACTATAAATAGAGATGTATTCATATTATAATTTACCTTGTCTTTGAGAATAAAATAACAATATCACCGCGTTTGAGGCCATGTTGTTGAAGAACAGAGGCAAGTTTAAGAACCTTTTCATTAGCCTCATTAAAGTTCATCCATTCATATTCACCGAGTTCAAAGTAGGACCATTTCTTGGGTTTCGCGTTAGAATCCTTTTGTTCAACTTCTTTGGTATGAATCTAAGTAACAAAATGATTTAAATTTTTACCTTCAAGTATAATTCAAGTTATATATATATATATGTAATTACCTCAACAAGTGGACGACTACCAAATACAGGTTTAAGACCATTCTTCTTTACAGTTCCCTCCCAAATGTTAGTGATAGTACATTCATTTTCAGCTAATTTAGGGTACAAAGGTGTAGAAACAAATTTATCTTTGGCATGGTAACTACGAAAGATATGTTCCTTCTCATCTACATTGACTGTAGGGTTTTTTTGGTTAAGTAAAAATAAGTTTTTAATAAATTCCATAATGATAAAATAAAATATAAAAGATAAAGAAGCAAATCATTATGTCATGCCGATCGAGCGTCAATTTATAATTATCCAAACAGAGCGGACAATAATAATTTAATCCAATTTGGGAAAGGTGAAAAAATTGTAATGCGTGCAGTAATATCGTACGGCATCTTTTTCTTTATTTTTTATTTTCGGCTTAAATGGTAAATTAGTTGAGGAAGAGAGAGATGGATATTAAAGTAATATATATATAATTATGTATAAAAAAAAAAAAAAAAATGAATGTGCTGTAAAAAAAATAAAAAAAAAATGAAGGGATATTTAAAAGCATAAGGTTTTTTCTTTGTTCGTCTAAACACCAAGCCATTTTTTACTGAATCCGTAAACCATATTACGAACGTTATTTGTATTGTCATTTGTTTCCTCTTCCGGACCTTCTTCTTCTTCTTCTTCTTCTTCGTGAGCTGAATGACTGTTAAAATAAGTGAAAGGATGTTGATCAGATACAAATGGGGTATTGTCTGTAAGAGAAGGTAGATGAAGCTCATCACTATTCGAGTATCTTCTTTGTTGGTATTGCTTTTGATGTTGTTGTTGATTTTCAAATGCTACTGTTGTATTTTCATATACATCTAACGCTGCTGACGTAATAGAATCAATATCGGAACATACAGAACTACAAAAAAAAAACAAAGTTAATATTTGTATGTTTTGTTGAATATTATAATTATATTCTAACTTTTACTTTTGTTCTACATGTGTCTCTTGATGATTTAAAGTGTGTAAAGTAGTTGTATCAGAATCGTCTGGTGTAGAATTAATATTGATAATATTATTTTTAATAAAAGATAGCTTTTCTGTCAAGTCATCTAATCTTCCACTTAATAACGTTTGAGCAGCTTCAACAGAAGCTTGTGGTTTAATTAAATGTGAAGTAGAAGTAGTAGCTATAACTCTTTCTTCATAATCTTCGTCATTTTCTTGCTCAAAATGAATAAGAGGCATTGTCTTTGCTGCATAAAACTCGCGAGGTGGTGCTTGCATTTCCTGAATGACTGGGCCTTGCATATGTTGATAATATAGTTCTTCTCCATATTGGTCCATTACCTAATAAAATAATATTACGGGATCAAATGATTTAGTGACAACAAAAAAAATTGTATGATTTTTTTTTATACCTGGCTACTATGCCTATTATAGGCCAAGTTAGCTATTTGGTCATCTCCCAAATATTCAGCATCTTCTTGATGCTCATCGATATCGTAGCCAATAATATCACCTTCCTCCATATCCGTTTCCATCACAACAGGTCTTTCTCGCTTATTTGTTTTACTTTTTTTTGACTTTTTCTTTTTCTTTTTCATACTTGCTGTACCAAATGGATTACGGGTGACAAAGTGAGGTAAATCATTTTGTCCTAATACAGACTCAAACTCCCAGTCTCTAGGATTATCTAGATAATTTTGTAGTGCTTCGCCTCTATATAAAGTGTGGTCATTATAATATGCTGGCTCAATGAGTGGATCTTCGTCATCAAGTCGAATGGCTCCTCTTGACTGTAAACAACAACAAAACTGGGAAACTGAAGGTAAATAATTTCTCCATGTTAAATCAAAAGCATGAAGTTCATCGTCACTTAAAGCTTCCTGTTGTCTTGTGTGTTTACTTTTAGTTAAACAGGGTATGACCATTATATTACTGTTAAGCTTAAAAAAAGACGGAAGAAAGGAAGAAGAGCAAAAAAAAAAAGAGAATTAATAAGATTCAATTATCACATGGTATCCATCTTTGGTATATACAAGATCATTCAACCATTTGAATCCGGGGGTAACGCTGAGTATCAATTGGAAGCTCCCAAACAAAAAGTTACACCGTACTCAACAGTTTTTGTAGAAAAAACATGCTTTATTTACTACAGCTTGTAAATTCCCACCATGTAATTTTATATTACCAAGTGTATTGTTTTATATGTTACACCAACATTTAACTGTTTTAAACTTCCTCGAATCAAAAAGGTTATTTCCCTTGTGTTCAACAAAATTTAATTTACAATTAACAAAAAAAAAAAGGGTACCCAAATAAGATTCTTTCATGGCTTATACGAATTAACTTTACACATTCTCTATATGGAGTCTCAATGCCTCTTTCGGTTATTTTCATACAAAATATACATGGAACATTCTTTAAAAAACACTTACAAACCCCATTATCGGCTCTAGTCTTAATTATAACTAATGGGATAATTTTAACATATCATCAAAACTATATATTTTATCTTTCTTTTCTTTTAAACAGACTAGAGTAACTTATTTTTTCATAAAAAAAACTCTTTTCTGAGACACAATTTCAAGATTGATTTTTGAACAATAGGAACAATGAATTGTACGGTAGCCTTGCTTTAAGATGTTGCTTTATATGGTTTATACATACATATAATCGAGTATAACTCTTATTTTATTTAATAACTAATTTATTTATAATGTATATTTATATGATTATGAGAGTAAAATATTACAAAAAAGTAGCATTTTAAATTTATCTTGATTTTTAAAGATTAAATTTAGCACTCTTGCGAATATCACGACTAGAAGCACCAATATGGAGAGTAAATTGACCAGATGGGATGACCCAAGATTCGGTTGCAGTGTCCCAAATACTGAGCTCAGTTTTATCGAATTTGAAATCAACAGTTTCGCTCTTACTCTTCTCTAAAAAGATCTTTTCGAAACCACGAAGTTGTTTAGGAGGTGAACCAGCACTCTTGGGGAATGAAATATAAGCTTGAACAACTTCTGCACCTGCAACTGGTCCGGTATTTCTGATATCAATTGAAGCCTCAACAGTTGCATCACTAACAATATTTTTGTTATCTTTACTCTTGGAAGCCTTAGCCTTGACTTTTAATTTGCTATAATTGAACTTTGCATAAGATAATCCATGACCGAAGGGGAACAAAGGTTCAATATTGGCTTGGTCAAACCACTTATAACCCATAAGTAATCTTTCTTCATAAGGAATAACAAGGTCCTCACTGATGGTGGCGCCATAGTCCTCTTCTTTCTTAGCAATTGTATAAGGTAAACGACCAGAAGGATTGACTTTTCCAACAACAATATCAGCAAGTGAGTTACCAGTTTCTTGACCTGGAAGACCTGGCCAAAGAACAGCCTTGACATTAGGGTGATCGATCCAAGGCATCATAACAGGACCAACAGCATGAATAACAACAATTGTATTTTTATTTGCATCGGCAACAGCTTTAATCTACAATTTGTTTTTAACAAAAAAAAAACATTTAGTTTTTGAAAATAAAAAATGTTTACATATAAAGACTTACCAAATTGTCACCATTGTGCCATAAAGATAAATTATGACGGTCGCCTACAGTGCCTGCAACTAAAGGTCTACCAGTAATTTCTTCTCCAGAATTAGAATTTGCAAAAACAAAAGCATAGTCAGTGTCTTTAGCAGTTTCAGCAGCAGTTTCGAGATCCCAGTCATTTGTAGTGTGTTTAATTTCGACATCTTTACCAAAAGCATCAGCAAGACCACTTAAAGGATCAACAATATAAGGAAAGTAAGTACTACCAGAACCCCATCCGGCAGCTAAAGTATGGCCTGTACAAGCATGATTATGACAGTTGAGTAAACTTGAGTTTACAGCAGAATCTGAGCCAATGATAGATATCTTTTTGATTTTCTTGGGATCAATAGGGAGAGCATTCTTTTCATTCTTAAGAAGAACATTAGAGGCAGCACCCATTTCACGAACTAGTTTCTTATGGTCTCCTTGTACGTCAACAAATGGTGCTATATCCAAATGGAATGAATCAAGGGTTACTTCAGGGAAGTCCTTGTCTTGTTTCATCTTGTACCAAGCGGATACAATTCGCATAGCCATTTCAGTAGCACGCTCATCTGAAACCTCACCAGCATTCACAGCATCCGTCAGGTTTTTACCAAACCAACTGTTAGTTCCGCCTTCCATGTTAAGATCACCTGGCATAGTCATATCAAGACCATTATTTGCTGCTTTTGCTGTAGAATAAGTTCCTCCCCAATCAGATTGAATAAAACCCCTGAATCCAAGCTCGCCTTTCAAGACAGTATTCATAAGATAATCATTTTCACAAGCATAAGTACCATTAGCCAAGTTATAAGAGCACATAACTGAACCAACACCTGCCTCAACTGATCGAGCAAAAGGCCAAAGATAAATTTCATGTAATGTTCTAGAATCAACGTCAGAAGAACTAAGATGTCTGTTTAATTCTTGTTCATTCAAAAGGAAATGCTTGGCAGTAGCAATAACACCTTGCTCTTGGATACCTTTTACAGTTTCAGCAGCAAGAACACCCATAAGATAAGGATCTTCACCTCCAGCTTCCCAAGCACGACCACTATTAGGAGATCTCATAAAGTTCATTGCAGGACCTAATTGAACATGAGCACCTTTACCTCTGAATTCTTGACCCATGTATTCTGCACGAGCACGAATTGCTGCTTTATCGAAAGAAGCTGCTGCATTCATACCAGAAACACCAGATGTCACATTATTTGCCATACGAACACCAAGAGGAGCGTCTTGTAAACAAAGAGAAGGGAAATCCGGATTTGTAATAGGATACGTATTACCGACGCAAAGACCATTTTTCCATCCAATACCAGTAGTAATAGCAACCTTTTGCTCAAGTGACATTTGTCCAACTAAAGTTTCTGCTTTAGCATATGCTTCATCCCAAGAGAGTGGTTCAATCTTAGCCTCAACCAGAGATATAGCAGCACTTGCAACTACCAAAAATGTAATAGCCGTAGTAGATAGAGAAGGTAGATACATTCTTAAAATTGTTTTTTACTGTTACTAATTAAAAAAAAAAAAAATCTCCCTAATCGAAAATTTTAGCTTCCTTTTTATACTAAAAGACAAGGTCATATATTTAGTATAGCGCAAAGCTTCATCGTACGTAATTGATTACTAAACAGTTAGATACAAAGGATTTTACGGGACGAAAAATTAAGGTGATTTTGTTTATTTGGGAAATTAACCAGAATTGATTAAAGGTACAAAGTAGAATTTTAGTTTTAGAATTTTCTTTACCGCCTAATTTTAAGACAGATCCCATGAGAGATAAATGATACAGTTAAGGCTTTAACTGAATCATAGAAACTCCCACAAGGGATATAAATATATATTACTCCATCTGTTGTCAACATTTACTCCACACATATTTAATTATTTGAAACCGGTGTCATGTACGTACAAAACCGCAAAAAAAAAATTATATACCTATACAAATAATATTTAAAAATCTGATATTAATTTGTATCTACTTGTCAGCCGTTGTCGGGTTCAGGGTTTTATAAGTAACACAAATCAGTTTTAACAATGTACCTGCATTTTCCAAAAGAAATCCCGTTGTATATGACTGGAGAAAAACAAAACACCCCAATTGAAATTTAATCCCAAGGGAAGAAAAAGAAAAAAAAAGGCGGGAACAGCCCCTTGTTTAATTTGTGTAAGCGATCTACCTATATGAACAGCGTTACACTGATCAATACTATTTTCTTCACTTTTTTTTCAACCAATATGGCTAAAAAAACTGAGGTAATCTTTGTATAAGACGGAATGATTACTTTCAATATTCTCACATAATAAACCTAAATTTAGAATGGATAATAACTATATAAAACCGGTATACCGAACCAAAGGCAATGGGATTGTATAGCGCTTACCTTAATGACCCAGACGAGAAATCTTTTCTTTAGAAATGCCAAATAAAAGTCGAAAAAAACTATGTACTCAGTAATTTATGTTTTGACAAATAGTTGATCTTCAGCCTAATATTCTCAGAGCGATTTATCCCAGTTTTCGAAAATGTTTAAAAGTTAAAAGAGCAAAATTTTTCCCTTATTTGAATTAGTCTGTGTTTTGAAAATGTCTGCATGAAAATTTTTGGGGCTTGTTCAATAATTCTATTTTTCATTTAATGCATGTAAATAAATATCTTAATGATTTGCATCTTGAGAATTGTTAACAGACACTCCTACCGGTCATAAAAGCATTTTGAAGGAGTTTCTGTCGGTTTGACTCTAAATAAGAACATAATCATAGCCGCACAGTGAAGTAAAAAAAAAAAAAACTGAATTAATTTATTCAGGTTTTATTTAGTCGTTTTACAGTTTTTTATTTACTTTATAGCTGAAAAAGAAACGAAAGCATTAGACTATGACAAAAACAAGAGGACTATCAGAAAGAGCGCCCTAAATGATACATCACAAACAGGTTTGTTAATCACTTTTTTTTATATATCTTTATCTTTCCTTTTTCTTTCGTAATTTTTCTTTATTACTAAATAAGAATGAGTGTTCTTCAATTTCATACAAGCGTTTTATAAGAAAATAGGCAACTATGAAACGTGTATAATACATGTCGTTTATGGTAAGATATATCACTTTTTTTTTTATTTTTTTTTTTACAAAGTAATTTATTATCTAATAAGTCTTAATGTGTTTCTGTAAAAAAACAATTTTTCTAAATTAATACATAGACTGTATGTATATGTGCTATCAAGGGGTTTTCTAATTATGATAAAATCGGTTTCGAAAAGAGTAATAAGGTTGTACTCCTAAAGAAAAGACATGATGGTATAGAGAAACTAGGAGGCAGAGACGCCCAGTTATTACTATTTACAGCATATGTATTGGTTAGTTATATTAGAAAATTTGAAGAAACCAACAGGTCTTTATAGCTTTTAAACAACTAAAATCAGGTTTTGAAACTGGCAAAAAGCAGTAAACGTCCTAATAAATGGTGAAAAAAAAAAAAATATCTGAAAAGTATGCTAAAATACCTCAAGAAAGAAAGGCGTTCTAGCTAACTATCTTATCGCTTTTGCCAGGTCAAATGTAATAGAAAAAAAAAAGTAATTTTAAATATATCAGTAACTCACTGCTTTTCATATAGTTTACCTGCATTACCCAAAGAAGGGCATAAAGGGTCTTTTAAGTTGAAAGATAAAGACAAAATGCCGTTGATAGTTTTTGGCAACGGAATGAAAACTTGTTTTATCCATGTAGAACAGAATAAAATGGTCTATTGAATGACTATAAATAAAGATAAAATGACAGGTGCACATGTTGTCTTTATATGATGATTCTCATCATTCGCATATTTTTACCGTGCTTGTCTCAACGAGACTGCTTAATTATTTATTTGCATGATCGCAGGGTTTTTTTTTTTTAATTGACATCAATTCCTTTTTTATCACATCTCTTTTTATCATCAACTCTTTTATCTTTTTAACAAAAAATGGGTATTGATAATATTGACTCTATTGAGAACTCTGAGCCAGCTTCTCCTTCTCATGACGGCGAAACAACAAGAAAGTATCAAAAGAATGTGCATGGTAAAGTACCTATAATAATGCTATCTACATACATATAAAGGTATTTACGTGTATATCTTTTTAACTAGCTCAACGTACAGAAACTACAAAACGTATTGAGACATCCGTATTACAAATTCTTAAGTGGGAAGACCCTATTCGATCTGGTTTGATTTTATCTGGATTGGTGGGTTCAATTATCTTGACAGACTCTTATTCTTTACTTCAAATTGTTGCCTTTTGCTTGACTCTTGCTATCGGTGTTAATCTAGCTTATGTTGTTGGATCTCGTGTATGTATGAATATGTTTGCTGATAAGCCATCTGTTAACCCATACAAGTAAGTTAAAATTCAGCGAGGTCAAAAAAAAAAAAAAAGTGATCTCACATATTTTTATTCAAGTAGTCGTATATTGCATAACAATGAAGACAATTTGTTGAATAAAGCGAATGCAATTCATTATAGTTCACTTGGTGTTGATATAGCAGAAACGATAGCTAGAGCATTAACTCGTATCATTTTTATTGAAGATACAAGAACAAGTGTCAAGGTAATCATGACATCATTTTTTTTTTTTTTTTTTGAGATTTATTTATATTAATTTTTTTTTTTTTTTTTTTTTTTTTTGGGCGCGAAGTGGTTTACTATTTTCTTTTTAACATGGAAAATAGCCGCATTTGTGTCAAGTAGAGTGATTATCACTACCTTTATTGTTTCCGCTTTTATTTTACCTCGACTTTACATTAGCAATAAGGATTTAGTTGATGCTCGCCTTCAACAAAGTCAAGCCATGTTAAATACTGAACTCCAACGTGCACAAGAATTTGCTTCAGGTAAAATTGCTGATGCAAAAGAAATCACAAAAAATGTTTATCATAAGACAGCTGAGGCAACAACAACAACGACTTCTAAAAAGGATAATTAAATAATTTTTAACATGTTTAAAAAAAAAAAACAGATCGAACCCCCAACCCTCGTTCTTGTGTAGCCTTAAACTAATAAACAATTTAATTTTTTTTTTTTTTTTTTTTTTTTTTTTTGCTATTGTATGATATTGTTTTTCTGATTTTTCAATTCTCCTTCTTCTTCTTTCCTTCTTTCTTTTTCTTCTTCTTGTCTTCTCTTTATCCTTTCCTTTATAAAGAAAATAAAGCTCATGCCTTTTACTGAGACAGTTGATAATAGATCGACACTTAGTGCGCCGAATCAACAAGTGCACGAGGGCGATGTACCTGATTTCACCACATTTAAATTAGAAGGTTTTAAAATGAACTCGAGTACCGACATAAACCCTTCACCTCATAGGTTGCGTGAAGCAAGAAGATCGCTTGCTTTATACCTTGAACCTAACGAAGGTACACCTATTCAAACCTCATTCCAGTCCTTTCAAGAAAAAACACTTCATCAGTTTGGACCTAATCAAGCACATAATACACAGTTACATGTCTCTATTCTCGGTCGAGTATTAATTGAAAGAGGTCCAGATTTTTCAACTAAATGGGATACAGTGAATGAATTTATTGAAGTAGTGGATGAAGAAATAAAAAAACGTAATTTGAAGGCACCAAATTTTACTGGATTTGAGATCCAAGATAAACCTACTAAATCTTTAGTGATTAATGTTCGACTGAATAACGAGTATCAAACATTAGGTAGAGCCATTGAAACCAGAATATCAAGTAAATGTAATTCATTACTAGTCAGTCCAATGGATAAAATTCATCTTGCCTATAATGTGATAAAATCCATTTCAAGACCTACTTTAAAATCTATTAAAGAAAAGGCAGAATCCACAATTGATATTTATGATTGGGTAAAGACAGGTGGCTCATGGAAATTGACACTTTATGAAGTCATGTTGGAAAGTCAAGTAGTGGGTGTACAACAACAATTAACCGAGATCCGATCTTGGCCAATTCAACCTAAACATGATACTTCTTTTGCTTCTAATTTACCTGTCTCACTTCGTATCAAATTATCCTTTCTCACTTCTTGGTTTAAATCTTCTACTTTTTTAACTAAAAAACCTGTTCTACCTGTTGCTGAACCTTCAAATCAAAATGCTGTCGTTGTACGTCGTAGACCTAAACAAACCATCTAATTCAATATAATATATTACAAGAATAAAAATATACATGTATACAAATAATAAATAGAAATATATAATAGATAACAGAATTTATTCTCTCTTTCTTTTCTTCCTTTTTTTTTTTTTATCTTCCTTTTTTTTTTAAAAAAAATATGTATATTAATTCTACTCCATTTTAACATCAATGTCCACTCCACGAATATAAAGAACGTTATTACATCTATAAAACAATCTCGTTAGATCTCGATTAAATCTTAAAAAAATAGATGAGCTACCTAATTAAAACTTCTCCAAGTGTACCAACAGAAACACCATTTTGGAACTCTTCAGTATTTGCCAACTATACATATATATAAAAAAAAAAAGAGCCTTTTGTTAATACGCGTATTTTTTTTTTTTTTTTTTTTTTTTTTCTTTACTTGAAGATTCATATAGTTATCAACAGAAACAAGATAACCTTGATATTCACCGCCCCACTTCAATTTGACAGCAACGGGCTTACCAGTAAGCTCGTTAAGGAAAGGTTTAGGGTTAACAGGTACAAACTATAAGCTTTTAAATTGAGTATTATTTTCGTATATCTATGCGATCGAACAACTTACAGCAGACATGATTATAGTTGCAAGTGAAAGAAGTAAAAAAAAAAAAATAAAATAAAAAAAAAAAAATATTTTATTTCAAAAATTTAAAGTGACGTAGCAGCGAGAAGCAGCGAAAAAAAAAAAGGAACTCCATTCCAACTACAAGCAGCCGGTGGATATTTGTCGATTTCATAAAAAAAAAAAAAATTGGCGGTTAATTGTTGAGAGTTAACTTGTCACTTTTTAAATAAACAGCAATGATGATCTTCAGAATTTTAACAATAATAAAAAAAAAAGATCATCCTGTAGTTAGAGAAATTGAATCGATTTCATTATTTATTTCTATATACATATATCTATAACTCTTTTAATGTTCATTTTCAAATAAGTGACCAAAAGCCTCTCCACACCCTTTTTCTTGCATCCAAGCCTGTAAAAGGCTTAGACTGTTTCTATTACCAAATGGTCCATGGATATCAAACTTTAATTCTGTCATATCAGGAAACAATCGAGCTTGTTCTAATTCTTGACGGTTATTACAATCCACATATTGTTTCCATTTTGATGACATTTTGCGATGACTAGCAGGTATACTTGCCCAAGAGATTGTCTTGATATCATTGATGAATCGTATCACGTCCTTTTCAGTCCCCTCTAATCCCATCATGCCTGGTTTACCAGGTACCAAAATACCTGTAATTCCATATTTAGGTGCCCAAGCAATAATATCGCCTCTCTATAATAGGTCAATATTCAATACAATATATAAAATACAAACTTACCTTTTCTCTTGTATAAATCATAGGAAACCAAATCCATTCCCTTAAAAATCGAACCGGACCATCCTCTTGGTGGCCTACCAATTCTTGTTTTCTACATTTCTCTAAATAAGATACAGCAAATTGGACAGCATCTAATTGTAACTGTTGCATTTTTTCAATGATCCAAGTAGATCGATCTGTATCCTCATCCAATTGAATATCATTCAACTTGGTTACCAAGCAATCATGTTCTTCACGCGATAACCATAGATTGGACGCAGAAGGTAAATTCAATTGATAATCATGGATATGAACCAATGAAATCGATCCATAAAACACTAAATGCACTCGAATCTCTTCATCGTCCGGTATTTCAATAGGTGCCTTGATAGTGAACTCGAGTTGATTTAATGGTAATTTTTTAAACGCTTTCCAGTTATCTGTTTCCCAACACCCGTGTAACTCGTTATAGAAACTTGCGTCTTGTTCATGTTGAAACTCAAACTCATTGTCAAAATAAATTGATTGTAATAAATCAATGGTGTTGACTGCATCTGTCAAAATCTCGGTTGTTGTCATAGTTACAAGAAAGAAAAAGAAACTTTTTTTTTTTTTTTGGAAAAATAAAATCTTTCTTGTGTCCCAGGTTTATTTCAACCAATGGAAAAGAAGAATATAACAAACATTGTTTTATTTGCAATGCAAAGTAACTTTGAATTTGATTACCAAAGGAAACGTTTGTTTTTGTTAGAGTATCAATGAATACGTTTAGAACTTATTTAACACGTCCTATTCTTTTTTTTTTTCTCTCTGATAAAAACGAAAAAAAGGTAATGTTCGTTTATTATACCCTTTGAAAATAAAAAAAAAGACGTCTAAAATCAGAGAGGGAGAGAGGATACTTATTATCACTAACCGCAAGGTGTGGGCAAAAAAAAAAAAAAAAAAAAAAAAAAAAAACTGATTTTTGTTAAGCACGAGTAAAAAAACTTTTCAATCATCATCTACTAAAACTAACTCCTGATATCATTTTAAAATCAAGTTTTCTCGAAAACAATTTTTTATGGTCTCCTTCGGGTTGTACCTTGATTGAATTAATGTTGTATACCTTGAAAGACACTTTCTTTTTCTATACCCAGTCACGAAACACATTAAAATTACACTGACTAAAACGCGGGAAATAAGAATAAGAAAACCGCATAACCCTATCTTCTCTCTTTTACTTTTTACATATAAATAAATAAATAAAAAAAACTACTACTACAAAATGAGTAGTACGGGAACACATCTGGGTAATACTCCTTTAAATTTAGCTAAATTAAGAGAACTCTCTAGAAGAGAATTACCAGAAATCCTAGATAAAGTAAGAAACCAGATGGAAAAATAAGAAAAACACACTCTAACCAATTAACTTCAAGGTACGAGGAAAGAAAGGACTTGTATTAGACCCAACTTTAACAGGTCCTTTAAGTTTAATTGCTGAATTCACTTTACTCAAGGTAAAACAAAGAAAAAGGCACCTCATTTTTATATATATATTTTTTTTTGTTAAAAACTATATACTAACTTATACTATTAGGACCATGGTGTAGAGAAAATTTATCATTTAGAATCAGATACACTTGAAACAGATTGTCCTGGATTGATTTATATTTGTAGACCTAAACTAAAATATATGCGATACATTGCCAGTAAGTATAACATTTTCCTTTTTATTTTATTTTTCTCATACGTATTATATATATATATATAGATCACATCAAACATTTCTCCAAGACGACAAAAGTAGATTGTTGGTTATTTTTTGTACCTGAACGTACAATGATTTGTGAACGTGTTTTAGAAGAGGAAGGTGTAAAGGGTGATATTACCATTGGTGATTATGCAATGGATTGGATTCCATGTGAAGATGATTTAATTTCAATGGAATTAGATCCTTCTACCTGGAAAGAGATTTACTTGGTAAAGAAAAAAAAAAGAAAGAGAACCATTGCAGTTTGTTCATACATGTATTTTTTTTTTTTTTGGGATGTAGGACGGAGATCAAACCTCTATTTATTATGCAGCGAAATCATTAATGAGATTACAATCCATCTATGGTTTATTCCCTCGAATTATGGGTAAAGGAGATGCAGCCAAGGTAAGTTCCATAGACACATAGAGAATGAAGACAGCGATCTAAAAAAAAATATATATATATATATATATATATATATTTTCAGCAATTGGCAGACATGTTATTACGTATGCGAAGAGAACAATCGGTCACAGACGAAGTATTAAGCACGACCTCAGCAAAGACACCTTCTTTACTCAACTGTATTTCAAACCACATTGACCAATTCATCATTATTGATCGTAATGTGGATCTTGTGACACCACTCTGTACAGAACTTACATACGAAGGATTGATTGATGAAACGATTGGAATTAAACACTGTTTTGTTGAACTGGATGCATCACTTGTGAACCCAGCCCAACCTGCAGCAGCATCCAACAACAAAGGTATACCTATGCCTTCTACACCTACTACTACAGCAGCAAATAATACAACTTCTTCACCTACCAAGAAAAAGAAATACGTATTGAATTCATCTGATAAATTATTTAGTCAATTACGAGATCAAAATTTCGCTGTGGTTGGTGGTATGTTGAACAAGATTGCAAAACGTATTAATGAAAATTATGAGGAAAGACATCATGCAAAGACTGTAGCTCAAATTCGTGATTTTGTTGGAAGGTTAGGTGAATTACAACAAGAACATCAATCATTGAAAATCCGTAAAGTGTTGTAAAAAAAGAAGTATATATTTTTAATATATTTTATATATTGACCCCCTTTTTTTTTTTTTTTCTAGATACTGGAATTGCAGAAGAAATTATTGGGCATACAGTAACAGACGAGTTTAATAAGGTTTTAGAAGTTCAACAAAGTAAAACTGAAACAATAAACGAAAAAAAAAAAAAAAAGTAATAAACAGCTAACTTTTACTTTATTAGATGTGGTGGCTGGTATCGATGGAAATAAAGAACCGGAATATATTGAAGAAATGATTGATAAACAAAAGCCATTAGTTCA
This sequence comes from Pilaira anomala, assembly GCA_025716855.1. Classification (NCBI taxonomy): domain Eukaryota; kingdom Fungi; phylum Mucoromycota; class Mucoromycetes; order Mucorales; family Mucoraceae; genus Pilaira; species Pilaira anomala. The sequence continues at coordinate 271,048 of JAIXMQ010000013.1, read as the reverse complement.
AGTACTTCGATTACTTTGTCTCATGTCATTAGCACAAGGTGGATTAAAACCAAAATTATTTGATCATTTCGAAAGAGAGATAGTTCAGGTAAGAGAAATATATATAAAAGAAAAAGAGAGAGAGAGAGAGAGAGAGAAAGATGACTCATCAGAGTTATCATAGGCTTATGGGTATGAACATATCGAAACGTTACACCGACTGGAAAAACTCGGGCTTTGGCAGAAAAGAACAAATTCCGCCGCTTCCAAGAGCACATTTGCCCAATGTAGACGTTTATTAAGATTAATTGTAGACGATGTAGATGAATTCCATCCCAATGATATATCTTATGTTTATTCAGGATATGCACCACTTAGTATTCGATTAGTTCAATGTGCTATGCAAAAGTTAGGACAAGGATCTATACAGAGTACAGCAGGTGGTATTGGTGGTATTGGTGGTGGTGGTGGTGGTGGTGGTAGTGCAGCCAGTTTATTCTCCTATGTTGGTGGACATCATGGTAGTCATAGTAACACTAGTTTAAACAATCAAGAAAAGAATAAACAACAAGGAACTGGATGGCGTGGATCAGAAGATATTTTAAAATTATTACCTGGACAAGCATTTGATATTAAACAAACGGTTGAATATGGAGCAGAAACAAATGCTGCAATGGCAAGAGCGAAAAGACATGGATTACAACATGGTAAGACTACCATTATCTTTTTCTTGGGTGGATGTACACATACGGAAGTATCGGCTGTTCGATTTTTAGCTCAACACGATGAAGGTAAAAAAAAAAAAAAAAAAAAAAAAAAAAAAAAAAAAAAAAAAACCCATATTTTGTTGCACACATGATAGACTATTATATACTTATTTTTTTTTTTTTCCTTTTACTTTTACTTTTTAAGGTCGTGATTACCTTGTTGCAACTACTCAAATTATTAACGGTAATTCCTTCTTGGCTCCTATCATTCAAACAAGACAAGAATAAAAAAGTTGTATTTTAACACGGACTTTAAACTAAATTATTAATATAAAAAAAAAAAAAAAAAAAAAAAATCTTTTTTCGCTTTTTTTGATAAGCTTTCTTTTAAAAAATAATATATATGGCACCACTTGTGTTGAAAATAAAAGGTAATAAAACCTTTTCACCTTTTTCGACCTTAACATCGGAAGACGAGCTTACAAAGACATGGAGGGTTTGTACAAAAGTTAAAGATTCACTTGAAAACGGTTCAAGGTTAGAGAACTTATCTTGGCGATTATGGTTCAGACAACATTCAAACGATAATAATAAAAAACCTTTTCGAAAACTATCTCTTGACACTACTCGAAAATTAAGTAATAATGTAAAAATGGCTCCTTTTAAACAAATACCTATCAAACAAGAACCTCAATCGACACCTACTTTTTATCAACTTCAACTTCAGCAGCAACAGCAACAGCAACAGCAACAGCAACAACAACAGCAACAACAGCAACAACAGCAACAACAACAACAGCAACAGCAACAGCAACAGCAATTCTTACTAGAACAACAACAACAACAACAATTTTTATTAGAACAGCAACAACGACAACAATCGATGGTGTTTGAACAACCTTTATTAGACGTTTCATTCTTTAACCCATCTTCTAATTTTAATGTCCCTCCTATTCCTCAAACACAAAACGATATTGTAGAACTGGATGAAATCTTTAATGCTTTTAATAACGAGTTTAATATCCCAGCAACAGCAACCACGACAACTGCATCAACATCAGCAGCACCTGTTGTAAATACGAATGATATGGGTATGGCAGATGGTTGGGACTTTGGGATCCCATCTCCCTCTAACCCATATTACTCACCTACTCAAACTCCTCATAATATACTTGGTAATTTTGATAATACACCTTCCTCTTCTACTAATACTACTGAAGTAAATGAGAATACTGGTGGTGGTGGTGGTGGTGGTGAAGCCATGTATGTATCTGGCACATCAATGCCTCCACCCCCTGTTGCAACACTTCGAAACAAATTATTAGAAAACCAACAAGTGCGTTTTCATCAAAAGACGCCTCCCATGTCTGCTTCTACAAGTGCTTCCACTGTAGCCAGTATGATGGATGAATCGTAAGTTTGTTTTTTTAAAAAAAAAAATTTTATACATTGTTTAAATTTTTTTTTTTTTTTCCCGCAGCAGTTTTATTGACCGTTCTTATTCTTCACCTAATTCACCTCCACAACCACTACAACAGCCATCGAATTTATTATTTCCTACAGGTTATGAATCACCTAATAAAGTTAAAAAATCAAATAGTCTATCGGATGGACAATCAAAGCCTATTTGTACTAATTGTAGTGCAACTACTACTCCACTTTGGAGAAGATCTGCTGAAGATGAATTACTATGTAATGCTTGTGGACTCTAGTAAGTAAAAATACAGAAAAAAAAAAGTATTTCCTTTATGTGTGTAAAACTTATTTTTAATTGATTTTTAGTCAAAAATTACATAATGCACCTAGACCAAAGACGTTAAAACCACATAATACAAGAAAAGAAGCAAAGGATGATGAAGCATCTCAACTTGTATGTTCCAACTGTTCCACTACGACGACACCATTATGGCGAAGAGACGATGAAGGGGCGCCTCTATGTAACGCATGTGGTTTATAGTAAGTGTATTTTTTTTTTTTTTTTTTTTTTTTTAAAATGTGAGAAAGTTGTAAATGTAATAAAACTATAAATCTACGTCTAGTCTTAAATTGCATCATGAGCGTAGACCTTTATCTATGAAGACAGATGTGATTAAAAAGAGACAACGGTATGAAAGTAACAATACGACACATCATACAGGTAAAAAGAAGAAATCCAAGGGTGATTCGCCTAGTGCGCCTTCTTCTCCTACACTGTATACTACTCTATCACAGCAGTCATCGCCACAACCATCACAGCAACATTTTACAATAGGATATACTCCTACCATGGATGAATTAATGCCAAATCATTACTACTAATTTTTTTTTTTTTTTTTTTGCATTGATACACACACACACACTTTCTCTCTATATTATATACATATCACTTTCCTTATATTATATACACACTTTTTTCTTGTATTATACATTTCTCTCTCTCTCTCTCTTTTTTTTTTTTCTTTTCTTTTCTTTTCTTTTCTTTTCTTTTTTTTTTTTCTTTTTCTTTTTCTTTTTCTTTTTCTTTTCTTTAATTCCCTTATTTTATTATGTCTCAAGTAATGTAATATTTTCTAATAATAAATCCTTTTCAACTTGTTCTTTAAACTCAATAAATTTCGCTTCAAAATCCATTACAGTCAATCTCGGTTCATGATGAATCCAAAACGAATTAAAGCGATCAAATAAATAACAATAAAAATCTTGAAAGAGATGAACGGTAGGAGGAGAACCGAACTGAAATAAAAACAACTGTAATTTCTTTGCTTCCAATACCTGATATGCGAATTTTGTGATATTAATCCCTACAATGGCATAAGGATACCAATGAATCGGATGGGTGGCATGTTGTAATACGGATCGTGCATGATCTGGATACTTTTCAACAAAATACAATAAATCTTCTAATCCTTGTATTCCCATCCCTCTAAAATCTGTAGCAGGATCTGAGCCTTGAAATCCAATCTCCACCCATTGTTTACTCATACGTTGATCTAATGCTGTATTGGGTTTCATTAGAGTCCATAACCTCATTAATTTTTCTTCGTGACTTGGGTTACTTGTATCGTATTTGGTACGAACCCTTTCTTCAATTGTGTTGAGCACCTGATTTGTCTCGTAAATTCGATGGATACTGGTTGAAAGCACGTGTGTTGCTGATATGCTTTCCTCTGGGAACTCCTTTTTTGATGCAACGGATTGGATTACCTTATTCACTTCACAACTCGGTTGAGCTAATTGATACTTTTCTTCTTGTAATTGTTTTGAATAAAATATGGATCTATCTAATGTATACATTATTTTTTAAAAAAAAAATTTGCTTCTTCTTTTCTCTCTCTTTATATATTATACTCTACCAATACGGTACATTATTTCTTTTGAAACAGTAATCTCTTTTTCGTTTTCAATGGTACTAATATTACATAGTCTATATAGTTCTGATGTTCTTGTCGTGACATGAATCACATACTTTAGTCCTTTATAAACTGAAAGTAGAAAAGGTATTTGATATATTCTATTTAATAAAATCAAGAATATCCAATTCATATTTGATACAAAAGAGAGGAGTGAGAAAAAAAAAAAAAGTGTGTTTTTGAAACAAGAGAGAAATATACATATATATATAAAAAACACGTAACACGTGATTATTTTATTTCAATTTTTGGTGCGCGTTTGAATTATTATTAATTTTTTTTTTTTTTTTTCTTCTTTCATTGAATAATGTAAAAGAGAAATGAGTACGATCAGAGACTTGTTATTAAAAGCTAGTTTAAAGCAAAAGAAAGAAGATAGATCGAGTCAAGAAGAAAAAGAGTTTCAATTAGCGCTTCAACTAAGTCAACAAGAACATATTAACGAACAAAAGAAATTATTAGAAAAGTTTGCACGACTTGATAACAACATTCAACTAAACAAGAAGAAAAGGTTAATTGTTCAAGAAGAAGAAGAAGATGATGATGATGATGATGATTGGTTTCAAACTGTTTCTACAAGACCACAAATTAAAAGAGAGAAAAAAAAGGTTGTAAAAAAAGAACAAGAAAATAATCTATTTGAATTTGACTTGTCATCTATATTCAATGAAGAAGAAGAAGAAGAAGAAGAGAGAGATGAAGATGAAGATGATGTAGAATTAGGTAAATTCTTTAAAGATAATGCATCTACAAAAACAACAACAACAACAACAACAATAGGACCAGCAAATAATGTAAATAACAATATTTCCCTTTTTCTTGCATAAATTAATATTTATTATTATTATTATTATTTTAGACTCTACCAATGGTATCAGATGCCGAATCCGACGATTGCAGTGTCATTGACCTATGCAATGAAGACAGCGAGAAATCAATTAAAGCTAGTTCAACTCCACCCACCCTTACTACTCATACGACAACGGATACAACTTTTCATACTATTGATGATGATGATGATGATGACGGTTACTTGTCACCATTAGAAGGATTTACAAACTTGAATGATAGTGAAGTAAGTCAACACTATCTTGCTCAATTCGAACCTAAACCGACTCGAAAAAAGCGAGCCAGTAGCTCAACGTCAACAACAACAACAACAACAACAACAAAAAAAAAGAGATTTAATAAACGATGGTTTAACAAGAAAAAAAAGAAAGACAAATAAATAAAAAAAGGATATATTATTTATGTACGTGACTTTAATATTTTAATTTTACCCTAAAGAGGCTTTTTGATCCAAGTTACTTTTTTCACGTATCATTTGAAGCATTCAATGTATAATAATCCAATCAGATGAAGGGTTTTTCTAGTTTTATCAAATAGTTAAATTAAAAAGAGATTTTGAGCGCAAAAAAAGTGTCAAGATAGTTGGAGAGAGAAAGAGAAAAAAAATAACAAAAGCTCCCTAAAAAGCATATATTAGAAAAAAAAAAAAAAAAAAAAAGACCCCTATTTTTTTTTTCCCCCCCTTTTTTTTTTTATTTGAGGCAAGAGACACACATACACGCGCGTATAAACAACAACAAAAAACACCTAATAACACATCATTTTTTTTATTTTTTTATTTATTTACTTTTTTCTCTTTTATCTTTCCCTTTTTTTTTAAAAAAAATTCTCACTGTATAAAAAAAAAAATGAATACTACTACCACTACTACTACTACTACAGCAGCACACAACAATAGCCATAATAATAAAAGTAATGCAGATGATAATGATTGCCTCATGTATCGTCCGTTTCAATCTGATACGATACAAATCAAAAAAGATCATTATTCTACTTCATTGGACCCACGAGGCTATATTCCAGGTAAAAAAAAAATAAAAATTAATTTTTCTCGGTGTTTTGTTATCAATAGAACTGAAAAAACTTGTATATATATATATAGTATATGAATACATGATCAATAATACACCTATTATGTGGGATAGAGAAACGGGTTATGTTCATTTCACAGGTATTTGGAAAGCGCTTGGTAATTCAAAATCAGATATTGTCAAAATGGTCGACTCAAATCCTGAATTGGGAACAAAGAAAATACGAGGTGGCTTTCTTCGAATTCAAGGTACTTGGATTCCATATGATTACGCACAATTACTTTGTAAAAGAACTGCTTGGCATATTCGAAAAGATCTTGTACCTATCTTTGGTCAAAAGTTTCCATTTGAAGCTCTTCATCCTGATCATCAAGACTATGGTTGTTTATTATTAGATCCTATAAAAAAAAGACAAAATAATAATAGTCATCACATATTGAAACGTAACACAATGCGTCAAACCTCATCTACTACTACTACTACTACTACTACAAAACCTTACTCAAAACCAATTGGTCCAATCAAAAGAAAGAAAAAGAACACCGTACCTTCTTCTTCTTCTACTACTACTACTACAGCTACAGCTACAGCTACAGCTACAGCTACAGCTACAGCTACTACCACCATCAATACAGCCGCTACGGCCGATAAAATGTCTGTCACTCGTCTTTTAAATTTAGATATTGATGATATACTTTCTTCTGAAGAAGAATTAGATGATGATTCAAGTAGTAATAGTAGTAGATCCACAACAACAACAGCAACAAATCCTTCTTCTTTTCGTGTCATTCAAACTTATCCTGGTTCTGATAATTGGTTAAATCATGTACCGATTTATGATCGTATTGATCAAGATATAATTGATACAATTAGTGCTACCATCTTATTACAAAGATTATCTCAAGATGATGGCCTTAGACCCTTTAAACCACTCGAGACTTCTGTCATTCCTAGTAAAGTCATTGTAGGACATCAAGAATTCACTATCTGCTGGGACACATAATAAAATTATTTTTTTTTTTTTCAATGCAAACACCTGTGACGTAGCTATTTTTTTTTTTTTGAATATAAATTTCAACAATTTTTTTTTTTTTTTACATTTTAAAAAACTTTTTTTTTTTTTCTTCATTAATTCAATGTCTGACGATAATGACAAACAGCAACAGCAGCAACAACAGAATGCACAGGAACAACAGTTTCAAGACTTGAATTTCTCTATAAACGATATCCTAAGTCATAACCATGACGTGAACGATTCTTCTTTTCAGTCCATCGTACAAACATTAAGCAACACAAGTAACGAACACATCACTCCTTCTTATGCTCATTTACCTGCTGAATTACAAGACTTGCTATCCAATGAAACTGACGATTTATTATCTCCTCAGGGCAGTACCTCAGACGCGTCCATGTTGACAAACGATATTCATTTATGGAGCCAACCTTCTTTTATTTCTTCTCCTGTCTTGAACCAACCTTCTCCAGCTCTTTCTACTCCTCCTATACTTCCGCCGCCACAACAACATCAACAGACGCCACCCCCTCCTCCTCCTCCTTCTTCTTCTGCTTCTTCTACTCCTCAAACGCCTGTCAATAACACAAATCATTCTGCTAATTCTACACCTACTATTTCTGCCGCCGCTGCTGCTGCTGCTCCAACTCCCACCAACACGAATACATCTGCTGCTGCGCCAGGTAAAACTAATATTTAATTTATACATACCTTACTCGATGATTTATATATTTTCTATTAGCTTCCTCTACTACCCTCTTAGACAATATCACAGCCCAACTTCCCGCCGAAAAAAAAGATCGATTCATTCAACTCTTTCGTAGACTTCAAAGTAGTTCAGTGACAGCCGACGATTTCTTATTACAAGCCAAATCATTATTAGGTCAACAACAATATCAACAATTAGAAGACCTAAAGAATAAACCATCTCGATTCCCTGCTGCTACTACTACTACTACTACTACTACAAGTTCTTCTCCTGTACCTCAAACACAACAACAACAACAAAAGGCATTACCTATTCGACCTGCAGAAACCAAACGTATCTTGACCAGTTCTCAAATTAGAGCAGAAGATGCACAACGATCGATGCCTGGTATCATGTAAGTAGTATATTTTTTTTTTTTTGGGAAGGGAGGGGAGGGAATCATGATGATGTAACGTATGTATTCACTTCATTTGAAAGTAGTACACCTCAATTGAAAAAGGTAAAGACAGAACATATACCTCAACAAATCTTACAACAGTTTCATCAACCTCCACAAAATATGCAACAACAACAGCAGTTACATCAATTACAAATGCAATTACATCAACAGCATTTACAAATGTTACAACAACAACAACAGCAGCAACAACAGCAACATCAACAACAACAGCAACAGCAACAGCAACAACAGCAGCAACATCAACAAGGTCAACATCAACAACAACAAGGTCAACATCAACAACAACAAGTTCAACATCAACAACAACAGGTACATCAGATTCAACAACCTCAACTGCAACAACAGCCTCAACTGCAACAACAACCTCAACTGCAACAACAACCTCAACTGCAACAACCTCAACTACAACAACAACAACAACAAATGCAACAACAACAAATGCCTTCACAAACTATGAATATTGCTCAACCTTCTGTATTTAAAACACCTGCTGTACCTAATATAACACCTGGATTACAAGTACCTACTCGGACCCCAACTACACCTACTGCTACACCTACTACACCAAATACTGTAACTACACCTACAACGAGGTAAATACATATTTAAATAGAAAAGTCGAGTTCAATATATATTTAAAAAAAAAAAATCCATGTGTATTATAGTAAACCAATAGCATCTGCACCTACTGCAACAAGTGGTGGTGGAGGCGGAGGAGGTGGTGGAGGTGGAGGAGGAGGAGGTGGTGGTGGAGATAGTCGAATTGATTATGAAGCATTGACAGATGTAATGGGATACGCAGGTGTTGATTTAAAAGAAGAAGCAGAACACTTTATGAAAGATCAAGATGTACCTACAGGTATTTTACCGGATGGTATTGATCGATCTAAAATGCAAGATTTCATGAATGTAGATATGTTGACACATCGTATTTTAAAGCACGGTAAAAGAAGAGAGAGAGAGATTTTTTTTTTTTTTTTTTTTTTTTGGTGATACTAATCGATATTTTTTTATAAAAAAAAAAAAAAAAAAAAAAAGCAAAACGAGTGAATATTCAAGAAATAGAAGATGACTTTGTATCGTATGTAGCGTTAGCAACACAAGATAGAATTCGAACAGTGATGGAATCAATGATTGAAGCAAGTAAGCATCGTACATTTGACGTGTTTGGAAAACCACCACCTTGTACAAAAGACGGACATGGGTTATTTAAAATACAAGTGAAACAAAACGTTCATTTACAATTAGAAGCATTGAACCATGTAGCAAGGCAAACTGAATTAGATTTAGATCCGGTTGAACAAGATGAAGATGAAGAAGAAGAAGAGGACGATGAACAACAACCTGAAAAATTAGCTTGGTATTCAAATCAATCCAAGAAACCTTTAGAAAATGTTCGAAAATTAGATAAAAGAAAAGTAACTGTTCAAGATGCTATCTTTGTTATGGAAAGGGATGTACAAGGTGGTAGAGGTTCAAATCAAAAGACTTTATTACGAGCTTATAATGAATGGTTATCATAATAAAAAAAAAAAAAAAAATTTTTTTTTCTGTCAAATTTAACAACTCTTTTTTTTTTTTTTTTTTTTTTTTTTTTTCATTTTCATTTAAATAAAAGGAATAAAATGTCGGTCACCACTTGAAAGTGATTTAAAAAAATAGAAATTCTCTAAATCACACTACTTGAAAGCAATAAAACCAGTACAATCTATCCTACCTTTCCCGAAGGGCACAATCCATTTTTTTTAGGAAAAACCACAGGATAGAGGCAGGTGTAATATGTAAAGAAACAAAACACCTTTCCCCAATTTAAAACCTCTTTTTATACTTTGTGTTGTGTCAATCATAAGCCACTACTTTTTGACATTGTTTAAATTTCGTGATTGTTTATCCTTTTTTTTTTTTAATGGAGTTACAAATCATCAAACAAAAAACGCGCATTTTTCACACAGCAGCCAGCAGGCAGCAGAAAAAAATTGGATGTTTAAAATAAAATATAAACTCGTTTTTTTATTTTTTTACATGTGATGATTATCGTAACACAAAAAAGGAACAATCATTTTTAAATTTATTTATTTTTTTTTATATATCCGTGCTTTTTTTTTTTTTTTTCTTCTTTAATTATTAATGATGAATTATAAACATTTTACATATGACCTGACGGTCGCTTTCTTAAGTTTTGTTCTAAGTCTATTCTTTCGAGAGATGAGACCAAGAGGATCACATCGTATACCAAAGGAAGGTCCTGTTATCTTTGTCGTTGCTCCTCATGCTAACCAAGTAAGCAAGAATATCAACTGTTATATATATATATACTTATCTTTTTATCTTTAGTTTGTTGATCCTGTCTTGGTCATGAAAGCTTGTGGAAGACGTGTATCCTTTTTAATAGCAGAGAAATCGATGCATCAAAGAGGAATTGGATTCTTTGCTCGTATGGTCAATGCTCGTAAGTAATTTTTTTAAAAAAAAAGAGTGATTTTTTTTTATTTATTTATTTAATGACACTTGTGTAAAAAAAAAAAAAAAAATTATATGATCATAGTTCCAGTCATTCGACCTCAAGATTTAATCAAGAAGGGTAAAGGCACAATCCATTCAGATCCAGCCAATGCATTCCATATCCTAGGCCAAGACACAGTTTTCAAATCACAATTCAATCCATTGGATACACTACTCATGATAGGTCATGGCGGTAAAGCCCAAGTCCTCCAAGTTGTTTCAGATACCGAGCTCATCCTTAAATCCGAACTATCGATTGAAGAGCCTACTGCATATAAATGTATGCCACATGTAGAACAAGAAGCAGTTTATAAATCTGTGCATGATGAATTAAATCGAGGTGGTTGTATCACCATCTTTCCTGAAGGGGGTAGTCATGATCGAGTGGAGATGTTGCCTTTAAAAGCAGGTGTTACTGTGATGGCTTTAGGTGCAATGGCAAAATATCCTGGTTTAGATGTCAAGATTGTACCGGTAGGTTTGAATTACTTTCATGCCCATCGGTTTAGGTCAAGAGCTGTGATTGAGTTTGGTACTCCTTTGACAATCTCGGCTCATCAAGTGGATATGTTTGAAAGTGGTGGACTTGAAAAGCGTCAAGCATGTGGTAAATTATTAGATACCATTTATGATTCTTTAAAATCTGTTACATTAAATGCTGAAAGCTATGAAACTTTGATGGTATATATATATATAAGAAAGAAAATTAAAAAGGCCTGGACTAAGTATGTATGTAAAGCTAATAATCTTCTCATCTTATCTAGTTTATTCAAGCAGCTAGAAGACTTTATAAACCTGCTCATCGTAAATTACATATCTCTCAAGTAGTAGACTTGAACCGTCGTTTCTTAATTGGATACAACATGTATAAATCAGACCCTCGTGTTATTGAACTAGAACAACGTGTATTAGCTTATAACCAACTCTTGAAATACCACGGTATCAAAGATCACCAAGTACCCAAGACAAAATTAGGTGGTATTCGTACCATCTTATTAATCTGTAAACGACTTTCGATCGTCCTCACCTTGGCGCTTTGGGATTTCCCTGGTGCCATTCTCAACTTACCTATTGTTATCATTGCTCGTGTCATCAGTCAACAAAAAGCTGAAGCGGCCTTAAAGAGTTCAAGTGTGAAAGTGGCAGGTCGTGATGTTTTGGCTACTTGGAAATTATTAGTCGGTTTGGTCTTGGTGCCTTCTCTTTATGGATTTTATAGTTTCTTGGTATCTTTACTTTTGCTCAAGACGACTTCTTTGAATTTTACGTCTATCTTTGGATACTTTATCTTGACTTGGTTTGCTATTGCTGGTATTTCCTATGCTTCCCTTCGTTCAGGTGAAATTGGTTTAGATATTGCAAAGTAAGCTTTGAAATGTAGTATATCTATTTTTTTTTATGTATATACTCATATCTTTTTTTTTTTTTTTTTATCTTATTAGATCTTTAAAGCCCATGATGTTATCTGTCATTGACCCTGCAGGTGCAGAAATCTTGCGTCAAAACCGTAGTATCTTATCAGCCAATATAACTGACTTAATTAACGAATATGGACCTAAAGCATTCCCTGATTTTGATGGTAAGACAATCTATCTTTAGATTTTTTTTTTTTTAATATTAAAATACTAACTGAAAACAATTAATATTAGTTGATTATATCAATCATATGAAATTACCTACACCTTCACCTAGTCGTAGTTCAAGTACAAGTAATTTCAGCTTAACACATACAGGTAGTAGTTTCAATATGAGTAGTGTCAAGCTCCCCAAGTTCAAAAACAAGTTTCTCGATACGTTTCAAGATCAATATTTATTTAATTGGAGTTACACACGACCTGCTTTAGAAAGAGAGGATTCATCTGGATTTTTGGGAATAGGTAGTTTCTTTAGTCGTAGTGGATCTACGACACCTACTTTTTTAAGCAGATCGAGTAGTTTTAGTGCGGCTACTGTAGTAGAAGATGAATTGACTTCAGATTCTATTGAACATGTTTATCATATTCGTAAAGATGAATAAAATAAAAACTGTATATATTATTATTATTATTATTTTGCTGGATTTTAACTGTTATAATACTTTGCCCAAACTTTAATTAGAAAAAAAAAAAATTCTTTGTAGAAAAAGAGCTTTTTTTTTTATTATTATTATGCTTATTAAGTCAAAGAAATCAAATAATAGACAGTTCTATTATTTTAATCATTGTGCTTTAATAAAGAGTTTTTGTTGTAATAAAACTAGTTAAGCTCTAAAAAACAATGAGAAAAATCTTTTTTTGGGAAGTACACATGTTTAAGGAAGTACAAGAGTGATCCAATAAAATAAAATTCTTTTTTTTTTTTTTTTTTCATCTTTGTTATTGTTATTTCTTTTCTCTCCAAGAGATCTAAAAAAAAGATTCATTATAAGTATTGTATATATATATATATATATATATAACATTAGTTTCTTACAAAAAATAAGTTAATAAAGAAGCCATCCTTTTTACAAAATGTCTATCGTACGCAATTCAACAAAACAACAATACACTACTACTTCTACACAACCTGAAGAAATGAAAAATCATATTCATATTCCAGACGAACTAATGGATAATCTTGAACAAGAACAATATACGTTTGGTATGTATAACATATTTCAAAATATGCTTATAATTGTGTGTAACTAAATTTTTGTTTTATTTAGAAATCATATATCTTTTACTTCTTTTATATTTGGTCTACTTTTTCTTCATGTAAAATAAGCACAAGTTACACAAGAATGAGTGCGCACGTATTTAGTAGAAGCAGATCGATTAGGAAAAATACATTTTTATCTTGCACTAAACTACTAACTACGCCAACACCCCCCTCCCCCTCCCCCCATCTAATTTGTATATATACATTAACAATTAATTGTTTTAGCTAGAAATTAAAAAACTTATATAATTGTACTTGACTGTGTGTGTGTGTGTGTGTGTATTTTAATTGACGGGTTCATTATATACATAAAAAAAAAGGATGGTTCTAGATGCATTGTCTCTATTTGCATGAAAAAAAAAAAGAATTATTTATTTGTTTGTTTGTGTGGGAGAGTGGGGCTTCAATTAAACTTTTTAAAAAAAGATTACGTTAATCACATCAGTTACATATGTTGTTATTTACTAAAGTAAAGATAAATAATAGATGGAATAAAGCCCGTTTTATTTATTTAGCAAGAAAAGTGAGGGAAAAAAAAAGTATATATCATAAAATGAAAAGATATATAAAGATGTGTGTATACAAAGTGGGTAAAGGAATTAATTTTCTTTTTTTTTTTTTTTTTGTTTGTGAGCAAATAAATAGAAATATAGAAAGAAAATTAATTATAAAAAAAAAGATATGAAAACAAACAAGAGATACACATAGAATAAGAGTTTTTAAGTTTTGTTAGAAGTAATGGCTGTACCAGTAGTAGTAGCAGCAGTAGCAGCAGCAACAGCAGTAGGATAAGTAGTGACTTCAACGTTTCTTAATACTTTCTCAACTAAGAAAGCAACTCGTTGACCATACTTTGAACCACGAAGAGAGACCATATGACGTTTAATTAATCGACAAGTAGAGATCTTTTGTTCTTCCGATGCATTATTAATTAACCATTGAACTACATAATTTCCATATTGATCTGAAGCAATATCAATTAAAGCCATACGAGGACGATGTGAGCAAGATACAGTTGAGATACGTTTAATAAATTTGTTCATGAATTCTTCTCCACCAATACGTAAAGCCTTTTCAACTACTTTTGATGCAAATTGATCCATACTTAATTGAACGCTTTCTTTAATCACCGTTTGAAATGCAGCTTCACGATCACTACTATTTTCAGCTTGTTCTAGAATATGTTGAATCACCCAATTACCCCATTGACCTTTAGCGATAGTGACAGTACTCTGTAAGACTTCATCTAAAACAGGTCGTTTGTCTTCCTCTGTTAAATTTTCAAATATATTTTGAATGACAAGACTACCCGTTTCATCAAGTGCTACTTGAGCCCAACGACCTTTAAGAGATTCATGAATGTGTTTCATCATGGGCATAGCATGAATAGACCAACGAATTTCAAATACCTTTTGCCATACATGACAAGCATATTTATGAGTAATGGTTTCAGGAATTGAAACAAATAATTCAGAGACCAATTCAGCTTTGACAGATTCATTCACATGATCCAAGACCTTTTGTACAACATGACAACCAAAGGGTTCACAAGTCAATTTCAAGATGTGTCCTTTCATTGCATCCGTTAATGCCTTGACTTGTTCTTCTGTACCTAATTCTAATAACTTTTGAATAAGGAAATTTCCGAATCGATTTGTCATAAGATCATAGGCTTGGTTCAAAATCGATTTGAATATAGATTCCTTTTGATCTAAATTAGCACATTTGAACTTGTTTTGTAAATAAAGTGAGGCCTTTTGATCGGTTTCGTGAATAATTCGATCAACCAATGACTAAAAAATTATAAATTAGCTGAGAATCACATGAATACATAAACAAAAAAAAAAAAAAAAAACTTACATCCCAGTTGACATTCACATTCTTATCCATAGCAGTAGCTGGTGTAGTAGTAGCAGCAGCAGTAGTAGTAATACTATTTGTTAAATTATTATTTGAAGCAAGATTTCTCTATATAATAGTATTGTAAGTATAAACACATTCTTTACTAATTTTATTAAAAAGTTACCTCTTCACTCCATCTTCTGCCTGTATTGAAATAGATATCTGCTTCATTATTACGTATCATTGACGACGTTTCCATCGATTTACTAGTCTCAGGATATTCACGCATTTTACGCAATCTATTTTAAAAATAAAAAAAAAAAAAAATGTCAATAAAAAAGGTTTCTTTTTTTTTAAAAAAAAAAAAAACATGTTCGGGAGTTATCTTGTACCTGTTGTATTTCATCTCGGAAGATTCTATGATTTCCCCTGAAATTGAAGGAACTTCCAAACCTTGAGATTGAACTAAAGACTGATACATGGCAAGTTCTGCCTTGACACTATTTAGCTTTTTAGTTTGTGTGTCACAATATTGTGTAGCCAATGATAACTTTTGATCTTGTTGTTGAAATTCTAAATCCTTATTGGCAAGACTTGTTTGAACATTTGCAAATAATGCTTTTTTCTATAAACGTGTGTGTGTGTGTGAGTAAATGAATACCAAAAAAAAAAAAAAATTGTATATTATATAATACCTTTTCGGCTTCCATGTTCAACATGTTTACTTGATAACTAAGTCTTTGAATATAATCAATGGATTCTTTTAATTGTTGTCGTACTGCATCATTTGACAATCTGTCAATATAATTTAAAATAGCGGTTTCATTTAAGGGTTGATATTCTACTACTGTTGCAGTTGCAGTTGCAGTAGTAGAAGTATACATGGGCGCATCGTAATTAAAAATAGGTGAAGGCTCGGGCTAGAAAGAAAAAAAAAAAAGGTTTTGATTAGCAACTATATTTAAAGTTAATTGAATAAAAAAGGGATTTTTTTTTAATACCTTTCTTTGATATTGGTTGTACAAGAAAGCAGGAGGAGCCTGTTGTTGTTGTTGTTGTTGTTGTTGTTCCATTCGAAAGATATTGTCTTGATCATTTTGTGGTGAAGTAGTACCCGTTGATTCTAAATCAGCCATGACATTATAAAATGATTCATTCGATTGTTGATTAAATAAAACAGCTTGTTGATCTTTGTTATTCGAATAAAATGCTTCATAATTATAGACAGGTTCCTGTGCTTTATGAAACCCACCATTCGGTTTCGAAAATAAAGAAGGTGTATGAAATGGTGAATCAAATGTATGATACTTGTTCCTTGCATCACTTGGTGCTTTCAATGTGGATGATGCAGCCAACATTTTGACTGTAATTATTATTTAAAAAATGAAAGAAAGAGAGAGTTTTTTTTTTTTACTCCCTTTCTCTAAATATATAAATAACCAAAAAAAAAAGAAATCCCCGTCTTTTTTTTTTTTTTTTTTTTCATATACACTATGACGTTTTTGGAAGGTTTTATAAGTAAAATCCCCTTGTTTTAAATTCATGTGTTTTTTTTTTGCCACTCAATTAATATCATCTATCACCCCCTTAACTTCTTTTGAAACATCATGTTTTTTTTATGAATGTTTACATATTGGATTTCCCACTGTTTTTGGAAAGTTGTTCGAGCGTAATGAGCTTTTTTTTTTTTTTTTATCTTTAAAGTAATTAATTGTATAAATATACATAGCATCTAGTAAAGCAGGGAAGGAAAAGAGAAACGGGTGTATTATCTAACCAATGTGAGCGTAGCATTTCCATGTTAAAACATTTCAGGAACTCAATTAATTAATCAGTAATTTTTTTTTTTTATTATTACTGCCTAAAAAAACCTTTATTTTGTCTGCCTTTTTCTTTTTTTTTTTTCTTTTACATACTTTTTTTGTAAGCGGTCAAGGAAAAACTTCACAATAAACTGAAATAACTTTGTCTAAGGAAGAAAGCGGTAAGATAGAAACTCGAAATGTAAGTGTAACACGAATACGACGTAAGTTTTGTATTTGACAGTTTTTTTTAGAG
Source organism: Pilaira anomala (assembly GCA_025716855.1). Lineage (NCBI taxonomy): Eukaryota > Fungi > Mucoromycota > Mucoromycetes > Mucorales > Mucoraceae > Pilaira > Pilaira anomala. The sequence goes on along the minus strand of JAIXMQ010000013.1, from coordinate 253,834 downwards.
TAAAGAATTTCGAATTACCAGCGTAAAAGCATCTATTCAAGGCGTAGGATGGATAATAGATCTTTTAGATGATCGAGTATTTTGGTTATTCAAAAGATTTCTTATTTTCATATCCTAGCTCATATAAATTCAAGAAGAATTCTATCTATTATGATATTAAAGCAAATCCCAGGAGCCATCTGTTTGATTATTACAAGCTCGCTAAGCTATTTGAACCATGTAAACTTAAATCATTTTTAGATGCTTCTCTTTAAAAACATTGTTTTTACCGGCTCATATGACATTTGATACAATGATTCTAAATCACCATATTTTGAAAAAAGTCATGAATATAACTAACAAGGCCTTTAAACCGGAGAGAGTGAAAACAAATCTATGCATTTCAGAGAGGCACTATTATGACTGATGGTGTTTCTAATTCAATAATAAAACAAAACACGGATACAAGTAAAAAAAAAAACCCCCCTTCACCCGAAACTGCTATATCGATAAAAAAACATTTAGTTACACATGGAAGAACTATCTTTGCAAGAACATGCATCAACTGCCGTAATCGATCCTGGTCGGAGAGACTTATGATACTGTTATGCGTAAAGATAGCCAAAAAGACAATAAAAAAAGGTATATCGTTATATACAAGAAATCAAAAAGCAATGGAGAAACAAAGTCTGCAAAGTTTCGAAAGCTTCGTCAACAGCACAGGCCCGATGGTGTGTGAAAAATGCTAAAGCAAAGTTAAGTGTACACACTATTTCAACCCTTCAAATAGAGAAGTACAAAAACTATATCAAATCTAGTGAGTTGAAGCTGGTCCAGTTCTTTACATCAAACATTATTCAAATGAGGATGCCAAAAATAAATATAAAAGACCTGAAAACTCACTTCCTTTCAAAAAAAAAAAAAAAAGAGACTAATCGCCGTACATCAACCAAGTACATACAAAGCAGACAAACGATTAGCAAAAAAATAAAGAACAAAATTCGGAAAAGATTGCATATTAGTTTTTGGGCGACTGGTCTCTGGCGTCCATATTATTAAATTTCATGAACCAATTCGTGGAAAAAAGGAACAAGACGAATGCTTAAAAAAAAAAGGGAATCAAGGTATATGTATCCTCTTAATGAATACAAAACCTCAAGCGTCTGTTCCAACTGTAATGGTGTATTAGAAACGTTTAAGGAATGCAATAAACCTTAGACCGTATCAATAGAAGAAAAACTCGACAGTTCAACGCGGACCCTTTATGTATACAATCAAACACTAAATTAACCTTCTTGTTGGATGTAAAAAAAATCAACAATGTTTGGAGCCCGTGAGCAATAACTACTAACGGTAAAAAGTTCAGAATTTGGAATAGGGATTTTGTCGGTCGTCTTAAATTTTATATCAATTGTGAAGCAGCTTATACATACGAAAAAAACTACAAGTCGTCCTGACATATTCAGAAGAAAAAAAATTCGAAGACAGCCCTGAAAAAAAAAAAAAAAAAAAGCTCGTAAAAAAGTAAATTTCCTTCCAAGTTATCGTTATAAGGATACTCAAGATACGGAGTAGTACTACTGCAAAGGTATTTTCATATTCAAAACAATTGTTCATTTTATTCTCAAACGTTGTCCCAAAATTAATTCTCAATGATTTTAATTATTTTCAAATTCTGTCCCAAAAATAGTGGGAGATCTAATAATGCTTTCTTGTATGTATGCATGCACGAAAAAAAGATGCTTATTCTACTTTACTGCTTTTTTTTTTTTTCAGATCTTAACTACTACGCATTTTTCCAAAAAAAAAAAAAATATACATGCATTTCATTTCTCTCTATTGAAATCAATGCAAAATAAAAATGTAATCTAATTTTTTTTAAGCCACCAACAAATGTACATACATTAAATAAATAAATAAAAAAAAAAAAGTTCGTTTTGTTATGTTTGTGTGTGTGTGTGTATGTGTGTGTGTTGTATTTGTTTATAAAGTTGGGTGAAAAAAAAAGAAAGCGATTGGCATTATTACTGTATAAATGTATGTATAATCTTTTAGTTTGCAACCAATAATTGCAAACGTTCAGCAACAGCAAGTTGAGTACGTGTCATATTGGCAAGGTAAACAACCATCAAAAGATCTTGTAAGTGAGAGTTGAACATCTTTTCGAATGCTGTGCTATCAATCTTGGGAACAACAGAAACAGTATCCATAATGTATCTACCAATAGCGTTATTAGGTTCAACTGAACCATCCTATTCATATATATAAAAAAAAAAAAAAATAACACAATGTCAATTCCATGTTTTCCACTTTCCTTTTTCTATCTGTTTCTATAAAACTTACAACAACACTATCAACATATTTGCTAATTCTTTCAAGCATCTCTTGGAGCTTAGCAATAGCAATTTCAAGATGATCCATATCTGAAATCAAAGAAGCAGTACGGTTTTCATTGGACTTGGCAGATGAAAGCATATCCACTATACAATAAATTCAATTAAACCAAAATTCATACACATACACGTCCTTTACAAAAAGAAAAAGAAAAAAAAAACTTACATCCACTTCTCTCAGCATCAAGGTATTTAACTTCACAAGGAACAGACAAGAATAAACAATCTCCAGGCTTGTTGGAGAAACCAACAGGAGCACTAATTTTGAAGTAAATGTTAACACTCTATAAACCTCCAATACAAATTTATATATATATATATAGTTTACCTGGCATATGCACGAAGACCCATGTCAGAAGTCTTGAAAAGAGCTTCAGTATCGACTGTAACATGAATAGGTTGGAAAGGAGCAACATCTTCAGCAAAGAAAGTATGAATAGGAGTACAAGAAGCAGTGAGTTGAGTCCCGGCAGTATACCAACCAAGGATGATTTCCTCAGGGTTCACTCTTTGATGTAACTCATACATGCTACGATAATGTTCTCTATCAACCTTATCATCAGTATAGATCAATGGGAACGCATTTCTGATCTCTACTTCAGTACCATCCGAACTACGAACACCTAAAATAGCTCCAATAACCTTGGTTTGAGGATCATCGCGACGTAAATAATGATCCAATACAGAGAACAATACAACTGGGCTGGTGGTTGTAGTGAATGCACGTTGATGAGGTGCACTGGATAAGTTGACGGTCAATGTATCTAATTTATGGGCCATCGTTGGTTTATTTTCTTTAAAAAAGATGTTTTTGGTAGAGGTTCTCTCAAAAAAAAAAAAAAAAATATTTACAAAAAAAAAAAAAAAAACTTTTTATATGGATGTGGTGATTCAAATAGTGACTGCTGCTGCTGCTGCTGCTTCAAGCTTTTTTTTCTTTGTTAAAGATGTTCTTCTTTTTTGCCTATTCTATTACCAAAGTGAATGAAATTGATCATGAAAAAGTAGAATGTAGTATTTAACCGTCTTAAAAAAAACACGATATTTCAACGAGCATAAGAGAGAGGCACATTTACTCTTCTATACAAACATGTTTAAAGCTTGCCTGTCAAATTCTGTACCTTCTCTCTTTTATTAGGAACATCTTCACTCCCTTCTTCAATTATCCTTGAGGTGACTAAAAGTCTCAACACACGTCACTTTTGATTTTAACCTTCAAAACTGTTCAATTAAGTTGAATTCAGGAAAATAGGGCCAAGATTCACACGGATGATAATAACAGGACTATATGGATTAGTATATTATCCGTAAATCCATTTATCCTGGGGGGAAATTCATTTTTGACGCGTTACTGATGGATTTTATAAACAATGGCCAGACATATATAGATTATCTCGGTATATTTCACTGTATAATCAGCTGCTACTTTTACCTTGTAATACTACTACCTACATACAACTAATGTTTCCTACTTTTTTTAATATACTGAAATTACGCGAGACTGCTTAACGTCTATAATCGCTCGAATACAACGATGCGACTCAGCCCTTGAGTAATACATTATGATATCAAAGCCTAGTTTTATCAAGGAGTACACGTTTTTTTTTTTGTAAAACTACAAAAGTAAATCTTTTCTGTATATATCCAATCCTCCACGAGTTTCTTCTGTCGTAATAGATCGGGTAACAACTTTGAGGCTGTTACTCTAGTTTAGTCAAAGGTAAAATTATTTGTGGAAAAAAAAAAAAAAAAAAAAAGCGATTTATCTATTTCCAGAAAACTGGACAAGTTTAACTTCATCAAACCCTTTTTTTAATTTCGCACATTGGCATCACTCTTTTTAAAAAAGCGGCCGGAGTTTTCAAAGCACAGAAGTTTTTTTGTATTTCACACTAAACAAAAAAAGAAATCCGAGCTGTCGGTTTGTTTGATTTTGTGTTGTACTTTGGAACATCTGGTTCCCTTTACTTTTTAAAAAAAAAATTTTTTTGGCTTGGTGTGTTTCACATACACACATGTATATATTCATCACAGCCTCATTATATATTATAAAAAAAAAAAAAGACACTTTGTTTTCTGTAAAAAAAAAATAAATAAATAGGAAAAACGTTTAAAAGAAGAAAAGATTATTGGTAAATAAAACTTGAATCCTACAAGTTTTTTTTTTAAAAAACCAAAAAAGGGTCTTTTTTTCCCCTTCTCCAGACGGTACTTAATATAAAAAATCGGAAGCCTAAAAAGTTTTACAATTGAAGAGAGAGCCACACAGAGACACAGAATCTAATTTTAATTCAATTTATTTTACGCCTCAAAAACCAATTCAAGCAATTACAAACATGTTTTGATTTGGTTCTAAAGAAATAATCCGATTACAACTTGTAAATAAGTGACAGACGTAATCAGAGAGAGAGAGATCTCCTTTTTTTTTTTGATTTTCCCTCCCTCCCCTTACAAGCAGTTGCCAGGTTACTTATGTTCCTGTTAATTTTTTTTTTTATGGTTACCTAACAATGTAAAGCTTATTTTCACAGAACCAGCAGAAGGAAAAAGCATTATTCTATAACATAAAAGAGTGGAAGTACGGTGTAACTGACACACAATAATACGGAGTTGAAAATAAACCAAAGATAAAAAAGTCCTAAAGATGGAGAAAAAAAAAAAAAAAAAAACTTATTTTCCTTTTACTCTTTCTCTTTCTTTCTTTTTTTTTAAAAAAAAAAGGGTCCAACAATGTCAAACCTAGAAAATCAATCGAGGTATTAATAATAATAGCAATAATAATAAAATATATTTCAATTGACTGCATGAAAAATTTAATTTTAAAATCAACAAATATTTAGATTTTCTGATTTGGAAAACAAACCAAATTCTGCAGTAACAGCAGAAGATGAAAAGGCAGCAGCACCTTTATTACCATCACCGCCTCCACCACGAGTTAGATTGCAAAATATGTTTCAAATAAGTGAAGAAAATTTAGAACCAGTTGATATATCCACAACAACAACAACAACCTCTACCGAAAAATTGGGACAACAACAACAACAACAACAACACTCGTCGTCGTCACCCAACTTTATACCCAAACACAAAGTGCAATTCCCTAATGAATTAGAACATAGATTCTACCATCTCGATCCCAAGCCTCCCACTGACGAAGTCTTACCTCCAAAATCTCTACCCACTCGTAAAGAAAGGATTGTAACTTATTTACAGCTCAAGTTCCCGAGTCGAATCATACGTAGAGTACTCAAATGTACCATTGCTTATTTTTTGACGGCCTTACTGAGTTTAATTCATCCGATTTCACAAGCCATTGGTCCTGGCGTCAATTTGTCTGTCAGTGGTATGTTATTCAGTCATCCTGGACGTAGTATGGGTGCTCAATTCGATGCTACTGTTACTGCCGTATTAGGTGTTTTATTTGCTGTTCTCTATGCATTTGCTGGCTTAGGTTGTTCTGTCGCTTATAATGTTACACATCCTGATACTTACATCACTCAACCCAATGGTAGATTTATTAACGGTACCTTTTTGTTTGTTGGTATCTTTGCTGCTCAACTCTTGCGACAATTATTACCTAAATTTCATTTCTTTTCTTTACAATTCATGATTATACAAATATTTACAATGACGCGTGGTATTGATTACCTTGAAGTACCTTTAAATTTACCTATGAATTATGCTATACCTTTATTGATCGGACATGCTATTTCACTGGTTGTCAATTTAGTTTGTTGGCCTGAAACTGCTGTTGATGGTTTAGGTAACAATTTTTTAAAATATATATTATATACACATATTATATCAAACTTGGGGTTATTTACCAAAATTAGAGTTTAGGTCGTGCATTAAAGGAAACCATCACAAGTAGTCGTGATATGCTACACATGATCACAAATCAATTCTTTTTAGACCCACATTCTGAACCAGTTGCTGAATCAGTGATAGAAGAAGCTGCTGAAAAGATGAGAAAGGGTATGACCAAGGTCAAGACAGCTTATCGTGAAGCGAAATATGAAATGTCATATGCATTTATTCAACCTCAACAACTAGGTCAAGTACGTAAATCTCTTGGTAGACTTACAAAACATCTTAGTATTTTGGGAGGTTGTATTGAATCTGAACGCGAGTTATTTGAAAGTGCTATTGAAGCTTTACAGTCAGAAGTCACTGATATGGATAGTGATGAAGAGTTTCAGGGTCGTGGATATCATAGTGATACGGATGAGATACCTCGTCCATCGTACAGTGAAGAAGATTTAAATTTATTACGTACTGCTTTACGTGCCACCAATGAACATATCAGTGGGAGTAAATATGGAGGTAGTCGTCAACCTAGTGCGAACGCAAGTCCCCGTACCTCTCGTCCTCCTTCTCGCGTCAATTCTCGTCCAGTCTCTGTATATAATTCGGAAGATGAAGATTTGGCTGAACAAAATCAAAAATCGGTTAATTCAATTAAATCCTTTTTAAATCTGCCTAAATTATCTATACCAACAAAATTACCCAAGAAAACAAAGAAACAGACAGAGTACCATCATCGACATCTATTAATGACTTATTTGGAAAGTCTGCGTGACCCTTTAATGGAACTATCATTGGAATGTTCAAATGCTTTGGAATGTGTTTGTGAGAGTATCGTTAGTGAAATGGAAATGGACGATGATATCTCACTTGGTAGAACCTGGAACTCTTTATTAAGACATACTTTAAAAATCGGTAAAAAACCAGTCGTATCAGATCAAAAAGCTCAAGAAAGACATAAAGGCGATAAATGTAATTGCTCTCAAAATATTCGTTTAGCCATTCTCGAATTCGATAGAGCTGAAAGAGAACGTATGCATGCTCTTTATGAACTCAATAAGGCTCGTCTAGGACATGATGCCTTGGATTTAGGGATGCGTCAAGAACTCTTTTTGGTCTTCTTTTTTATTTTCACTATGCGTGAAGTCGCGAATGAGTTACAAGAAATGACCTTACATATGGACGAATTGAGATTGTATTCAAGAAAGGCAAGTTTTAAGGGAAAGAAAAGAAAACATTTCTATTGGCCCGTGTTTGATACCAAAAGATGGCGCAAGTGGGCTAAAGGAAACAATCTTCAAAGTGTTCGAGATAAAGGAGGTTATACGCTCTGTATGTAACTATTTACCTTTTTTTTTTTCTTTTTATATAAAAATATGACTTAATATAACTTACAAATTTCATATAGCGGCTTTACAACCAAATGTACCAAAGAATGAAGAAAAAGTAACTGAACCAGGAGAAGAATATAAATTAAGTGAAATACAAACAGTCAACAGTCTTAAACGAACCAAAAGTCGTAAAGAAACAAAAGAAGCCAACAAGGCCTTACTTTCTGATGAAGCCAATAGTCCTACCATGTTGAGACAGCGTCGACCTATCTTTCCAAAGCCTGTTGTTGATCCTAGTAATGAAAAGACGCGTGACGTTCGTATCCAAGTGCCTGCATATTACCTTGAAACGGAGGATGACCCTGACAGTATACCAAAGTTACCTTTATTCTTACGTATTCGTTATGCTGTCTGGCTAAAGTTACAATTCTTTTCTACTTATGATTTTAAATTTGCCCTCAAGATGGCACTCTGTGTCTTGGTATTATGTATACCGGCTTTAGTACCTGCCTCAATTGGTTGGTATACTTCTTCTCGAGGTCAGTGGGCGCCTATGACTGTGATTGCAATTATGAATCCTACAAGGTAAAAAGTATAAACAACGTATACTTGTTTTTTTTTAATTATTTATTTATTAACACATATCTGTCTATGTAGTGGTGGTACATTAGAAGCAAGTTTTTGGCGAGTAGTTGGCACACTTGTGGGAGCATTCGTAGGTTGGGGAGCATTAGCAGCTGGAGATAACAGTCCTTATCTATTGGCGTTATTTGCTGTATTACTTGGTAAATACATAAACATGATAGATTTCACCCTTATTTTTTTTTCTAAATATTTATTAATTTTTATATTTATTTATTTAATAGCTATACCCTTTTTTTATATTCATTTAGCAAGTACATATAATAAGGTTGGAATTGTATGCTTAACTACATATATGGTAGTTGCGCTGAGTCAATATGCAAACCCAATTCCTGGTGAAACGGTTGAATCTACAGTATGGTAAAGTAACTCTCTATTTCTTTCTTTTAATATTCAGGAGTATTTCTCCTTATATTGAAACTTTTTTTTTTTTTTTTTTTTTTTAATAGGAAACGTACCTTAACACTTATTGTGGGAATTGGCGCTGCATTACTCCTCAATTCGTAAGTGTGTAACCGTATAGAACAAAAGTCAATTGAATTATTCAAATAATGTATAAATTTAATAATAGATTAATTTGGCCATTTGTTGCAAGACATATGGTACGTAAATCCATTGCGGATTGTATGGGACATTTAGAAGACTACTATACGTATGTAATGGGTACATTTTTATACCATGATCCAGAAGGTCAACCTACTGATACTGAAATTACGCGAGGAGAAAAACTAGAAAGTAAAATTAATGCAGCAATTGATGCATGCTCTGTCTTACTGGAATTGACTGATAATGAACCACGTTTTCGAGGTCCCTTTCCAAAGTCATTGTATAAGGAAATGATTGTTTCAATGCGCAACTTATTGGATCGGATGCTAAGTACTCGTATTGCCTTATTAAAAATGCCTATAGTTGTGAAACAAGATATTTGTGCCAAAGACTATCATAACGACCGAAAAGATATGGTAATCAAAACATTTATTTTGTCTGTAAAAAAAATTAAACTTTTTTTTTTTTTTATATAATTAGATTGCTTCCATGTTACTTACGTTTCATACATTGGCTGCTTCATTAAGATCAAATACACCTTTACCTGTTTATATGCCTTCTATACGTGCAGCAAGAATTAAATTAATGAACAGCCGTCGTGAAGGAGCAGAGAAAACGAATTGGATCAAATTTCGTAATTTAACTTGGTTTGCAATGGCTTGTTCATCTGAAGAAATTGTAGAAGAATTAGAATATGTTACTGATCTTATTCGATATATTGTTGGTGAAACTGAGTATGCAGATCGGGCAAAGAGAATTGATAACTTTGTTTGTTCAAAATAAATAAATAAAAAAAAAAGACTCACGTCACACAATGTATACTTCATTTGAAACTCCAATAAGTAAAACTTTCTTCTTTTTTTTTTTTTTTTTTTGCTATTTTTTCTTTTCATAACATTTCAAGATGGCAGAACCTTATGAAGATGTCGTTGCTGATGGAGAAAGAGAAGAGTTGATAAAGTAAAAAAAAAAAAAAAAGCAACTTGATTTATTTTTATTTTATTTTTTACTAAGATGTTTAGACATGTACTTGAACTTCAAACGCAATTGCGAGGTATAAAAAAAAAAAAAAGAAAAGAAAAAAAGAAGAATAAAAGAATAAAGGCATTAAAAAAAAAAATAATTGCAATAGGCATGATATCACGTGTAGATACCGCTCGAAAAGAACATCAATCATTAACTACAGAGAATCAATTACTGCAGAAATACATTAATAATTCGCTTACCTCCACAGCCGTATTTGGTGCAACCAATGGGGCTATTCATTCAAACAATATGAGTTTACGTCAAAATAGTATCGACTCCTAATAAAAATCTTGTTGACTCCCTTTTTTTTTTAAAAAAAAAGAGATAAGAACGCACACACCACATAATTTACACACGTTTGTTATAGGAGACTTTATTTTGTTTAAAAAAAAAAAGGAGATAACCCGCCATTATAACTGAAAAAGACTAATGAGAAGGTGGGAAAATATCGTTTGATATTAACTTTGCATTAATATTACATATAGGGAGTTGAACATCACCCCGTCCTTGTAACTCCCTTTTTTTTTAAATTATTATAATTAGCCCCTTGAATTTTTTTTTTTTTTTTTTTTTTAACTAGAATTGGATGGCGCTCTTTTGTCACTATAACAACAAATGTAATAACATGGTCGAGTTAGTAACGAAAAATGTTGTTTCCATGCTTCTTCCATGTACAACATATCACAATTATAATGACAGCAAAATAATATAAGAAATAACAAAGAGAAATACTCCCCCTTCTTTATGGTGAGCCCCCCCTACACATGATATTCTTTTTTTCTTTTCGTATAATGAAGCAATGTAATAAATGAGGTATGATTGCATCACTTGACCGTTTATTTGGAATGAAGTTTTTTTTTTTTTTTTTTTTTTTTTTTTTTTGGATGGTCTGTTGACAGCATGGCAATAGGAGTTGTAGATCGTTCTGTCTTTTTGCGGCAAAAAAAAACAAGAAAAATATTTATTTAAAACTAGTCTAATGATGTAGTAATTATATTATATACAAAAAAGGAATTTAAACTAAAGAGATTGTATAAAACGTAAAAAAAAAAAAAAAGGCCTAAAAAAATGTAATAAACAAGGCAGTAATACGCTGAATATATAAACAAATCATATAAACAAAACCATCGCATAATCAAAAACTGGCCCGCGCGCACAACTGTAGAAGTACAAGCAAAAAACTCCTTACCCCACTGTATATCGCCATTTTTATTTGACTTGTTCCAAGCCCCCTTTTTCATCTCTTCTCTCCTACTGTTTCCCTCCTTTCGTCGTCTCTCCTTTTGTTTAAACTGTTCCCTAACAAAAAGGGATATGAACTCTCTTGTCGGCCCTGCATTTTATTTTATTCTACACATATATACACACACGCACCACATATATACAATGATATAATAATCATGAAAGATTGTTTGCTAATGTAATAAGCTAATATATGTAATATATAAATAGGGTAGATCACTTGAATGTATGACACTTTGTTTGTTTACATATACATATATATAAAAAGCCTACACAGTAGATATACAAAAAAAAAAAAAAAAAAAAAAAAAAAAAAAAAAAAAAAAAAAGAGAGATGTTACAAATGACTATTTAATACTCTCTCCTTTTGTCCCCCTTTATATATACATATATATTTTAATTCTCTAAACAGTCCCTAATATTATTTAACAACAACAATAAACATACGCTGAACCCGCACAAACCAACGCACACACACAATAAAAAAAAAAAAACCGTAATTATTAGATCACACATATCTATTTTGCACATCAAACAACTTGATAGATGATTTTTTCTCATTTCTTTCCTTTTTCTCTCTTTTTTTTTCTTTTTCTTTTTTCTTTTTTTTTTTTTTTTTTTCTTCTTCTTATATCTTTATTATATTATTAATTATTACTTATTCTATTATTTTCTTATTGTTATATATATATTATTATTTTTACCACCTTTTTTTATTTTTATTTCATATATCACAAAAAAGGGAAAATTATTATTATCCTTCTATTTTTTTTTTTTTTTTTTCATAATATATATTTAAACTCGATAAAGAAAAGTAAAAAAAGAAAAGGCTTTATACAACAACAAAAATAAAAAACCAACAACTACTTCTACAAAATAATAGTTGCCACTCCTTATGAAAGCAATGACTAAACAAGAACCTATGAATGAGTTAAAGTCAACAAGTTATACTCGAGTACCTGTGAGTGAAAAAAAAAAAAAAAAAAAATTTGGCTTGAAATTTTTAATTTTTTTTTTTTTTTTTTTTTTTAATACTGACATTACATTTCTGATAGATGGAACCTTTGTATGAACGATTATTAAAAAAACCATTTCCTGATAGCGTATCAGCTATTGAATACTGTCGTAGTGTATGCGCTGAGTTCGGATTCACAGTAAAGCAAGAGGCCAGTGCCAACAGGGTAAAGTTAATTACAAAAAAGGAGAAATCATCGAGTTAATTTTGTTTATTATAAAAAAAAAAAAAGAATATTTATGTATATTGCTCAAGAGAAGGCTTGCCTGATTCTCAACGTAACCCTAAACCATCTCCTCAACGTAAACGTCCTTCTAAGCGTTGCGATTGTCGTTGGCGTGTAGTTTTATCTGAGAACGAACATGAAGAATGGGAATTTAGGAAATCTATGAACCCCAATGCTTCTGAACACAATCACGATATGATGTCACCTGAAGAAATGGTAAAAGCTTGGCCTGCAGAAGTAAATGAAATGATCATTCAACTAGCTAGACAACGTTTACAAACGCATGAAATTAGAGAAGCAGTAAAACAACAATTCCCTGATATCAGTTGGAATGAAAGAAGATTCTATAATCGTTTAACTGAAGAACGTAAAAGAATTAGACAGCGTGGCGTCGTTGAACGTTCGCAACGCTTATTAATGTTATCTGCTCGTCTTTGCTCTGTCATTGCATCGAACGAAGAATGGGCCCTTTGCGTTGAAAGCGATTTACAACGTATGTTTGAAAACTTTTGTCAATTGGCTAGATTGACACCTGAAAACATCAATACCTTGGTCGACTTACAAGCAGACATGATTCAAATGGACACCGATCGTTTAATTTCAAATACGCACCGTCTATCCATTGGGCATTGCCCTGATTTAGAGGATGATTATGGTATGGCTTCTCCTGCTAAAAAAAGAAGATCTTTTGCAAGAAGTGTCAACCAAATTGACACTTCTGTCATACCAAAGTCAGGTAGTACAATATCTGAAAATGCAACACAAAAGGGTATTCAAATGGTCTATGTCCCATCTTATACAATTCAAGTACGCTCCTTATTAAATCGTTCTTGTTCTGAGTCCTCGAATTCTTCTGGTAGACGTGTATTTAATGATAATGCTCCCTTCTTGGAAACACAACAACCCTTTGCTTCCTCTTCATCATTCTTTTCGCTCGCTTCTCCTACTTCGTCTTCTTCAAGCTCGTCGTCTATGCCACTTCATCGACATCAAATTGCTCAACAACAACAACAACAACAGCAGCAACAACAGCAGCAACAACAGCAGCAGCAACAACAGCAGCAGCAACAACATCAACATCATCAACAGCAACAACATCAACATCAACATCAGCAGCATCAACAGCATCAACAACAAACTAGAGTGACTTCACCACAGCAATCAATGAATTCTCCTAGTGAATTTATGATGCCTCAATCGTATCAAACACCCCAACCACATAATGAAGAAAGCAACTATAGTTTACCTACAACACATCCTAACAATCCAGGAAATTATAATATGCAAACCTCATTTTCACCTTATACGATCCCTACTAGTGCGTTTACTAGTCCACCCGAATTACCATTTGCATTTGAACCTAATATGTTGCGTAATAACGAACCTGAATCTTCTAACGGGCCTGAAGATCGACGTCAGGTCTTTAATTTTTTCCCTAATAATGTTAAGGAGGAACCGAGTCATGTTGAACAACAACAAATGTTACAACGTCAACAACAAGAATATGAACAACGTATGCATCGTAATTTCTCTCAACAGCAAGGTTATGTCTTGCCTATGATTCGTTCTAATGAAGATCCTGATGAACCTAATAACTGGTCTTAAGCAAAAAAAAACACACACACACACACACACAAAAAAAAATTTTTTATCTTTATGCTTCTCTCTCTTTCTCACTTTCTTTATCCCGCTCTTTCTTTTTTCAAACTATACAATTTATGGACCCGTATTATGAATTATGACACTTTGTTTTTTTTTTTTTTAGAAAAGAACAAATTATGACAACTTCTTTCTCTTGTTTTGTTTTTATTTTAATGTTATTAAATAAATAAAAATGTATCAAAGACATAATTCCGAAAGCTTCACGTATTTAATATTTAAAAGCAACCTCAAAGTGTCTGACTTTATTCCACAAGGCATTTTTCTTTATTTTTTTAAAAAACAAAAAAACATAACGAGTCTCTCTTCAAAATTATATAAACTCCGTAGACTCAAGTTATTACCTCTTAAAGAGCTCTTTAAAAAATATCTGTATTCATTCTATTTAAAGTCCATTTATACCATACCGAATTGTGGGTCTTTAACATTGTCTTATTATTGAACCCCTTTTTTTTCTCTATTTTTTTTTTTTTTTTTATCTTTAGTATGATCATTTGTGTCAATTAAAACAATAGTGAATATCAATTATCATTAAAAAAATTTTTTTTCTGTTTTTTTGTTGAATGTAAACAAAAAAAAAACAGGTTTTTTATCTTTTTTAGAAAAATAAATAAATATTTTTTTTTTTTTAAAATACCTTTTCTTTAACTAATAAAAAATAATAAAGAATGACAGATCAACAACCAAAACCTCCAGTCTTTGAAGAGTCTTCGCAGTATCAACATTGGCGTTTCTCTCCTAAACAACTTTGGGATATACGTAACAATAGTACATCAGAAGCTATTAAGCGTGTACAAAGAAATGTGCAGGAAGAATTAGTAAGATAAACATGAGATCTTTTCTTTTTTTTTTGTTGTTGTTGTTGTTACTGAATGTATACACATAGGCTGCAGATAACCCAACACATTTAGAAAACAAGCGAGAGTATTTGACAGCACAAGAAGAACTATCACTCTGTCGATTTTTTGAGTTACAACTTCAAGTCATTAGTCAACATTGTAAATTTTCAGACATGGTTATGGCCACTGCAGTTATTTATTTGAAACGATTCTTCTTGTATAATACAGTGATGGATTATCACCCAAAAGATATATTGTAAAAAAAAAAAAAATGTAATTATTCTAATACTTTATAAAACTAAACCTCTTTTTTTTTGTATACTAGGTTGACATGTTTATTCTTGGCAACAAAATCAGAAAGTGAACGTATTTCAATTGAAGAATTTGGAAAGAAACTTCGATTACCTTCAACAAAAAGTGTACTTCAGTTGGAATTCACAGTATCTCAAGGACTTAAATTTCAATACTATGTTCATCATCCTTATCGACCCGCCTATGGATTCTTTTTGGATATGCAGACAGGTCCTACCGATATCAAATTATTAAAAGAAACTTATAAACGCATCAATACAACCATTGCAGAGATTTTATTAACAGACTTACCATTGATTTATCAACCTCCTCAATTAGCCCTTGCTGCATTTTTAATTACAGGTGAATCAAATGGATTTGACGCTCAAGTAAAAAAATACATTGAAGATCGATTTGGACCTCATGAGGCAGCTAGTCTACTCTCTATCCTGCAGGGAATCATTGGATCCTTCAAGATCTTTAAAATAGTAACAAAACAAGAAGCAAAAGATATTGATCTTAAATTGAAACATTGCATGAATCCAGCTATGGATCCTAATTCTGCTTTGTAAGTTTTTTTTTTTTCTTTTATATATAAAACTCTTTATTTATTTTTTGTTTGCTTTAGATATAAAAAACGAACTGCTAAAAGAGATGAAGAAGAAAAATTGAAAAAAGCTAAAATGGAAACCTCTGATTCTTCTGATTCTTCTTCAGACAGTTAGATCTTTCTTCCTTTTTTTACTTCAACTGTACAATTCTTGCAATACCAAGTTCCTTTTGGAGGTGTCTTTAAACCTACGCATTCTAAATGAAACCATTCAATATCACACTTTATATATATAAAATAAAAATAAAAATTAGAATGAGTCAAGAATATACACATAGATATATTTACCTGTTCATTATCACAAGCCAACATTTCACCAAAGGATACTTGTTGGCAGTAGCAATAGACAGGTTCATTAGGATCAATAGGTAAATCACTATTTGATACAACACTGATAAAGGATATTGGTTAAAGATGTCATCCTTTTTTTTATTTTTATTTTTGGAAAACTTACTTTTTAGCATATTCAATCGCATCCTGTTTTGAAAGTGCAGTATCTTTTCCATTTGATTTATTATCTTTCTTTAATCTCTTTCGAGATCTTTGACTTGAACTTTCATTCGGCAATTCTGGATCTCTCTTTTTAATTGTATTATTAATGATTGTACTTGGCTTTTGAGCCACTCTTCCTGGTCCTATCAATTGTTCATCTTCAATTTTCTGTAAATCATTATCTAATCTAGTACAATGTCTATCGACCTAGATGTACAAAAATCATTATTATAGTGCTTCCTCTTTTTATGTATAAAGAATATATATATATTTTTTTTTACAGTATCATAAGTGGTTTTTGCTAACGCAAACTTTTCTTCACCTTTCTTTAAAGATTCGTTTAAAAGTTGACCAATATGTTGTAACTTTTCTCTTCTTTCTTCTGTTGTCATTTCAGATTCGATCAATAGTTTGCTTTCGTTTGCTACTTGTTGCATGAGTTCAGTCGCATTCTCGTCTAATTGTCGAATCAGGGTATAATTACGTTGAAGTTCTAACGGTAATACTTCAACAGCTATAACTTGAATTAGTTTTTTTTTTTCTTTCTATCTTTCTTTATTAAAATCAACAAAAATATTTAGAGTACGTTACTATCAGAATATTCACTTAAATAAGAAGCTGCTAATTGTATATCTTTCTTCATTTCTTTTTAGGTTATTATAAAACAAAAAAAAAAAAAAAAAAAAAGAAAGAAAAAATTGGCGTTTGACGAGATTTTAAAAGACCGACGTATTTTTTTTTGGGGGGACTTTATTGTGCAATGTAAGAAAATAATTTGTTTATCAGATGGAATACAGAAATACACATGATTTATGAGGTCCTTTTTTTTTTTATTATAAGTATACTTTTCTCTTTTTTGAGCGGGGGATGTAACACCTTGAAATAAATTTATAAAAAAAGATCAGGATCTGATAAATAATTCCGACATTTTTTTTTTTTTTTTTTTTTTGTTTACTTCTATTACAATATCCTTTTCTTCTCTCTATCTCACACACTTTCTCTGCTTTTATTATTAAATATGGCCTCTCTTTTGAAGTCTCTTGGGTCTTTTATTGCAAGTAGTCCCAGTTCTGAAACTAAACCCGAACTTAAAGCTGAAAAAGAATCAGAACCTCAAGTTGAAATTGACCAGATTCCACCAGAGGAAATATTAACAACTAAAGATTGTGAATCATGTGTAGAAGAATGTGACGAACATCAGCAATACCCTTCGTATCTGGACTTTGATACTGAGTCACCTCTTTTGGGTAGTATGTCACCTTATGGCCGTCATTTTATGATCAGTACAGCCAAGTCTGACTGGAAAGAGCGTATTGAAGAAGACGAGGGTACACTTGCTGCCAATTTACATGCCTTATTAGCTAAGAAACCAATGTCATGGCGAACATTTATCACCAATACATCTCTTGTGCCACATCTTGGAGAACATGGTACACTAGACATTGTCATTTTACCTGATAATATCATTATCGGTAACGTCACTCCTGACGATGCACAACTTGTTTATGACGTATTTGTCAAAATGCCGCTTCCTACTCAACCTGTCCTCGACATTCAAAAGACTTTTAAGGATTTCAATTTAGCCGAATTGAAGGTTTACCCAAACCCTTATGAAAACATGATCTTGATTTGTTCTCATCGTAAAAGAGATAAAAGATGTGGTGTTACTGCTCCCATCTTGAACCGTGAATTTGATCATGTCTTGAGAGAATTAGATATTCATGATGGTGAAGGTGGTACTTCTGTCTCCATGGTGAGTCACGTCGGTGGTAAAGTATAGAAAAAAAAAAAAAAAAAATGAATACATTTGTTTATTATTTCGTTTGTAAGAGTAATGTGTATGTGATAGGTCATAAATTCGCTGGAAACGTGATCTGTTATATAAACAAGGGTAAAACTGGAATTTGGTATGGACGTGTAAAGGCTTGTCATTGTCACGCTATTGTACAAGAGACTTTATTAAATGGTAAAGTAATTAAAGAGCTATATAGAGGTGCAATGAATCATAGCTTCGGGGATGTGAAGCCATCGTGTCATAGAATTAAATGGTAACACAACCAAGTGCTTGTCTGGGGATTGTTTTCTTTTTTTTTTTTTTCTTTTGTTTGTATTTGTTTGACATAATAATAAAGTTATAAATGTATATGTTTCATATGTATATTTCTATAATATAGGATATAAACCAAAACTGAATTATTCTAATATTAAAACTATTAAAGCCTGTATCATTCTATATACTACATGCGTACATTTAAGTTGTTTCTTCGCATATTGGTTGAAAGGAGGTTAAAGGTTTACTTTTTAATTTAGGATTGACCCATGCAGGAGCCATGTGCATATGTATCGATGTATCTTTTTCTTGCATGCTGGAGAGAATTACACTTGTACATACATTCAGTCGATGATTCAACCAAAAAAAAAAAAAAAAAAAAAAAAAAAAAAAGTCTAATAAACAGACTTATTTTAGGAGGTCTCTTTTTACTTTGATCGAGTATGGAAGTAATTCAAATAAGTTGAAACTAATACCATCAACAACTGCTGTTTTACTTTTCTTATTGACATATTTTTTTTTTTTTTTTTTTTTTTTTTTTTTTTTACTACGCGCGGGGATAACAATTGAGCTGGTTACATATTGGCGTGGTAAAATAAATAAACCTTAATTTTACCATGTTTCTTTTCTAAATTATTTATAGACCAAACCTCTTTTGAAATTATAGAATCTTCGAGGTATTTTTTTTTTTATTGCTTGTAATGGCTTCTAATAAGTTCTTGACATACTTTCATATTTAAGGGAGATGCGATGTTGTGCTACTCTACAGCCACATACGTAACTGACAAGTGAGATAAAAAAAAAAATGTGAGAAGTGTAAATTGAGTTATCTGTCTTGCCTGCTGTAAAAAAAAAAAAAAAAAAAAAAGGTCACCGAAAAAAAGAAACAGAATATCTTTGTCTTGTAAGTTTATTTCACATATTATTCTGCATGTGGGAATGTATACTTTCCACGTTTAAAGCGTATTAAGATAGTGCTCAAAAAATAATTCGCAATTCGTTCAAACCAAGTCCCAAAAACAGTAAAAAAAAACAAGCACATCAGCATTACAAAATAATTTTGTTTTCACTTTAATAAAAGGAGTGAATATGTCTTATAAATAGATATTTCATAATGTCTGTGTACAATAGAGTTTATATTCATAAGGAGCTGAATGAATAAGAAACTAAAAGTAATATTTTCAATTACTTTTTAGTTTATAAAGGAGTTTATACACTTAAACGAAAATAGATTCATACATAAAAAAATAGAGAAAGCATCATTAATAATTGAAATAATATTCCAACAAGATATTAACGTTTATAAATATATGTGACTGAGCCAAGTTGTAACTTTAATGTTGGTTTTAATATTTAGAAAGGACTATAATATTAATTATTTAGAATATACGATCTCAAAAAGAAATTGATGTTGATTTCTTTGGTACCACATCATCTAACATTTATATCACATCTATATTTTAATTTAGTATAATACTTAACATTCAAGATTACACAAACGTATGTAGCCTTTTTTTTTGTTTTTTATAGGTCATTGTAAACACTACTACTATGCGGAATCAATGTGAGATTATTTATATTTGTAAAAATATTATAATACATAGGAACAGATATACCAATACAACATAAACGAATTATTTTTTGACCTTATAGTTATAAAATTTTTATTATAAGTAAATATAGTATACATGAATAGCAAAGAAAGAAATATTGTAATAATGAGTGAGAATGAGACAGAGAGCAGGGGAAAAAATTAAATGATAAAAGAAAAAAAAAATGTACGATTTACTCTGCTTCAAGAGGAACGACTTGTTCACCAGCGTATTCGTAGTTATAATCGCCCTTGGTAAAAGGCATCTTCCAACGAGAATCACTTTGATTTACCATGAACCAAAGACGTAATAAATGACGTGTTTGACCAGGACGATCAACATAAGCAGTACGAGCATGCAAGATTTGATAGTTTTGAACAAATTGCATATCACCCACTTGTAACTTCATATTAAGAGCTTCCTTTTCAGCTAATTCTTGAATATAACGCATGGCTTCAAACTTTTCTTCTTCGATCTTTACTTCAGGGAATCGAGTCATGGTCTCAAAGAAATGAGGACCCCAAAATGTGAATAATCTTTCATCGAAATAAATTAAAGGAGATGCCTTCATATAAGGTGCCTCGTTAGGTCCATGTTCCCCCTTACGATCCCATAACCAAGCTTCTTTCATTAATTCAATAATATCGGGGCGAAGTTCACGAAGACGGTTGTAGACTGTATGGGAAGAAATAACGGCACTTAATCCACCATCTTGACCTTCATTCAAACAAAGTAAAGCAACAACATCTGTACCATCTACATGAAAAGGTTGTGCCTTACGTGTAGCATAAATACGCGTAGTAGGATCTTCTACATCGTAAACAGCCTTAGTAGTAGAACCTGCAGTTAAATCCTTGACGTGACCCAAAACATGACCTTTACCATTTTGTGGTTTACGTGTACCAATGTAAGACCCAATACCCATAAATACAATAGCTTGCTCTTTACGTTCATAGTTGTTGATTGGGAACCCACGAATCAAACCAAAACCTAATCCATGGAACAAATTTTCACGTTGGTTGATAATGACTTGTTTGAAAGTTGTCAAAGGAAAGTTATCTTGACTGATTTCACCTAAAGGTAAATTAAGAGAAACAAAGTGCTTGACTGCTTGATCAATATCAGCAATATCTTGTTCAGTAACGTGGTAGATCCATTTCTCAGGATGAGCATCTAAATCTTTACTGTCCCAGGCAGAAGGTCCAGTAATACGATCAGGGAATTGAACGTGAGCAGTTTGATTATCTGAGTTAACATCAAAGCCACGCCAGCTTTTGTCTTCTTTAACAGGTTGAGAGGCGATTGCAGCAGCAGACATTGATAGTATTTATTTTATTTTTTTAAGAAAAAAAAAAACGTTAGAAAAGGAAAAAAAGTAAAGAATATTTTACCTCTTTGTTGACGTTCAAGTTGTTTATATACGTTTATGCCCAATCGCGAGTCCAGTGATTTTATTGCGTGATCAAAATATTGCAACATATTTTAACAAGTTGATAACGATAGTTCCAAATATTGCGCCATAAAATCCCCCCCTACAATTTTCACACAGTGCGAGGAGGCCGTACAAGATTTTTTTTTTTTTCCATCTCTAATATAAATTAGATTAAAGTTGTTTATTTTTTGTTGTAAAAGTTGATTAGAAATGACTATAAAAAAAAAAGCTTTGCTTTTATATGTAGATATCAGAATATTATATGTTTCTACGGTTATTTATAAGCTTTGTGAGAATTTGACTCTATTTTAGTTATTATTGCGTTATTTGCACGACATTGTTGCACACCCACCTGTATTTTCTCTGAGACGTTCATTTACCCGTTCCGATTTAACACACCGATGATCTTTTTTTTTTTTTTTTTATATCTTGGTATTTGCACCACACGCAAACCAACATTTCATCTAAAAAACGAACATTTTGTTCATCGTATAGAGGCTCAAAAAAATTATATCATTTTAACAAAAGAATTGCAAGAAGAATATACTCTTTCTAAATTTGTCTTTGAGTTGGTCCTTGTTAATTTACCATTTTTGTACTTTTTTCAAGTATCTTATTCACTGAAATAAAAGCATGTTAACATTTTTTGAAAAAAAAAAAAATGTCAAAAACCTACTTGTTTTCAAGCAAAAGAAGAACAATGCAATTGATAAACGATAGCAAACTCTTAGATATCAAAAACGATAAACTTGCTCTCACACTGGTTATACATCTGACCTTTTCGTATAGGTAGTACGATCTACAGATATCTACTTTTAAGATCTATATCGACGATGCGTTTTATTTTGCATTGCTGTTATCTTAACAGGCAAAAGAGTCAAGTTACTTCATATCACTATAAGTAAAAACTCTTTTTATTTTTATACTCACAATTGGTAATGCTTGGCACAAATGAATAATCTTTGTTGTTATGTATGTATTTACATTTTAATACATAAATTCTTTAATATTTTACGTTATTTGTATCACGATTAAAAATGTTCTATTGTTCTTCTTTTAGTAGTTAAGTAATAGTCTTATTTGTACTAAATAAAAAAGGGTCTGTCATTATCCAAAATGCAGTATGTATAAGGAAACTTTTAAAATGATTTGCAGCTTATTGTGACTCAAGCTTCCGTCAGTATGTATACAAAAAGACCAAATTGGTTTCAGGGTGATCGAATGTTTTGAGACGCAGGAACTGCTTGACTTAAATCAGCAGTTGGCACTATTGTTGTGCAAGATACAAATAAGAGATACCGATGAACCGTAGTATTCTTAAACTATGTATACTGCTATTTAAAATTTTATTTTAAAAATAGAGTAGTTAATAGTCATTGTATATGGTTTATTGGGTTTATATTTAATAATTCAGCAAAGTATAAGAAAAGGATAAAAAATAGTATCCAATCTAAAGGCATGCAACTATTTTATCAAAACAAATAACTAAATTACATACGGCCCTGAAGATGATCCTCTTTTTTTTAAAATAAGATATGCGTAAATAATTCAACTAACTTTCTGTCAAAAAAAAAAGGTGTCAAAGTAAAACTAAGATATAAACTTTTTTTTTTTTTTTTTTTTTTTTTTTACAAAAGGTGGTGAGCGATAGAAATATATACATATAAATTCTAAAAATAAGCATATATATACAAGAATACTTTGGTAAAGCTATCATAATACATATTAAGATTTATCTGTTGACTAATGATCCTTAATTGAAAAAAAAAAAAAAGCACATGAATAATTAGATATAAAAAAAAACCTATACTCTATGTAGCAACAAAATAAGGCTGAAAATATCTAATTAGAAAAAGTCAAGATAATGCAATTATGTACTATATTAATCTTTCCAAAAAAAAAAAAAAAGTTGAATTTTCAATTGTATCGAAAAGAAGTGATTCAAAAAAAAAAGGAAAGGAAAAGAGCACCCCTATACTGTATATTGAATTTGATTCACTGGTAAATATATGAAGCGATATATATATGAAAATACTTTTTTTTTTCTCAGAAGGATATATATGCAAGTAGGGGTGAATCAAAGCCCCGTCACAATCTCTATCTACCGTCTTGTACAGCGGTTGAATATAGTTTCCTTCAACATAAAAGCAGCATGAGAGTGTATTTAAGCTCACTATAATATTTGACCAAAAAAAAACATTTTCTGTCTGTAGAGTTACTCACACGAGTACGTTCTGCCTAAAAAAAAAAAAAGGCCGCAGTATTTCTGTTGGCACCCTTATTATTGAGGGTGTTTGTATAGGATGCGGCATGACAATACATTTAGTTTTCAGAGATAAGACTCACCTATAAAGTATTTCAATAGAGTGACAATTCCTTAAAAACTAAATGTAATGACGAGGAACTAATATAAAGTATTTTGAACAAAAGGATTCAAGTATAATAATTTTTTTTTTTGGCTTTTGGTTTTTGCCAAGCTCTCCAAATATTTTCTTGGATGTGAAGGAGTCACCTATATATCATCATTCTTAATTTAGAACCAAATGATTGTAAAGGGTCAGTGATGTAGCATATATTTCTAATTCAGGCACTTTTTTTTTTCTGGGCATCTTTTTGCAGTACATTTTATTTTATCTGCTTTTTGAGAAGCTTTATTTAAAAATAAAAATGGGATGCACACTGTAATATGGTATATACTGAGATTGGCGAGGTACAGTAAAAGAAAGAATTACACTTGGATCGGATACCCGGTTTAGCTTTTAATAGACTTGACAACACTCTCTAATTGTAGTTAGTTCAAAAGGATCCTTGAATATAATATTTGCCATAAAATATTATGATAAATCTATCAAGGAGTTTTTTTTTTTTTTTTCGTAATAAAACAAAACTAACCACAAAGCATCTATTTTTAAAATTGTATTTTATCTTTAGATATTGTATTTATTGTGTAACTGAAAAGAGTAACTAAGAGAAAGCGAAAAAATAAAAAAATAAAAAGACCATATATACAAGATTTGGCTTTTAAAGAAATAAACGAATAGAAATATAGTAATATTTCTTTTTTACTA
Organism: Pilaira anomala; assembly: GCA_025716855.1. Lineage (NCBI taxonomy): Eukaryota > Fungi > Mucoromycota > Mucoromycetes > Mucorales > Mucoraceae > Pilaira > Pilaira anomala. Next base: position 229,597 of record JAIXMQ010000013.1, on the reverse strand, counting down.
ATGTTTGGTAAATCAGCCTGCAAGAATCTTGTTAATTATTAAGCCGTTCTTTATAAAATTTGAATTGAAGTTGATTCCAGGTACATAACAATGAATGGTTTATTTGTTTTAATAAATCGCGTGCAATTTACAAAAATATATATATATATATAAAAACTTTTTCTTTGAGACATTATTATATATCTTATTTTGGTATATATACATACACAAAAAGTACATTAATGCAGAGTAGAATTTGAAATTGATAATTAAACATAAAAATGAATTAGAAAGTTGCTGAACACACAGGTTTTATTCGTTGTTGATTGAAAATAGACCTGTGTATATATTTGTCAACAAAAGTTGGCTTGGACTTTAAGAGATTATATTTGACCCACCCAATAAGCTATTCAAGAAAAAAGAAATGATCTGTAACACCAAAATAGTATGTTTACAAAATATATAAAAATTTCAAACTTGAGATTTTATAAATATAACCAAAACACGAACTCAATTAAATTTTTATAGTGCATGTCTACATATAAACTACTTGTAAAACACCTGTAAGAGTATACATATAATTTGAAAACTATCTAACAATAACATATTACAAAGAAACCAATACGATGAAATGACGAGCCAATTTATCTTTAAACATGTGAACGAATGGGTACTAAAACACTAAAACAATTCCCTTCAGAACTGACCAGAGTCGAATTGACAAATGAAAAACAGTCCAAATACAAAAGAAGCAATAAAGTGTAACCCGCTTGTAATTCTAGTGCAACGTTTTGCTGTCATCTCGATTTAGTTTTTCCGCACGTGGATAATGAAAATCAAATGATACAAGTATAAAAAAGCTGTAAGCAATACTTTATAGGCTTTTTTTTTTTTTCAAGGGCTACTTTCTCTTTGAGCTTGTCGTAGTTTGAATCGGTTCTGGACCTTTTGCCCCTTCTTCCTCTGTGAAGAAAGAAAAAGGATCGGGTAACTTTTTTGGCTGTTAAGGGGATTTAGTGAGTGAGAATAAATATGTATGGGTTGGGGGTTTTGGTGTGGGTGTGGGTGGATGTAGGCTTTTTAAAGCAAAGTTTTCTTGTATAAAACTCTTTCTTTTTTTCTCTTTTCCTTTCTCTTTATTTCTTTTCTCTCTCTCTCTCTCTCCCTCTCTCTTTCAATCATTATTCGTATACATTCATTCATTATTATGTCACAACAGCAAAACACAATTCCTACATTTGTCAAGCAGCTTTTATTACTTGTATTACCAAAATCACAACCACCACAACAGACTACAACGGCTGCTGCTGTTAGCCCATTCGAAAAAATGTATTTTTCATTTCCAGCACTTGAAGAAGATAGTATTGACACTTCTTGTGCTCAACATCACAACCGTCGTCATCATTCTCATCATGGACACGAAAGAAATAACAACGTAAAATCAAGCAATAGCATTGTATGCTAACAAGCAAATTATTTTCATATTGTATAGTGTTTCCTTTTCTTTCTCTTTGTACAGCATCTTTTTTTTTTTCTTTTTTCTTTTCCTTCTATTTATTCTTACCTTTAATCCTCTTTTTTTTTCTTTTTCTTTTTCTTTTTCTCTTTACTTCACTCTTAACCACCCCCTCCCCACTTCACCCCTTCTATATACACAACTAGCATTTCATATAAACTACATTTTTTTAATAACGATTACACAACTAATAATAAATAATGCATTGTTGTTACTATTTTATAATAAATATTTTGTGTCGCCGCTAATTCGTTTAAGCTTACCATGATTTTTTCGAGTTTCAAAAAACTTTTTTTTCTCTTTTCTTTTTTTTTTTTTTTTTTTTTTTTTTTTTTTTTTTTACTAAGCATAATAATAATAAAAAATGTCACAACACGTTGTTCTTATTACTGGTTGCTCTCAAGGTGGCATTGGTACGTTAATATATAAAGAGAGAAAGAAACATAACTTAAATTTTCTCATTAGGTTATGCACTTGCAAAACAATTTGCACAGGAAAAAAGCTTGGTTTTTGCTACTACTCGTAATATAAGCGCTTTAGAGGGTTTAGAAGGTATAAAATTTATAATTCATGCAACTTCATTGTACTGATAAATTATTGAAGCCTATGGTTGTGAAAAGGAAGCATTAGATATCAATAATCAAGCTTCTATTGATTCAGTAGTTCAAGTGAGTAAAATTATAAGATTAGAAAATGACTCATTTCTTATAATATTTTTATTTCAAATAGAAAATTATCGATAGAGTTGGTCATATTGGTAAAAAAAAAAAAAAAAAAAAAAAAAAATACATTGTAAGGGTTACTCAAAAAACTAAAAATAATGTGCGTGTTTTTACCAGATGTTTTAATCAACAATGCGGGAGCTCCGTAAGATATATTTATATATTCATACATATCGCCTGAACTTTACTTATATTTAATGATCATTTTAGAGCTGTTGGAGCATTGATGGATATCGATTTAGAGACAGCTCAACAATGTGTAAATACCAACGTGTTTGGTACGCTCAAAGTATCTAGAGCAGTTGCTACACATATGGCAAAAAGAGGAAAAGGAAAGATTGTGAATATTGGTTCAGTAGTAGGATATACGAGTACACCTTGGGCAGGTATGAAATAACTAGCCCAAAAGAAAAAAATTTCAGTTCACTTCACACTCATTCATTTTACTCCAGGTATTTATGCTTTATCTAAGGCAGCTGTGCATTCAATGTCAGATACATTACGTCTTGAATTAAAACCATTTGGTATCCAAGTGGTTGTTGTGGCCCCAGGTATTTTTTTTTTTTACTTCGGCTCTTTTTATCATCATCTTTATTAAAATACTTTACTTTATAGGCGCCATTACATCTAATTTTGGTAATGCTGGTGCTAAATTAGTCTCTGTCCCTGAAGGTAATTTTTGCTTCCTATATTCCCCTTTTTTTTGGATTTTTTCTCTCTCTCTCTCTCTCTCTCTCTTTCATTTTATTAACAGCATACCGTAAAAAGATTCCTTATACATTTCTGTAGCCAAGTTTATTATTGCTCGTGCAACAATGTCTCAAGGTAAGAAGTATAGATAATTTTAATTCTTTTTTTTTCTCCCCCTTTATATATATATATATATATCTAAATGCAAAAAAATTATAGGTCCTGGGTCAACACCTACGGATGTATTTGCCACGCACGTCACCAAGCGAGTACTTAAACCTGTTTCTCCAAACTATATTACATTTGGTGCTACCAGTTGGATCTTCCTTGTCTTGTACTATCTTCCTACATTTGTAAAAGATTTCCTCTTTTACAAGAAATTTGGTTTGAATTTGATCAAAAAGAATAAACAAGATTAAATAAAGGGTTTACCTTTGTTTTATGCACCTCTCTCTATTTCTCTCACTCTCTTTCTCTCTCTATTTTTTTTTTCTTTAGGTGAATTGAAAATAGTCAAATGTTCCTAAAAAAAAATTCTCCAGTCATAGAATAGAACTATTATGTATCTTTTCATGCTTTAGTTTCCCCAATTAATGAGACTATATAAATGCCATTTTCAGGTATATATCTAAGAAATTATATCTACGTAATTGCTCTAGGAGTTGACTTGTTCAATATAAACTATATGAGTATATAGCACAACACTATCTCCTCTTTTTTTTTTTTTTTTTTTTTTTTTTTCTGAGAGTAAGTGAGTGAGAGCCCCTTACCTATCAGTAATGCATCTTTTGCTGGTAAAATTTAACTGGTTATTCAAAAAAATAAAATAAAATGAAATTTGATCATTCGTTTTTCTTTTCTTTTTTGTAATAATAAACTAAACAAATAGGCTACAGAGGTCTCTGATGTGCTTTTAAGTATATTCCCAAGACTTTATTTTCTCATGGTATCTTGTGAAAAAAAAAAACTATGGATTTCGGGGTCTTCTGCAACGTCGATAACTGCTTTTACCTAGTACATAAAAGGCTCTTTTATTATTATACGTCCGATTTAAATTTAGTTTTTTGTTGCTTAATGCGTATAGATAGTGAAGGGAAAAAAAAAACTCTAATTAAAGCTTGAAATTTACTTTAACCAAATGTTCCTTTAATATTAATCTCTTCATATACAACTAAGCCAAAAAAAAAAAAATCCCTTCACCCAACTCCCCAAAAAAAATGACATTGCACCAATGTAAATAGATTAAAAAAATACCTCTCATATCATCACCCCTTTATATACTTGTCACAGCTACATAGCGTATCTAAATTTCCTGATGATTTGTACAAGTGATGGATACAGATATCATCAGAAATGTCTAAAGTATTTTTAACATTCAATAAGGAGTCCCTTTTTTTTTTTTTTTTGTCAAAACAAGTAGTAGTGAAAGGGAGCCAATTGTATCTTACCCAATCGCATGATCATATCAGAATGAAATTATTTTACTGTTATTGAACGTAGATCTTCTTACTTTATCTCACGTGTCGTATGAAGATCTATTGGTCTTTGCGCATGAGGTTCAAAAGAGTTCAACTCGCATGCAGTTCAATATTTGCAGTTACACTCTTTAAAACTCAGTGTTTGTATCTTTTTTTTTTTTTTTTTTTTTTACATTGCTTTAATCAATTGAGCTAAAATATTATATGTTGAGACTTTAATATAATCCCCTTGTTATCTTTATAGTTGAGGGATATACAATCCAAGATAAAATATATTCTTGTTTTTTTTCTTTAGCAGCTTCAATATGCGCATAATATCTTACAGGTATATTATGTATATCTGTATATTGTGAGGTATACAAAATATGTCTAATTTCGAATTCAATTTGGCCAAATAGTAGTTAACTTGAATTACCTTTTACTCTATCATAAATTCAGAATATAACTGGTATAGGATAGATAATTTTCCCTGATGATAAATTATAATCACAAATGTCACAGTAGGTTTTAATCTTTTCCATTAGTAAACAACAATAATATATGGTGAATACTTATAAAGGTTTATATCTTCATTCCAAAAAAAAAAATGTTTAGTTAGATATAAGATCAACTACAAAATAATCTGGTTTCATTAGAAAGGTCCATATTTTACACCTCTTTTTTTTTTCACTCTAGTAAAAGTCATTGATTACTGAACATCAATTGAGTGTAGTTTTCTATTCATAGTCCAATACTATATCAAGAATAAAGGAGTTTGTTTTTTTGTTTAGTTTAATTTGTATATATCTTGGATTACTTCATCTACAGTATACCTATATATATGTACAAACAAACCTTATAAAGTTTAGTGATACCATATTCTATCAATCATGCGGTTTTATATGGTTGACAAGTCTTGTTCCACAAATAAGCCTACTTTTTATTTCAGCGCCGCTAAATATAACATGCCGTTAAACCCCAAAGAGTGGAATACGTTAATAATTGATCATGAAATTCACAATACAACAAAAAAAAAAAAAGCCAATCCAGAAACTTTCATTTCTATCATATAAAATACCAACCCATTTCATTGGTCTATTAAAAAAGACTTAGTATGACAAATGAAAAAAAAAAAAAAAGAGGGATCATAACTAATACGATTGGCACTTAGGAAAACGACTTCAATTAGGAAATAAAAAGTATTTTGAATACATGTTTCAGGTTAAAAATACATGTGAATATACTTTTATTATAGACATTGTAACACTTAATATGTCCCAGACTACTACCAGCTATTTTGTACACATTTTGATAATAATAATAATAACAATAATAATAATAAAAAGAATCATGTAATACAATACTTTTTTTCAGGTAATATGTTGAAATACTTGTGAAACTTATGCATTTCCTCTCAGGATTATTCTGGAACTTAACAGTTGTTTTGCTAAACTATTGATCGACTTTGCTTTCTCAGTAAAATAACACACTTAATTAGAATGATGCTATTTGTTAAGATCTCAACTATTCACTTCAATCTTTGATGTCAATCTACCATACGTTTTCAGTACGTCTGCATATAATACTCTTAACAAAACACCAACTAAAATCTTCATAATTTTTTTTTTATAATGGTGATGTATACGTACAGCGAAAAGTCAACTATTTGACATACCACTATCTATAAATAATATAAAATGACTGCTATATAGCCCCAGGTAAGATGAATTTTAACTTTGACTATATACAAAAAGTATTAAAATGGTTCTTATATATCTGCAAAAAATTAATCGATTTTGGTTTATTTCCATGCTGCTGCTTGAAAAAAAAATTAATCGACGTCCCTGAAGATATAGAAAAAAAAAATATATCTCATTCCCCTAAATTTGTACTATACTTATTTTTAGTCTGATATAATTCTACTTTGTATCTATCTTGGTTTTTAACTATTTATTTTCAAACAGTAATATACACATAATAATGCCACATTTTTTTCTCAAGATGAAAAAAGAAATGGATGAGAGGGTGAAGGGAAAAGAATTAATGCAGGTTTCTTTGGGATCTACTGATACATTTTACTGCATACGTCGTCAAAAAAAAAATGCATTAACCTGTTTCACCGAATAGGATCGCTTTTGTTCTTTCTCATGTACTATATATCTCATTCTGTGAATTCATTGAAGCGACAAATTGGCTCAAAGTAGCTACATTAAATTAGATTTAAATAGGTTTAAACCAAGGAAGGAGGCCACTTTTTCTTTTAAAATAATAATAATTTAACATTCAGTTCAGATAACATAAAAAATGATGTAACGCATACACTGCTTAAATAAAACTAGAACTATAAATAATTCTCTGGTGCATATGTACTCTCTCTTTATAGATATATATCTCATTGATATGTAACGCAATTACAAGTTTATTTAAAATCAAGTGAGCAAGGATAAAAAATAGTTAAACAAATCCTAAAGAAAAACTATGGATTTTTACTAATGTTCTTGTAAATAGTCAAAGCCTAAGATGAAAGTAAAGGAAGTTAATACAACCAGTGATATTTTTCTCCCTTTTTTTTTTTAAAAAAAAAAAGGAAAAAGAAATCATCGTTTCCCCTTACCTGAGTTACGAGCGATGCAGCATCATTTGCTGTTGCGGGTACAATTAAAGTAGTACTTTTCTTTGCCAGTTGACCAAAAGCTTCCACATATTTTTCTGCAATAGACATTGAAACTGCATTAGAGCCTTGTTCTTTACCGATTGCTTTGGCAACTGTCTCAATACTCTTGGCCGAGGCTTCTGCACGTAATAAGATGGCTTGTGCTTCACCATCTGCTTGATTGATATTCTCGGCCTTTTGTGCTTCAGAAGCCAAAATTTTAGATTGCTTTTGACCTTCTGCCACATTGATAGCTGCTTGTCTAGCACCTATATATAAAAGAAACAATTGCATTGATGTGAGTATATATAAATGTAAATGTAAGGAATCTTACCTTCTGATTCCAAGATTTGAGCTCTTTTAGTTCTTTCGGCAGATACTTGCTGATGCATAGATTCGACAACTTTGAGTGGAGGATGAATATCACCTACAGAAAGAAAAGAAAAAAAGTTTAACAACCAAATATTAAAAAAGTCATCATATAAACAACTTACGGATTTCATAACGAAGACATTTGATTCCCCATTCAAGAGCAGCTGAATTGATGGCATTTACAATATTCATGTTAAGATAAGCACGTTCAGCAAGGGTTCTATCAAGCGTCATTTGACCAATCTCAGCTCTCATTGTAGTCTGAGCAAGTTGAGTAATCGCAAAAGCAGCGTCTTCTACACCATAGGAAGCCTAAATAAAAAATTGAATTTTAGTATCGAGTCTTTTTCTTTCTATAAACGCAATTTTATTACTTACTTTGTAGGGATCTACTACTTTGAAATACAAGACACCATCCAAGTGAAGGGTAACGTTGTCTATATATGAAGATTAATTAACACGCTCTAAAATCTATCAACCTCTGAAGAGCTTACATACCTTGGGTAATTGCGCTTTGGCTAGGAACTGTAGCAGCGACTTCCTTTAATGTCTTGACATATTTTACAGAATCTAAAATTGGCATCAAAATGTTAAGACCTGGTTCCAAAATTCGGTCAAAACGACCCATTCTCTCAACAATCCAAGCCTCTTGTTGAGGTACGAATTTAACAATCTAAAAATTAAAGATAGATAGGAGGATATAAGTACTTGGGATATTTATTATCTATATTCTATAAACTTACAGTGTTTAAAGGGAGAGATTTAGACGATTTGAAGTTTTGAGTATTCCAGTTATCCTTATCTTCATTATGACGGAAGAGGATTGGCTTGGAGGTAGAGATACAGCGCATGTTCATCTAAAAAAAAGATCAAAGTAAGTACAAATGATACATAAAAATTGAATACTGATTTAGTAATTTACTTTGACAGGAGCTGCCAATGTTTTTGTCAAATTGCGAGCTATCAAAGCAGTAGGTCTTTGAGCACGGCGAAGTAAAGTAGAGTTCATTTTTTTTTAAAAAAAAGATATTATAAAGATATAATGATTAAAAAAAAATCACTTTCTTGAGCTTCCTATTTATAAGAAACATAACGGTATTATCGGATAGATAAATTAGAGTCATAACATAATGCTTCCCTTCCGTGTGTCTTTGTAGTTGTCAGAAATTGACTCATTCTTCATTTAATTCGGGAGTAGAAAAATCTGTTGTTGCGCTTGATCTGCTTTTTCGGATTAATTAAGCCTCATTTTTTTTTATTAGAAAGTCAAAACTATTGGTCAGTTCGAGTCACAAGAGCCCGATAGAACAACGGTGCCACCCACCGTCAGAAAACGGCTTGAAAAATTAGTGTGGCTCATTATCTGTATTTTTCAATGACGCACATAACTTTTTCTTTTGACCAACAACTGCGGAACTTTGCTCTAAAATAGAAATATTGATCCTATTTATCTTTATAACACTACTGTTATATTTTTGAAAAAAAGTAAGCTTTTATTAGCCTGGAGCTAATTAAAAAAGTGTACCCTCTCTACTCATATTAAAATATTACATTTATTTTACAAAGTTGTGTTAACCCAAGAAATATTTATTAATGATCGATATACAGATTAAAATAATAATTAATATATTTCTCTTTTTTTTTTTTAACAAAATATCATTTTTGTTGCTATGACGATGACAATACTTGAAAGAGTCCGTTTTGTGTAATGAATTTTTCTCTGTCCTTTTTATTTTTATTTTTGTACTATGCATTTTTTTGAATATAAGTTCCAATTGAATAAATACATACAGTATGAAAAAAAAAAAGCACTCGAATTTGGTTCTCAGGAATACGAGAAAGATATAACAGAATTTTAAAATAAGACACATATCAAATTTTAATGAACCAATTGGTTTTTTTCAACTATTATATACAAAGATATTTTGGAAAGAATATGATCTGCATTCTTATGCTATGACCACAAAAAAAAAAAGAAAAGTGTGAGCGAACAGTCATCTTGAATGGAAGGTCATGATTACTTTTTCAAAAACAGTTATTTTAAATTGGAAATGTTTTTATGAAGAGTAACCTTAAATAAAACTTTTCAGAATATCACATGATAGGAACTTAATAACTCATTCAATATATAAATTATATGTGGATACACTTGCTGGTACTTTGAAGGCTTTAACTATTAGTCTTTTTTTTTATATATTTATCATAATATTTAAAAGCAACAATACTATATAGAAAGTGTGAACCAAAAGTGGGTATTCATGCTAACCCACTCATCCAGGCAGCATAGCTATGCACCAGGGCTTTTAACACAACACTTTTATTAGGCGAGAAAGAGACCTGGTGCTAAACATTACTGTGATAAGCTAATATTATTTTGCCAATACGTTAGACAAACGCATTAGTTTATTTATTATGTGTTAGTAATTTTGTAAAACTATGATCAAAAATGACACTCCCAATTTCTAAGTTAACTTCTTTGTTTGTAACCAAGTCAATTACCCGAGAAAAAAAAGTGATGATTGTATACATATGGTCGTTATTTTCAACTTATAATAAAGTTAATGTATAGAGACCCTGTATTTTTCTGCACTACGCCTCCCCCCCCCCCTTTTTTTTTTTACTAATGGATATGAGTACAAATATAGAAGTTTGTGCTTAAGCAAACCATTGATTTGTTTTGTTTTTTTTTCGGATACGTTTATGTTGAGTACTAAACGAAGTAAAGGGAAAAATGCTTCAATCATTACACTAAAAAAAGAAATGTAATTACTTGTTAAATTTATTGCTACGTTTTTTTTTTTAAAAAAAAATACCACGCGACAATTATTAAATTCCTTTGTTTTAGAAAGAATAAAATAAAGAATGAAAGAAAGTTTTACAAAAAAATGCTACAGTGATTAATAAGTGATACACAGGTACTACCCACACTTTTTTTCGGTATAGCCGCATTGTTATTTATTTTTTTTTTAAAAAAAAAAAAAAAAACTATAAGAAATACACGTGCGTGTGTACAGTTGTTCCGATACACCAAGGCTAAAATAGTTCGTTTTCCCCTAATGAAAGTATAGAGTGAATAAAATAAATAAAGTAAAATCCGCTGAAAAGTTAAGTATGATTTACTCAGGTTTAAGTGTTTTATTTTATAAATTCGCTTTGATACGTGCATAAAAAATAAAATTCGCTTGATTCGTAAATTCGTTCTTCATAGTGAATGAAAAAAATCGTTCGATTTACTTTGATGACTCTTGCGATGTATCTGCTTTTTATGATTTCATAATATGCTCTGTAATATCTTATTTATTAAATAGTTTATACATGTAATTTATATAACTATATGATTGTAGACATAATAACAGATGTTTATATATTCCCATTTTCATACAATTACATATGTAATAAATTAAATAAATTTGGGTCTGGTAAAAAAAAACTGAGATTTAATCTGACAAACAATTTAACCAATCAGATTATTTTAAAATGAGTATAACCTGGTCTGAACACCCCGCTTTTTGTTTAAAAAAAAACACCAAAACTCGCTTTTGTTAAAAAAAAAAAAAAAAAACGAATTGTAAAATTCGCTATTCACTTGAAGAAGTCAACGTAGTAAAACCTACTTCACGTTTGCTAGAATGTAGTAAACGCTATGAACTTCGTTAATTTTGTATAAAATGTCTACTAGCTTTAACTTACCTGAATCACTCAGACCAGGAACAGATCGTATATCGAAAGAGGTAACCAGAAACCCTGTTGTAATAAATATTATTACAGAAGCCATTTTAAACGTGAAAGATGAGTATCTTCTTGAATCAACTAATTGGCCTAATGGCACGCATTCTGACGTTGTTTTGTTGCCAAAATCTATGGATTCCGGTCTCCCACCAATTATCATCGAATTTCAGCAGAATGTCAATAATAAATTTATGGAACGAGCGGTTGGATACTGTCTTCAGGCAGAAAAAAGATTCGAAGTCGATCCAATTCTTTTGGTTATATGTCTCAACTCGCTTTGCGATACGACGAAAAATAATTTGGATAACTGCGATAGTTTACCTTGTTATGCGGCGCCATGTGATTATTGGGCAGATCGTTGTTATATTGTTGATGAAAGTAGTATCAAGAACTATACTGGCAGTAGTTCAGCTTTAGATCCATTTAACACATATTGCATGTTTGTATGTTCAGAAAAGAGTTACCTTTGATAGCGTGTAACGTTGTGTTACAATATCCCATTTCTAAATATCTTATGTGTATTAAGTATTAAACTATCTCCATGAAGAGGTTTAAATAAAGTACGCTATGTTTACTAGTGTTATTTTATTTTTATTTTTCAAAAATATTAAAAATTAAGATTTCTCTGACACAGTCTGTAAGAGTTGAATAGTTGAATTCGCTACATCCTTGAGTTTCAATCTCTCTTCATCATTACTAAAAATATATAATGTAAGTGCCGCAAGAGGATCAAGGCTCTGATCGACATCACTGTCATTATTAATCACAACCTTCGGAACAAATATACATTTCTTGGCCCAAAAAGCACTGTGTGGCTGCCACCAATAAGGATTACTAACATTGGCTCGAAGTTTCATTTTAATTGATGGTGGAATTTGACCAGTACATAAAAGAATGAAGTATACTTCACAGTCATATTTTCTGCGACTTGTAGGCGAACGCTTTATCGATGTTATTTCAATATTATTGTTTTGGACTTCTAAAACAATTGCAGGAAGCTCACTTGTGATCGGCGTTTGTGGTAAATAAGGGATTTTCCATTCCCTTTATCGACGGCAATACATGTGTATTTATCATTCCTTCCATCTAATACAGTTTTTGTCACAAGTTTGATTACAATTGGACTTGACAAGAGGCATATCACTATATTAAAAATAATATTAGCCTTTTTTATCAATAATCAATCATATCTATGTTGTTGAATTACCTGTGTTATCTGGAAGCAAAATGAAAGCCGCCCTTTGGTATCGGAACGACTGTACATATATGTAGAATGTCATACAGTGACGCATGGATTACAAAAAAAAAAAAAAAAAAAAAGTCTCACACAATATATAATATATAACTGATAAGTTGTTGGCGTGATATCGTTCTTTTGGGTCACAAGAGAGAATGAAAAAAATGTCTTGCGATAAATGAAAAATGATACAAACTGTTGTCAGTGGCACTGAAATATTAAAAAAAAAAAAAAAAAGGGCGTGTAGCTAGATAATAAACACAATAAACAAATATCTCACCCTAAATGTATTTATTGTACCTGTTGTTTAGTTTTGTTATTTCTATATTTTTCAATATATTATTTCAAAACGATTGTATATACATAGCTCGAAAAAAATCACTGTCTCTCTCTTTTTTTTTATACGGCATAAATCAAACATGCTGTAGAACTTTTATAAACAAAATAATAACAAACTCGGATCGATACATACATACAGTGATTTATGTATAAACTTAAAGTTCGGTAATTTCGGTGGCTAACCTTTTTATTATTATTATTTATTCTTTAATAAAAGAGTTGTACATTATTTTTGTATTAAGTTTCTCGTTCTACACATACATTGGTACACACACACACATACATATCACACAACTTACGCACACACGCTTGTAACATATGTATTATTATCCGTTACTTTAACTAAGCTAAATAATCAATTTAAAATTGATGCGTGTCCAATGTTTGTTACATACTTTTTTTTTTTTTTAGTATTTAGAAAACAAATAGAAAAGTAATAGGATGAAGTGTCTTTTACTGCAGCAAAAACAAAAGAAAAACGGAGGTAAACCTTCCGAGTAGGTTACACGGACAATTGCATTTTAAGGGGCAAAAATATTTTATCATAAAGCGTATTACCATACGTACAAGACAATTTACTATAATTGCATAAAAATACTGATTACATTGATTTTTTTAAATCTCTAAAAGAATATAAGAAAAGAGAGAGAATGTGTGTGTGTGTGTGTGTGTGTGTGTGTGTGTGAGAGGGTGGTCTGGGTGTTTGGGGAGGACAAAGCGGGTGTAAAAAAAAAAAAAAGAATAATAATAAACAATAACAACATGCTGTTCCATATAATCTTCTCTTTTAGTTAAATGTTATTAGAAGGATTACATTTATAGAATTACTGTATTACCATTTGACTATAAAATATCACTCAAGATTCGTTTCAACTTCTTGAATTTTTTCATTTTCTTATTTTTATTTCTTTATTCTTATTATTACGACCAAAAAAAAAAAACATATTTTTTTTTTAACGACTATTACCTTTTTTTTTTCTTTCAAATAATAATAATACCATTTTTTTTTTTTTTATACCCTAAATTCATTCCTTTTTTTTTTTTAATAACTACTATTTAACGCATTTATACAAACATGGGAGCAAATCAAAGTCTACCAACTAAACAACAAAGTAGATATGTGTTAGGACAAAGAAATTCTTTGTCGTCTATAGCATCTTCACGTCAAAGTTCACCTTCTATTATACAACACAGTACAGATCTTGTCAACAGTTCACCGGGAATTAATGCTACTTTTACCAGCTTACCTGTCACACAACATTCTAGTCTAACTGAAAGATCTTTAAGTCCCAGTACAGTAATTTCAGAAAAGAGAAAAGGAAAATTACCTTTAGATTCATCAGTTATCATTGATCGAAATTCAAAAAGAGTCCAAAAGCTATATTATAATAACACTGGCACAAATCATCGCGAAATATATAATTCAACATTTACAGCCAGTAGTATCAGTAACACAGATGGATTTCAATTTTCAACTATTGATGATTCTGCTATCACAGACATATCGCGTATATCATTTAATTCATTTATGGATAATAAACACGAAGATAATGATTACATTATGCATGTGCCTGATAATGAATACCAAACTCGTTCAACCACAACTACTACTCCTTCAACTGAACAAGTTTCAACTACACAAGATATACTTGATTTATTAACTCAAAATCAAGACTGTATTTATGATATCTTGACTGATTTATTTTCATCAAGTCGTATTCGATATAATTCAGAACTTCAACGTGAAGCCTTTCATGCTGTAGAAGTTTGGAGTGCAAGACCTGATGATGTCTCTGCCAAGATTTGTGTTGCACGGTTAAAATTATGTGGCTGGGGTACTCCAAAAGATTCCCGACAAGGTTTCAAAGAGTTAAAGAAATTGGCTGAAAAACAAAATTGGCAAGCTTATTATTATTTGGCTCAATGTTATTATTATGGTGTTGAACAAGCTACTGAAGGTTATACCATGTCAAATTCTAAATCAATTGTAATTCAATCTGTTGATCAAGATTTGGCTTGCTTTTGGTATAAAAAAGTCATTGATACTCCTTGCCAAATTCGAAGTGATCGTATACCTACAATTGTAGCTCAAGCGAAATTGATGATTGCTGTTACTCATTTTATGAATAATAAAATTACGCGTGAGAATTTAGAAGAAAACATTGGTTACATTAAAGACAGTGCAACCGTTGGAAATAGGTAAAATAATAATAATAATAATAACAAATAGATATATATGTATACTAAAAAATAAATAGAAAATCTGAATTCTTATTAGCTTTATTACTTCGTACTGGACAAACTACAGATCCTATTGGTTATAAAGAATATTATATTCGTAGTTCAAATAAAGGTTATGCCCCTTCTCAACTTGAATTAGGTGTAATTCTAGTAAATGAAAATTCATCAGAAGCAATCCAATGGTTAACAAAAGCTTCAAAGTTGGTAAGACAATAATAAACATCATCTGATATATTTATTTGCTGACTTTTAATTATATAGGGTGAATCAAAAGCATACTATCATCTTGGTAGGATTCATGAATTGGGCTTAACTACAAAAATCGATTTTCAATTAGCTTGTAAATACTATAAAATTGGTGCTGATAATTTCAATAATGTACAATGTCAATCCAGACTCGCATATCATTACCGTTTCGGTACTTTGGGTTTAAAAAAGGATGAACTAAAAGCGTTTACCTATCTTACCAATGCTGCAAGTCATCATCACCCTGCTGCTCAATACAGTTTAGGTATCATGTATCGTGATACTTTAATTCCCGGCCCTGATACCCTTCAAAACAGAAAAAATGCTCTTGCCTTATTCCGTGCTTCTGCTTCTCAAAATTTTCATCCTGCTATTACTGCAGTCGCTGATTGTTTTCAATCGGGTATTGGTACTCCAATTGATCGTACAACTGCTATTGCTAATTTCCAAAAAGCCATCTTAATTCCTGGTCTTCATCTTCCTTCTGCTCAATTAGCTTATGCTAGATTTTTACACAAAATTGGTAAATATGAAGAAGCACTCAAACTTTATTTGCTCGCTTCCGGTCTTACTTCTTCTGAATTGAATACTGTACCGCCTATTAAAAGCGTAGAAAGCAGTGCAAAACTCGCGATCGCTCTTATTTATCTCGACCAAAATGATTCCTCTACACCTTATAAACCTAATGAAGGCTTTGATATGTTGATGCAACTTACAAAACAAGACCCAGAAAATGGTGAAGCTCATTATTGGATCGCAGTCTGTTACGAAGAAGGTGTGACTCATGTTGTCCAAGCCAGTCAAAAAAAGGCCTTTGAACATTACATGATTTCGGCAAAACTAGATTGCACTAAATCTCAAGTCCAAGTAGGTCACATGTTATGCCAAGGTACAGGAATTGATATTGATCGTGCTGCTGCTTTTGAATACCTTCATGCTGCCGCTCAAAAGAACAGTGACATTGCTCTTTACTATGTAGCTGTCTATTACTATAATGGTAGTGGTGGTATTCGTCGAGATCGAGATCGAGCTCGTGAATACTTTAAGCGATCTGCTGAACTTGGTAAAATTGAAGCCATCGTATCTTATGCTCAAATGTGTTATGATAAATACAAGGAAAATACATTGCCTCAATGTGAATTAAATACCTTTTTACAACAAGCCATTATTTGGTACAAGAAAGCAGCTAGACAAGATAATGCAACTAGTCTACGTGAGCTAGGTCATATCTATGGTTCCAAAAACGATTTTAAAAAGGCTGCTGAATACTATGAAAGGGCATCTCAGCTCAATGATGCACTCTCGACTTTAATCATGGGTGGTTATTATGAAAAGGGACATGGTGTCAAGATGAATCATCAAACTGCTATAGATTACTATCATAGGGCAATCGATCTCAATCAACCTACCGCTTTATTTGCAATCGCTGAACTCTATGACAAATTAAAAACCTATGATAAAGCTTATATCTATTATGAAAGAGTCATTCAAGATAAAAGAGTCTCTAAAAATTCGAAATCTAGAAAAACGTCTCGTTTCAAAATAGCTCTTTATTGCTTAAACTATGATTCCCTTACACTCCTTAGATCTACAAATACAACTGATGCAGATGTAGCTGCAACTAAACCTGTCAACATTCATCATGTACTCAATCAAGCAAATATCGATTATGTATCTCCAACTGAAGCCTTTTCAAATTTAAAAACACTTGCTGTTCAAGATAAATTCACTAATGCTTACTTTTGGATTGGTAAATACTTTTTATATATATATTTAAAATTAAAATTTGTTATACTAAGTTTTTTATTATTATTATTATTATTATTAGCTCAATGCTATAAGGATGGTAACGGTGTTCCTCGAAATACAAAATATTTAGTACATTGGTTAGAAAAAGCCTTTAAAGAAGCACATGATATGAATGCCGTTATGGAACTTGCTTCGATCAATCAGCATGGTCTTTACGGTGTAGAAGTCAATGCTCGTTATGCTTTTCAATTATTTCAACTCTTGGGTGAAAGAAACATTGTAGTCGGTCAACATCAATTAGGTGAGTATCCTTAAAAAATTCTCCCCCTTCTCACCACCCTCTCTCTCTCTCTCTCTCTCTCTCTCTCTCTCTTATACACACATTGTCTATTACATGTATTATACTCAACCTTTATTATCTTAAACATACAAACACTTTCTTTCTATCTATCTATCTCTCATATACCACTTTTATACATTATATCTATGCCTTTTTTTTTTTGTTTACCCTACTCTCTCTCTCTATATTATATTTACTAAAAATATTTCTTTTTTTCTCTTTTTCTCTATTTTGTTTTTCTATCGCTACAATAAATTATTTATTATCCATTTATTCCACTACTACAACTCTCTCTCTCTATCATCAATAACATTATGATATATATATAAAAAAAAGGTGTTATATTTTGGCGTGGACTTGAAATGATTCCAATTAATCTGGGTATGGCCGTGATCTGGTTTACAAGAGCAGCGCGTCAGGGATATTCTCCGAGTCACTGGGCACTAGGCCAAATTGCGCTTGAAAACGGAGATTTGCATATCGCGATTGCATGGTGGGAATCAGCCATGAAACTCAACCCAGTTGTACCTCATTTAGATCATCATCTCTTAACCACTACAGGTGATTCCGATGCCTTAATTAAACTAGGAAAAATCTTTCAACAACAA
The DNA here is from genome assembly GCA_025716855.1 of Pilaira anomala. Taxonomy (NCBI): domain Eukaryota; kingdom Fungi; phylum Mucoromycota; class Mucoromycetes; order Mucorales; family Mucoraceae; genus Pilaira; species Pilaira anomala. The sequence continues at coordinate 211,719 of JAIXMQ010000013.1, read as the reverse complement.
CAAGAAGAACAAGAATTATTAGGTGGCTCATCTATTTATTCAGGTTCAAGCATGCGAGATGAAGTTGAATCACTTTCAAGAGTACAACAAGAAAATAATGGTTTGGCTGTCCGATGCTTTGGTCAAGCTGCTTTGATGGGAAATGTCTTGGGCATGTATTTAACAGCTGAAGCTTGGCATAAAGATAAAGATTATCCTGTTGCTTTAGAAAATTATGAAAAGGCTGCAAGTCAAGGACATATTCCATCACGTATCATGTGTGCTACCTACCAGATTTATGGTTTAGGCGGTAAACAAGTTAATACAGTTGCTGGTTATCAAGTAAAAAAAAAATACATCTTTTTTCTTTTTTTTTTTTAAAAAAAAACAGACACAAATACTAACCTTATTTCCCTCTCTCTTTTTTTTTTTTTTTTAATTAGGAATTACTTGACTGTGCCAAAAGTGATACAGACGCCTATATTCATCTTGGTAGATGTTGTGAACGCGGATTGGGTACAAACCAAGATTTATCAAAAGCTTTAGAATGGTATCATCTTTCTATCAAAACAACAAATAGCTCGGAAGCTATGTTCCGTGTAGGACAAATCTATGCTCAACAAAAAATTGAATCCGAATCCATGTTATGGTATCAACAAGCCATCGATAAAGACGGACATCCGCGTGCTCATTTTCGTATCGCGTTTTATTATATCCAAGGTATAATTGAATATCTTGCACCTGATCTCTCCAAAGCCGTATATCATTTCCGTGCTTCTGCCAAACAAAATGATCAAGACGCCATGTTTGAATTAGGTCAATTGTTATTGACTACAAAAGACAACACATGTGCTTTATTCCCAATTGATTTACAACAAGAAGGTTTTTCTTGGTTTCAAATTGCTGCTGATAAAGGCTCAAGTGATGCTCATCGTGAATTAGGTAATCTTTATCATTCAGGTCGTGAAGAAGAAGAAGAAGACGACGAAGAAGAAGAAGGCCAAGAGTTTCCAATTTTATTGATTTCTCAAGATTTTGAAAAAGCTTATGATCATTTTAGTTTTGCTGCACATTTAGGTGATCAAACATCAGCTTTGTTCTTGGGAACCTATTACGAACATGGTATATGTGTACCACCTAATATGGAACTTGCTCAGACCTGGTACACAGTTGCTGTGGAACTTGGTCTTAGCAATGGTACGAGTGGAAATTTACCACTCTCGCATCCAGCAGGTTGGTGGCCAGCTCAGCTTTGTCTTGCGCGTGTTTTACATCAAACGAAAGAATCTCAAGATGTAGCTTATGCTTTATTTCACACACTTTATTATTGTCATCGACCTGAACAACATTTAGACTATCTTGAATGGATGTTGGCATACTATGAACTTAATGGTTTAGGCGGGATCTCGATTCAAGAAGAAAATGCAGTTTCAAAATTCATTCATTTAGCTGAAAAGGGATATAACAAGGCATTTTTTCAAGTCGCTCAATGTTATGAACATGGTATTGGTGTTGCTAGGGACTTGGATAAAGCCTTATCTTGGTATGTTGCATTAATTCATTACCCTGTTATCGATCAAGATAGTTTAGATGCAGACGATCAAGATGATTTATCTAGGGCTTACTTCTGTTTAGCTGAATACTATCGACTTGGAAAAGTTGTTTCTATCGATCAAGAAAAAGCAATGACATTATATCAAATTGCAGCTGAGCGTGGTAAAAAAAAAACATAAATACTCGTTTTATTATAATAAATGTAATATATAATAACCTCTTTTTTTTTTTTTAGGTTCAAAAGAAGCTAAAAATTGCTTGCAACATTCATTTTAAAATCACTCTCTCACACAAATAGCAACATTTTTTTTTTGAAAACCTCCCACACACATCTCATTCATATTTTATTACTTTCCTTTGATATATACATATAAGCAGCAGAAATAACAAAAAACAATCATTATATATTATCATCATTAAAAATTATCTTCTTTTATATATATATATATATATTACTGTCATGCAATAGATGAAAAAGCAGTAACGAAAGGGCCAGGGCGTTCAAAAAATATGCATCACATCTGAAACAAATGTAAATAGAAGGATACATAACAACGCATGCGGTAAGATATAAAAAAAAAGCTAATGCTAAATCCTGGTTTTAATACAGCGCATTTGTGTTGTACCCTTCTCTTTATAACGTTGTAGAAGGGGTAAAAAAAAAAAAAAGCCTGTTGTTATAACTTCAATTTTGTGATGAGTCAAAATAATTATTAATCAAAGTTATATCTTGTTCAGGCTTGGTTATTTCATCATAATGCATAAGTTTAACTAATAAGCAACTTCATAACAAATATAATTTATCATGAGATGGGAATTGAGTTTTTTTTTTTTTAAAAAAGTCATTATGATTCATTTCATAAATTTTTATATTATTAGAAGGGACGCTTTTCATTAACTTTGATCTTAATTTAGAGTAAGTATGGAATGATCGTTTCGCAAAAAAAAAAAAAAAAAAAAAAAACATTATGATGTACTTCTTGTTTCATGACAGGTTTCTAAATCGACTAGATATACCGAAGAGCCCCGAGGGGGGTTGATAAAGTAGTACACATTTTGCCGTAGTAATTAAAAACTTGCCAGTACACCTAATTATACATTATCTCTAAATTGCATCTATTCTCTTGGCTTGTATATATTGGTAAAAGGGGATCTTTTTGTCTGAACCTTATTTTTTTTTTTCAAAATAGACAGGTCCCAGCCAATGAACGATATATAAAATTTTATTGGAATATGTTGTGTACTAGAACCAATTGTCATATTCTGTTACATTAAATATATACTTTTTTAAGGATTGAATTTATACCAAAAATAAATAAAAAGCTATGTTTAGACTCGGATCTTGTCTATTACTACCTACTAGTAATGAATACAAGTGTGACAAAGCAATAATAGATTTATACTTTTTTTTATTGAATCTTATTTTTTACTAGTTAGTTAAAGCGTGAGAGAGAGAGCGGTATGTCCCTTTGTTATACACGATTTATTTGTAAAATTCAAAAATCCCCTATTATTTATGTGTAAAATCTAATCAAATGTATTGATACATCTCTCTCACTCCTCACTTTTTGTGCACATATTTTGCTGACATGTATAATATCTCGTTGTACGTTTAAATTGAGAAAAAAAAAACGAGGCGTATATATTCTTGGTATGCAGATGAGGCAATTCCCATTTATATATTGTAATATTGGCTACGCACTCATCATGCCCCGAGTCATTTGGCGTTACTTGATAGAACAAAGATAAATAATTATTGAATTACTTGCGAAAAAAAACAATAAAGAGAGAAAGAGAGAGAAAGGGATAGATTTTCACAGTTGCTGTCATGTAAATGTTACACGACAGATTACACACTATAAAAGTTTATTATTTAGCAACGTGGCATAGCTCTCAATTATTTATTTAGCTATGTTGAGAGTGTTAAGAAATGTTTTTTTTTCTATTTAGACAAAACTTGGCATTTTGAATATAATATACCAAAAAAGACCCCTCTCATCTACTTTTTCTGCCCTTTTATTATCTATAATACTTGAGGATACATATAAAATAAAGATATTATATCCCTCATTTTCCAATCCAAGATTCTTCTTTGAATAAAGTATAGATAAAGAAAAATAGCTGCAATTTATGACATTTGTACTAAAGACATGCACAAACACATTAATTTGACTCATTTGAAAAAAAATATACGGATATTTATTTTTGTTATTTATCTTCCAAGTGTGTGGCTCATTACTACGGCCAAGGAAAAGCTTTTTCTCCTCTTTTTAGCCGGTCCGGAAGTTACATATCCTTTCCTAAAAAAAAGGGGCTATGATCATCATTCTAACTCTTTTTACACACACACGTGCCGATTTCTTTGGACAAACATACAAAAAACAAATGTCGTCCATTGCAAGCATAAAAATCGAATAGAATTGTCTCAATCACGAAAAAGAATGCAAATAAAAAAGAAATCCTATTCAAAAGAATAAAAATCTTAATATCTATTGAAATAGATTTGGGATTATGAGAAGGAATGAAAAAAAAAAAAAGAGCCTTGATTCAATTAATTAAATTTTTCTCTCTTAAGCGTGACGAAACGCGACAAAAATATATATATATATCAGTATATGGATTATACCGGATAATAACATCATCTGCTATTTTTTTTTTTTTTTTTTCAATTGAGGCGATAATAAACAAACCCGCAGCCATCTTTTTAAGATGATATTAAAAAAAAACAAGATCCTGCTTAGCATTTTTTTTTCTTTTCAAAAAAAAAAAAAAAAAAAAAAAAAAAAAAAGCTCGTGTTATAAAGTAAAATAAGGAAACGTAGAGTAAGACGGACGCATATTTGACGTACAACTTTTTCCTGAAATGATGTCACAAATTTAAAGTTGAAGCATTTTCTATGAAAAAAAACCCTATTTTTAACAAGAACACACACACTTTTTTTCTGTAAAAAAAAAAAAAAAAAAAATGTGTGAGGTTATTATTCTACATTAAGTTTAATAGTGAATAATATTTGGTTTGAGAGCACGGAAAAAAAAGGACCGTTCGTGCATTAGAATAAACAGTACTAATACCGAATAAACTAGAACAAAGTAAGTGTGTGAACAGAATCTTGACTGGTCCAAGTCACTTTTTTCTATTAAGATTGCCAAGTCGTTTTTTTTTTTTTTTTTTTTTTTTTTTTTACCCCAATTGTCTTGAGAAAATCCCAAAATAACATTGTTCATTTATCAGTCTCTTTAACAAGTGTTGCATAACTCAAAAAAAAAAAATCGGTTATAATTCTGATTTCAAGAGAAGTTGATAAGAAAAAAAAAAAAAATAGGTGTAACCATAGAAACGAGCCGATAATTCCATTCTTCCCTGATCGTTCTCTCTCTCTCTCTCTCGCTTTCTATCTCCTCCAAAACACACATTGTCCTTTTTAACTAATAAGCTCCAAGAGAGGCTGATGTATCATGGCGTTGGACGGAATTAACCCAAATTAAATCAGACCTTACCTAAGCGAATAGTGGCAAATTGAATGAGGCTTGGTACTGTTGTTATTATTATCTTTTTTTTTTTTTTTTTTTTTTTGAGGCTTGCCTTCTTCTTATATAATTTACTTTAGCCAAAATAAAAACTGATGTGAATTATTGAAATTGTCATTTTAAGAAATACCGACCACAACACAAAACCCAAAAATTGTGAGGCATTTTTTTTTTTTTTTTTTTTTTTTTTTTTTTTGGGCAGCACGAGGTGGAAAATAAAATATTAGAAAAGAAAAAAAAAACAGTCAGTGAATTATTAATTTCTCTAGTATATTGTACTCTGTAATGACATTATGATTATTCTCTGTTAACTAATAGAAGAAAAAGAACGCTTTTTTTTTTTTATAAATTCCGTTTTGCAGATCAAAAAGGATAATTGTAGATCCTTAGTGTTACTGGTCAGAAAAGAACCACATTTCCCAATGGTATGTGGAACGAAATAACCACATTATTATGTCATTTAATATATGTCATTCTCCGCGCAAAAAAAAATAAATAAATAAATAACTATTTAGAAAAATATCGACTATTTTAAATGATCAAATCAGTATATTTTAAACAGATTCAGGGACCAAATCTTATGAAAGCACTGTCTTGTAATATGATTATGAATAAACCATATTACAAATATGCAATTATAACAAAGAGAAAGTTCGTAAATATCATAAATTACTAAATACAGTATTTTACATCTTATCGATAAGAAAATAGGAAATAACTGTGATTTATAATTTAGGAGAATCGTTTCCCTTAAAGAACTTTTTTTTTTTTATATATATATATTTTTTATTTAGATGGCATCAAATAATAATACATTTGAGGCTGTGTGTGCGTTTAATGAGGTGCCTAAAGTTGTGCGGAACCTGTATATTATTTTTGACATCATCTTAAAAAAGTAATCCACGCAAATATTCCCCGTTTAATCTTTTTTAGTTGTTTATTTGTCACTCAGATCTGTGTAATCGTTGTTATTTTTAAGTGCAATTTCTTTTTGGTGAGTGGGCATCAAGGGGCCAGTTGCACAAGAATATTGAACAACGGAAAGAGATTGACCGGGCTTAAATATAGATTCTGGTAATTATTGAACTATATCTCTTTTAGGATCTATTTTTGAATAATGATATGAAGAAAGGATTGACTTTACAACTTTGCATTGCATACATGTTTATTTTCTATTCTGCAAGAAATTAAAAAAAGAAAGAAAGAAAAAAAAATATATATATATATTATGAATTACACAGTAACGCGCATTGTTTCCGACCTGTTTTTTATTTTTAAAAAAAAAGTCAAAGCTCAGTTACAAAAGTATAAAAGGACCCGAATTTTTATCTGACATTTCCCTTTTTTTTTTTTTTTTTTTTTTTTCTTTTCTTCCTTCTTCTTTATTATTAACAATTAAACACACACACACACACACACTCACTCACTCACTCACTCACTCACTCACAATTATTCTAAAAAATGAAGGTTATTCGTAATTTACTTGGCTTAAACAAAAAGGAGAAAAAGTCTAAAAGAAGTAACAATGTTGCTTTACATGAAGTCTATTCGCCCAGTTCATCTGTCTCATCATTTTCAACTGATTCATCAACTCAAGATTCTGTACCATCTACACCTACTTATGGATCAATGCAAGAGAATCGTGGTATTTTCCGTACGCTTGAACCAGTCTGGTACTTTCAATCAAATTTGATTAACCGTGACTCGAACGAATGGACTCGATTTGATGATCAAAGTCAATATGAACTTGAAAGTTCTTTAAACACTAAATCTGAATGTATTCTTTCACAATCATCTCTTGGTGCCTGTAACGTCTTATTTTCTTCTAATAATAACAAAGTGCAACAAAAGAGAGAAAGACAAAGTATGGTCCTTCCTAACAAAGGTAAACAACCACAACACGCAAATTCTACACCTACTCTTCATACAACTCGTACTATGGGTCGTACACTTGAATACAATAAACATGTTCGTCGTAATATCTCTCCCGTTTGGTGGTTTGAACAAGACTCTCCTGATGGCTCAAAGGGTATGTGTCGATTTGATCAAAAAAATCAAGTTAGACTTGAAGCCTTATCGGATGGTCGTACTCACTTAGTGTTAAATGATGACGCATTTAATGTTCCTTTTACTGTTGTCTTGGATGCACCTAAACAACCTGAATTAAGGGAAGAAGTCCGTGGCTTCTTATACTTTGAACCAATCTCTTCTGCATTCCAACTTGCTTATAACGCTACTCTTGCAGAAAATAAGTTTAATGAATATATTCAACAAGAGGAACTTTATTCATCTGAACTTGATGAACAATGGGCAAATACGCTTACACGTCGTTGTTCTGTATAATCTTATTTTTTTCTTTTAACATTATTTAATTGATTCTTCATACTTTTTCTCTCTCTCTTTTTTTTTAGCATATAATTTCATTCCACACATCTTTTTCTTTCTCACTTATAATTATATAACCCTTCTTTTTTTTTTATCATATCACCCCCTCCTCCCCTATTTTTATTTCTACTATTAAATTTTGTATATATAAATATCACTCATAATTTTTTTTTTTTTTTTTATTTGTTCTCAATCATTCTAAACAAGTGTATTTAATTTATGCGACCAGCAGTTTTTGGTTTTTTTTTTTTTCTGTATCATGATTACAACACAATCTTTGTGTTTACAATACTGAGCTCAAATTATTTACCATGCTAAAATAGAAGCACACTTGTTGAAAAATATGTATATTCTTAGATTTTTGTACCGTGTCACGTTAAACAGAATTTCTGTAAAGCATCGGTTGTAGCACAATCAATACCTCACCCTTGGCTCACATCTCTGGTCTTTAAAAAAAAAAAAAAAAATATTAGATAACAAAAAATGTGTGTAAAGGTGTAATGTCATACAAACTTTTGGTTTTGTAACAGTGCGCGGATGGTAAATTTTGTCTGTTCTCAATCATTTGAAAAAAAGTTACTACAGAAGGTATTCTTGGATCAATTGCACTTGCAAGGCTCATTTCTGTCAATGGAGTGCCTATTATTATGTTTCAGATCAAGATAAACTAACATATACCAGAACTTTTTATTTTTGTAATTATCCAATAAATCGCGCGATTAATTCAAGTTTATCAATGGTAAGATGTATCAGAGATCAAACAAAAAAAGTAGTTCATTGTCTAATAAGCCACAACGCGTTTTCATAAAAAAAAACCCACCTCTTTATAACTTTAACAGAACAAGTATATTATCAAGGAAGGGGGTGGGGGTTGCCATCGGAAAGGATCAAAAACAGTTCTGGGCGGAAATTTTTGACTTTGTATGATCTTTACAAAAGGTTTCAAAGCAAATTAGTTATTCTGAGGTGTATGTAATGGAAATTTTGTTCTGTTGTAAAGCATCAGCAACTTGCTAATATTTGTTTTTGACAGCATATTGCCTCTATAAGGGCGCTCGTCCGACTGCTGCAATAAGATATTAAAGCTCTGGGTAAATGCAAACGTTTGTGTACAAGAATCTCTACCGTGATATTTAACTCTTTTTTTTTTTTTTTTTTTTTTTTTTTCTTTCGCTGTATTATAGAAACAGAAACCGAAGCAATTTTCCAAAGATCAGCAATCGCTGCCACCGCTGCTTTTGTAGATTACGCTGTGGCTTCAATCACAGAGCTAGAAGTTAATGACGCTACTATAAGCTTGATGAAATTGACAACGAAGCCAATGATACCACTAATAAAGAATCAATCAGATCCAAAAAGCGAAGTTTCTTTCAAGTAAAGAAGAAATTCACAAAATCCTCTTGTCGGGGTGTGTTAATATGGTGAATGGGGATCACAGACACCAATACAGGGAAATCCTTGCATGTTATTATTATAATATATACGTTACAAAATAACTACCCATAAGACTTTTGATGTTCTTGTTCATAATATCAATGCATTTTACAAAATGAACAGTACTCTGTAACGCTGGCTTTTTTTGTTCTTAACAGGGTTTAGAGTACTATACTTTTAGATCATTGATTTCAGTCAAAACATCTTCTATCGAATTGAAAACTTTCTTTTTGATGACCTTATTGTAGGCAATCTCATGTTGTCCTTTTGAAAGACATAAACCTTCTATTTACCACAACCGAATAATAATGGTCCCTCAGTAGCACCGATCATTTTTCCAAGTAACGCTATTTATTTTTAGGTAAAGAAATCTCTGGTTTTGAAAATGTCAAGTGTCTGAGTGTTATGTGTGCGGGGTGCTTAATGAAAAATGCGCGCGAACGGACTTGTTCCTTATCTATTAAAAAAAAAAAAAAGAATGAAATGTTGAAAAGCGGCTAAACATGAGCCTAGCAGTTTACACATGAAGATGATAAAATAATTATTAATAATAAAATAACCTGATAAAAAGAATAATTATCATGGGGAAGTCTTTTTTTTTTTTTTTTTTTTTTTTTTTTTTTTTTTTAGTCATTATTACGGGTTTGAAACTGGAACTGAAATATAAAAAAAAATACACTGTACATTTATTCATATAATTGTATGAGCTGTTTATTCATTAGTCATATCAATGACATACGTTAGAGTTGAATTTTTGCAGAAAACCATGTATAAATCATTATTATCTGATTTTTTTTTTTTTTTTTACTATGGAAGAATTGTTTCAAATCTTGCAGGAAATCATTTTTTAGTGTATTTTGAGTTAGATTACGGTAAAACCCTAGCAATAAAATATGATCAATTCAGTAACTCTTGTTACTGCTTTGTTTCAGAAAAATAAATGTAATAATGAAAAATATAGATTAGCTTTTAATTTTTTTTTTTTTCTTTTTCTTAATAATTATAGATAAATTCAAGCAATTAACCAAAATAATTATAAACTTTTTTTTCTCAACATTTGTAAGTTAATACTATCGGAATAGACGGATCGGAAGACCCTTAGAGACTTTTTTTTTTTTTTTTTTTGTCGGTTCTTGGAAAAAAATGCGTTTTTTTTTTTCAAAAGGAGAAGATCGATGACTGTATTTAAGTAGCGTCTTTGAACAAAGCCAATAGTTGTATTCTGGTACACCTTTCTCAAGATTTTTTGATCCCTTTCCAATTTATATAAAGTACGCTTCATCATCTCATCAATCCCGCTCTTCTTTCAAAGAATGTAGAAATCAATAAAAAGGCTCAAGATATTGCAATTGGGTGGATATTGAAAAAAAAAAAAAGGTTTTTCTTTATTTATTCAAGTTAAGTATGTAGTTAACTTGTTTATGTCATTACAAAACGACTTTTTTTATAAAGTTCGTAGCTAGTTTATAAAATAAGCTTTTTTTTTTTTTCATTTCAGTTTTTGTTTATTGCTGAAAAAAAACAGGAACTAAAGCTGTTTCATTTGGTAATATTTTACATTAAGGATCAAAAAATAAAATAGAAGGTTTAAAACCTTTCTAATTAATTTAGACAAAAGTTAAATTGACTTATGTTTATAATATATCTAGCACTGACCCTTTCTTTCATGAATGCCCTATTATTTGTTTTTACGGATATGCTATATTGTTGCATTACTTGAAGATAGAATTTAGAAAACGACGAAGCAAAAAATTATTTTATGACATAAAATATGTGCATATCTTTAATTCTCTCATGCCTTTATTACTCAAGTCTCTTTTACATATAAAAAAAAACAGGGATTTGATAGAAAGCTTTTTTTTTTATATATATCCGAATAACGTATAGTTGATTTTAACAAGAAAAAAAAAGCTCTTTTTTTTTTCTCTCCTTTGTAGATAACATATACACACGTCGCGTATTGATTGGGTATTTGTATACTAGAAATGGCGTAATGAAAAAAAAAAAAAAAAATAACAAATCTATATACTCCCGTTTGTTCATTTTGACATTTTATTTAAAGTTCTGCATGATAATATACATCTTTTCTCCTACCGAGTTCTATAAAGCCGAATATTTCAAGTGATAAGTAACTACATCTATTTTAACTTTTTAAAAAAGATTTAAATCATACCTCTTTTTTATATACACTCATATAATGTGCCCAGACTCATTAAAGGTAACCTGCATTGATGTAATATTTGCTCATCAATTTATTGTGATTTCAATATTATGTTTACAAATTCATTTGTATCTTAATATTTCACATATACGCTCACAGGAGTATATTTATATATATTTAATGCAATCGTGGAGCACATGAATACATAGATCTATACTTCTTGAATATTCTTTTTGGTCATGATTATCATGCTTTACACACATGTTTCACAAAGTTTGATATATGTAAGATGCAATTAAATCAATTTAATAAATGAAACGCCCATGTACCTCCGTTAACAAAAAAAAAACCCAAAATGATTAAAATTGTATATGTATTTGTAAAAAGAGCCCAAATGATCCATTATTCTAATCCAAGATAAAGTTGGATGGCTTATCTTTTTTTAGTAGGTGCATATATTTGGTATTACAGATACGATGAGCTAAGATGTACCACTCAAAAGAGAGAGAGAGAGAGAGACATAGAAGAGTGATTGCATCCCGCAAATGTAAAATTGTTTTCAAATCAAGGGACAACGGCATATATCTAATTGAATAACAACGATTGACTGTATGATCCATAACATATACAACTTGTATGTGTATTATATTTCAGCGCCGCACAATGAAGAATGACTTGGTATTTCGTAAACCCTGTGCTTTACATATTATTTTAGTCTTTTTTATTTTTTTTATTTTCCCCCTTCCTTTCTTTTTTAAATAAATTTTTTTTTTCTTTCTTTCTTTTCTTGTTCAATGGAATCTTTACCATCTGAAAAAGCACAACAAAAGTAATTAGTTAGACTTTAAATAGCTTTATATTCTTATTAACATTATAACTATAGTAATTCAGTTGTCTTTACATCGATAGAAAATAGGAACGATATTATGGATGAGTTGACTCAAAATATCCGACCTAGTCTTATGGATGCTAACACTAAAAGATATTCCGTTCCAAAAAACTATAAGAATAGTTTTTATGCTATTCATCATATCCCACGTATTGACTCACCCACAGAAAATACAGAGCCAACACCTTTAACTCCACCACCTCCACCACTACCACCGACAACAGCAAACAAACAAAAAAAATCTTCAAATACTGCCATGTCTCCTACCTCACGTAACCGTAAACGAACTACGACAGAACCAGCCAAGAACTGTAAACGGTCACGATCAATGAATAAAGTACGTAAAAGCAGTAATAGCACACAACTAGAAACGAACAACAACAACTACAACAACAACAGCAACCATCCTCAACTCTATCAAACCTGTCATAGTATTTGGCCAGAGAATAAAACATTAGGTGAATACAGTTATGACAACATTAAGTCCCTCAGTAATTTACTCAAGGTACGACTATGTCAGGCCAAATTCAAAATGATGGCAAAGTTAGATAGTGATAATGAATTATTTACCTTTCTTGCTGATGAGTATGTCACACCAAATCATAAATTACCTTGTCCGATCAAGTTAAATAAAAAAAGACATAAGTCGAGTTTATCGGTTGTGGGAAATGGAAAGAATTTGTTTAGAAGAAAGGATGTTCATTTGAATCATGTTGATATGCCCGCTTCCGCTTTCACTACCGCTTCGACTGCTGCTGCTGCTGCTACTACTACTACTGTTACCACTACTACTACCACTACAACAACACCACTAACAGCAGCAGCACCAGCAACAACAACAACAACAACAACAGCAGCACCAGCACCACCACCACCAACAACAACAACAACACCACCACCAACAGCAGCAGCATCAATATTAGCGACAACAGCAAAGAAAAAGAAAAAGATGACTCGTAATCCACCTACTACTGTAGTAAAGACCACAAGACGTTCAAAAAAGAGATCCGCAGCTGCTGATATTCCACCCGTTACATTATCAGATGGTAAATATTTCCTTTTTTTTTAAAGAAAAAAAGAGAGGGCAAAGATTAAATTCTTTTTTTATAGGATCTACTGTTTATGTATGTGAACCATGTCATAAGAAATATAAGAATCGTAATGGACTTGGATATCATTTACAACGTTGTAAATATCGAGTAAAAGAGGAATCAGAAGAAGGATCAAATAATTCAGAAGAAAGTGTAATTAATTGTATTTGTACACAAAATACGGATGAACATGGTACAATGGTACAATGTGATAAATGTCAAGTTTGGCTTCATTCTGAATGTGTCGGATTAACTGAAGATGCATTAGATGAATTATTTTATTGTGGAAAATGTAAAGAATCACCTAAACAACAACAACAAGTATCTTTTATTCATACGCCTACTGAACAACAAGAAGAAACAATGTCTTCACAAGATCAAATCAATCATCATTTACATGAACTCTTTTGTCAAACGCCTACAGAAGATGGTGAAGAGGAAGGAGATGAAGAAGATGTCTTTAGTATGGCAATTGATGATAATTCGGAAGCATTACATGTCTGGGATGATTTTAGCTTTTCTTCTACTTTAGAAAAATCAAATAATGATCATTGGAATTTAATGGAAGAAGATTATGAAAATGATCATCCAAGTTCTTCTTGGACAATTAATGATATTGGTATGTTTGGTGGTCAACCACCTTCTCTTTTATTTTCAGATCCAATGAGTAGTACACTAGATGATGTAAATACTCCTGTAGCTCTTTCTGAATCAACCCCTACAAATATCAATCAAGATTCAACTACTACTCCTCTTCCTTTAACAGAAACTACACCCAATTCAATTTGTGAAGCTTCTTCTGTGTGTGATGCAACTACTCCCGCTATGAATTCTCATACACCTATTCATACTGCAGATGGTTTATGGTTTCAATTTGCAAACTTTGATGATGATTATCAATGTGAAACATAAAAACACTACTATTTTTTTTTTTTTTTTTTTTTTTAAATAAATAAATAATAAAATATATTATGTATATATTTATTGGAATAATGTTTCTTCGTGTTTCTTTTTAGTTTTAACTGCACCAGGTTTAGCTTGAGCATCAGGATGAATAGCTAATTCATGAGGTACTTTAGAAATAGATGATTTGGCCAACATCTGTCTAAGATCATACATCACTTCTGCGTCCTTGTTGGATAAGAAGGTAATGGCTACACCCGAATTACCTGCACGACCTGTACGACCGATACGATGAGTGTAATCTTCAATTGTCTTGGCCATATCGTAATTGATAACTACAGATACATTCTTGACATCAATACCACGACCTGCAACATCTGTAGCTACTAATACACCTGCAGAACCATTCTTTAATTGAGCAAGCGCTAATTCTCTACACATTTTTAAAAGATGGATGAGTTATCACTATTTCGTTTTTATGTATTTACAAACTAACCTCTGTTCTTGTGATTTACCACCATGAAGTGTCACTGTATGATGACCAAGTCGATTCAATGTCTTGGAAAGTGTATCCACACCACGTCTTTGATTTACAAAGATAATGATAGGAGGTGGAAATTTACCAGAGTTAAGAATTTCAATCAAACGGTTCCTGTAATGATTTTTAAAAGAGTACATTAGCAAAGAAACAGATATATATATATATATATATATATATATAAAACACATACGTCTTCTTGGCTTCATCATTAATCATCTCAACACGTTGTTCTACAGACTCAACAGCTTGACCTGCCATACCAATAGTAACAACAGCTTCTCTACGTAAATACTTTCTAGCTAAACGTTCTACAGCAGTAGGCATGGTAGCAGAGAACATGGTAGTTTGTCTATACTTGTAACCAGCAGGAGGTTCAATTGGCATACTATTTTCATCTTCTGGTTTCATATTGGAAGCTGGTAAAGCATCCAAGATGAAATTGACATCAGCTTCCATACCCATATCAATCATACGATCTGCTTCATCCATGACCACATAAGTACATTGATTTAATACCAAAATTCTACGTTCTAAACAATCTCTTAAACGACCTGGAGTAGCAATAATAATTTCTGCACCGTTACGTAAATTGAAAGCTTGTTCTTCAATTGCATGCTATAAAATGAAACAAAAAAAAAAAAGGTTAAAAAAAAGGAGAGAAAGACATATAAAGGAAACTTACACCACCAACAACGGAAACACAAGTAAATCCCATAGGAGTAGCAAACTTGATCGTTTCTTCTTCAATTTGTTGAGCCAATTCACGAGTAGGAGCCATGATCAAAGCATAAGGACCTTCCGCCATATTCTCTTCCGTAATCTTGGGCAGATCCGAGATATAAGTAAGCAAAGGAATGACAAACGAAGCAGTTTTACCTGAACCTGTTTCGGCAATACCAATAATATCTCTGTTTTGAATACCGATTGGAATCGCTTGTCTTTGAATAGGTGTAGGTTCCTTATATCCAACTTGTTCAATCACCTTCAACATCTTTTCAGGTAATCCAGATTCAGCCCAAGATCGAATTGGGTGAGGAATTTGACCACCCTTTGTAGAAATATTGAAGTCTTCTTTAAAGATACGCCAATCTCTTTCTCTCATTTGATCCAAAGGTTTCTCAGACCAATGACGTTCATCGAATCGAGTCTTGGCTTCCTTATTATTTGAGATTTGTTGAAGTTCACTATGAATGAATGTATTGTTAATATGCATGCATTCATTATACTATATATATATATTTTACCTGGCTCGATCCACTTCACCTGCAGTTCTACGCTCACGTAAAAGTCGATCATAAAATTCAGATTGTTGTTTCTTTTGTTCTTTTGAATCGATACCTGCAAGATGGCCTCTTCCAAACATTTGTGCATTATGTTTATTCGCATACAATGGATTGAAATCATAAGAAGTATCTTCTCCTGCATCCCAATCAAACACAAATTTACGTTCATTCATTCTACGAATCTTTCTCTTTTTACGTTCGCCACCAAAATAACGTTCCTAAAAAGAAACATTAGCATATGCTGTATAGCAATTTTGTTGTTTTCTCTATCTTACTCGAATTGCTTGTTTCTCTTTTTCAGTTAATACAGCATCTTCATCCTCTTCCTCTTCTTGTTCTCTTCTATTACTTGATCGTTTATTATAATCTCTTCGATTATCATAACGAGAACGAGAAGTACTTTCTTGCACTTTACGATACTCATCTTCTGCTGCATGATCAAAATTTTCTCTCGCTTTACGTTCTTCTAACTGTCTTCGTCTTTGTTCCTCTACTTCCAACTGACGTTTTTCTAATGCTAATTTCGCACGTTGTTCCTTTGTCAAGAACACAGGCTAAGAAAGAGAGAGAGAGAAAAAAAAAACAGAATATTATTAGATATATATATATATATATATATTAAAAAAAAGCTTTTACTTTTTCAGTTGCTTTCTTTTCTTGTTCTTTCTTTGCAAGTAATTCTTCAATGGATACAGGAGCTCGTTTAGGAGGAGGAGCCATGGTCGTATCTTCTTCCATCACTGGCTTGGGTTGTTCAAGTTTACGGTCTTCACGACGTCTGTTATCATCGCGATCGCGACGAGATCGACTGTAATCGTCGTATCGTCTGTCTCGTCTATCGTATCCATCTCTATCATAACTTCCTCTATCGTTATCACGACTGTATTTATCGTTTCTTCTTGGTGGAGATCGGGAGCGATCGTATGCCATCTTTATAACTGATACAAAAAGAAAAGGTAATTTTTTTTTCTCAAAAAAAAAAATGCAAGTAAAAAACAACCGCAGTTTTAAACTCGTGACGTAGTATAGAATTCAAAAGGGAGAGAAAGGCTCATCACTGTATGTACATATGTCTTTGCATAGTTTGTTTTAAAGAGCTGAATAAGACATACTTGTGCTAAGATGAAGTGTATTTGCTAATCAAGGCAGATGGTATTTTAACGAAATGGTTTTCTCTTGCAACTCATCTGATATCTCACTTCCGAAACTTATCTAGTGTATAATATGTACACTCAGGGATGCTCTATATTTATCTTGTATGTAGTGAGATTCGCTAGTAAAATGAATTATTTATAACCGTTCTATTCAGAGTTAAGTATAGTACCACATTACCGACTAACACAAATATAGACACATTTACTAGCATTAAAAAAGATGCATAACTAGCAAATACAGGGAAATTAATATTCCCTTTAAATCATGCTGTGTACATAATCACAACTTTTTAAAGAGAAATGATACAATCAAGCTATTATGCGAGTGTGTGAAACTTGATGTTGTATTCCATGTGACTCATAATGAGATATAAATAACCCATCTCTCTGTTTTTCTATACGTGCAACTTCTTTTTTTTTTCTGTTATTACATACATGGCTACAACCATAACCGAAACTATTGAACTTGCTCAGCCGATACAACCACAACAGACTGTCAAAGTAGACATTGACTCTCCTTCTCCTTCTACAACAGCACCACTAGAATCATTAGCAGCCGTCAGTCGAAAACAACGAGTTTTAAAAAGAGCAAAAGAAATCTTTATCCGATACTGGTTCCTTTTAGGACTTGGTATCGTCATTGGACTAGCCTGGGCGTTTCCACAAGTAGGTAAAGCGCACGGATCGATTGAATCACAATACAGCGTCAAATGGGGAGCGGTTATCATCATCTTCTTACTATCTGGACTCGGCTTAGAAGTGAGTGTGATGTTAAAGACTATATTAAGATGGAGGTTACATTTACTTGTACAAGTAATTAATTTTATCTTGCTTCCGTTTCTCATGTATGGGATCGTTCGGTTCTTTATTTCTGTTAATGCTCAATTGGATAAAACGGTTTATAAAGGTTGGATGATTGCCTTATCTACAAGCACTACCGTTTCTTCGAATGCAATCATGACGCGTAATGCAAATGGAAATGATGGAGCAGGTTACTATACTTTTATATATATGTATATAACTACTATGTATATCTATAACTAATAAAGATTGTTTTTTTTTTTTTTAGCTTTGTTTAATGCAGCTTTAGGTAACGTCTTGGGTATATTTATCTCACCCGCTTTGATGACAGGTAAAAAGCTTATATAATCAAAATTAAGGTTTTATAAAAAAAAAACGTGCATATAAATTTCTTATATACAAAAAACAAAAAGTGTTTCAAAATGATCCCATCGTATTTGAACCAGGCACAGATCGAGGTAACCCAAACTATCTTAGTGTTCTAAAGACGTTGGGATCTACAGTATTAGCACCACTTGTCATTGGACAACTGATTCGATACATGTTCCCGGTTCGGGTAAAGTATTTAGCTACACGATTCAAGTTCCCTATCATCAACAGTTTAGCTTTACTCTGTCTTGTCTGGTCTGTCTTTTGTGATGGAGTAGCTAGTGATGCATTTCATCAGATGAATGGGATTGATATTGTAGCAATTTTGTTTGTAGATATCTTTATCTATCTGTTTGGATGTGCTGTATGTTTGTTTTTTGCAAGGTTACCTTACTGGCCAACAAAGAAAGAACCAAATTGGGTTGTTCGATGGAGATTTTCTCGTAAAGATTCTGTAGCTATTATGGTGAGTCTATATATATATATATATATATATTTAAGAGCTATTATTCATTTTTAAAAGTATTGTGGAGCTACAAAGACTGTATCAATGGGTATTCCATTGATTAATGTATTATATTCAGAAAGTAGTTATGGTGTAGTTGGTATATTATCATTACCTTTATTAATGTACCATATTTGTCAGTAAAGTATTATATATTAAAACTAATAAGGGGTAAACCATATACCACGTTTTTTTAATATGATGATAAATAGACTTTTTATTGGCAATTTCCAGGTCCCATTATTAAAGAAATGGATTGAAGAAGACCAAGAAGAAGAAGAAAATAATCAAGTTTTACCAAGTCAAGAACTTGTTCTTACTCATGTCAGAAAGAGAATTGATGCTACATAAAAAAATAATACAAATAATAATAATAATAAACTGAGAGTTGGGGAAAAAATGATACATGATTTATAAAATATAATACAAGTAAAAAAAAAAAAAAAAAAAAAAAAAAGAAGAAACCAGCTCCTTTTTTAAAGTTTTTTTTTTTTTTTTTTCTGTTAACTACATATAGTCTTGCATGATGGGATAAGATGGAGTGAAAGCATAATTGACTTGTGGATTGAATGGATGAGAAAAAAAGGGGTCAACAAAAGGTACCTGCCCTGGTGTTGACATGACTTGTTCATAAGAAGGGGGTGCTGATGACAATGATAATAATGGTAGTGGTGGTGATGTTAATGTTGCTGCTGCTGCTGCTGCTGATGATGATGATGATGTTGTTGTTGTTGATGTTGATGGTGGTACAGGTTGAACAGTAAGATGCGTTTCATGAATTTTTTCGTGCTTTTTTAATGATCTAGAATGATAATATGCTTTGCCACAATCAGGAAATAAACAGACAAAAGGTCTGACGTTTGAATGTGTTTTAATATGTGTTGTAAGTGAATCGGGACGAGAAAACTTCTTTTCACAATCTATGATATCATATTTGTTGTTGTTGTTGTTGTTGTTATTAGAAATAAAGTAAACAAACAGAAAGTTGGTTTTTTTTTTCTTTCTTACCTGCTTTTGGACAAGCAAATGGTCTTTCACCAGTATGAGTACGTAAATGATTATACATTTTATGTCTTTTTGTAAATGGTTTATTAATTCTAGCACATTTTTCCCATTCACATCGATATGTTGCCTAAATAATAAAATAAAATTTAGGGAGGTTAAAAACATTTTCATTCTTGAAACAGGTTTTTTTTTTTTTTCTTTTTTACCTTTCCACCACCTACATGAACTTCAGTAATATGAGAAATTAATTTTTGTAATATATCAAATTTTTGACCACAATTAGACCATAAACAAATACGTGATGGTTCTTGTTCATCTTCAGTAGTATTTTCATCATCGTCAGTAATACAATGTTTTTCTTTTTCTAAAGCAACCAGTCTAGCAATCAGTTGTTCTCTTGACATTGTATCAAATTGTTTAGGATCAATTAAAGGTCTTTCGAATAAAAATGGTTTTGAGCTGGTATCATTTAATGAAAATATATCTTGTGCCTATAGTGTAAATATGAATATCATAAAACTGTTTACATTTGATAAAACAAAACTTACAAGTAATGCATTATGATCATATAAACCTTGTTGTGTATTATTACTTGAATGGTCTGGTATAGAACAAGGTGGTGAAGGAATAGTATGTTGAAGGAATACAGTAGATTTGTTAATGTCGTTTGTAAAATGTTGTAAATTCATTCTTTATTATTTTTATAAAAGAAAAAAAATAGAAAGAAAAAAAAAATGAGGGGCGATTGATTCTTTTATATACTTTTTTTTAAACAAGTGACGTTTTTTATTCGCTGAGAATTAAAATCAACAGAAAATGGGGGCTGGAACGACTATTTCAAGTCTTTTTTTATGTTTACAACGTGTTATGCTGTCATGATGAAACTTAAAGTCATTAATGCTTATTCAAAAAGACTATACCCGGCGTTTTAAAATCAGGTAAAATACATGTAAAATACCTCTTTCTCTCTTCTTTACGCGATGCATATTTCTTCTTAATTCTCAACCTTAAAAAAAAAAAAAAAAAAGTATATATGGGTGTGTAAAAGATAATAAACCTTGTTATTTTTTTATCGTCTCATTTTCTGACAACAATCTTATTGTCACCCCCCGGTCATTAACCAAAGTGTGTTTTAAACAGGCTTTTCATTCAAGCATTTATTTTTAAATATGACTGTGCCGATCCTTGCACAAACATTCACGTAAAACTATTATTATTAAAACTAAGGAACAAAACATAAATACATATACCAGAATAGCTATATGATAAAAGAGATACATAAGAGACAAGTGATACATATTGTATGAATGTATTCACTGAAAAGAAACAGACCCGAACAGGTCACACAAACATATATTGAATACAAACGCAACACTTTTTTTTACATACACACTTAAAAAGACTTTTTTTTTGAAATAAAAGAGGCAATTCCGTAAAAAGTCCAATAATCTAAAAATACATCAAGAACACTAAAGCCATTGCAAATTTTGATCATGCTTTGAATTTTTACCTATGTATTTATTTCAAGTTTAAAAAGGTTTACCGATAATCAAACATAGAACCTTTCATATAATAATATCCTTCTTCTCTTTTTGGCTTCTGGTGTATATCCCATTGTTAAATTTCGTTTGTTTTAATTATAAAATCTCCAAACTCTCATACTATACACTGTAGAAAAATATATAACAGAAAGACAGTGCACGCAAAAAAAAAAAAGGCTTTAAAATAACAATTGTATATCATAATACTTCTATAAATAATAATAAAAGCAATCATATATTAAATCTTGGTATCAAAAATCTATTTTCTTCTTCATTGTAACTAACATTTAATTTTAGCATATGGCTTATGAAATAGATAGAACTAGGGATGATACTGCAACGCACGTGCATAAAATCCTTTTGAATATCAAAGTACCATTGAATTAGTTACAAAGTATGTAGACGAACATATAGACGTACAAGCATGATTTTTACAAGTGATCATAAAACAAGCGGTTTATCTTTAGCAAGACAAGTAACGAAAGGATTTATCCTGGATCTCACGAGAAGACTCAAATTGGTGAATTCATTACAAAAGCACTCGACTTGAATTTGACAAATAAAACAAGAGTAGTGAGGATCAGACTATTTATTAGCAGTAGAATTTGATATTTTATTTATTACAATATTAAGGTTATTTTTTATTGATAGGTTTTAACAAATTGCTTTACACGTTCACGGTTTAAGCTTTTAACCTTCCAAGAAATAATCTCGTTATACAAAAGCATTAAATCCTGATTACTTATGTCAAGAGAACGATTAACAATCAATTTTATAAGTGTCAGCTTTGCCTTTCCCAACTTTACTGGAACAATCTTTTTGCTGATTTTTTCGATTTGTTCCATTACTGCCTCTTTTGTTGGTAAACTTGTAAAACCAAGGCTTTCATAATGTCTGAATTCGATCATATTTCTTTCCAAATCTTCCAAGTCGCGCTCGGTTAGCTGTCCAATTATGGCCAAATGAAGAAGTTTTGAACAAACAGAAATAAAACCATTAGGTTCATGTTTATATAATTCCAACTGAGCAGGTGTGCTAAAATCGATAGATTCGAAAAACAAGGACTTAAAGCACAGTTTCTTTAAGCTGGCTTTTTTTTTGTAATTTCGAAGCATTCTGACACAAGAAATTATTTCAGTTGGTTGGTGTAATGAAAACAAAAGAAAGTTCGTATTCAGTGTTAAATGTGAAGGAACAGCAACTCCAAGGAAAGCACCGATTTTTGTTTTATCTTTCTCTTCACAGAATATTCCTCCAGTTGCTATGAACTCCAACTTTTGGTAACGGAACCGTAACTCATACCATGTTCCTTTACCCATTTCGCATTTCTCCATAGCTACTTCAAGCTTTTCCGGATATTCATAATGACGATTGATTTGGGAAACATCATCGATAGAATGATCGTGATAATATGCTTCTACTTGAGTTACCAAGATCCAGTTACCTTCTTGGCTGACAACAATTGAGTTGACCAACAACTCTTTCATGTTATTGATGGCAGCTTCGACCTCAACTTCAGAAGCGCCTCATAGGGTGGGGTTATTGCTACGTGCTTTAGCCAATCGATTATACTTGCGGGTATAGTACGCTCCTTTCATTTAGAGTCCAAAGAACCGAAGCCCATTTATAGGGGGTATGGTAGAATCTACTGATTCAGAGTTGGAACCAAAACAGGAGTTTTACGGGATCAACCGACTCCCAGAGCCTTTCTGGCGTGTCTTCCTGTGGGCCTTTTGGCACGGGAAGGCATTTTCCCTGCTTAGTTCGTACCAACTACAAAAAAAAAAAAAAATCAGAAGCTCCATCGACTGTGTTATTTGAATCGAAAGGGCAAAATAAAGTAACTACCTTATAACTACTATCAAGTCCAGGAAATTCTGTGAAGACTTCATTTGGAATGAATTCTGCAGGTGATAATACAGCATACTTCATTCGACTTTTTAAAAGTATTAGGGCTTCTAACTGGTCATCGATGATTCTTGACACCGGGGAAGATGTGTTTAATCGTTTTCTTCTTCTTTCATCTGCTTCTTCATTCGTTTTGTCATCCGCCAACCGTCTTTTTCTGCTTACTACACTGTTATATATACAAATATAAAATTAATATATGTCCCAAAAAATCAATTTAAATACAGTTTTAACTCACATAATAAAATTTCTACTATGGATATTTCTGGCAAACAAGAATAACTCTTTTGTGTCATCATCAGAAACAATTACTTTAGTTAAGCAAGAAAGATGAAAGACTATTGCCTTTACTTGACCGAAACTGTCTAGTTGGACAGAAGTAAAATCAATTTCTTTAATGCTCTTAAATGACTTTAAGTAATTCAATTCCACATTTTTGGATATAACGATTGCTTTGACAATATTATTGAATATAAATTCCCCTTTTCTGTATCCATTATCATGGTCAATTTCAAAAATCACACTCTGAAAAGGATGGTTATAAAAAAGATTATAAAAATCCTTATTTACTGATGCGACTTGATATTTATCATCTAAATTCAGATACCCGTAGATATGCTTTAAGAGAGATGTGTTCAGTAAAGTGATATTTGACATAATGATGAAGAAAGTAAATTGAAAAAAAAAAAAGATTATTGCAGATTATTCGAGACTTATATCTTTGCAATGGTGCTGGGTAAAAGAGTAGTAAAAAATGAGGTAGTAAAATCACGGATGAAATTTGATCCAACTAGCCGTTAAAACCACCAAAATACATACCAGTTTTTTTTTTTAGTATAATATTTGTTCTTTTTTCACTTGTAATTTGGACAAAAAATGATCATTTTCTATTGAGATTTATTAGACAAAATGAATCATTTATTTTCTGATAAAATTATTAGACTTACTATTGTTAACAACATGTTTTATGCAGGTCTTTTTTTTTTCTTGGAACAATCTCTTCTCTAGATAAGGAGTGTGGCAAAAGAAGAGATTAAAATGGGGCGGTAATGAAGGAATATATGTAAAAAGAACAAAGTGAAAGAAAAGAACAAAATAAAAAAAAGGATTATTTAGAATGAAACCTCCTGTTTGTTTGGCGTATAAGAAAAAAAACCTGCTTGTATGCCATGTGAAAAAAAAAATTGATGTAATGGTGTATTTCATGCAAAAGTTATAAAAAACCTTATTCACGTGACGATGTGCCTGGTTATACTTTTTATAAATCCGGATAAAAGTCATCCGTGATTTTACTACCTTTATTTTTACCCCGACTTCCTTGCGGGTATAGTACGCTCCTTTCATTTAGAGTCCAAAGACAAGGCTACCCAAAATAATATAAGAAAAACGTTTATTATCAGTACTAAAGATGATTTAAATTAGAACTTAAAATATCTTGTATGTCGAAGTGATTTTATTACGGATGTTTGATACTATGGTTCAATACATAAGATTTTTCAGCAAGAATAGTTGACCAAACAAGGAAAAACAAGATAAATTAGAATTTTAAAGTGATATTTTCATCATCCGGTATGTATATTATGGTCAGACAATCATAAAGAAACCAAGAATTATGAAATGTGTATTACTGAATCCAGCCAATTTGAGTCCAAAGAAGCCTATATTTCCTACACTTTTGTACGATTTTAATTTTTTGTTTTAAGGTTTTTTTTTTAAGGCAATGTTTATTGAAAATGTCTACAGTTACCACTAATTACTTGCACATATTTCCATTTAAATGATGGTTGTATTAATAAATTATAATCCACAAAGTATATGTATATACTACATATTCCAATAAGCATACTCTCTTTGTACACAATTTGGTGTCTTGGAAAAGAGTAAGGATCAACAAAGATTAAAGATATTTAGGCAAGCAATAGAATATCAATAAAATAAATAGGTTTCATGAAAGAGAAACAAACCGATTAAAGTTTTTTATAAGAAAAAGTTAAATTGATTCTCGTAAGAATCCAGTTAGTTATAAAAACGTTAATATATCAGAAATTCACTCTTACTGAAAAGTTTCAAATTTAAACCTAAAGTGATACGTATGTCTCAAAATCAATATGGATACATAGAAAAAAGATTCTTTATTTTATTTATTTCTTTTGATGAATCTTTCCAGTAGGGAAAGTATAATCTTCAATAGATTGTCTATACATTTCTACAGAATAACCAGGTGCAAGAGGAGGAGTGACCTTACTATTCTTGAGTTGAACAGGTGTCTTACAATGTTCATGTAAATGATCAACATATTCCAACATACGACGATCAAGTGTGCCACTCACACAAATATAATCAATTAAGGATAAATGTTGAACCATTTCAACTAAGAAAGTACCGCCTGCATGAGGAATAATTGGGATCTCAAACTTGTTTGCCATTAAAATAATTGCCAACACTTCATTTACACCTGCAACACGACATGAATCGATTTGACAATAATCAATTGCTTTAGCTTGGAAAAGTTGTTTAAATACAATACGGTTTTGAATATGTTCACCTGTAGCTACTGCACATTGAGGATAGAGTGCCTTACGAATTGTAGCATGGCCAAGTACATCATCAGGGGAAGTAGGTTCTTCAATAAAGAGTGGCTTGAATGGTAATAAATCCTTCATCCAATCAATAGCTTGTTCTACATCCCATACTTGATTAGCATCCATCATCAACACACCATCTTCACCAATTTCTTCACGAATAATAGCTGCACGACGAATATCAGCTTCTTTATCACTTCCGACCTTTTGCTTGAAATAGGTAAATCCTTGTTCCTTTGCTTCACGAATCAATCTACGGACCTTATCATCACTGTAACCTATATATCATTTTGTTTGTTATTACCCTCTTCTTATTTTATTTTTATTTTTATTTTTATTACGCAACAAAACTTACCTAACCAACCAGCAGATGTAGTGTAACTAGGGAAACCATCTCTTAACATCTCAGCTTCACGATCAGCCTTAGTAGCTTCTTTCTCACGCAACATGACAATAGCTTCTTCAGGTGTAATCACATCTGTAATATACTTGAAATCAACACATTGAACAAACTCTTCAGGAGTTAAATCAGCTACCAATTTCCAGATAGGCTTATTGACAGCTTTAGCCCAAAGATCCCAGATAGCATTGATTACAGCACCAGTAGCCAAATGAATGACACCCTTTTCAGGACCGATCCATCTTAATTGAGAATCACCAGTACAGATACGATGGGTAGCGCGCATATCATTTACTAAATCTTGTAATTTCTTATTGACAAACTTACAAGCGAGTTGTTCAATAGCAGAGCAGACGACTTCGTTACCACGACCACAAGTGAATGTCAAACCATGACCTTCAAGGTCCTTGGAATCAGTATAGAAGATCACATAAGCTGCAGAGTAATCAGGATCCTTGTTCATAGCATCGGAACCATCCAAGTGTTGAGAAGTAGGGAAACGAATATCTCTAATTTCGTAGCTTGTAATAGTAGAATCTAACAATTGTTGAACCATTTTTTATTTATTTATGTCTATGAATTGAAATAATTAAAGAAAAGTAAAAAAATACAAATATTTATAGTCTTTATTTTTTTAATGCAAACTTTCCCACTCTCTCTTTTTAGTCTATTTTCATAGGGACGGAGAAAATGGACATTTTTTTTAATCTCCCGGAGAGATTTTTTTTTTAAAGTTGCTTATTATTAGATCCTAAACGAGATAGGATATCTTTACCCAAGGCATAAACAATCATGCCAGGTACAATAATCCAAAATCCATTAGGAATCTACGCAAATAGAAAATGGGTTTGAGTCATTTCTTATTATTCCTTTTATATGTGTTAAAACTTACAATCCATAAGAATACAAGTTGACTAACAGAGTTATGTCCAATATGTTGAAATCCAGAATAAGGTTCAATAAGCCAATACAGGATAGTCTTTGAACATGTCATAAGTGCAGCTGAAAATCCAACAAGATGAGCTTGTCCAACTGCTACATTATCCTTTCCAAGTAAATACAAATAAATAAAGTTCAAAATCGTCTCTACTACATTCATCGTCGCTATATCGATTGTAACAATAAGTAAAATATATATTTATATATATCACCCTTTTTTTTTTAATGTATTACCTTGAGCACCAGTGAAACCATCCTTTGTAACCAGTGCTTGAGGGCCATAGAAATGATCAATCTTTTTTTGTGTGGGTAAAAGCATTAATATTTTTACATTATAGAAACTCAGTTGTTTATGTTACCGTTGCGTATAAATTATAAGGCTTCCAAATAAAGTTCAGTGCACCTCCTTCCATACTGTAAGGTCTAAAATAAAAATAGCGTTATTGAACTTGTTATCTCTTTTTTTTTTTTTAAAAAAAAAAAAAAAAAAATTTGCATATCGCTTTTTACCGAAGAAAACAATACATAAAATCCTTTGGTTACATAAAACATATTTACTTTAGTATTTTAACTTCATTCTCGATTCTTTTTCTTTATTTTTAATCTTACCCATGTTACGATAATGGAGCTTACAAAGAACCAAGCTTGAATCCATAAAGGAACTTGGTCTTTGTTTTTTAATGTTACCGACATGTGTTAAAGTTTATTATTTAAAAAAAAAAGAAGTAATAAACTTTTAGTGTGAGAAAAATGCGCTTGCTTAATTTTTTATTTTATCCAGTGGACTAATAATTCATCAAATTCGTTCGAAAAGGCATATTTGATAGAATGTCAAAGTAGTCTTTATCACATCATAAAAAAAAAAATTGTATTAAATAAGCTGAAATGAATTAATCCTTTCGAGTTTAATTATTTGACCACTATCCTTGTAACTGAGTACGATGATACACCACCATATTTGAGCTCTATTGGATATATAGCACTATACCTTTCAAAATCTACATTGACTGCAGCATTTTCCACGAGAACACTCTTTGAAAGACACAATAATTGTTTCTGAACAAGCGATAGCTTACTGTATTTAATAATGGGAATATAGTGAGAGATCCTCAAATATTGTACTAGAGTTAAAATATATTAGACTCAAGCTTATTTACTGCTAACAAGATAGCCTTAAGAGAAAAGATAAAAAGGTACTAAAGACAATTGAGTGAGCTATAAGCACGGGTACTACAATGGAACCAAGCAACTTAAACTCTAAATAAAACTTGCTTCAAGCAATTTCAATGTGTGTATACTTAAAAGTATTTCCTAACAGTTAGACATTTATATGATGTAAAAAAATTATAGTTACTAACTAATAAATGTCTTTAAAAAGTGTCGAAAGATAAAAAAAAGTTATTTTAAACATTATGTACAAGCGAAAGCTTCTTGCCAGCCAAACACCTTTGCATTATGCCGCATTCAGTTGCATTCCAATTGCAAAGGTATGTTTTAGGCACGCCTTCAGGCCAATTGATAGCCTTAAGGCCCTTTTGACTGCTCTCATTCGTAATAATTTTCAGGGGAAATTTCGCATACCCGTACCTAATGTTTCGTCTATATGGAAATAAGTATTAATAAAACTACTTACAGGCTAATAAAAATACATACTGGCACCTTGAATGATTTGATTTCTCAATGCCATCTTTGCATCATTCGTTTTCTTCGTGGTATGATGGGTACCTTTACGGTGTTCTACATAATTTATATCATTAGATATTTTTACCCCATCAAGTAGTAAATACCTTTTTTTTCTCCCACCTTGAGGGCCCCCTTGAGTGTTTTTTAAAATGATGAGTAGCTTCAATAGATCAACTCAAAGCCACGAGTCAAAAGTTTATTTTCGGGTACAAGAAGGATACATTTGCGACATCTTTAAAGTTTAGTTTGTTCATATTCTTATCCCAGACATTCTCCTGTATACATGGTATTAGCACTTGCATTTTCTTACAATGTCTTTCTTGGTAGTTTCATATATTCTGTGGGTAGTTTTGTTGCATATGTGTAGGAACCCTTCCAGAAAAAAGTTAATTGCCAATTAACGTATATACATACATATCCAAACAAATGTAAAAAGGTATCTCTTCCTCTCTTTTGTATCAACATTTTTGGATTAAATACAAAACATTTCAACATGATTAGTTAAGAAAAAGGGTATTGAAACAAATGTGTGTATGTTATATGAACATGCATAAATCAAGATAACCTCTCTACTTCCTAATACTACATACCCATCTTTAACTTATGATCCTCCCTTCTTTAACACAGTATAATTTATATTCTACCACATGATAAGTAAACATAAAAACTGTACATAATATGTTGATAATAGTATTTTAATAAGTGGAATAAAAATGATGGTCTTTTGTTCCAATAGATATAGTATTCACATGATGAATCAGTAATATTTTATCTAACCCTGTTAAACCGCACAGAGCAATTAAACTTGGTTTCATATAAGAATATGATGTTCTAGCAAGATTTAAATGTAATGACATATCTTTTCAACATCTGTCAAACATATTGTAAGATTTTTTTCATGAGCAATACAAATGTTATTGACAGGCGTCACTCGGGTTTAAATGATTCAAAGCTATAGTGATAATTAAGAACGAGAAGCCTGATAACAATAGAATAAATAGAGATAAGTATAAGGTACTTATCCTATTGTAGGTATCTGTTAAAAAAAATGAGCCTCTGTGACAGCTGACACACAATAGTTAGTAAAGCAGATTCAAAGAGTGGTTATAAGGCTCTTTCTTTGCCCGCCGTAATAGTAAAAAATTGAACAAAAAGATAAGATAAAAGAAGGGCAAGAACCAATGTATGTATTACATATGGGTACGTGTTCAGTTAGTGACCATTCGGAATGGGTACGGCTCACGCAGTATCTGTTTTTAAATCACTTGAGGTTGCACCATATCTTTAAATTGAAAGATAAAATGAAAGCTGTAGTTAATGATAACATATAATATAATTCTGATTTATCAAACATTTAAATAAAAAGAGAGGTGGATAACCAAAAGCTTCAAATACTAGATCTGTTTGTTCAATAACTGCGGTTTTTCCAAAACAGCCAGCCACTTCGGACCTTTAACGCGTTATTTACTTGATAAAAATTTTGAAAAAAGTAGACAAAAAAAAATATTTGTTTATTTTTTTTTTTTTTCAAAAAGAATACGACTTTCTAATCCGCGTAATAAAAAGATGTTGGATCCTAAAGATTTCGAAGTAAGGAAGAAAAAAGAAAACCAAACAGAGAGAGAGACATTTATTACATGTTTACTAAATGAAATAAAAACTCCTAGGTTGCCTCACCACCAGCCGATAGTATCTCTTCATTAGATTTTTCTTCACAAGCAGATTATCTTGCTGTTGCTTCATGGGATAATCAAGTAAGTAGATAACCCTAGCTCTTTTTATATAGAGAGAGTAATACTAAACGAATTGATATAGGTACGTATTTACGAAGTTGAACCTTCTGGCAACACAGTACCCAAAACTGCCTATTCTCATGAAGGACCAGCATTAAGCGTCAGTTGGAGTAAAGTAAATATCAGCACCCCCCCCCCTTTTTTTTTGTTATTGCAACTTTAGAATGTGGAAAGATAGAATGAGAGTTATTCACTTTTTTATATCAATTAAATAGGATGGTACAAAGGTAGTTTCAGGCGGTGCAGATAAAGCAGGTAGAATGATGGATATTGCTACAGGTCAAACAACTCAAATTGCTCAACATGACGATACTATTAAATGTATTCAATTCTTGGAACAAGGTAATATTGTTGCTACTGGAAGTTGGGATAAGACAGTCAAGTATTGGGATTTAAGATCACCTCAACCCATTGGAACCGTTCAACTTCCTGAACGTTGTTATGCTATGGATGCCAAGGGTCCTTTAATGGTAGTTGGTACTGCTGAAAAGCATGTCTGTATATTTGATTTAAATAACCCTACTGTCATCTTCAAGGTAAAAAAAAAAAAAAAAAACGATACTATATCAATCCAAATTTTTATTCATCATTCTCTCTCTCTTTTATATAGCAAGTAACATCGCCCTTGAAATGGCAAACACGTACTGTATCTTGTTTTACTGACAGTAAAGGATTTGCTATTGGGTCTATTGAAGGCAGAGTTGGTATTCAATATGTTGAAGATAAAGAATCTTCGTAAGTTAGAATTGAATTATGCATTTTACACACGTAAATACTAAAAACGTGACTTTTTTTTTTAATTAGTAAGAACTTCTCTTTCAAATGTCATCGAGATGACGCCAAAAACGTGTACGCTGTCAACGATATTAGTTTTCATCCTGTACATGGTACATTCTCTACAGCAGGTGCAGATGGTACTGTATCTTTCTGGGATAAAGATTCTAAGCAACGTTTGAAACCATTCCCTAAGACAAATGGTCAAATTTCAAGCACTGCATTTAATCGTAATGGCAGTATCTTTGCCTATGCAGTTAGTTATGATTGGTCAAAGGTAATTTATAAAAAGATTTAAGCGGAATTGAATATGTACTGATGTAATCTTTATTTTACAGGGTTATAAACATGCATTGCCAACAAATCCTGTCAAGATCTATTTACATGCTGTTAGAGATGAAGAGATTAAACCTCGTACCACCAAGAAGCGCTAAGTCTATAATATACAAACATTAAGAAAAAAAAAGGAAATTGATTTGTTTTATTCTATATTTTTTTTTTTTTTGAAAAGCAAAATACCTGAAATAAAAATCAATATACATAGTAGGTATAATATCAAGTAATAATAGAAACGACCCTGAGTCATCTTAAAATGAGTTATAATAGTTTCAATGGGAAGCGGCGGGAAAAAAAGAATGACTAGACCCTTTTTTAGTTTTAAACCAGAAATTCTGGCAAATGTTTAAAAAGATTCGGGATTTTGATAATTTTCTCTCTTTCTTTTCCTTTATTTAACTTTTATAAAAAATGTCTGATAAAATTAATGTTGGTGTAATCGGGTTCGGTAAGTACACACACAAGTGAGGAGGTTTTTTTTTTCTTTAAAAAACAAAGGAGCATACAATATGCTAATGGTTAAATGATAGGTATGTCCGCCCGTGTCTTTCACTGTCCTTTAGTCACTTCTAGTCCTTATATGCACTTGGCTGCTGTTGTCGAACGTAACAGTAGCAAGTCTAAAGATATTTATCATTGGGTAAATGTATACAAGAGTACAGAAGAACTCTTCAACGATAAAGACATTGATTTAGTTGTAATTACTACACCCAATGGATCACATTATAGTTTAGCTCTTGAAGCTATGAAGAAAGGAAAGAATGGTAAGTAAAAGCGCGTGTGTATATATGTGAGACAAAAAAAAAAAAAAGAAAAAAAAGAAACTGATAAGTAAAAAAAAAAAAAAAAAAATATAGTTGTCGTTGAAAAGCCTTTCACTATTACATCTGAAGAAGCAGCAGAATTAGTCAAGGTAGCCAAAGAAACTGGACTTATCTGTAGTGTCTATCAAAACCGTCGTTGGGATGGTGATTTCTTAACTGCCAAAAAGTTAATCAAGACCGAACAATTAGGTCGCTTGGTTGAGTTTGAATCACACTTTGATCGTTTCCGTAACTTTGTAAAGGCTGGTTGGAGAGAACAAAATGATGCTCCTGGATCTGGTATGCTATATGATCTCGGTGCTCATTTAATTGATCAAGCTCTTGATTTATTCGGTATGCCTGAAACTGTTTATGCTACTGTCAGCAACCAAAGACAATTAAAGGAAACTGATATTGCTGATAACTTTACTATCATTTTGGGTTACAAGAACTCTTTCCAAGCCATTCTTCGTTCCAGTATGTTGGCACGTCAAACTCCTGTCTTACGTTTCAACTTGCGTGGTATGAATGGTGGTTACCGTAAGGAATTTTTAGATGTTCAAGAGGATCAACTCAAGTCTGGTCTTGTTCCTTCAGATGCTGCTTATGGTGTTGAATCTTCTGATCGCTATGGTTCTATCAATACCGAGATTCAAGGCGTTCATATCATTGGTCAAGTTGAGACTGAAAAGGGTGATTACTTATCCTTCTATAACAACGTTGCTCAATCTATTCTCAAGAAGGATCCTTCCAACTTGATTGTTAAGCCTGAAGATGGTTATAACTGTATTCGTATTATTGAACTTGCTCAGCAAAGTAGTGATGAAGGAAAAGTCATTTCTCTTTAATAAGTTTTCAGTTTTGTATAATAATAATAAATCGATAATTTTAATAGTAATGATAATGATAATAGATAATAAGGGGGGATGTATAAGGGGGAAAAGGTACAAGTAAATAGTTATAGTACAAGTTTTTGAATATGTATAAGGTCTATATGATGACAAGTGGTACATCATAATTTTCTTTTCGTATCATTTTAGGGTATCGGTAGGCAATAAAGTCGTCATTTTGTTGTTGTTGTTGTTTCACAATAGAAGATGAAGATCGACGTTTGCCATGGCTGCTAATAAAGAAAGAGATGCCTGAGTCACGCTTTTGACATGTTTCTCTGTGATACTTTGTCCTAATCGGATGCTTGTTTTCGGGATGCACTAAACATCGAATCCATTTGATCCTTTTTAACCGCTGTAACCAACTAATATGTACATCACAAGTAGTGGCATGATGTACCTGTTTCCTTTTATGAGTCGTAGTAACATTTACTTCAGGTGTATTTATAAATCTTAAAGATTCTATTTCTTGCATTCTTTGCCTTTCCAACTTGAGTTGTAATAATATAATAGACATTTGTTCTTGAGCAAATAATCGAGTATTACGACGTCGAGCGTCTTTGTTTGGTGGGAACTATATAGATTACGTTGTATGACAATATGAGACCCTCATGTGATATTATATATATATATATATATATTATTTTTTATATGTCTGTACTCACATTTTTTGTATGAAGAGCCAAATTTTCTTCTGTTAATGGTTTTGGTTTGACTGGTCCTAATACTATAATCATATCATCATCCTCTTCTGGGGTATAATTTTTCTTCTTACGTTTTGTCTTTGTTGTTTGTATCGGTGGTGATACTCGATTTAAGAGTATAGCATCCACTGGTGGAAATGAATGCCTTCGTATCATTTTTTTAAATCTGTTTTAGCGCGTGTGAAAGAATAATAAAAAAAAAAGATAAAGAGTTAAAGAGAGAGAGAGAGAGAGAGAGAGAGAGAGGAAAAAAGGAAAAAAATTGTTCGATTTAGTTTTTATGAAGATAATTATGCATACTTTTGATTGGCTACTATTAAATAACAACATCTGTGTCAACTAAACATCGGCACTTGGCGTTCTCCTGCATCTTTTGATTCCATAACTTTGAAAAGTAGTAAAAAAAGCAATTGTGACAATATCAAATCAATATTTTGTCAGGGAAGGTCTAAATTATAGATTTTTGTTTCATGATAATTTAACTATCTGATCCATTTATAAACTACGCAGTATTCAACTTCATCATATCAAACTCCTTTTGCTTTACACTATTAACTTGAAAACATAAAACCTTTTCTGAATAACTGCTTCTCCTTTTTATACATAAATAAATATAAGTCATTCAAGCAAAATAACAATAAAACGAAATACATCACAATAGTTAGTACAATAAATTATCTTTTTTTAACATAGTATATATCCCAAATATTTTTGATATTTGACCCAAATATGTTTATTATCTGACTCAAATTATTTCTGTATCTCATCTGGATCCATTTTTTTTTTATCTTTTATAAAATACAACATGTGCCTCACTTGTGTACTCTGATTCTGTCACGTCCAGTTACCTAGTGATTCTTTGAGAAAACTTAGTAACCAAGCGTTATACAGCTACTTAAGCGAGTGCTCTGCATTAT
Organism: Pilaira anomala; assembly: GCA_025716855.1. Taxonomy (NCBI): domain Eukaryota; kingdom Fungi; phylum Mucoromycota; class Mucoromycetes; order Mucorales; family Mucoraceae; genus Pilaira; species Pilaira anomala. The sequence continues at coordinate 176,867 of JAIXMQ010000013.1, read as the reverse complement.
AATCATTACATACATATATCATTAAACAAGAAACAAACCACTAAAAAAAGGGGGGTAGGTATAATGTGTATTCAAAAAACCATTAGATTAATCTACATCAACTAAAGGGAATTTTTTTTTTTTACTCATTGGGATTAGTCTATAGTTACTCTGACTGCATAAAAATATTTCTTTTAGGAGTAGGGCGTTTGTTGATATTGAGCCAAAACAGGCAAATTTCATTTTAACATCCCACAAGTAACAAGTATCTATTTCACCATATATAAACCAACTTCTTACAGTCTCTTATCAAGGCCGTTATACAGGCATATCCAAATTGTCTTTACTGTGTAGAAATGTGATAGATCACTTACATAAATTATAGGCGAAAAGGCCAAAATCAAAGCGTAGAAAAATAGGTAACTTTGAATGTAATGACTGCAAGGTGCTCTCTTAAACCTACGCCTTTTTTGTTTACATATTTCTTTTTTCAAATAATTTCTATTATACCGACTACACAACCTACTGTAATATATGATTGGTGAAAGAATTAAAGGTGATTTTCAATTTTTCACTTTCTCCTTCTAACATCAGGACGGGCTGAAAGATGTTTTTTTTAGCAACATTAAATGTAGCAAGCTTCTCAAAATACAAAATAAAAACATGTAAAATTCTCTACGAATGATAATGGCGGATTTTCATGGCCAAATGGCGCCTGCTATTTTATTTTGTTCGAGCTTTGCCCAAGCCTTTAATTGTGTTCCTGAAAATAATTTAAATTGTATTCAATACTCTATGAAGTGCTCTTTCTAAATGTTTAAATAAAGGGTTATGTAGGGCTGTTCTCAAGCAGCATGTATAGCTCTCAAACAGAATAGAAAAACAATCAGCCCTCAACCAGTTATCAAATTATTATTACGAACTAAAAGCAATAGCTAACGCGCGACTGTAAATTAAGTACCTATTTTTTTTTAACAATCATAGGATAAGTAGTTGCCTAGTGTCAGCCATAATAAGGAAGAGATCAATAATTCTAATAAAAAAAGTAAAAGCTCTCTTGACATTTTCATTTATTTTCCAAATAGAGAAGTAATTTCGGTAATACCAGAAGTAGACTCAAGATTTTCTTGAATGATAAAAAAAAAAGTTTTCAAACAGTTTAAACCTCATGATACGTCATATATTCACAGTATTTTTCATGAGTGAATATGCTGATCTGAACCCAACATTTGTGTATTTTTCGGCCGATTTTTTGTGTAATGCAGTTTCACATTCATGAAAGAAAAGCTTATTATCTTTTAGCATGTACGAACTGTATAGAACAATGTTGGTCTTTTGAATTGATTCTGACACGAATGTATCTTAAATATAATTGATTCAAAAAACATGAATCTTTAAAAAGACTTTACTACATGTGACGCTAACAATTGGTAAAAAACCACTTCAACACAAGTGTCGTTAAAAAAAAAACATTTATCCCTTTTTAGGATGAATTAAAATTATTCATTAGAATCATGTCAAACCAACACCGGAACCTGGTGATCACAAAAAAAAAAGAGATTTTATAAAAAAGAAGGAGGATTTACCATTTATCAATTTCTTTTTTTTTTTAAAACAAAAACAAGTACAACCATGGAATTTTTTCGCAAATTGATACGATCCTTTATACCACCTATATTCAGCGTATTTGTGATCCAGTTCATATTATCTCTTTCACCTACTATCTCTCGGTATATTGTCGCAGTCTTTACTGCACCTACCAAACCACAATTGAAATGGGTGACAATGATAAAAGAGAAAACATGGAAAGGTGCATGGATCGGGCCTTCGATGAGCGACTGTACTGGTCAGCCTGATGAATTATTAAAAAGAATAAAAGACGCGGATCTGATTATTTACAAAGCACACGGTATGTGTCAAAATAAAATGTATAACCGCTATACATAATACTTAATCGTACATATATTAGGAGGTGCATTCCGTGTAGGTCATTGTCTAATGTACATGGAAGTCTTTATTGATTGGATCAATCTTTTAAAAAAGAAACACAATATCAACGCATTAATTTTATCCGTCGATTATAGTAAATATACAACAGTCGGGAAAAAAAAATAATTTTTTAAAAAAGTTAACGCATCTTTTTTTTTTTTTTTTTTTTTTTTTTTTTTTTTTTTTTCTACAGGTTTAGCACCTGAATTTCAGTACCCGGTTCCAGTGCATGAATGTGTAGGAGCATATGAATACCTAGTCAACACATTAAAAGTAATAATAAAAAAAAAAGCAAAAAATTATAATCTAGCTACTCATATATCAGTATATATTAGGTTCCAGGTTCAAAGATCATACTTTCAGGTGATTCAGCGGGCGGTGCACTTTGTTTAGAAACATTGATTCGAGTCTATGCACCAGACATCTTGAAAGATATCGAGGCACCACGTACCAATTATTCAATTGAACTTCCAGCTGGTTTATTACTCGTCTCTCCACTCGTTGATGCTGAAACCCATTTATGGTTATGGGAATTCAAGCAAGATATCATCACCCGTTCCTTAGCAAAGACTGTTTTAAAAGAATACCTGAATTTACCCGAAGCCGATGACGAGCATCTTCATCTCTTGAAGCTCACTCGTATCCAATCAGGCTATAACCGGTTTGCGCCCAAGAACTTGTTATGTTATGTAGGCGAACGAGAGGTAATGCGTGATGTAATCTTGAGACTCACAGAATGTGCAAAAAATGATGGTAGTACCAAGGTTCAAGTACGTCAAGAGAATTATGAGCACAACTGGTACTTTATTCGAGAATTGGTAGGACATCATGAAAATCATGTGCTGCAACAATGTGATGAACAATTTGTGGATTTTGCTGCTCATTGTTTACAAGAATCGGATAGCCAAGTAACCGTTGTAGAGACATTGGAGGTACAACAACCTTTAAATCTTAAGGCTTTAGCTAGTAAAGCGAAAAGAACTGTGAAAGCACATCATCCCAAATAAATAAATTTCAGAAAAAAAAAGTATTTTTTTTATTACATATTAAATTTTAAAGAGTTAACTTTTCCATTGCGGATGTGGCATTATTTACTTTTGAAAAAGGACAACCTTCAGTCATAGATGTGATTTGTTGACCAGATACAGGACATTTTCCAGAAATATCTTGTTGATCTGTTGCATTAGAAGACATCTGTCCAGATACAGGACACTTTCCTAGAGTATCGCTTTGTCCAGACATAGGACACTTTCCTTGAGCTTCACTTTGTCCAGATACAGGACATTTTCCTTCCACTTCTTCCTTTTGTCCAGACACAGGACAGCCAGCACCAGTAGAAGAAACTTGACCAGTAACCGGGCACTTACTTTCTTGTTGTGCCTTGACAGGGCAACCTCCTGCAGACTTTTGCCCAGTGACAGGACACACGATGGCCTCATCATCTTCTTCTTCTTCTGTTTCTTGATGTGCTTCAAATACCACAGGTTTTTCTAAACTATTATTTTCAACCTCTTCAAAATAAAAATCAACCGAGGTATCAACCCAAGCTTCATCTCCTTGTAACCATTGTTGATACTCCTTTGTCTGACGCCACTTTTGATTCAATTTCTTTTCCAAATCTAAAATCTCCAAGGGACTCAAATGTTCACATTTTCTCACAGCTTCAAAGATCACTTTTAATAAAGTAGGTGGTAAGCTATCCCAATGTTTTAAAATCGTTTGACTCCAAGTTGTATTTTGTGATTCTAATCTTTCTTTTAAATCTTCAAACGAACTTGCCGCCTATTTTTTTTTTTTTTTTTTTTTTTTTTTAAAAAAAAAAGAGAGGTTAAAATTTGTATTATATTTCTAAAACAGAGAGTTTCTTACACCAAAGATAGTTTCAATTTGCTTTTCCCAAACACTTAATCGATTGGGACCAGAATAGGTATGATGAATAGCTAAAGCAAGTTGAACAGATGTATTCGTATCGGGTGCAGGACAAATCGCCATATTTTTTGCAGTTTCAAAGGCATCGGCTAACTTGACCTCGGGTACAAACGCATCCGCTAAACCAAGTCGCATAATTTCTGGGCCTCTTAATTTAGCATACTCGGGTGCACTCAATGCTAGATAAAGATCGATACCAGCAGGTAATGGCTTCGTGGTACGTGCACGCGCCATCGCTAATAACAAGAGAGGTGGGATAGGTGCATGGGCTAATTGGAGTGTAAAGACCAAGAGTGAATGTTCGGTAATGACACGCATAAATCCAAGACATAAAGTCAAGTACACTGCATTCAATGGAATTTGTCCGTTGGAAAATGTCACAATTAACTTGGGGTCTTTGCGAGATAAGGTAGCATAGATCAAGTCATAATAAGTTGCTGCTAAATTATCCAATGATACTTGACGTTGTGAATCCGAAGCTAAGTGAGAGGTTTCATCATAAGCTAAACCGGAACTCATGAGTTTTGTATCCTTAGTCTCGATACGTTCGTTGATTTCAAATGGGTTACTGGTATCTGCTACAGTTGTAGTGATAAAGATTGAAGTGATGGTTGAATCAGATTCCGCTTCCTTTAAAGCAGATTGGATCTCTTGTAACCTAGCAACCGAAAGTACATTTTTAGATTTAGGAGAAGAGAAAGTGATTGTTTCAGGACCTTGTCTCTTTTCGGTCACAACAAAAGATTGACCGTTTGTTTGTTTGACAGGACCTAATTTTTTCTTATTTAACCATCTGTTTGCAAATGGACAAGCGGGTTTATTCTCTTGTTCTTTTTTCAATTTCCAAGAAAAGTAAGCATTTAAATCCACTTTTTCAACTCGACTATAAATAGAGGTAAGTAAAAATAATCGTGATGATGAATTTGTATTTTATGACATTTACGCTACGTAATAAAATGCTTTCGCCTTTGAAAATTCTAAATCCAGCTTCTCTTTATCCCATAACCCATTTACGGATTGACTTTGTAACCAACCACGAATGATATTAGGTAATCCATTGGTATAATCTGGGTCATGATCATAATCGTATTTTTCCAGCCTTTCAAATTGTTGTTGGTTTTTCTTTTCGTTTAATTTCTCTTGTTCATATTTTAAATAGTTTTCTAAATCAAACTCTTGTTGAAATCTATTATATTACGTCAATATATATATATATATATATATTTACATCAAATTTTTACACACGCATAACATACCGAGTGAAATAAAAATGCTTTGCTTTTAGTAATCTTGCTTGTTCGACGAGGTCATCTTCATTGTCTCGGGGTAAACTTTCAAGAATTGTATCAAGACCAGCTTGAAAGACATTATCTGTATCCCAAGGGTATCTGTTGAAAGTTTCATAAATTGTTTCCATAGTGTAAGTTTGAATAAAAAGAAAACAGCAGGAAAAAATGAAAAAAAAAATACTCCTATACAATTATACCCCACTATAAGTGTTAAAAACGATTAAAACCCCGCACATTTTTAGTAAGCATTAAAAATAGCCAATGAAGAAAGGGAATTATTTATTTATTTATTTTTAAACAATATCCGCAATAAGTTTACTACAAACATCCAAGAACGGATAAACACTTTGAACATGTTCAGATCCATGATCTTCATCCATTTTCCATCTTGCCAAATAAGGAGATACATCGTCTTGATTACTACTACGACTACTACTGCTTTCAATATTCAACTTCTTTTCAAGACTTCCTTCTAAAAGTTTAAATGGATCATCATCAGCTCTTTGTGTTCCTGCATTTTTAAAATCCACCAAATAACTATTGTTTTCCAACTTGTATAACTGAAGATCGAATTTAACCACTAAGCCTACTTTTGGATACTTGTATCGACATCTTAAATGATACGTATCAATCGTTCTCCATTCCATACCCACATTTTGTAATGATCGATAAATCTCAAGCATGACTTCCCATGCTGGACATTTGCTTCGAATACCAAAATGCCATCTACTTCGACTTTTATGTGGTTTCTTGGTTTGTGTAGGTGAATCAATAGGTAATTTTCGTGAGGATTGTCGACTGACGGAGGCTGTTGAAGTTGCTGGTGCCATTGCACCAGGTGGTGGTGTACCACTGGTAGGTAGAATAGGTAATGGTGAAGCATTTGAACTTGACCTACCTCTCGCAGCAGCTGAAAATATATATATATATATATATATTTTTTTTCAGGTTAGTTAAAAAAAGATTTAAACTTGTTTTTTTTTTTTTTACCTTGCATGAAAGGATCTGATTTCGGTAAACTTGAACTAAGGACAGAAATAGAAGATTCCATATCTAAACGACCATCTTCTTCTTTCTTGTATCTATCTTCTAAAGAAGTATTCCAAGGCGGTGGTGATGTAGCGAAGAAGCTTTGAATATGATTATTTTCAGCTGAAATAAATTATTTAGTTTTTTGAAAATGATGTTTTTTTTTTCTTTCATAATAAAAACTTACAGTCTTGAAGTAATCTCTTGTGATCAACTACTAATTGATATGCAACTTTAAATGGATTATTCTCGGGTTCACTTAATGCTTTTTGAATCACATCTGTAGGGTACCCCATTTTCTATTTTAAGAATATAGGCGAGTTAGCAAAGATCATCCACATTCATCATGCTTATTTACATACCATAGATAATTCTTGTACTAAATCATCATCAATTAATAAATTTCCACTTTCTTCTGCAGAAGGTAAAGGTCTAAGATAAGCAGGCAAGTTTTTATTAAACCATGGATTTTTACTACATGTGAAAAAGTTTAAATATGAAGTTACACCAAATCAAGTATTATATACATATATGCTTTACCGAATTTCTTGAATTGTGATACGTTTCAGTGGATCAACCACCAACATGGATGTTAATAGAACTTTTGTATCTGCACTTAGATAAGATGGCATTGTATAAATTCCACCTAGAGTAAATTGTTAATCATCGTGTATGGCCCTTGTTTCATTCTCGTTTTTTTTTTTTTTTACCATTAATCTTTTTGAATAAAGTGGGTATATATTCATCATCAAATGGTAATCTTCCACACAACATGACATATAAAATCACACCACAACTCCAAACATCTACTTCGGGCCCCGCATACAACCTTTTTTTTTTTGGGGGTTAGTTTTTTTTTTTTTCTCTAGTCTAGCTCGAATGAAACTTACTTTCCAGAAATAACTTCAGGCTTAAAATAAAAAATAAAATTAGATGAACGAATTGAACTTCTTTCATTGTATACTTACTGCAGCATAATTAGGGCTTCCACAACTCGTCTTTAAGAAATCACCATCTGTCATGATATTTGATAACCCAAAATCCGCAATCTTTACATTATTATTAGCATCTAATAATAAACTATATTTTTTTCATGTTTAGTCTTTTTGTCGTCATAAATCAATGTCCTTTCTTACTTTTCAGGTTTCAAATCTCGGTGTACAATTTTATGTCGATGACAATATTCTACAGCACAAATAATTTGTTGAAAAAATCGACGAGCATCATCTTCTGCCATCTAAAAAAAAAAAAAAAAAAAAAAAGGTTTTAATTTGTCATCCATATCTTTTATCCCTCTTTTTTTTTTAAAAAATAACTTTACTCTTCCTTTTTCAACAATATAATTAAATAATTCTCTGCCTGCGTATTCAATCACCATAATAATATCTGTAGGTGTCGTGATCACTTCATATCTAATATAATGATAAATAAATAAAATTATGTGAATAAATACAATAAGAATAAATAGAATATGAATACATACAGTTTAATGATATGTGGATGACGAAGTAACTTGAGATATTGAATTTCTCGTTTAACTCTTCCTCCCATTTCCATTGTCGCAATCTTTTTTCGATTGATAATCTTTAAAGCAACTTTTTGTCCTGTAATAGCGTGAACAGCCACTACACATACAAAAATAAGTTAACATATTAAAAAAAAAAAAGAGCCATAGTTTGTTTCTACTTACGCTTTACTTTGCCAAAAGAGCCAGTACCAATAGTACTTATAATATTATATTGTCCAATAGTTATTCTATTATTATTCATTGTTAGTCTTGTAAAGAGAAAGAGAGAGAGAGAGAGAGAGAGAAAAAAAAAGATAGAAACAACAAAAAATAAAATCGCTAGAATCAGACGTCACCCATATACATATATTGTGTAACTAAACCAGTAGTGGAATACAAAAAGTGAATTTTTCGAAAAAAAATGAATTTTGTTTTTTTTTTCTTTTTGTTGTTATTTCAAAATATTATTAAAATATGCAGGACCCTATTGAATTTTCATGTTGTTGTAACAAATCAAACTGTATTCGATTACAAGAGTTTGATGAAGCGTTTAGAAGAACTGAAAACGATGCTTTGTTAGCAGCAGGTATATAAAAGATTTATAACAATTTTTTTTTTTTAAAAAAAAACATGTGTTTGTGTGAGGTATTAAATTCAAAATAGAAATTGGGCAAATGCTTTTACAAGCAGAGCATCAAGAATTAGTAAGTTTTTTTTTTTTTCTTTTTGTTGTCATGGTTATATTTACTACCTTTTTGTTATTTTTTCTTTTTTTTTTTATTTTTTGTTGTCATGGTTATATTTACTACCTTTTTGTTATTTAATATATATAGCGATTTGAATTATTTAAAGAGAATTATAAAGAATTACAACTATTACGTTTAAAAAATGAGCAATCAAATGAGGTCAGAAAAATTAATGCAAAAAAAAAAAAAAAAAAATACAAACAAAAAAAGTTGGCGTCGCTCAATTATTTGTTTTTATTTTAACGTGTATAATAGGTAATCCAAACACTTCAAACGGAATTAAAAAGTAAAATGAAGGAATATGAAGAGGCAATGATGAAGAATAAATTGGTGAAACAATTATTAGTTGCGAAAACTGATATTGAAGAGGAACTTAAAACACAGGTACATACATGTTTTTGCATTAAAATAATAATTGTGTGATGACTCAACAAATTATTTTTATACACATGTAATTTGAAGATTTCAGACTTGAAGCAAGAAATATCACAATTAAATAAATCAGAAAATAACTTGACAAATAAATACAAGCGATTAAATTCAAATCATGGTTAGTTCATCGTTTAATATTTGGCGTAAAAAAGGTTTTTATATATGCAATAGATCATCAACTGCATTTCTTTATAGAATCACTAAAACTATCTCACGAGGCACTTTTACAAGAACATGATAAACTACTATTATCAAATAAATCTAAATTAAAACAGGTAACCAAAATTTTCCTTTTTATATCTATATATTATATACTTTAATTAAAAAATACCGTATAAAAAAAAAAAAGAATTCACGCTTACAAAAAGACGTCGTCATTCCCGAACCTATTCCAAATCATCATATAAAAAAATCAGGTACATATATATATACACACACATTACATATTATGTATGATAATAATATATACAAATATATAAGTTCCACAATTCAAGATGACGGTAACTCACGAAAAGAATCCATTTGAAGTACTTCAATCCGTAACACAACAAACAATTGATAAAATTAATGCCACTGACACTAGAGTATTAAATCGTAGATTAAAAAGAGTATTTGATATGTCTGAATTAAGTGACCTAAGTAATTCATTACTTTGTAACTTATTACATGACTTGTGCGATTTTAATTTACAATTCGATTGGGTTCATCATCATCATCATCATTATAAACTAGAAGAACCTTATTTTTTCCCATTGGTTAATACTATTCAATCGCTATTAAAGGAAATTGCTACCATGAAAATGACTCTGAATGATTTACAAGCAGATTATGTGAGGCGAATCGAAAGGTTGACCATCATTCAACCAATGCTTTACGCATATTATCAACAAAGACAACTATATAGGTTAGAAAATCAAAATAACAACAAAAAGAGTTTTATGCAAGGCTTATTATCTTTATTTACATTACACTCATAAAAAAAGTGATTGGGATATATATTATTATTTTACATGTTTTTGGAAATAAAATCCCATATAAACTTTGATGTTGTATTAATATTATAATTTTCTAATGGAATCGAACGAACCTCATGACCATCATCTGTGTCTATGGTGTAGGTTGATTAATTTCTCTTTAAAAAAATATATACATATACATATATATCATTACTTACTTAGGAAACTTCTCTTCACTTGATAATCATCATCTACCTTCATCAAAATACCCATTTCACGAAAAATAGCCAACTTTACGCTAAAATTGAATCATATGAATCCCCCTATTTCCTTTATTTTCGTTATTCCCATTTCTTTTTTTTTTTTTTTGTTACCTCTCCCCGCTTAAATCATCTGCTGCTGTCTCATTATCTGTTTCAATGCGAATATCTTCTTTTATCACTTCTATCTTTTTTAACAAGTTTTTATGTAGTTCATTTTCCTGTTCCAATAAAGCTTGATATTCTTTTACTTTTTGTTGATGCATATCTAAAACTGTTTTCGCTTCATTCATCATTCTTAATAACTCTGCTTCTTTCTCATTCTCTTTTAAAACTTCCTTTTCGAGTTCTATATAGATACTAAATAATAAGAACATACCATAAGGCTTTTTTTTTTTCTTTTTTTTACTTACTTTGAACAACTTCTCGTTCCTCATCTAAAAGACTGTTTGCTTTTTCACACACTGGTTTTATTATATCACTACCATTGTCTTTAAGGGAAAAACTCTCTAGTTTTTGATAAAAAACATCAAGCATTTCCATTTGAGTTGATACTGACATTATTATAGAAAAAAAAAAAATATAAAAAGAAGGGATGCTTCACACCCCCTTTTTTTTTTCCAAACGCGTGAAAAGGGGTTGTTTATGCCCGGTCACACTAAACTTTCAACCTTTTGCTTTTGGACACAAGCCACCCATTCAGAATTTATTTTTAAAAAAATCACCCTCAACTTCATTTTTTTTTTTTTTTTTTTAATTCAATAACTATTTTTAAAAATGTCTACAGAACAAGAACAAGTTCAAGTTCGTTTCACCACGCAACAAACTGAATATGCAGTAAGCGATGCTGCCATGTTATTACCTTCCAACATTAAGAAGGAAGGTCTTTCCGAGATTGTCAACAGTTTACTTGACCTTGGTATGTTTTTTTTTTAGATCTAGATCTCGATATATACATATATATATTAACCTTATATATTAGATACATCCGTTCCTTTTGACTTTTTAATCGATGGACAACTTTTAAGAAGCAGTATTGTTGAATATTTAAACGCCAATAGACTTTCTACTGTAAGATTTTTTTTTAAAAAAAAAAGTAGAATACAAGCACTAAATAGCAATATATATATATATATATATAGGAAAATTTGGTTACAATTGAATATGTCGAATCTATGCTTCCTCCTACCCCTCTTACAGCTTATCAACACGATGATTGGATCAGTTCAGTAAAAGGTCATCATGGATTATTCCTTACAGGTTCATACGATAACAATGTTAGATTATGGAATTCAAGTGGTGAATGTATTGGTACCTTGATGGCTCATACTGATTCTGTCAAGAGTGTTGCTTTTGGTCAAGTCAATGGTAATATATATATATAGAACAAACTGGGCAGAATGAAGATCATTAATTTCAAAATTATCATTGTAGATAAAACCGCTACCATTTTCTCAGCTGGTCTCGATCATGCCCTTTTAGGTTGGGAATATTCAATTGAAGAAGGCTCTGATCGTTTAATGTTTGAATGTAAAGGACATAAAGGACCTATTGAATCCATTGCTGTAGATGCCAAGAATAAATTTGTAAGTTTTTTTTATTTTATATTTTGACAAGCATTGTTACACAAATCATTCAACTTTTTTTTTCATTTTAAATAGGTTGCAAGTGCTTCAGATGATAGTTTTGTCAAGATCTGGACCACAACTGAACCAACTGAAGATGAACCTGCCGAAAGTACCAACGAAATCACCAAAAAGAGAAAAAAGACTGAAAAGGCAGACGGTAGAAAGATCAAGACAAAGGCAGTGACATTAGAAGGTCATGTAGGTGGTGTGAACGCAGTGACATTTGATTCTTCCGATTCCAATGTTGTATATACCGGTGGTTGGGATCACTCCATTCGTTCATGGGATGTAGAACAACAAGTGAACTTGTCCACAAAGAATTGTGAAAAGGTCGTACTTGACCTTGATTATTCTTCTCACGCCAAATTATTAGCTACCGGTCATTCCGATAACACAATTCGATTATGGGATCCTAGAGCAGAAGAAGGTACAAACGTCAAGATGAGCCTTCGTGGTCATACCGCTTGGGTCTCTTCTGTTTGTTGGTCAAAGACTTCTGAATTTGCTTTATGTTCAGGTTCTTATGATTCTACTGTGCGTGTTTGGGATATTCGTAGTAGAGAACCATTGTATACCGTAGAGGCTGAGGATAAGGAAAAGAAGGATAAAATTTTGAGTGTTTATTGGGATAATGATAAAATCCTTAGTGGTGGTGAAGAAAAACAACTCAAGATTTATAGTGCTAAAGCTTAAAAATAATAATAATAAAATCTCATGTCATATTTATAAATATTATTATTATTTTATTGTTAAAAGTAGATTTTGTTACGTGGGGGTTCTACATTAACATCCCCATAACAAGGGCAATAGTGTTGAACACATTCTTGCCATAAGGCTGTCCCTTGAGTAACATCACTACAAAAGGAAAAGACGCCATCTATCAAGAGTTTTTATTAGATGTGAGCCAGCTATTCATCTTTTTTTTATTATTATTATTGAAGTTACCTGTGTAAGCCCGACACATACTAGTTTCATTTGCAGTACCATCATCTCTGTTAAAACACATGCATAAAGTAACATCTGTATTTTCCGGAGTAGGTTTAGACATGATACATTTACAACCAATTGTATTGACAGTGACATTCTTAGCTTGAAGTCGATAGTATAAGGTATTTGAAGGACTTGCCGCTACGACATAATATACCATAGTGACTAACAAAACTGTCAAAGTAATAAGATTCATTAAATTAAAAAAAAAAAAAAAAAGAGATAAATGTATAAAAAAAGAAAAAAAAATCAAATTTATTAAAGATATTTATACATAATTTGATATAATTAGTACATTTGAAGAAGTATTATTTTAAATAGTGATTTCAATATCGTTATATTGTTCTTGCCAAATCCAAGCATTATCAACTAGACCATTTCCTTCCGTTTCAGCCACTCTGTATAATTGAGCAGCTTTCATATCATCTTTTTCCACACCATGACCATGTTTATAACAAAATGCTAAATCATTCATTGCATCAGTACTACCCATACTAGATGCCACTTTAAAGTAATAAGTAGCAGTCGTGACACTTTTTGGTACCTAAATTATAAACATAAATTTAATTAACAAAAAAAAAAAGTTTTTCTGCACACACACACACACACACACACACACACACACACGCACACACACAAGAGAAAGAGAGAACTCCTCCTATTTTTTAATTAAGCTCTTTGAATTTATTACCTCCCAACCATGCCAAAAGAACTCTCCCAATTCATAAATAATTGCAACTAATGACTCTATTTTGGCCGCAGATACGAAATGATGGATACTTGATTGTAAATCCAATACAGGATATTCAGATGCTTTTTGAAGAAATCTTACTGCTAGCGCAGGGCTCTTTCTACACCCCTTTTTATAAATAATATACATATATTAACAAACGATCATCCCCCCACTCTAAATATACATCATTTAATAACTTACCCAGCCATGTCGTAACGATAGACCATAGAAAAATAAACCAAGCAATGATTCACTTTCAGCCGATAATTTCCAGTAATTACATGCTTGTTCAAGTTCCCCCCTTTCATAATATTCAATGCCAAGTATCAAGTCATTTCCATCACCTGCTTTACTATTGATTGTATCATACATGGATGATATAGAGACTGCTGCTGTATGTATAATATTTTCTGATGATGCATAATAATCCGCGATAGCTGAAGGTGTCTCATTGTCATCATCTTCTGTAACACTCACTACATTTTTATCCGTTGCTGAATAAAGTTGTCCAAACATAGACCGACTTCGTTTTAGTGGCGTACTTGTGAACGACTGTAACTGTAAAAACGAACTTGATTTAGACATGGCTTTCTTTTTATTTTCGGTTGAATCATCTGGATCGATCATGGCTGTTTTCAACAAAAGTGAGAATCGCTTCTTTTTCTTGTTGAGTTTTTCTTCTGTTGTCAAGTTGATATTATTATTGTTCTTTTCGATTTTTAATATCTTTTTAATTTTATTTATCATCATTTTTTTTTTTTTTTTTTTTGATATTGTTGTTGTTGAAGGAGGAGGGAAAAAAGTAATGTTTTTCTTTTTTTTTGTTTCCTTTTTCTTTCTTAAAAAAAAAATGAAAAAAAATAATAGAAAACCTATAAGACCTTCTCTCCTATTTTTTTTTTTTTTTTTATTCATGTAGCATCACGTGCTTGTTCATGGTATTATGCTGTACTACCTTATACAACCTTTTCCGTGACTTTAAACATAATTTCTTGTTTATTTCAATTGACAGTCTTCCTTTGTTTTTTTTTACTCTTTCTTCTTTCTCTACTACTTTCATGAATTTCATCATAAGCATAGGTTATTATTTTATTTTAAATACATGAGTAATGTCCAACTCATTTTTTTTTTTTTTTTTTTTTTTTTTACGATGTAGATTTAGGCTCAACCTTTTCAGGTAGCTGCTACACTGAGCACCCTTCAGAAGTCATCAATATCTGCAATTGGTAGTGATTTTTTTTTTGACACTATTTTTTTTTAAAAAAAAAATAAATAATAAAAAAAATACAATAGGGAATACTTTGAAGAAACCTATGAAAAGAATCCAACTGCTTGTCTCTACACGAAGCAAAGTCCACCTAAATTCATAGCTTGGGGATTCGGAGCCCTTGATTATGCTCGTACTCATCCAGAAGATCCTACCGTCTTGCTGGTAAGACATTTTAAACACCATTTATTTACAAACGCCATAAGTCGCGTCGCCGCAGTAGATTATTTACGCGAATTATATAAACACACATGCACTCGAATTATCGCGAATAATCCAAATATAGCCAATCCCAAATTCTCTTGTGTCTTGACTGTCCCAGATGTTTGGACTGAAGCAGAAAAAACCATCTATCGTAATATTGCTGCGTATGCAGGTATTCCATGCTACCCAAAAGAAATCTTATTAATCGTAACCGAGGCCGAAGCCAATGCTCTTTACTGTGAACGTTATGTACTTGAAAATATAAATGAAGGCGATAGTTTTATGATTTGTGATATCGGTGGATTTTCAACAAGTATTTCTGTATATGAAGCAACAATCCCCTCCAAGCACTGTCAATTATATCAAGAGACACTCTTTAAATGCGGCTCTATTGTCTTGGAACAAAACATGAACCTCTATTTAAGAACTTTCTCCTACCTTTCACTCTCAAGTAAAATCAGAGGCGCCTTGACTGACTTTGTTATCCGTAAAAAGGTAATATATTATGTATCGGGATTATGATATAGAAAAGGATACTATGTAAACTTTTTAATTTTCTATATAGCCTATTTTTTCAGAGACTGATGGTGAACCCAATGCTGAAGATCAAATCAAGTTATTATTATCTCACTCATTTGATCAATTCCTTCAATCTGGCGACATTGAATTAATACACCAAGCTCATCAAGAAGTAGAAAAATCAAGTCAACAAGGTTACAATCAAAACTCAATTGAACTAAGATTCAAATGCATTGATATTGCAAGACAAGTATATGATCCTTTCATTAACAACATCATTGGTAGATTGGAGGCCGCAATTATTCAATCTCCTGATTTAACACGTACCATTTTCTTATCTGGAGGATGTAGCGAATTAACTTATATCTTTAGAAGAATTCATGATCATTTTACTTCAATTCCTACTTACGCATCTCAAGGAATACAAGTTATACGTAAACAAGGTGAAAGGGCAACCATGATGGGAGGTATTCTAGCTTATCTTGACTTCTTTAAAAAAGTCGAGAAAATCACAAACTACATTAAAATACATGGTGAACTTAAGTCAACGCATACACTTGTACGTCAAGCCGCTCGATCTTATGGTGTTCAAATTGTGACTTATCCTTTGGTAGTTTCCACCAATGATTTCGAAATGGAATCGGTTGTATCTAAAGAATCGCTGAAGGCCTCTTACAAAGATATTCATTTTGTACCCGTACAAGATATTAAAAACTTTCATGAACTTATATCACAAAACACTGTATTACCTATTTTACCAACGCTTGGACCCAACTTTATTACGTGGCAATACCATGTGGACGCTCCTTGCTATGTCGCTATCAATCTTTATGCTTATGTGTATGATGTTGAAGGCAATAACTCTATTTCATGTGAAAATATCATCCGGTTACATCGATTTAGAGTCCCTGTATACAATGCAAAGGACACAATTGAATTACGATATCGAGCTGAGTTATATTCTCTCCTCTTCTCTGCATTTCATGATCGATATGTTTCCGACTACAGATGCACGGATTTAATGTACACTCTTTATTGAATTTGTACTCTCATTGCATCTCTCCCTCTCTCTAAATACAAAAAAAAATCCCTCTTTAAATATGTAAAAAAAAATTCTAGCTATGTATATTCAATTATTTTTTTTCAAATAAAATATATTAATTATTTCGATCATTGTTTTCCTTTACCTTTTTTGTTTGCAAAGATATGATGGAATTAATATATCCAAGTGTTATATATACTCTTACTCAATATACGTTATTCATTAATAAAGTATGTATCTAATTGGTGACCGCATACTGTGTTGGTATTAAAAATTAAAGTTAGTATGCAAAACTGATGAAACTCTAATTTTTTCCTAAAAAAAAAAAAAAAAAAAAAAAAAGCTTAACAACACACCACAGCAACAACCAAAACTAGACCTATCCTTGTTTCTTCCGAATAGGTAAATGAGAAAGGTGATCACTTTTCAGAAAGATAATCTATTTTGCACAAATGGTATAGATATATATCCTTTTTTCGTTCTCTCTTTTTTTTTATTATCGTCGTACAAGTATTGTCGTACAAGTATTGTCGGCATGAAAAAGGAAAAAAATTTCAAAAAAAAAGTAAAACGGGTTTAAAAGCAGACATTTATATTTTATCATTTATTTTAAAAAAAAAAGATTCAGTGTTTCTAATTGCACTAGTGAGTAATACGTGGAAACTTCTTTAAGAAAGTGGATTTGTGAAAAAAAATTTAACATAGAAATTGAGTTAAAAAATATATATTTTTTTTTTAATTTGGGTAAAAAATAAAAAAATGAAGCTATTTTGATTTTCGAACAAAGAAAAGAGATATAGAAACAGAAAGAGATCAAGAAATTAAACTTCTTTAGGGCGACGAGCACATCTTTCGCCTAAAATAAATGAGTTTTTTTTTTTTTTTAGTATAGATTTAACTTTTTAAATAAATAAATAAATCTTTACATTGAATAGCACCACCACGTTGTTTTCTCCAACGAGCAATGTTTTTAACACCACAAGTAGTACAATGATAATCAATAGCGTCTCGCTTACGAACAACCTTGGTATTTCCATCTTCCTGAGTTACTAGCATACGTCTTTTTTTAGCTGTTTTCTCGCTAATATACATAAAAAGTTAAAATATAAAGTATGATTTAGATTTAAAAATAGACTCACTAGAGGCCACAAGCGTTACAAAGAAGATCACCCTTTGAAATAGCGGAAACACTACGTCTCCAAGAAGGAGAATTATTTGAATAGCAATTGCTACAACGCTTCTTTCCTTTTTCACGTGTGTGCCTTTTATTATATGAATGTTGCTTCTTGCCACTGCCACCACCAGAAGTCTCTTTACTTTTCGTACTTTCTTTTTTTATTTCTTTTTCTTTATTAGAACTTCCGTTGGCTCGAGAACAACAAGATGGAGCTTCAAGGATATTTTTATTATCATCTTCATGGTGACTCCCGTTGGTATAATAAAAAACGGATGAGTAACTAGGACAATCCTTGGTTGAGCTGAGATACATGGGGCCACCCATAGCAAAATTATGGACTGACGATGAAGATAAAGTTGAAGTAGGAGAAGGAATACTGTTAGTAGAGCTATCAAGAAGCATGAGTGGGGGAGGATCAACCGAGGAATCAGGATACATTAAGCTAGGATAGTTATCGAGACCTGAATGATGATAAGCTTGCGGAGCATAATAACTATAATCGCTAAAGTTTTGAGCGTGACCTGATACATAATAAGAGCTGGATGGAAAGGATGAGACGGGATTTTCGTCTTGTTGGATGGGTGAGATAGAAGGAGAGGATGTTCCAACATCTTTAGGGATTTGCATACCGAAGTCATCGAAGTACTCTATATATATTTGCATAAGGAAAAAGTCAGTTACACTTGTCAAGACATATCTAGATCATATCTTTTGTTTTTTTTTTTACCTTTCATCTTTTTTCTGTCTTTTTTTTTTAAAAAAAAAATATATTAAAATGTAAAAAGATACGATTTAATTATTGAACAGGAAAAAAAAACCTTTGCTATTTAAATTGACTGTTTTCTCAAGGGTTTATGATCAATTTATCAAAACATTGAAAGCTTCTATGAAAAAAAAAGGAGCAATAAAAGTTTTATTTCCAGATTCACATGAATTATAAATTCAAAAAAAAAAAAAAAGAAACAATAAAAGGAAAAAAAAAAAGCGAAAAAAAGGAAAGCCATGTGATAGAACTGTAAAGGAGCTGTTCTTCGTTACTTTTTTTAATTGACATATATGTTTCTCTTCCTTTTTCTTGATAAAAGCAACACTTAAAGATTCAATTGAAGTATAAACATAGTAAGTTACCATAAAACTTAAAAGACAGTTCCAGATTGTTCCAGGCATTGTATTCTTTATTAGAAAAAAATTTTTTATATGATATTAATCAATCTAATAAATATCCAATTTTTCTAATATTTACCTGATCCACTTTTTTGCTGTCTTTAAAGATACTCGTTTGGTCTTGAATTAAGCGTTGAATAAGTTGATCAAATGACGATGTTGCGTTTGATTGAATAAATAAAAGCAATCGACATGGTATCATCAGAAAACACTAGGATCACCAATAATGTCTATAGCAAGAGATATTATATATATATAAAAAGGGATCGATTGTATGTTTCTTACCTGATTACTAACTTTAACACAAGCCTTTCCCAAAAAAGTCACCCAAAAAAAAAAAGTAGTAAAAAGGATCTTAAAATGCCCACATGTGATGCCTGCCAAATCAAATAAACTATTTGGAATAAAAGCAAGCAGTAATATTCCGAAAAATTCAAGTTTTGGAATCATTTTAAAAATATAATGTAAGATCTGGCCTTTTATTGTCACGCTCTCGTTCATCATGGCCATTTCTGCAACTAAATATAAATTTAGTTTAGTACCCAACCTATCATACTGCTTTACCCGCACGAGCAATAAAATAAGGTTGTAATTCGCCCATCGCTCCACGCAAAACCAGTTTTGAATGACTGCTGTTCAAACTGACTGCTTAAATCACGAGTTTCTTCAAGGATGTTGTATTTTATAAACGACGTAAAGACAAGTAATGGATGTGTATGGATTGTTATATTATTTATTATCATGTATGCAGATAGAGTGTGTATAAAGAAGTGAATGTGATTTGTTATGAGAGAAAGAAGAAAGGGAGATATAATTAAAAAAACAAGATAATACATGTAGAAAAAGAGAACCCATATTATTACTTTCCAATTTTTGTCAGTCCTCTTAAACTTTCTTGTACAATGAGTCCAGGTCGAGTCGAGAACACATACTTTTCCTTCAAGATTGTCACCACGTCATAACAAACACCACCATTTCCTTCGTCCATGACATCCTTTCGTTTATGAATCACTGCAAAAGGTTTTGGTAACTTGACCTTCTTCCCCATAAGTTTATGGTGTCCAATAATAACTATAGCTTTATCGTTATCAAGTGTCAAGTCTCCGATTTCTATATTGGATACATCTATATTATCTGGGCTATCAAAACTTCCTTGAAAGTCAAGGTAAACTAAATCTTGATGTTCATTTGAATTCTTTTGTGAATGAATAACTACATGAACCATAGTTAACAAAAAAGAAAAGATTTTTTAATATTTTAAGTCACGTCGCGATGAGCTATCCAAAATATGTAGACGTTGGTGTCGCGATTGACTTTAAACCTTTACGAGGATATATACATTAAATTAATATTACAAAGAGAAAGAGAGAACAGTCTAAGTTATTAGCAACTATGCTTCTGCTGAACAAGTGATTAGCTTACTTATTAGAAGTATCTGGAATGCCTCTATACCATACTAAATTGATCAAATAGTTAAACTAAACAGTCAAGATGGCCTTTCGTTGACCATATTTAATATCTAACTATACACATCTACTTCGAATAGTTACACGAAAGAAGAGCCTTATGTTATCAGTACGTAAATTCTATAGCATGAAGAATGAAAGGTTGCGAGCATACAACTTGTCTTTAACTATCAAATAAATAAAAAACATCATTCAACAATTCTGTGGATTTTTATCGCATATTTTTAATTTTATTATTATCTGCAATGATAGGGAGGCTACGTTTGTTGAAGTTATATGATAATATAATTTTGCTACATATCTTTCTTCTTTTCGTTGATTACCCTAGAAATTTTTTTTTCTGAAACAGAAAGATATTGCGTGACAATATTCATAATAAAGCTCGCTTGATGAATTTTCATTAAATTAATTACAAGCAAATCCAGCGTAATATTGCCTTTTAATAAAGAAACTTATCTTAACCTCTTCTTGTGCCTTCTTGTTGTAGTATTTTACGTTATTAACCCAAATACCGATAAGGTCTTTCGCATATTTTATTTGGGGAAAGATACGCACACCATATTTGAGCACTATAGTTGCGCACCATTTTTTTTTTTTTTTTTTTTTACAGATACTACTATTGTGATTTTTTTATTAAACAATGAGTCGCTTATTTCTGATAAAATTATTAAAGCTTTAATATATGGATTACTACTGACAACATGTTTTATACAGGTTTCAAAGTAATTTGTTTCTTGAAACAAGCTCTTGTCTGAATAGAAACGTATTCAATTAAAGAAGAAATCAAGAGGATAACGGCGAGGAAGACTCATTTTAGAATATAAATAAAATACAAAGAAAAGGAAAAAAAAAATAAAAGAAAGAAAGAAAGAAAGAAAGAAAGAAAAAATAGTGATTTATAAAGAAACTAAAAAAAAAAAAAAATAAAATAAAAATAAAACTTGTTTCTATATGGCGTGTGAAAAAAATATGGTGTGCGTATCTTTCCCCTTTTATTTTGACAACTTAATTTAATTTTCACAGTAATGAGTGTAAATATATTATTCGAGAGGTATCTTTTGCTAATACATTACGTTAGCTGTAAAAGCATATCAATATAGTTTAAGAAAAAAGAGAACTTAATTCTTGAATAGTAGAAACGCATACGGAATACATGTATATAGCTACCAGTCCACAAAAGCATATGTTGTTTGTTATTCAGATTCATCTAGAGCTCCTTTTTATATATATACAAATTATTCAAAACAAGTACATAAATAAGGGGAAGTGTCTAAACTCTTCATTTTCGATTTCTGCGAATAGATTCGCCAAACCCACAGCTTGTCTCTGTTAAATAGAGTTTAATGCATGTAACAATAATGATAACTAACAATAAAAAAAAAAGAGTATTTTACCTTTACATCGTACAAACGTTCAAGGAAAATGTGAGCCGCCGTCTCAAATTGCTACCTGATGAAAGTAACTTAAGTGACCGAAGCTTCTGGGCATCATACAAGCCATTGTAAACCAATTTCAAAGACACAATTTTACCCTCTGGCTTTGCAAAGAGATCGCTCTTGTGCATCTCTTTTTTCTGGCAGAGAGGTAAGAAGATCGATAAATTAGATCAATGGTTGTTTTGGTCTCCCTCAATATCTTACTATGATCATGGTAATATTTATTGTCACGAAGGTTATTTGCAAATTCAATGTTTACCAAGCCAAAAACATCTCTTTTTGCCATCTCAAATCAGATTCTGACATCCACCTTATCACCAAGATTACATATCATCATTGTTTACTTGCTTGGATTTCGATGAAGAGGGTGATACGGATTCACCCATAATAAATTGAAAGATGTTACATATTCAATAACACATAATATCAACAACAGTTTTTTTTTTAAAAAAAACAAATACTTATATCGAAGCATATGCCTTATCTTCAGTTAATAGCGGCAGACAGACGAACACCCCCCCCCCTTTAGCCAGCTCAGAAGTAGGCTGGTTAAAAACAAACATCACAAGACGCTGATGTTTTATAGAGCACGATTGCCAATACATCGACAGATTTACTAGACCGCAGACGAGAGCTTTCTATTTCAAGACTGGGACAGAGTCAATGTATGAAGTAAAATCATACTAAGTACTTTTATAATCTACCAACAAAAAAGTATCAGGAGAGAAGTACTAGGATGGGTGACCAGAGCTTAATTACATAGTCTTGCTCGGTGTAGTATTTATCGCTCACGCCTTTCCGGTGGTAGATGGATCGCACACTTATTTCCTTTACAGTTAGCTTTTCACAAGTCTAGAGAATTGTATTTTAGTAACGAGAGATCGCCACAGCTTTGCTTTTTTTGTGTTTAAAATAATGGAGGTTTTTTATTTTTTTTTGTGCCAGTGCATTATGCACCGTTTAGTATATGTGATCTTCCTTCCTCAAGGTTATACATATTCAAAGTGAGAATGTGATATTCGTTAAAACCAAGTTTAAATAACCTGGCTTTAATAAATTAAACTTTTAGATGAGTATATTCACAACAGAGATTTAAACAATTTTTTTTTTCTTCTGTAAGATTATTATACGCGATGTTTGGATATAGGCTGACATAACTACAGTTCCTTTTTATCGACAATAAATTACGAATGCGAGGACACATTAGGTATTTATTGACACGATCTGTGGTCATATTAATATGTAAATTAATCATAATAATTAAAACTATTAAAAATATAAATAAAAGTTTAATGCAAAAATAGAATTGAACAAGTGCAATTGACGATGTAATGCTTATAGCTCGTCGCTGAAAAGCTTTTTTTTTACAAGGGCATATAAAGGTTTTTCTGTCACTTTCAAAAGGACGATCAGTAAAGAAAAAGCATGAATATGATGATATTTTATAAAGGGACATGAGCATAAAAATATATTATGGATTACATACAAATAAACTCTTGATTTCAGTAGCTATATGGCTTATAGAAAGACATCGTGTGTGTGTGTGTGTGATATCTGCCATTTATATTATGTAGAGGCAGTTCCTACTTTGTTTATAATAAAAGCTCTTCAAAGTAGTATTTTGGAAGAAAAAAACAATGAATCATATATTTTTTTTTTATTTTTAATATTTCAAGTTATACATAAATTTAATTTTTGGGTTTGATATCATCTATAGTTATGGGAGGAGTAACAACGCACCTAAAATGAATAATCAAAAGTTAGAATAAAGAAAGACAACAATAAATAAAATAAAAAAAAAAAAAAGAACTTACATCCAAATACGAGTCTTGTAAATCTTGAACAATTCACGCACAAGTTCTCTAAAATCGATCCGATTCTCAGCCTGAAAATAAAACGTCAACTTACGACGATCCCATTGATACTCTGCATCCACCACTTCCATGGGTAATTTACGTTGCTTCGTCTTTTGTTGACAAACGACCAAAGACTTTTGTTCATCTTGTCCTTTCACATTCATTAAGCTAATTTCTTCTGTAGTAGCCAATCGAAAGATACGTTTAATATGTATCTCTCGAACTGCCTTTTCTTCTCCTCCTGTTGTACTCGTTGTTTCTTCTGTCGTACCGTTATTTTTATTTTCAATTTGTTGTAATTGGAATTGCTTTTGTTGTTCTAATGCAGTCACTTGTTCAATTGTTAATGTATTGGCGGCTATTTTACCAAGATCTTTACCACGATCGGCTTCTACAATCACCAAGTCGCCTACGTGTGGATGGAATTGGTTTGAGTCCAATACATAAAAGAAGTCGGTACGGCCTCCTTTGAATTCTACCATGTATAAAGGAACTTGAGGGTCAAGTCGGTGTACTGGAATGCCTTTACCGAGATCTTGATATCCTCTTGAATCTGTATCAAATTGTTCATCTGTTCCTTGCTGTTGCTGTTGTTGTTGTTGTTGTTGCTGCTGCTGTTGCTGTTGATGTTGTTGCTGATGTTGTTGTTGCTGTTGTTGCTGTTGTTGTTGTTGTTGTTGTTGTTGTTGTTGTTGCTGTTGTTGTTGTTGGAATTGCTGTTGCTGTTGTTGCTGTTGTTGATGATGATGATGATATTGTTGTTGTTGAAGATGAAGATAACTGGAAGGATTATGATAATTAGGTTGAACATACATATAAGGTTGTTGCTGTTGCTGTTGTTGAGGATGTTGTTGAGGAGTTTGAGGAGACTGTTGTTGTTGTTGAAAGTTACCCAGCTCAGATCTCAAATGAGTATTTTCTAATTGATCAGCCAATTGTTGAATATTACTTGGTGGCTGAGTAGCTAAAGTAAGTGATTGTCTTCTCATTAAATTGTAATTATTACTACTGTTATTGGTAGTGTCTGGAAAAGAATACTCTTGTTGTTGAGATAATCTACGTTGAATGATATCTAATCTTTCTTTATCACCCAAAGACATTTGATTACTAGCAGCAGTAGATTGATCAGGAAGATGAAAGAATCGAGAAGATGATCTACGTCTTTGATTAATCATTAAATCGTCTTGTTGTTCAGATCCACGTCGAATATGTCCATTATTCATTAAACGAGAATGTTGATTTTGCGATAATAATCCAAATGCTGCTCCAGACGATTTGGATCGTGAACGAATATGTGCTAAATCAAAATCATCAATAAACCCATCTTCTTCTTCTACCATAGGTGCTAAAGAACTATTGAATGTAGGTTGCTTATATTGATTGTTGTTGTTATTGATCGGTGTTTGATCTTCATAATCATCATACCCAAAAAATGTTGGCTCTTGTCCCATCGAAAACGAAAGACTACGTTGTTGACGGTATATAGGTTCTAATGAAACACCTGGTAACATGGGTACTGATCTTATACTGTTATCGTATAAATCGTCTGGTGCAGTACCAGTACCAGCTTGGTTTAGTTGGGTAGTAGGTCCAACTGATTTACCTTCTTCATCAAAAATAGAAGGACCCTCCCATTGAAATCCACCAAAGGAACCCCAATTCGCATTCCCATTACTTTCAGAAACAATGGAGGATCTTCGAATAATATCCGCTTCATCATTCGTTGGTGGATCAGTAGGGCTGTTGTTTTCAAGAAAGTGTGTCATGACCGTTGTACTTCCTCTTCTAGAAGGACTACCTACTGCTTTCCAAGCATGGTCTGAATTGGTTACACCAATAAAGTTATCTTCTTCACTCTATTAAAAATGTATATATGAGTATATAAATATAGGTATAATATAAAATTATAGACTTTTACAGTAATTTTAGTTTTTGTATTCTAATAAAGAAATAATTTATGTAAATATCATGTACACTTTTGTTTTCTATATTTCTTACTTTTTGTTGTGTCATAATCTCTATTAATGACTATTTGTATAATTGAGTTTATTAACAACATGAAATAAAAGAGTAAATATACAAAATCAATATACCTTTGTCTAAAGAAAAAGGAATATGTTTCCCAGCGGGATGAGTTGAGAAAAAAAAAAAAAAAAAAAAAAAAAAAAAAGACTCGAGAAGTTTATCGCTTTATGAACTGAAACAGAGAGTTTATTATTTTTTACTGCTTCATTTTATTTTTAATATATTACCTTTCTTTAACAGTTATTATTAAAAAAAAAAAAAAGAGAGAGAGAGAGAGAGAGAGAGAAAGTAGAGTGTGATAAGATCTGAAAAGGGAGGGAAAGAGGGAAAAAAGAAAGGAAAAAATATTACCTCTTCCCTTTAAACTTGTCTCGCTGAGATTTAATAAAATATTGTACGCTCATCTGGATTCTTTAACGGCTTCCTAACCTAGGGGGGATTGTTTATTCCGTCTCTTTTTCACAATATATATTCCTCATACGAATGAAAAGATTTCCTGTATTACTGGAACAAATATCAAGTAAAATATGGAATACTACCATAAAAATTCCAGAGTTAAAGACACCATTACCTATTGTACCATCGCTTCAAGATGAACAAAAAGTAGTTGACTTGCTGACTAAAATGTTTGAGCAACATAAAGGACGTATCTTGGTTGTTACTGGTGCAGGTCAGTCATATACATATATGTAAAATATATTTATAAGACTAAAAAAAAACATTTTTATAGGTATTTCCACAGATTCGGGTATACCGGATTATAGAGGAGATCAGGTAAAATGATTATATGTTAAATACAATAACAACAACTTTATTAATTTATGCAAAATATGTATATATAGGGAACGTAAGGAACATATATATATATATATAAAAGTAAGAGATGTTTTTATTTGTATCTAATACTCATCTAAAAAAAAAAAACCCCCCCTCAACAACAACATGATAGATATGTTCGTAATCCAAAGCATCGACCTATTTTATATCAAGAATTAGTATCTTCACATAATTATAGACAAAGATACTGGTCACGTAGTTATTTAGGTTGGCCAAAGATGTCTAATACATTACCTAATGATACACATCATGTCCTTTCTTCTTTAACAAAAGAAGGATATATTCAATCAATTATTACACAAAATGTAGATAATTTACATGTTAAAGCCAATACACCAGTTGATAAATTAATTGAATTACATGGCACATTAGCCAAAGTAGAATGTATGTCCTGTGGAGATAACTCAACTGATAGATCTCTTTATCAAAACCGAATTCATGCTCGAAACCCAAGTTGGGGAACTTGGATAGGACAAGGAAAGATTAATCCGGACGGAGATGTTGAATTACCAAAGGGTGTATCGTATGATGAATTTGATATTCCTGCTTGTTTATCATGTGGTAGCTTAAAAATGAAACCCAATGTTGTCTTCTTTGGTGAGAATATCAAGAAAGATGTAGTAACAAAAGCTGAATTAGCTGTTCAGAATGCTTCTGCTGTCTTGGTATTAGGCACTTCATTAGCGACTTATTCTTCATATCGATTAATTCGTTTAGCTCATAAACTAAATAAGCCCATTGGTATCATCACTAAAGGTCAAACAAGAGCTGATGATTTAATGCTTTGGAAAGGACAAGTAGGATGTACACCTGTTTTAAAACAAAGCTTTTTTAATTTGATTGGCCCTTAAAAAAAAAAAAAAAAAAAAAAAAAAAAAAGGGAGTGAAAAAAAATAAAAAAAAAAATAACAAAATTCTCCACACCTCTCTTTCTCTTTTTCTATTTTATTTCCAACACAAAAAAAGAAAAAAAACACATACACACACTTTTCCCAAATTTTTTTATTTTTTTAAAAAAAAAAAAAAAAAAAAAATTATGCGTAGAACCTCAAAAAGAGTAGCCATGACTACCGATGGTGGTTTACCTTTTGACTTGTCCACAGTAAAAACCACTAGTTCCAAAGACGAAAAACCAACAGTAGACTCAACAAAAAGAATCTTTGGTATAAAAGAAGCACCTACCTTTTATCCAACCAAGGACGAATTTAAAGATCCTCTAAGTTACATTGAAAAGATTAGTCCTGAAGGTGAAAAATATGGCATTATTAAAATCGTTCCTCCAAAGGATTATAAACCTGAATTCAGTTTAAAAACGGAGGTTTGTTATATATATATATAATATATTTTCTTTATATATATACATATATATATATACATTTATTAATTTTATTTTTTATTTTTATATCTTCAAATGTTATATAGAACTTCCGTTTTAAAACTCGTATTCAAAAATTAAATAGTATGGAAGGTGAAACTCGTACAAACGTAAACTATCTTGAACAATTAACAAAGTATCATATCTTAACTGGTAGACCAGTGGGTAAAATTCCTCAACTGGATAAAAGACCTATTGATCTTTATAAACTTAAAAATGAAGTCGCTTTAAGAGGTGGTGTGCAAGAAGTTACTCGTTTAAAGAAATGGGCTGAAATTGGTAGGATATTAGGCTATGCTCGTAAGCAATGTACTTCCATGTCAAATGCTCTTAAATCTGCTTATCAAAAGGTCATTTTACCTTATGAAATTTGGTACGCTAAACATAAAGAAGATGTTGAACATATCGTAAAAAAAGAAGGTAAGAAAAAAAATATATATATATTAAAACAGAGATTTCTTATGTATGTGTGTACTGATGTAATGACATTTTTTATTTTATTTTATAGACTCTATTACAAGTCATAGTAGTAGTAGTACTAGTGATACTTGTGAAATATGTCAAAAGAATGAAAATGAAGAAAAGCTATTACTATGTGATGGATGTAATCGTGGTTATCACATGTATTGTTTAACTCCTCCACTTACAAGTATACCAAAAACGGATTGGTACTGTCTTCAATGTTTAACTGCCGTTGGAAAAGATTATGGTTTTGAAGATGGCGAAGAATATAGTTTAGGTGATTTTCATAAAGTATGTGATAAATTTAAAAATGAATGGTTTCAAAAGACCATTGCTGAAAAAGGTACCGTCTCTGAGCAAGATTGTGAAAACGAATTTTGGAGACTAGTTGAAAATCCTCATGAAACATGCCAAGTAGAATATGGTGCTGACTTACATAGTACACAACACGGAAGGTAAAGAAAAAAAAAGTTTTTTTTTTTTTTTATCATACCCATACTAACGTATGATTCAAATAGTGGCTTCATGGCTGCAGAACAAATGCCAAAGGCTGCTTTTGATCCTTGGAATTTAAATGTTATTCCTGTGGCACCTCAATCATTATTTACTCATATTAAAACTGATATCAGTGGGATGATGGTACCCTGGCTTTATGTAGGCATGTGCTTTTCTGCCTTTTGTTGGCATAATGAAGATCATTATACTTATTCAATCAATTACATGCATTGGGGAGAAACAAAGACTTGGTATGGTGTACCCGGTTCCGATACAGCCAAATTTGAAGATACAATGAAAAAGGCTGTACCCGAATTATTTGAACAACAACCAGACTTATTATTTCAACTCGTCACAATGCTTAGTCCTGAACGTCTTTTAAAAGAAAACGTAAATGTTTATGCTGTAGATCAACGTCCAGGTCAATTTGTTGTTACTTATCCTAAAGCTTATCATTCTGGTTTTAATCACGGCGTAAGTAATAATAATAATAATAATAATAATAATAATAATAATAATAATCGACTGATTTTTATTTATTTATATTTATATATTTATATTTAGTTTAATTTCTGTGAAGCAGTCAATTTCGCTCCTGGTGAATGGATTGATTATGGATTAGAATGTGTTAAACGTTATAAAGAATTCAGAAGACAACCTTGTTTCTCTCATGATGAATTATTAGTTACTGCAGCTCAAAACATGAAATCAACTGAAGAAATGGGTTGGTTAAAACGTGGATTACTTGAAATGCAAAAAAGAGAATTAAAGGAACGAAATGCTATAAGAACAAGAAGGATGAAAGAATCCGTTTTATCTAACTCAACTGAACGTGAAGAATTACAATGTGTCTTTTGTAACTGTTATTCTTATCTATCATTTGTTGGTTGTGAATGTACTGAAAAAGTTTCTTGTTTGGATCATAGTGCAGAGGTAATATATCAATTATATATATATATGTAAAATGTCAAAATTAACCCTTTTGCTTTTATAGTTGTGTACGTGTGACCTATCTTCAAAAACATTGTACCTTCGATTTACAGATAAACAATTGGACGAAATGACGAAAAAAGTCATCAATTCTGGTTCAAACCCTGATGACTGGATAGAAAAAGTAAACAAAGTATTAACAACTCAACCTGGTCCAACCATGAAGGGATTACGTGAACTTTTAAAGGAAGGACAAGAAGCAAATGTACCACAAGAGAATTTAGATACTTTGAAAGATTATATTGATGTCGTCGATAATTGGGTGACGGATGCTGAAAGAGTCTTGAACTTTAAGAGCGAATCAAAATCTTCTACATCAAAGCGACGCGATCAACGTGTAAAAGATTTAATTGAAAAAGCAACATTAATAGGTTTTGATGTACCTCATCTAGATCAATTAAAATCTTATTCTGAAAAATTACAAGATTTTACTGCAAAATTAACTGATCATGTACTTAATTCAAATGATACTGAATTACAAATGAAATTATATCTTGAAGGTCAACAATTACGTGCTGATTCAATTAAATTCAATCAACTCAAGAATTCTCTCGAATCTTGTTCTTGGGAAGAACAAGTTGCAAAGGCTATCTCAATGCCTTTTAATCAAAAGATCTTTCGTAAACTTATTAAAGATGCTGAAGACCTTGGTTTGAATGACTCAAATACTCCATTATTAAAACGTCTTGTCAAGATGGAAGAAAGAGGTAGAGAATTAGTTCAAAGAATAGAAAATATTTGTAAAGGAAAAGAAAAGATTGAATTTCATCAAGAATCAACTATTTTAAATATCGGTGAAGATCAACAAAACCCTGAACTTTCAATCATACTCGATACAAATTTACTCAATCGATTAAAAAATGCAATGACAAGATCAAAATCCACTTTAAATGAAATAGAAATCTTGTTAAATCAACAATCCACAAAACCATCTGTCATGGATCGTCCTTCTCTTACTGAAGCACAACGTTTAATGTCACTCTGTAGAGAACTGTGTTTTAAATCTGATTTGGTACCACGTCTCTCAAAAGCCTTGACCCAAATGAGTGCCTGGAACGATCAAGTCAGAGCCACTTTTATGAACGGACGTCAAAAATCTTTAGAGACCGTCATCCGAGAATCCGTTTCAAACGTACAAAGAATCACTACAAGTGAAGATAAAAAAGGTATCTGGTGTATCTGTCGAAAAGCAGAATCTGGTTTAATGATTGAATGTGATATCTGTCATGAATGGTATCACAGTTCATGCCTTAAAGTACCTCGTAACGTAGTACGTTCCTCAAGTTCCTACATTTGTCTCATCTGTCATCCAACCGAATCTTCCAAAAGAGTCACTCACCTCTCAAGACAACCAAAACTAGAAGAAATTACTGACTTAATAACCACAGGTGAACTCTTAAAGTTTCGTCCAAAAGATTATAACATTATCGTCGATATACACAATTATATGCAAGATTACAGAAATAGAGTTCAAGCATTCTGTCGATCACGTACTCAATTAGGTTTACAAGACATACCCAAAATTAAGCACTACTTACGAACCTTAATCGGTCTTGAAGTATCTTTACAAGATGAAACCGAATTCTTACGCTCTAAAATACAATCCCTTGTACCTATCACGCCACCTTCCCTCAATACCAATAACAATACTGTCGTCATCTCCTCTTCCTCCTCCTCCTCTTCTTCTTCTTCGTCTTCCTCATCATCTCCTTCATCTACTTCTCCTTCTGCCTCTCCACCATATAAGTCCGATTCTGCAAGGTCAGATACAGACTACACCGCCACAACTACTACTACTACAACAACAACAGACCGTAAACTCACAACAACTGTACGACCGTCGTACCCTACTTCGTCTCCGAAACGTCGAAACCAAGAAATTCCCGCTTCTTCAAAACCACAAAAGATTATCAAATTAACTGTTAAACCACCTTCACTACCTATAAAAAAACATGGTAAAAAACGACAGTACTCTTCTGAAGAAGACAAACATCACGGCAAGAAACAAAAACAATTACATGATGATGCTCCTTATCGCTCACATCATCGTCTTTAAAAAAAAAAAAAGGCCACTTCATAACAAATTGTACATAAACTAATTAAAACCAAACTTCCCTTTCACTCCCCACTTTTGTCCTTTCGCTCTCTCTCTCTCTCTCTCTCTCTCCACACACACTTATTCAGTAAAATAAACCACTTGTTTGAATACATATACATATATACATTTACGAGCTGACCTACTCAATAATCAAAATCAAATACTTCGTTTAATAACTACGTAGCAAACAACTAATATAGAGATTTAATTAGTATCTTTTGGTTTCGATATGACAACATTTTGTATTTACCCAGAACAAAAATCCAGAGAGGTTATTTTTCATTGTTTCCATTTAGATACATGATGATATGGATATCACGAGTTTCATGTAAAATTGTGTAAAGAAAGTATATACATAGATTCAATCGCTGTCGCACATTTACAAATGCCTATACCCCAAAAATAAATATTTGTGATATTTTATAAATTTAAAAGTTTTTTTTTTTTCTTTTACAAAGAGTCGTTGTATGTATGTACTTCAATTTGTACATATAAGATATTGTTTTTATAATAGGATGTGCGTGTTATAAGTACAAGGAATCAGTTGAAGCGCGTATTTATATCTTCTTCATTATCAAAGTCAGGTGAGCGAGTTGCTTAAATAACGCCATATTTGATTTTAGTAAGTTCACGTGTTATTCCAGATGTCAACACTCATTCCTTATTGATCTTATATGTTTCAGATAGATTTATTTTGTTGTTGCCTGTTGAAGGACTTTGATAGTGTAATGATGATGTACTACAAGATTTTGTACTAGAGAGAGTTCTGAAATTGAAGACGAATTGACTTGGTCAGACACCGGTCTGATCATTGACTCGATAATCTCTTCCTAAGGGACCTCTCATAGCTCGGGGTGTTTTCAGTTGCATAAATAAAGGCATCCTCTTTCTCTTCGTGATAAATAATAAAATAGTAAATGTAATTGGCTGCCCATTTATCGAGTTTGGTTGTACTGTTGCTCCTTCCAGTATTTTGAATGCAGTAGATATGTATGGTAAAAGGTTGCGGCGTCAAGTTTAGATCCAAAATGTCAGATTTTATGCAATTTTGATTCTTACTTTTCATCCTCCTCTTTAACAACTTGAATGGGCTTCACAACGACACGCTCTCTTAGAATTCTTTCAAGGTATTCACCATCCATATCTTGTAGGTAATCACCCGAAAGTGGGACGTGGTAGTACCGACTTTTCTTCATGTGTTTAGCTTGTAACAACCGGCGATATATCAACTTTTTACCCTCACTTGTTAAGGAGGGAATCTAAAATAATTTACAGCTCGTTACTGGCTGGAAAAGAGGGGATGACTGTTTCAAGTATTCACGATTTATTGTATTCAGACAATATGTTAGACATAAGTATGGCTTCATTTTTTTTTTTATTCTTCGTTTCTTTAGTCTTGATAATACATACACAGTCTATTTAAAAAGAACATTTGATATAGAAGTTATTATGCAATGAACTAACTAATACTTTGCGATAACATTACTAAAAGCTTTGATATGTCTTACCATTAACAACAATGTACTATGTACGCATCAAAGTTGTCCATTATTGATATAAACTCTTGTATGAGATCAAACAAGATATTAAAGCAAAAGTAATAGGAATACTAATATACTTTATATAAAGAAAAAGTATATATAAAGAAAAGAAAGAAAGAAAAATGATGATGAAATATTTATAAAAAAAAAATGACTAACTTGTTTGTGAGGGTAGAAGTTCATTGCCTTTTATTACCAACACAATTCAACAGCCGGACTGTATAATGCGTCACGCCTGTTAATCCGTGTATAGACTGATGCTAGGAGCGAAAGAATTCTTTTGGGAACCGTCTGTCAACTTAGTTGTGGTATCCGTCAAGAAATCGACGTTTGGTAAAGGTTCGCCGTGTCTACATTTAACCATAAAACAATACATAATGTATCCGCACAATTTAGCGTTTTCCTTGTTTAAATTTGTAAGCTTTTCTCCCAGTATATTCTTTTGCAAATTGGATAGTTCACTATTTTGCAAATCAGATTCAAAGATATTATTTGCTTTTAACTTTTGTCTGTAAACTGATATATAGTCACAGAAGCTATTGGGTACATGACAAAGAAGTAAATTGCCTATGAAGTTCAAACTATTAAAGTTAACTTTCCCTTGTTGAGCATAATACGTATTCACATATTCATCCAGCACTGTATTATGTTGAAAATAAGTTTGTTTATAATTCATCAGTACATCTCTTTTCGTGCACGCCGCAACCACACAAAGCTTGAAAAACGCATCTGAGATACTAGAGGAAGGTGGCGTCAAATAAATCTTTTTGACCGCAAGTACTGGTAAACTAATACTTGTTCTGTTAGGATCCATGTAGTATGTGTAGGGAAAGAGAAAAGAAACGGGAGAAGGGGAAAAATTGGAAAGTGAAAGTGAAAGAAAAAATAAATAAATAAACGAGTCCAGAATTAATCAAGTTTTCACAAGATAAATCAAAGCAAAACCTGTTTTGACAGCTTTTACGATATATTTAGACATCGCTTATTAAATTAAGTGTGACCCTAATATGTAGTGATCGAAAGCAATAATATATCTATAACATGGCTTAATAACATCTAGCGGTGCATACCTGATCTAAAAAAAAAAAAAGTAGGCTTCCTCATGTTTTTTTATATATTTGCGGAAACAAATGTATTATTTACAAATTAAAGAGTATTTACGTTAAGTTCAAAAGAACAAATTATTAGTCAAATGTTATTTTTTATTATATTATTGATTTTAAAATTAAAGTACAAAATTGATTAATTCACCCTTCTTGGCCAAGATCAATTTACGAACAGGTTTATCCGCAAGCCATTTCTGTCCAGTCTCAGACTCCCTTACAAGTCTTTCAATTTCCTTTGCATTTCCCGCAAGCTCCTTGGGCACAGTAATACTCAATCGAGTCTTACCATTGACTTGTACAATACACTCGAGTTGATCCTTTTCAAGTGCTTCAGGTACAAAGCTAGGCCATTCTTGCTCAAACACACTCTTCTTATCAAGACCCATGACTTCCCAACATTCTTCACTTGTGGATGGTGTCATGGGTGCCATCATTTTCACAAGCGATTGAACTGCATGAGAGTAAACAGGAGAAGAAGGTTCAACTGATGCAGATGTGACATGGTTTGATAACTTGATTAAGTCAGAAATGGCAGTATTAAATGCATATGTGCCCGATAAAGAATCTGTCACTTGTTTGACAGTTTGGTTTGTCACACGATACATCTCTCTTTCCTCGGAAGTCATTTTATCGAGAGCAGGAACTTCCTGTGTAGCAGAAGGAACAGAACGAGAGAGTTTTAATACTTTAGCTAACCATCTTTGCATACCAATTATACTATCTTCCTCCCATTCAAGAACTTCAGAAGGTGGTGCCTTATACAAAATGTGAAGACGTGTGGGATCTACACCGCACTCACCTACAACAGACTAAAAATAGAAAAGTTAGTCATCTATGATTTTTAATTGTGTATAAAAATACTTTACAACAGGATCAACACCATTATATTTACTCTTAGACATCTTTTCAAATGAAATC
Source organism: Pilaira anomala (assembly GCA_025716855.1). NCBI lineage: Eukaryota > Fungi > Mucoromycota > Mucoromycetes > Mucorales > Mucoraceae > Pilaira > Pilaira anomala. Next base: position 141,425 of record JAIXMQ010000013.1, on the reverse strand, counting down.
AAAGGTTGCTCTCCAGTAGCAATAATTTTAGGATTAGTATTATCTATCCATTTTTTATATTGGTGAGTTCATACATTATTTTTAATCCAATTTGCTTAAAATTTACCTGATAAATCGACTTCTTCAGGCTTCAAAAATCTTGAGGTTTTGGGGTCTTTAAATGTACGACCATGAACCATACCCTATAGTTTGTTGTTATTACTCAATCTTTTATCAGTTATATCTATTTTTATACCTGAGTAAGTAAAACATTGAATGGCTCACCATTACCTGGCTTAGTCTCTGGTAATTCGCTATAAGCACCTTGCTTGAGCAAAGTCTTTGAGATAAATCTAGAATATAAAAGATGAAGAATAGCGTGCTCTACACCACCGATATAAATATCAATAGGTAACATAGAAGAAGCCTTGACAGGATCAAATGGTCTATAGTCAAATTGTATTAAAACAAAAATGTTTACAAGTGTCTTTAGTATGCTTACAAGTTGGTGTTTTTAGGATCGGTATATCTCATGAAATACCATGATGAATCAACAAATGTATCCATCGTGTCTGTTTCACGCTTAGCAGGTCCTTGACACCTATTCACATATTAGTTTGATTTCTTTTTTGAAATATAAATAAAAATAATTACTTAGGACATTTGCAGTTAACCCAGTCTTCTTTACCGGCAAGTGGTGAATGTCCTTTACCAGAAAACTCCACATCAAGTGGAAGAGGGACAGGAAGATCTTCTTTAGGAACAGGAACAACCTATATATTTTATATATTAGAATGATAGTCTATTTTTTCTCGACATTTTTAATACTTACTTTACAAGACGGACAATGAATAATAGGAATAGGTGCTCCCCAATATCTTTGTCTGGACAAAAGCCAATCTCTTAATCTATATTGTGTAGCAGCGCTTCCAACACCCATTTGTTGTGCATCTTTCACAATAGCTTTACTAGCTGCCTTTGATTTCATACCTTTATAGGGTCCTGATAAGGCTGTCAATACGCCTTGAGCAGTATATGGTGATGAATGATCTACAGGTTGATCCAACTCTTTGATAGCAGGCTCAACAACATACTTGATATCTTGAACGACATTATTTACTTTACAAAACTCAAAATCACGTTTATCATGTGCAGGCACACCCATTACTGCACCCGTACCATAATCTGAAAGTACGTAAGGTGCAACATAAATAGGGATATCTTCCTTTGTAAAAGGATTTACTGCGTACATGCCAGTAAATACACCTCTCTTGTTTTCCTCGGCCTCTTCTGCGTTTTGCTTTTTACTAAGTTCTTGAACGAAATTTAAAACAGACTCTGCTTGTTCTACAGGGAGTGTTCTTTGAATGAAGATAAATAATTGGAGATAATTTAAGTACTTGATAATTTTATATTTACTCTTTTTTAACGAGAGGATGTTCAGGTGCAAGAACTAAATATTGAACACCGTAGATGGTATCAGGTCTACTTGTGAACACTTTGATAGGCTCTAAATGAGATGTAGTGGATGAGGAAGGACTCTAAAAAAAACAGTCAATTATGCTTTATCCTGATTTTTTTTTTTTTTTTTTTGCATGAATTTACCATTTTGAACTCTAATTCTGCTCCTGTTGATTTTCCAATCCAATTTCTTTGCATTTGCTTAACACGATCAGGCCAATTCTCTAATCGATCAATATCTTTTAAGAGATCCTATTTTTTATGTCAGTTGACTCTCTTTTGTCTCTAACTCAAGTCCGAATAATCGTTCTTACCTCCGCAAATTCAGTTACTTTAAAGAACCATTGTCTCAACTTTTTTCTTTCGACAACTGCACCTGAACGCCACGATTTACCTTCATGATCTACTTGTTCATTTGCTAATACAGTTTTATCTACAGGATCCCAATTCACAACGGCTTCCTTTTGGTATGCCAATCCCGCATTATATAATTCCAAAAAGATATACTGTGTCCATCTATAATACTCTGGGTCACATGTAGCAATCTCCTACACACAACAGTTGATGTCAAAAAAAAATCTTCCTCATTGTTTTTATCTACTTACTCTAGACCAATCAAAATCAATACATAATTTAGACATTTGTTCCTTCATCACAGCAATATTCTTAGTCGTCCATTCAGCAGGATGAATACCTCTTTCAATCGCTGCATTTTCTGCAGGTAACCCAAATGCATCCCAACCCATTGGATGTAAAACATTATATCCATTCATTTTTCTAAAACGTTGAATGGTATCACTAATAGTATATACACGGACATGACCCATATGTAACATGCCACTAGGATATGGAAACATGGATAATGTATAGTAGCTGGGTTTACTCGTATCTACTGCTGTAGCTGGTGCTGTCTTCCAACGTGCTTGCCACTTGTCTTCTAAACTGCTGAAGTCTATGGGTAATTTGCGTGTTGTGGTTGCATAATGTTTACAGCTACCTAAAATAAGTGTTGCAGGTAAGTGAGTACGATTGACTAATCGTAAGGTTGAATTCGTCCGAAGAATTGACATTGTGTTCCTGTACAGAAGAAGAAAATTGAAAGGTCAACCCCTTGTTTTTTCTTTTTTGAACGTTTTAAACAGTCCCCCTCTTTCGCCGCCTTAAAAAAAGAAGAATGGATAATCATTTATATTACACATAAAACAAAGTAGCATAAATACCATTGACAACTCAAAAGAACAAACTTTTCTTTTTTATGTAAAAGTATTCGAAAAAAAGATAGATTTATTTTTTAAAAAAACAAAAGGAAAGATTGATAAGAAAAGAGTAATTAAATTAAGGTTCCAAACGCTTAGGATCACGAGGGAACAAGCTAGAACGACGAATGTTACCAAGACCAAGGAAGAGCATAACAACACGTTCTAAACCGATACCACCACCAGCATGAGGAGGAGCACCGATCTTGAAAGCATCAATATAAGGTTGAATAGTAGAGATATCAACTTCATGGGCCTTTGCACGTTCAGTCAAGTAATCAGCATCATGAATACGTTGAGCACCAGACAAAATCTCTTCACCACGCAAGAAGAAATCATAAGAGTTGGAGTAACCAGGGTTTTGAGGATCAGGCATAGTATAGAAGGGACGAATAGCCAAGGGGAATTTATCAAGTACATAGAAATCAGTGTGATACTTTTCTTTAACAAGCTTACCCAAAAACTTTTCATTAGCAGTACTCAAATCATCAAATTCTCCTACTTCAACACCTGCTTCACGTAACATCTTGATACCTTCAGAGAAAGGAAGACGAAGTGTCTTGGGTAAGAATTCAAAGTCTTCAAATTCATATTGCTTCTTAATGATCTCAATCTCATTAGCATAACGAGTCTTGAGGTTAGTCAACAAGTAAACAATAAGTTCTTCTAAGACCTCTAAAACTTCATGGTAATGTTCATTGAATGCCATTTCCATATCAAGACCCATGAATTCAGTCATGTGACGATGGGTATTGGAATCTTCAGCACGGAAAACAGGTGCAATCTCAAAGACCTTACCGAAATCAGCAGCAATACACATTTGCTTATAAAGTTGAGGGGATTGAGCCAAGAAAGCATTTGTCTTGAAATAATTGACCTTGAACACGTTAGATCCACCTTCAGAGGCAGCACCAATTAATTTGGGGGTATGAATTTCCATGAATCCACGTTCAGTCAAGAACTCTCTGAAAAGTAAACAGACGGCAGATTGCATACGGAAGATAGCATGGTTGGTGGTAGTACGAAGATCGAGGACACGGTTATTAAGACGTGTATCAAGGTTAACACGAGCAAGTTGTGCATCTTCTTCATAAGATGATTCAGGACGTGTAGCATCATCCAAGGAGAATGCAAGACGCACATTGACATCAGAGACAACATGAATCTTTTCAATAGCAAGTTCAGCACATGTCACTGTACAACTCTTGACCTCCTCTACTGGCTTAACAATCTTACCTTGGACTAAAACAATTGATTCAGGTGAGATACCAACACAGTACTTGACCATTTGCTTAGAGATGTTCTTCTCATCCACGGTAATGATACCTTGGATAGTGGAAACGTTTTGACGGAAAACGAAGAAACACATCTTACCACCGGTAGCACGGGAAGTTTGGACTCTAACTCGAACAGTGACAGTTTCACCAACGCGAGACTCATCAATAGTTTCAATATTCTCATACTTGGTATCTATAACAAAAATGACATAAGTCTCTTTGTCTTTCTCTCTCCTTCTCCTTATATTTTTTTCTCTCTCTATTCCTTACCAGTACGAGTTTGAGATTGGTTCATGGGAAGCTTGCCATAACGATCGGCGGAATAGTCCTAAATAAGTAGGGGAACTGAGTCAATGACCTTTGTTTCAAAGTATACACACACACACATAAAAAAAAACTTACGACATTAGTGGCGTCTCTTTCAGCTTTCTCGGCAGCAATTTTAGCAGCGGTGGCTGCCTTTCTTTCAGCCTTCTCTTTATCCTTTTGAAGCTTCTTGAAGGCCTTCTTGGTAATAGGCTTTCCTTCATCGCTAAAAAGGGAAAGTGAATAACAAGAAATGAACTTTTTTTGTTATATATACTTACTCAAAGAAAAGTTCTTCAACCTTTTGGGTGACTTCCTCAACGGGATCTTGTGCAGGTGCAGACATGATAATGTTTTGTTGTTTTGATAGAAAAAAAAAGAAAAGGGTATCCACGAAGTGTTATGTTGGATTACACTGGAAAAAATATTATCAACTCAGTCAACAACAGTCACCAGCACTAACCGTTTAAGAAGAGAGAACAGAAGAGAACAGAAGAGAAAAAGATAAGGTTACTTGTGTCAGTTGAAAGGTTCTTTTTTTTTTCGTGATTGATCCGGATTACATGTGAAGTTTATTTTTTCTCAATGAAATTTTCAGGTCCTTTTTTTATTTTGTTTGGAGAACAAAATAACATGCCACAATAAACCTGTGGATCATGCAACCGTGAGTCATATACCGTCACTTTGATTCAAGTTTATAACAACATTTGAAGTGTTTACCAAGTAGGGTTTGTTCTCGCGTATTAATTTGGCTAGATCAAAAACTTAAATGTTACTTTTCTAAAAATCCCTTACTTTGTGAAAGGCATAATAGCCCCAGTCATTTAGCTGTCTTAAGTCATAGATACACATCATATTAAAGGCTGTTTCTTAAGAGCGTATTTCAAAGTATGTCTGTAACAAGGGTGTTTTATACGCAGCTACCATCATTATACCTTTACCAAGTCTAAAATAAAAAACTCATTTGGGTATGGGCCTGTTTCGTCATATATAAATTATACTTTTTTCTCTCAAGTATGTGCTAATATGCCAAAATCAGACAGAAATGGCCTGTAAGCGTATTTAGGTTGATATGTTCTTATCTCTCGCGAAAAAAAAATCTGCTGAAGATTTACCTTTCGCACATTATATATCGTAACGATATATACAATTTTTCAAATAAATTAGCTATATCTTTTTAAGTTGGATAATCTCATTTCTTATAACAAAAATAAATTTTCACAACGAAGTGACAGTACGTTACCGCTGGGGTGTTCGAGTCGTTTAGTTTCTCGATATATAGATGCTCATTAAATAATAGCTACATTTTGCAGATTTTGGTGATACATGTATTTTTAAAAAGCTAGAGAAACACGCTGTTCCTAAGGTAGTATTAGGCGTATAAATACAGTTAATATTAGAATATCCTCCTCCGAACTTGCACTTCTCAAACTATAGATAATCTAGGTTCTCAAATTCGTCTGAAAATGAAGCAAACGATTTAAGATATATTACACAGTTGAAGAATGTTATACACTTAATACGTTGAGGCAACGTGATTGTATTATTTGGCGAAGTATACGAATTCAGAATAGAGTTCTCGATGATGAGAGCTTTTAGACGGGATTGTCCTTTTGCTACGATTGCTTTTAGAAGCGTTTCAGTTGTTGCAATATTAGAAGGTGGTATATAAGTAATTTCTACCTAGGAGACATTATTGCTTATATTTCTTAATAGATTTACTTCTTCAACTGAATTTGTATCAGAATGAGATATTTTGTACTGCAAAATTGAGGCAGAGCTATATATGTATACTAGGTTTAGCTGTAACTGAGACTTCTGGGCCTATTTTGGATTGGCTTACATATAAGATTGACAAATAGATTTCTTTTTTTGCTGAGAGATTTTTTTGAAGATTGTTATCGAACAATCAAAAAATTATGAAAAGAGCACTGATACCATGATGGATAAACAGAGAAGGTAATCTTAAGAGTAGTTACCTCCCCACCTCCCTTCCAGAAGAATAGAACATCTCAAAAAGTATAGTTGTTGATATTTTCGCTAAAATAATTTACAAAAAAAGGTGTTATCATTTATTAAAAGAAACGGATACAATGCAATGGCTTTTTCAGGTATATAGATAACAGAATAAATGAATGTTTCTTGAATAAGTTTTTTTTTGTTAAGTTTGTTATCTACAAATAAAACGTAAACGTAGTTTTATTTCTTGACTTATAAAAAAAAAATCCCGGATAAATAAACAGAACCCTCTCTTTTTTTACGATTGTACTTTACATGTTAGAGACCTTGGAAGAATTGGAAAGAAGAGCATTACTTTCACCACCACCTGAAGTTTTAGACGATGAAACTCAAGCAGTTTCTCTCACGTACGCAGATCAAGAACTTTCTGAAAACATGGGTGAACCATTTATAGGACCTGACGAAGTGTTGATCGATGAAGGCTCAAGTCAAGAAGAAGTTGAAGAATTTGTCGATATAGAAGGGCTGAATGGTTCTGACGGACTTGTTAATCCTCCTTCTGACTCAGGTACAAGTGGTTCCGGTACAAATGATTCAGATACAAATGATTCAGATACAAATGATTCTGACAACGACAACGATGACAATGAACCGGAAGAAAGTGAGCAACAAGAAGAACCAGCAGAGGAAGCAAAAGCAAAAAGCGAACCAAACTCAACGGAAACAGCCATATCTCAGAAGCCTGTAAAGTCTCTCTACCGTGAATTGAACTCATATAACCCGAACTTAACACATGAGGAGCAAGAGGAACGCAACAAGAAACTTGTAGAGGCAAATATATCCTTCACAGAAGCGGTTTACAACGCATGCATAAAACCCAAGACAGCAGGGATAGATCCAGAGATCACTAAGGCTATTCAAAATATAGAGGAGAAACTTCGAAAGCGATTACTTAAATTAAGTCAATCATCTCCAGACAATATTCAAGAAGAAGATAAAGCTCAATTGAATACGAAGGAAGATGTCAAAACAGAGCCTATGGAAATAGATCAAAAACCTGATGAGGTTACAGGTTCCAAAGAAAATGTTGCCTTAAAATTGACAGAACCTTTTCAGCCTGCAGATATCCCATTAGCCATCACATCTGACTTAACTCCACAAATGGTAGAACCTCCAGCACGTAAGAAACCTAAAATATCTGCTCCAACTGTCTTTGATACTGTTTTGACAGGCATGTTAAATTTCAACCGATCTCAAGCAGCTGCACAAGAGCCTTCTGACTTAGAGATTGCCGCCATGGCTGCTGGTTTCGATGCTTCTTCTCCGCCTTTAACCCAATCTAAATTCACCGAAGAACAACACTTGAGATTCATTCGTGTGTCTGAAAGTCTAAAATCTGTAAGTGATAACTTTTTCTTTAAAGATGCTATTTGTTTAACCTTTTATTCCATGTATACACATACATAGGGATCCAGTTCTATATCTGAAAACGACATGGAAATGTATAAACGTATGTGTATCGATATAAAACAAGAACAAAATAATTATGTGAATGAACAAAAGAAAAAAGTATTGGAATCAGATGTTCTTAATATCTTGGATGAAAAAATTGAAAAAATGGTACAAGAATATTGTAAAATTGAACAAGCTAGATTATCACAATACCCTGTAAGTACAAAAAAAAAAAAATCAAGTGCGTATCTAACTTTTCCTCGTATAGCAATTTTATAAATACTTTAACCTTTTACATATGTCTATTCCAGACTCTTCAGCTGAGTCCTCTGTTTTATCATTCAAAGGCAGTTTATTACAAACCGTAAAGTTGAAAAACAAAAATAAAATAGATAACAAGAGGATTAATTTATTCTTTGTGTATACAGGGAAAAATCGCCACTTGTAAAGTATCTGTAATGGAAACGCCACGTCGTCTAGACCTCTTCAAGAAGTACATTGTAACACCACCAAACGAGACTATTAACGAAGAAGAGGAAGAAATAGACAACTACTATAAAAAGAAACTTCCACCTACTGTCAGTGTAGACGAAAACATAACTCAACTGACACAAACTAATGAAGTGGACATTGTCATCTCCTCTGAATGTTTGGTTTCCCTCGTTGAACTTGTCAATGATGTCTCTTTGGATATTTGTGTACCAATTAGGGTAATAGAAAAAGATGGCAGTAAGTTTATTCAAGTGTATATTAACTATCATTAAGCTGATAACTTTGCATGCATAGAGAATATATTAATGTTTGATCGACCTTTACCAAGAGAAGAAATGACAGCTCGCGAACGAAACAAATTAATCTATGATATAGCATTTAAAAGTTTATGTTTGGATTGGCCGAATAGACACGACATTGTATCTATCACTAAAGAAACTGAGAATACTGAGAGCAATCAAGAGGAAAACTTACAATATAATATGTGGAAATTCGGTGAAATGAATATCTTAATTCGACATCAAATCGATGGTGAACTTGTCGAGACTGTAAGTTTTTTTAAAAAAAAAAAAGAAATGGATGAAGTTGTATCTAATTTAATACAACAGGGAACGAAAAAACCTGGATCAAAAGATCGAAGGGTGTATTTAACCAGTAAATTAGACTATCAAATTAGTGAAGGAAGAGAAGAAATCACGCCAGCAAATGAAAGAGCAGTCAACTGGATTCGATCTTATATTGCTGGTCACGCTACTGTGCTTGAAGGACGTATTGATGTAGTGAACAACAAACTGGTGCGTGTAGACAGAAAAGAAATGGTAGATATTATGGGAGGACAGTGGCGACCTATGTTAGAAAGTGAATTACTTCGTCATATATTTTCCAAGTTACACAAGTAAGTCCATTTGTTTGTTTTTTAATGCAACTTTCTAAAAATAAAATCTTTCTATATAAGAAATCTACTGGAACCAGGACACTATTTATTACAACACAAGAAAGACGATCATAACTTTTTAATATTCCAAGGAACAGATACTTTAAGTGATTTGGACTTATTGAGCAAGAAAAAGCTCCCGATATTATCTAAATCAGATAAATCTTTTATACCTGCATGGTCAGCTATTGAAAATCAAATTCCTTGGACTTTCCAACCCAACAAATAAAAAAATTTATTTATAACGATTTTATACTAACACTACTATTGTTATGACTCTTCTTTTTGGGCATAATCCACCAATTATTCATGTATTTTTGTAAAACATAGACTAAGAATATTATGTTGCTTCTAATAGATGATATTTGATGCACCATTGGTATACCTATGGCTAGTGCAAAGAAGCCATCTATGTTTTGTTTATTGTTTATATGTTTGTTTATTAAAATATTGCTTGGTGTTTTTTTTTTCTCACTTACCTATTGCGATCGTCAAAGACTTGTAAATCATTGTATTGACAGAGATATGATTCACTCTACCCATTTGATAATTAATATATAACTGCGGTAAGATCATAAAAAAGTATCCAAATGTTGCTATAAAGGAAGAGCCAAACAAAAAGAGTAACGGTGCAGCTAACCAAATAATGTACTGTAGTGCAATAGAGTCCAAACGTTTCGTTATCTCTTCGCCTCTTTTAATTAAATCCGGGTGTTGTATAGGTATCATTCTTATCACAAATCTAGTCTTTTGATGTTGTATCAAAATCCAGCAGTATTTGTATCCAAATAATCGATATAGTTTCCAAACTTCTATACAAATCCGAACCAATTGCATTGTCCCTGTTACTGTACTTTTCGAGTCAAATGAAATAAATTGAATCATTATATTCATAATGATACTATAGGTAGAGATGCCAATACCGTTACTTTTATTAATCCAAAAGGAGACATCTAATTGAAAAAAAAATTAGTCTATATTTAATGCACTCAAAAAGTAATCTAGTACCATTTTTAACTGCGAGAAATTCAAATAAACAATGTAATAAACTAGTAATTAATGTAAAACTTAGCATATAAGAGGGGTTCATGCTCAACATGATGCGTTTTGTCTCATCAATTGGTGTCCTTCTTTTTTCATCTGCTAGTACAGCATAAACATTGAATTTCCACAAGTTGATCGTTTCAAGTTGAATAGTTAACGGTAACAGTCTAAAAAAAAAAGGGATAAATACGTTTGTTTTTCTTTTTTCTTTTTCTTTATGAGTTTTTACCCGGTTGTATGATTAATAGGAAAAGCATCTTTTTGAATTAACCAAAAATCGTTAGGAAATACAATTGGTCTATAAAACCCTACGCGTTGATGTCCTTGATTATTTAAAAAGTCTACGATAATATTAAAAACTTGATTAATAAAGAAAAAAATGCAGTTTAGAACAAGATATTAATATATACTCTCATACATTTTAATGTAACTGGATGTAGTGTATCTCTATTAATATACTCTTTTGGATGATGCACTAGGCTTACTGTGATTGTGTTATGCCAATAAGGTTTGTTTTGATAGAATTTTGTAAGTCCTTTATTTGTTTGATTAGTAAATACACAAAGGATGATCTATATGTTTTATTACCGTGACAAACATAAACTATGGAATCAATTGAAAATGAAGTATTTGCCGGATCAATTGGAAATGAATCTTTTGCTAGAAAGATGTGAGCATAGAGAGCAGCGCTATGATGCTACAGGCATATGTTATGAATGAGTATATCAAAGCTTCATGTCAAAAAATATATAAACATTTACAGTAATTTCAAGCATTGTTTTCGTTAATATACGCCTATCATTATTTTGTAACTGAAATTGCCAATCTGGCTTTGCTTTATAGTCTGAAAATGAATGATTTGAATTGATATATACGAATAGCGTCATCCATGTATTCTTTTTCCATAGTGGAACTAAAGGCATGTTATGAAACGAAAGCGGGGCGTCTGAGGCATCTAACAAATCAATGGATTTTTATTAAAAGATATATTTAAAAAAAAAAAGGATGTATGTTTATCAAATTATTTACGTTGTGGTTGTTGTGGTTGTCTGATACATAAAGAAGGCTTCAAATATATCAAAAAAGTGAATAACTGAAAAAGAATAAGGAACCTCATTGACATGGAATGAACAAGAAAGAGAAGAAAAAGAAAAAAGTTATTTATTTATATAAAAAAAAGTTTGAGCTCCCTTTTATCTCCTTGGAAACATAAATATTTGTTGTCTTGTAAAAGGAGCAAAAATAAAAAATAAATTTACCCTTCTTGACCTATAATAAATGATAAATTAGTAAAAGCATTTCTCATTTTTTAATGAATTTATCTTTACCGAAATCATTCGTGAATTCAACTTGTTGTTTAATATCAGCTTGATTTACAGTTGGTCTAGATGTCTTCACTGCTTTTATAAAGTCATGTACGGTTAATTCAGGTTCCAACAATTGATCCGGTTCAATATCAATCCATGTCATTTCTATTGCGTCAGGGTCACCTGGTGAACAAGGTGTCAAAAAGCGACCTCTCTTTGTTGGATCTTGCCTTAAAGGCGCTTCTACCCATTTAAAATGTGTTGCCATCTGTACCTTACGAATAGGTTGCATTAAAGCATCTCTTACAATTACTGCAATATCCGATCCAGAATATCCTTCTGTCATTTCTGCAAGTTTTCTATAATCCGCTTGAGATAATGTACAAGGCGTAGACCCCACATTTAATGCAAATATTGTCGCTCTTGCATGTAATTCAGGAAGTGGAATATAAATACGTTTTTCAAATCTTCTTCTAATTGCAGAATCTAATTGCCATGGAATATTGGTTGCTCCAAGTACTAAAACACCATCCATATCATTACCTACACCATTCATTTGTACCAAGAATTCTGTCTTGATACGACGAGATGCTTCAGATTCACCTTCTCCGCGAGTACCACATAATGAATCTACTTCATCAATAAATACAATCGATGGTTTATTCTCTCTTGCCATTTGAAACAATTGCTTTACTAATCTTTCACTCTCTCCCAACCATTTGGAAACCAAATCAGAAGATGAAACACTGAAAAAGGTTGAATTGGCTTCGGTTGCTACTGCTTTTGCAAGATAAGATTTACCAGTACCTGGAGGTCCATAAAGTAAAATACCTCTCCATGGTTTACGTTGTCCTGTAAATAAATGTGGAAACTTGATGGGTAAAATCACTGCTTCCTTTAATGCCTCTTTAGCTCCTTCTAACCCTGCTACATCATCCCATCGTACATTTGGTTTTTCTGTTAAGATAGCTCCAGTTAAACTTGCTCTTATCTTTTTCATATCTGGATCATCATCATCATTATTCGATCCATTACTTGTCTTTTTTCTAACCTAAACAGATTAGTAAAAGAAAACTATAAATGCATCTTCTTTGTTGACTTACTTTTTAGATACACCATTTGCACCTATTGGCTCTCTTTGTTTCTTTTCTTGTTTGTCCAGGAAATCTTTCAACATTTCCGCTCTATCCAAATACTCTACAAATCGTTTACGGATAGGATCCTTTAAACGATCGTTCTTTTCGTCTATAAATAAAAAAAGAGATATGAATACTTCTGATAACATTTTTCTTCTCTTTTAAAAAATATAAATACTTACATTTAATTGCTGTCATAAAGTATTCGAGTGCATTTTGATATAGTGTATATGCTTCTTTATAGTTTCCTCGATGGTCTTCTTCAGTTGCTTTCTTTACAATTTCAATCGCTTTCTACTTTTTACTTTTTAATTATTTGTCAAAAATACTTTTTACTACTTTCAACTTACTGCTAGAAAATCAGAATTAGACATTATTTTATATTATTATTATTATTTTTAAAAAGAAAAAAAAAAAAAGAGAGAAAAACTCTTGGCAAACCGCATTACATCTCTTTTGTTCTGTGTGACTTTTAAAAAATACGTCATGAATAAAGGTAAACAGTTTTCCTTTTTATTTATTTTTATTTTCTCTTTTCTTTATTAAATACTTGTTTTAAAAATAATGGATGAATCTAATACAGAAGAAAGACCTGATCAATTTACGCCAGAATCCAAGGATCAACAGTAAATATAATTCATTTCTTCTTTTTTCTCTCTGTTTCTATGATACTAACAAAGAATAGAAATAACAATGTAGGTAAAGCACCATTTCGACCTATGATGAATAACACGTATGATCCCGTGATGAAAATGGGTATGATGAATCCTGTACAATATCAACACTTTCAAATGATGATGATGCAACAGTTCCGAAGACAACAGCAAATGCAACGATCGGCCGCTGCTGCTGCTGCTGCTGCCGCCGCCGCCGCTGCCTCTAATAGTCCATCGAATATTCCTCCTGAAACTCAAAAACCGCCTACGGGTTATACGTGTTTTAAATGTGGACAACCTGGTCATTGGATTTACTATTGTCCCAATGTACCTAAAGGACAATTTGTCTCTCGACCTCACAGGTAAAAAAGCGTGTTTTTTCTTGATCTTTTTTAAACAAGACAACTAATCAACTTTATTTATAAATAGAATGGTAGAGAATGAATCGAACGGACAAGGTCAAAAACCACAAGAATTATCTTGTACACTCTGTGAAAAGCTCATGACGGACGCAGTTCTCTTACCATGTTGTGGAAAATCCTTTTGTAAAGAATGTACGTATGATTGCTTTTTTAGACAATCGATTATCTTTAGTTTGTATATTTTTCGTTTTTTTATATATTTTATTCAGAACAAAGCATCGTCTGAATTCGATAGAGAGAAAAAAAGGGGGAGAACTTTTGATGCCAATCTTTTTATTTTTTTTCAAATGTGATATTTTTTATTATTATTATTATTATTGTGCTGCAGAAACGGAGAAAGAGGGAGAGAGAGAGGGAAAGAGGAAGGAAAACGGCAGCTAAAGATAATACAACTTTTTTTTTTTCTGTTACATATTCATTCTTCTTTTTTATCAGGTATTACAACAAGTTTAGATAAATCAAATACGTGTCCTTCATGTCATGCTGAAAATATCTCTATCGATCAAAGCATTCCTAACAAGACCTTACGATTAGCTATTGAAGCATATATTCAAGAAGAAGAAAAGAAAAAAGAGGAACAACAGCAACAACAGACCGAATCTCTTCATACAGGCGATGAAGATCCCATGGATACTACTGAGGAACCCAAGCAAGAATCAGAGGTAAAGTTTATATCTATTACATGAATTTCAATATCTTAATGCATACTCTTTCTAGTCTTCCACTACTACTGCGCCAATAAAACCACCTCAACCATCAGATAATATAGATGACACCAGAAAAATGCCAATGAGAAAACCAATCCCAATGAACTTTAACGAAAACATGATGATGCCACCCGACATGTTTCCTACACCTGATATGAACTGGATGAACATGGCCAGACCTCCCTTTATGAACAACAGATTCCCTGGTTTTGGCGGAGGTCCTGGCGGAGGTCCTGGTGGAGGTGATTGGAACAATAACGATAATAATGCCTTCATGAACCCAAATTTCCCTCCGCCTCAATTCAATACAAACGAAGATATGTACATGTCTCCATTTCCCGGTATGCCACCACCTCAAGATATGTTTGCATTTAATAATAATTTTAGAGGTGGTTTTATGCGTGGAGGAGGTGGTCGTGGACGTGGTGGCGGTGGACGTGGATTTCATCATCATCAAGGTACTACCAGACGTTACGAAGATAAAAAACAAGAAGATATGATTCCAACAGGTCCTCGTTCAGATCGCGCTTACTCTAGATCAAGATCTCCTCGTGATCGTAGTCGTAGCGAAAAACGTGATGATAATAGAAGACGTGGCGATGAAAGGAGAAGTGGTGATGACGATAGAAGAAGAAGTGATGACGACGATAGAAGAAGAAGCGATGACAGAAGAAGAAGTGATGACAGAAGAGAGGATGATGACAGACGATCTGATGAAAAAGAAAAACGCACGACTGATGATAAACGCTCTGAAGATAGACATCGTGAACATTCAAGAAAGAGATCAAGATCACCAAAGGATGATAGATCTTCTTCTCGTCATAGATCAAGTCGATCTTCTCATCATAATTCTTCCAGACATCATTCTTCAAGATCTAGATACAGAAGTCGTGAACGATCTGATAGAGCTGAACGATCTGATAGAGCTGAACGATCGGATAGAACTGAAAGATCTGATAGAACTGAAAGATCTGATAGGGAAAGATCAGATAGGTCTGACAGAGGCGGTGACCGCACTGAGCGAAGTGATAGATCAGAAAGAGATCGATCCGACAGAAGTGACAGAGATAGATCTAATAGAGATAGAAGTGACAGAGATAGATCTGACAGAAGTGAAAGATCTGACCGAGGTGATAGAGCCGAGAGAAGTGAAAGAAGTGACAGAGGTGAAAGAGGTGACAGAGGTGACAGAGGTGACAGAGGTGACAGAGGTGACAGAGGTGACAGAGGTGAAAAAAGTGAAAGAAGTGAACGAAGCGACAGAGATCGAAGTGAAAGATCTGACCGAGGAGCTGATAAATCAAAAACCAGGGAAAAGAGTCGCGAAAGAAGTGAGAGAAGAAGACATGAAAGAAGATAAAAATTCATCTTCATTCTTAATGGGTTTCTTTTTTTTTCAGTTGAATAAAAATGTCTATTGTAATTATCAAATTGTTTTTTTTTTTTTTTTTTTTTTTTTTTTTGTTTACAAAATTTAAGGCATTTACATAATCTCGTAATTATTTAAATATTTATGCGAGAATCCATGAAACTTTTACTGAGAATAGTTTCGTTACAAAAAGAAAAAGTGCGGATAAGTTTATTTATAAATTTATTTAAAGAGAAAAAAAAAAGAGAGAGAGAAAGATATATAAAAATATTACAAGGAGAGAAAGAGTGTGTGTGAGTGGAAAATGTACAGAGAAAAAAAGGAGGGTATCTAAATGAGAGAGTGCAAAAGAAGAATAAAAAGGCCTAATGGGAAGCTGGTACGTTACCAGCAGAAGAGTCAATCGCTTCATCTTCAGCCAACTCACCAGACTCTTCAAGTAATTGACGAATATGAAGTGAATCAACAGCAGAACGAACAGCTTCATCAGCACTCCAATGAAAGAAAGGATAGCGATCTTTAGGAAGTGAGATACCGCCTTGATATTCAATGAAATCTGTTCGAATTTGCTTTTCATCTTCATCTGAAGAAGAAGACGAAGAAGTAGTAGCAGAAGATTCATTAATTTGATTTTCTGTATCAGAATGCTGTAACTGGATATTTCCATGTTGAGGCCCATCACGCGAAGCAGGTACAATCGGTAAAACTTCTTTTCTAGTATCTCCAGGCCTTGGTTGTGTACCAAATTCAGCAACAATTAAACAACGACGAATAGCAGGATGCAAGATATTAACAAAATGAAATTCAACATGATGACCACTATACTTATTTAAAGCATTTTGTGCATCAACAATCGCCTGAAGACCACTTGAATCAAGTCTATTTACACTAGCAAAATCCAAAATGAGAGCATGAAGACGGGGTAAAGTATGACGAGCAGCAATCACAGCAGGTGTTGCATCATCATTCCATTGACGATCTCCTTTTGAAAGTACTTTTCCACCTGACTTTGTACGGGATTTACAGTAAGAAATAATCTTATCAGAGATAAAACTTGAGTTTGGATACGTGAATGATTCGTCCACGCGACACATGAGCACACCGTCTGGTAAAGATTCAACTAATTTACCAAGTGAAGGATGCTGTTCATGAACATACAAGTAATTTTGACGCTCTGAATTAGAGATGACTTGCTTCTTTTCATCGTCTTGATATGAGACCGAATGAATAGAGGATGAATTAAGTGGGATACGACCTAATCCCCAGAAACGAGGACGAGCAATACGGAATAAGAGAATCACGATGGACATAGCAACAGAGGCATAGATACCATATTCCACATTTGTAAAGAATGTGACAATAACAGTAGCAACGAAAATCAAAAGTTCCCACAAGCTTACGGAAGCTAATCGCTTAATATAGCTTGGACCAGAGACTAAATCAGCCACGGCATGAATAACAACCGCTGCCAAGACTGCATCAGGAATATAATAAAATGCTGGTGTCAAAGCATACAAAGCTAATAAAACAATCAATGCGGAAAAGATACCGGCAATAGGTGTTTTGACACCTGATCTAGCTTTAATGGCAGTACGAGAAAATGATCCTGTGGAAGGGTATGCACTAGAATAAGGAAATTAATTTCTTATTGTTTATGATTTAAGGTTTTTTTTTTTTTATGCTTACCCAAAAAAGGATGCCCAAATGTTTGTGAACCCAATAGCAATAATTTCTTGATCAGGATTAATAGTATAATCATTAATTCTACCAAAAGATTTTGCAATAGCAACATGTTCTAAAATCAAAATGATGACACCAGAAGGAAGTGAACTGGCAATACCAGAAATAACATTTGTACGTACAGTTGGAATTGCCATAGCAGTAAATCCTGCAGGTACTGTTTTCAGGATACTGATTGGACTTGTTTCTTTACCGATATTAATCAAGAAAGCTAATAGAGTACCAAAGATGACCAAGATACCATTTCTCATGATACTAAAAAAGAAGAAGTGCATAGAATATTTTGGATATCTTCTACCAAGTACTTGACATGCATATCGAACACCGTAAAGCCAAAACATACTGACAAGACCAAATGCAACATCTACTTTTGTATCTGGTAAATGCTTGAAAAAGTCACCAAAGATTAAATAGGATGAGACTTGTGTATTGACTCCTTTCATACCAAACAATTTTGGCATTTGTCCAATAGTAATTGTAATAGCTGAACCACTCATGAAACCAGCAATAGCAGGAGCTGTGTGAAATAATGAAAATGTCAGGTTTTTTTTCTTACAAGATCTTTAGTTGTTTGCTTTTTTTTTGTTACCTGGAATAAAATCAACTAAAATACCAAGACGTACAAGACCAATAAACATGGCAATAATACCAGTAAATAAAGAAAGTGCTACTGCAATTTCAGGTCCAGTAATAGTAGGATCTTCTGAAACTACCCGCGTAACTGTTTGACCTACAAGTAATGACATGACGGCTAAATTAAAAAAAAAAGGAAAAAATGAAAAAGATGATCAGTTTGTTTGTACATGGAGTTTATAAAAATAAATATTACCGGTAGGACCAATACTGATATCTTTGGATGTCGCAAATAAACAATAAACACATAAACCTACAAATGCAGTACTACAGTTAAAAAGTTAGATAAATCGTTTATTATGGTTCAATAAGTAATACATACTATAAACCATATTGTGGAGGTAATTCTGCAATTTTGGCATATCCCATACTCTGAGGAACAATGACAATACCTACAGTAGCACCTGCAATAAGATCGCGCACTAACCACTAGATGCATAATTATTAGACAACACTTTTTTTTTTTTAATAAAATAAAATTTACAGTTAAATTATAGCGATGAAGCCATTGAGCGATTGGAAATAAGCTAATAATATAATCTTTTATATATTCAGGTAAATTTCTTAAGAATTCTTGTGTCTGATGTTGATAAGAAACTTGTTCATAATCAATAATAATTTCTTCTTTCCTTCCAGAAAAACTAGACATATTATGAAATAAAGTTAAAAAAAAAAAAAAAAAAAAAAATAGACAGTTTGTACTATCCTTTTTATATATTCTGGAAAAAAAAAATAGTTAAAAGATTGAGTAATCAGACAAATCGATGGCGCAATATTCCTTCTTCAATACGCAAAATTAGTTTGAAACACAGCAGCAGACTTTAAGTGTTAAATCTACTATTTTTTTTTTTTTTTTTTCGTGAATTCATGTATTTGTAATGTTCCATATTTTCTTTTTTATATGATGGGTCATTCTTCCAATTAAAGTTTTCATTTATTTTTATTTCTATGTTTTAAAATATCATGCGAAAACTTTATTATTATTTGGATTTTGACACGGGGGAACGTGATCTACTTCTATAACGTGAATGACCTTTGGATCGTTTTTTATGACGTTCAGTACTACCACTTCTTTCTCGTCTCTTCCTATTGGATTCTCTATCATCATCGCTGTTGTCGTCGTCGTCGTTGTCGTCGTATTTCTTACGTGACGATTCACTACGTCTACTATCACTATGCCGACTACTATGTCTACTGCTACTATTACTACTATGTCGACTACTATGTCTACTGCTACGATCATCATCATCTCTACTACTATGTCTACTACGTTCATCTCTACTACTATGTCTACTACGTTCATCTCTGCTACTATGTCTACTACGTTCATCTCTATGACTATGTCTACTACTGCTGCTATGTCTACTGCTACTACTACGATCATCTCGACCACGCTCCTCTTTTCTATTACTTTCTTCATCGTATTTTCGTTTTGAAATCTTTTTAAACAAACTATCGTCCTTGTATTCATATGCAGTACGTCTATTTTTTGGTTTACGATCTTTTTCCACTTCTTCTGGTTTGGCGCCCAAACCTAACAATGCCTCTCTTTGTTTCACTGGTGCAGGAGGAGGTGCTCTACAATAGTGCCTTTTAGTAAAAAAACGAAAAAAAAAAAAAAAAAAAAAAAAAAAAAGTACTTACTGTGCATTTTTTCTATTTCGACCAATACCTTCACCTTCATTCCATCCTAAACCTCTTAACAAAGCTGCTCCAAATTCATCTACAGGTATCTTTTCATACGCATCCATACCTGTCTCGTCCGGTCGATTCTCTACATCATCTTTAAAGGTTAATGTCGGATCGGCAGGAATTACTTTTTTAGGGCCCTTATCTTCATCGTCTCCTTCTCCCAACGATTCTATCGATCGTATTTTAGTTTATACCATCATGTTATCATTCTATATTTTTTTTTTTTTTTTACCTCTAATAAGGGCTTCTACAGCTCTTTCTTCTAAAGTTTTAGGTGTTTCTTCTTTCTTTTCTTCTTGCTGTTGTGCAATCGTCGTTTCCTCTGTCATAATCGTATCTTGATCATTGACTACAGTTTTCTTTTGAATTTGTAACCCAAAAGAAGTAGTCGATTGTAAAAGTACTTCAGGTCTCGTTTCCGTTGCTGGTTGCTGCGCCTGCGCAGGAACATATATTTCTTTTTTACTTTTAGCAATCGCTCTCCAATCAAGGTTGGGTTGAGGTTTAATACTGAGAGGTGCTGCTTTTTGCTTTGGTGTAGCTCTAAAATAAACAAGACGTTAGTCTTTTTTTTTTTTCTTTATCTCTCATACGAAAATATATATGTATATATATAGTTACTCTTTGATTTTATTATCTTCAAACCCTAAAACAAGTTCATCGTTAGCTCGACTTTCTTCATCTTCATCATCGTCGCCAAAGATAGCTCGTTTGTTTTCAAATTTAGGTCGAATAGCTTTGGATTGAAGCGGCAATCGAGACATGTTTATATGCAAAAAAGAAAACTTGAATATCTTCAATATTTAAATCACAAGAAAAATAAATGACGAAAATTTGTTCATATAGCAGTCATGTTGCGAGAAACAAATTCAAATAAATACCTTTTTACTTCCTTTAACTTATATAGTTATTCACAATATAAAAAAAGATAAAAGCTTGAAGAGACGCGTCTAATTTAATGACTAATAAACTTAAAAGGTAAAAAACCAAGAGTATAACAACCATTAAACTTGTAATAAATAATTGTTTTTTTTTTGTTGGTATTTATTGATATGATAGTTTTAGTCCTTTAATACATTTATGGATTACAAGATTGTTGTGCATAACATAAGACCTATCAACTCTACGATTTTAAATTATTCTATTCTCTGATCTTCCAGTTCCATTGATTAAGATAATATTTTAAAATATATCAAAATATATCGAACCAGAAGGAACGAAATATCACGTGCTTATCACGTGATGTTACGCTAAAATGATAGTATATAACCTACTGCAAAATTTAGTAGACATGAAACAGTCGCTTTGTCGGAGTGGTTAACGAGATAGCCTGCTAAGCTATTGCTCTTTGAGCGCGCAGGTTCGAATCCTGCAGGCGACGCTTCTTTTTGCTTATTTTTGATCGATTGTGGTGTAGGTAGCTTGTGTAACTGTTGTTAAAAGTAGTTTGTTCGTGGTTAAAGAAAGTTAAAAAGAGTTTTCGTGGGTACCACCAGTTCCTGTTGACAAGTAGAACGACTTAATAAAATAAAGAAAATATAGTTTTTAAAAGTAAAATTCAATGGAGAGTTAAATATTATTATAGTCTTGATCCGTTGCTACAGAATTTTTGGTAAATGGTTCTACTTTTCAGTTGACAAAGATGAACTATTTTTACTATACATATGACCTGTTCAATTTTACCGTTCTTAATAAAATTGAATTATGTTTGTTACATACCCATTTGGGATTTGAATTTGACATTTGTTTGTTGGAATGATTTATTATTCCAATCTTATTATTCTTTTATTTTATCTACATGTTGTATTATTGTCATTAAATATTAATAAATGAATAGTATATTTTTGTTAATAATAGTCGCTCTTATCCCGCAACACAAGGTAGCTAAGTCTGTATCGAGACAATTACCAGTAAATATCTCATTTTTTTATTCCCAGTTTTATTTTATTGCTGGATATTGGCTTTTTACCAGTAATCATCATTGTAATCAATTGTATTCACATTTGAATATAAAAGATTTCCTTTAGATTCAAGGTATTGATAATGATATACAGTGCTACACGTGTATATTATTATGAAGATATTATAGCAAATTTTTATGTTAATGTTTAGTTTATTATATACCTGATCACAATCCATTTTCTTTATGTGAGTAAAGGTGTTGCATTTTCCGATTGATGCCATTATTTTTAGCTGTACACAGTCTTTTGATAATATTTATTCTGTCTAAGCTCTATTGGAATTGCTTGAGTAACATACAGTTATTTTTTCTCGTATGTAAGAATTCGATGAGGTAACTGACTTATAACTTTATATTGGAGATAGATATGTCCGTTATTAGTGAGAGTAGTCTATAAAAGATTTACTTTTTTCAACCATAATATATACATAATTTTTGTTAGGTAATTGGTCTAAAATATGTGTACTTTATATATTATTACATACTACTACAATCGTTTAAGGTTTTTATGGGCTTTTTTTTTAGGCTCATCAAAAGATCGAATATGCAGGATTGTTTTTTTTAGGTATTAAAGTCTAAGAAAAAGAGTATTTTTATTATATAGTCTCAATAGAAAATATATGAGTGCCTGGGTAATTTCAATCGACAAGATATAGCATTTGCTGAGTAAATTGGAACAATATTATATTACTACCAATTATTTATATAAAAAAAGAACGATGATGTTGAAGATTTTTGTCCTTTACCTATCAGTACTGGAAAATCAGTTTTCGAAGAACTACAATAATTTAAAATTACCTTTACTAAAAGCGAAAACATATATTATATTATTAACACGAGCTTAAAAATGTAAGATTTACCAATAGAAAGTAAAGCAGTATAAATTATTCTTAGTTTTTAAATAAACTTGTTAAAGACTGGTAAAAATACACTTCCGAAGCGTAAGCCAATAAGATCACCGGAAATGAAAATCCGAAATCACGTGTTATCAGAATTGATATAAATACCTGGTCTTTTTTTCATGTTTTAAAAAACATTCACTTGACCTTGACATAAAAAAATAAAAAAGTCGTCAAAACATCCAAATTTTAACTTTAAAGCGCTCCTTTAGTCTTCCAAACATATATAATAACTTTAAAAAGAAAACTTTTAGCAGAAAATTCCTCAATGTAGCTTTTACAAATCTGATGATAAAGTCACGTGTGGTATTTTCTCTGCGCCGAAAAAAAAAAAATTACAATGTGTTAGCTATCAATTTCCTTTTTAAAGAAAAAACCATAAGCATGCAACTTGTTTATAGTCTATATTTAACAAGAGCACTCGAGTTAATATCTCACATAGGTTGTAAAACAAACGTGTAATTCAATTTACCATCGATAAATTAAAAATTGATGTTAAGTAAACGCGTATTTGACTGGCGCTTTAAACACTTTTTTTTTTCCTAAATAGAGCGACTACTGTGTACATGCTATAGCTTGTAAAAGTACTGTTATCTCGGATTATCATTTTAATATATGAGGCTTATAAATTCGGGTAAATTTAGTAATTTTTGTAAGAGCTCGGAAGTGCTAATCAAGGTGGTTCGTGCTTAAGTTCATAATAGACAAATGTTCATTATTGGCGCGGTTTTCAAAAGGATAATATTTTGTGGAGAAAAAAAAAAAAAAAAAACGACCTGAAACGAATTGCATAAAAACAAGTTACCCAACAGTCACGACTTCCTATTCCAAAACAATAACCAATTTTTTTTTTAACTTTTCCCCTTCTTTTTTCAAAAAATTTCTTATAGTACAAATGGTGGATACAACAACTACAACAACTACACCTAAAAGTAGTAGCGGTAGTAGCAACAATAATACTAATAAAACTGTACGTATATAATACCAGTATTAACTTTGTTATATAACAAAGTTTTATATGTATTAGGCACAGCAAATAGAGTCCGCTCAAGCGATTCGACAAAAGTATGAAGAATCTAAATCAGAACTTCAAAGCCTATTGAGTAGAAAAAAACAAGTAGATCAGAACTTGGTAAAAAAAAAAGAGAAGGAAAAAAGAAAAAGAATACAGCAAAAAGTATATTTTCTAATAACCAAGTTTTTATAGGTCAATCTTGAACATTCAATATATTTGTTTGAAGGGTCATACTTGGAGGATACACAACAGAATGGTAATATTATTCGAGGATTTGATGGATATTTATCTAGTAGATTAGACCGAAAGAAACCAAAGTTTACAGAATTAGATCGATTATTTTCACTATCATCATCAACCTATCAGAAAGCACTTGCTCAAAAAGAAGAAAGAGATCAAGAATCAAGTCAAGATGATCATATTGGTAGTCCTAGTTCTATGAGAAGAGAAAAGAAGAGAAGATTGAAGTTATTTAGTAGTGGTGATTTAATAAGAAAAAAAAAGAGAATGTACGCTCCAACTGAGGAATATATTTTATCTGAAGAGGA
Source organism: Pilaira anomala (assembly GCA_025716855.1). Classification (NCBI taxonomy): domain Eukaryota; kingdom Fungi; phylum Mucoromycota; class Mucoromycetes; order Mucorales; family Mucoraceae; genus Pilaira; species Pilaira anomala. The sequence continues at coordinate 117,181 of JAIXMQ010000013.1, read as the reverse complement.
CGAATAAATTACACACACACAACACACACTCACATTTTTAAATAATTATATAATATATTTTTTTCATCATTTTTTTTTTTGTTTTTTTCTTTTTTCGATTTAAATTATATTATTCTTATTATATTATTATGGGAGCTTATTCTACTAGAGACGTTATCCTTTTCATTGTCGCCTTCTTTTTTCCTCCTGCTGCTGTTGGAATTAAAACAGGATGTGGTGTTGACTTATTAATCAACGTTTGTCTTTGTTTCTTAGGTGCCATCCCGGGTATTATTCATGGTTTCTACATTGTACACAAATATAACGACAACTTGCAACAAGATGTTGAATCCGGAGGTCTTCAATATGAAAGAGTTGCAACTGAAGATCCTTCAAGAGTTTCTTATGGTACAAATAACCCTCACTCATAAACACACGTGCTTAAAAAATAAAAAAAAAGAATGAAGTTTTTTTTTTTTTTTTTTTTTTTTTTATTGCCCGTCACTTAGGAGAAAAAAAAATAAATAAAAAAAACCCAAAAAAATCACTCTTTTTTCCTCTTTTTTTTTTTTTTTTTTAAAAAAAAATAAATAAATGAATATCTTTTTTGTTTTTTATAAAATAAATAAATGAGAGTGAAATAGTTGTGAGGGGAATTTAAAAAAGTAGGAAACGTATTTTAAATATTATGTTGCTATGTTACTCGAGAAAAATAAAAGATACATATGTTTTATTAAAAAAACAAAAAAAAAAAGTAAGAAAAAAAAAAAAAAAAAAAAAAAAAAAAAAAAAAAAAAAAAAAACTATATACATCGCGCTTTTTTTTTTGTATACTTTTTTCTTTTTTTTTTTTTTTAAAATAAAATGTAATAAAAAAAATATAAAGACACGCGATATGTAATTGAACTCCCGCAACGCGCGCGCACACGAACGCGCTTGAATAGAAAATATATAAAAAAAAAAAAAAAAAAAAAAAAAAAAAAAAGAGAAGTTTTTTCTTTCTTTCCTTTTTCAATTATTTTTGTACCTTTTTTTTTGTTTTTTTTTTTTTAATGCACAACATGAATTATAATAATATTTATCTTAATAGCGACGTATTAAAAGTAAGAAATAGATTTATTTCTCAGTTATTTTTTTTTTTATTTTTTTATTAATTTTTTTTTATTTTGAATAGAATGTCGAATCTTTAAGGACAAGGTTAGAACTTGCAAGATTTAAATTGAATAATGGATGGGAAAACAATACATTTAGAGATGTAGAATGCTTTTGGAAACAAAAACAAAAGCAGTCAATTCAAAATATACCTATACCAAGATTTACTCAACAAGATATAATTGATAAACGCTCTTATTTCCAAGCATCTGGTGCTAAATATGCAAAAGCAAGAAGATACAGATTATTAAATCGTTCATTATCCAATCCTTCACCGAAACAAGACATGTTGAATTATACTACTTCCCCGAAATTAATTAAAAAAGTACGTCGTAAAAGTCATCCTCCTTCTCAACAGTATCCTAGCAACGAAGAAGAAGAAGAAGAAGAAGAAGGCGATGATGAATCTTCAAATTCTTCTACTATTTCATCACCTGCACAACAAACTGAATCCCAACCTCCAACTGAACAACAACAAAAATATTATTTTCATCATTATGATAAAGAAGCTTGGAATAACAAGAAATTAAAGGCTCCTATCGGAAATCATTCAGTCTCTTCTTTTGATGCTTCTTGTGTACCTACTGACCTAAACGGTGAACCGGCTGTAGTAAAGAATTCATTAGATTATTTATCTTATGCAATTGCAATGACTGAAAAAGATAATACTGATTGGGAAAATCCTTCCTCCCCAACTAATTTAGCTGCTCAAGCTATGTTGATGTTTTTAAATAGAAACGAATCTTCTACTTAAAAAAAATATATATATTCCCCAAACACCACCTCCTTTTCATATTTTTTATCTCCTAATGTAAAATATCTCTTTGTCTATAATTCCTTCTTTTTCACATAACATATCAAATTAATAAAATATATATAAAAAAAAAAAAAAAATTGCTCTCTTTCTGTGTCACTTTCTGTCACTTCTTTCCATTTTGTATTACAGATTCGCCAAAGTTAACGTCTCTCATCAATTGTTGTCATTTTATTAAATTTAATCTCGAGTTACACCCATCTTTCGTCTAAACTGATCCAATTACTGTTTATTTGTTAAAATAAACATGTACTATTATGTGTTTGAAAGACCCTTATTGGACTAAACTTTGAGCAACAGTACATGTAAAAAGCTTTTTATAAGGGAAAACTTAAATGTCACCCACTAAATTTCCTTTTTCGGATTAATTGTCACCCACCATTTTGTATTTTTTTTTCAGAGCACCCAGTTTTTAAAAAAAATAAAAAAAAAAATAAAAAGCTGCAAATTCATCGTTTTTTTTTTTTTTTTTTTCTGTTGTCACCCACTTTTTATTTTTTAAGCAAAATTTTTACCCAAAACCCACTTTTCAAAATTGGACTTTTTTACTATGACTTTTTTTTTTTTGCCATTTTGAAACTTTTTTTTAAAAAAAGTTAAAGTTCGAAATACTTAAGATAATCATATTTTTTATATCTTCTGAGCGAATTGATAAAAGGAAGTTCGAGGTTATCTTTATCATTTTAATTCAATGATGTTTAAGTAATAATTAAGGTTGACATAATTAAGGCTGACTTGAAAAGCTATACTCCGTTTAAGATCAAACGTGAAGGAACACATACTCCCTAGTAGATTGTATAATTCTTCTCTTTTCTTTTCTCTTTATACATAAGTCAATTTTAATTTAAAATGAATAATTATCTTATAGAAGACGATACATATACATAAACCAAAAAAAAAAATAAAAGATTGCCTATAGAGATCTTATTAAAGCAACGTGAAGTTACATGCAGTGTATATCATAGATTATTAACTAGCTCAAGCTATATTATCTTTGATCGTCGTAGCTATCACCCAACAATCGTATTATGATAATTTTAGTTTTGTTTTGAGTAATTGATAATCTTTAATTGCTTAAAGAAAAAAAAATTTTTTCTGTCAAAAACGTCAAAAAAAAAAAAAAAAAAAAAGTAGGTTTTGGTTGGAATATTTTGCCCAAAAAACAAGAAGTGGGTGACAACAGAAAAAAAAAAACGATGAATTTGCAGCTTTTTATTTTTTTTTTATTTTTTTTAGAAACTGGGTGCTCTGAAAAAAAAATACAAAATGGTGGGTGACAATTAATCCGAAAAAGGAAATTTAGTGGGTGACATTTAATGGCTCTCTTTTATAAACATATTGTACCGACTGTTTTTTTTTTACACAGTTGACTAAAAATCAATTTATCAAAAAAAAAAAAAAAAAAAAAAAGATACACTTACTGAAAACAGAAGAGCACTCTGTCAGTATAAGGTTACGTTACATTTATGCTTAAATGATCACTGAGCTAACAAAGTTTTATTATAGTATTATACTATTGTCCATTTTATACTAAAATCACAAAACCCTGCAATTTTTTTTTTTAAAAAAAACATGTATCTACTATATCTTTATGTAAATACAATTTTCTACTGAAAAAAAAAAAAAAAGACTGTAATCTCTTTTAATTGTTAAGAAAAAACAAATCGGTTCCTTACTAAAATTAAATACATTCATATAAACGTATCACGAAATTACAAAAAACTACAAAAGAAGATGCCTTCTATCAGAATTGAACTGATGACCTTCTGCTTACTAGGCAGACGCTCTGCCAACTGAGCCAAGAAGGCGGATATGACGTCAAAATCACTATGTAATATAAGTTTGTTACGGTAAAATAGAAAAACACGTGATATTCACGTGATTGTATCCTATTTTATCCAATCAAAAGCTTAGAAATTTGGTGACTGAGTTCAAATCGGTGGCAAAAAAAAATATTTAGACATTTTATATAAATGCAAATGAAGGTACTGATAATTACAACAATTTTATTTTTTGAAATAGCATCACAGAAGAGGCACTAAGCTAAACAATTATCATATATTTGAGATGATATTACATTCTTACTATTGTCACTTCTTCTCATATGCTAGAGTGTACAATATTTTTTTAATGCAAAAAAAAAAAAAAAAAAAAAAGATATCGAAGAAAATATTATATTACACGTTTAAGAATCAGAAGTGTTATTATTCATAGTTGGTGAGTTTAATGCTACTCGTAATAACATTTACTCCAGAAAAAAAAAAAAAAAGAGGCCAGGGCGAGTCATATAATTTTATGCAATAAAGTATCTGATATGTATTATAATTACATCATCTACCACATAATACATAATAAGATATTTAAGCTCTATATTCTATCATTTAGTAAAAGATGATATACAAAACATTGAGCATAACGTCTATTTATATATATATATATATATATATATATAACTTATTTTTATTTATTAGGTGAGAGTACGCTATTACTTTTTATGCCCTTTTTTTTTTCTTGGGTATTGATATGAGATATGACTTTTGTTTTTTTAGATTACTGCTCTGCAACAAAGCGAAATTCAGTAATAAATAACATTATTTAGTAGCTCTCATAAAGTAATGTGTTCCTGTGAAGAGATCATAACTATAAACGAAGATAAAAAAATATATATTGAAGCTAAGGGCGACCCTGTCATCTATACTAATAAAGCTTCTATTGAGGTTTTTATGGGGTCAAGTTATATTTGTGAATCAAAGAGATTTATTTTTATAAACGGGGAAAATCTTAACTTGAAAAAACTGTATTGAATGAATATAAATATAAACACAGATATCATCAACATAAAGCCAAAAAGAATAAAAAAGAAGGTGTTAAATATAAATAAATCCAGGTAAATTCATTTTCTATTAAAACGAAAAAAAGAGTCTATACGCCTTTTTTTTTTTTTATCTAAACAAATCAACAAATCCGATTCCTTTTTTTTTTTTTTTTTATACACCAGTAAAATCGTATCTCTTATATGTTTACATTTGAGGGAAAGTTTACACTAGTTAAGAAACTGTAATGGATTGATATACGATTCAATAATAAAAACTTTTGTCATTCTATATATATAATTGAATGTGGGCGTTTTTTTTTTTTTTTTTTTTTTACCTAAAAATCATAATTTGCTGAGAGTGTATCTGACATTCGATACAAAAAAAAAAAAAAAAAAAAAAAAAAAAGTTATTAAACTAAAAAGTATTCGTGAACATGATAGAACAATCTTTAAACTGCCTCCAAATAGAAAGATTATTATGAAACAAAGATCGACACAGACTAAAAGAAAAAGAAAAAAAAAAAGAGCCAGTTTTACAAATAGTTAAAACATATCATTACACAATGTATTTTGACTCTAATATTTTTATAATCATATATATATATATATATCCTGTAGTACGCTTCTGATACGCACAAACCACATTTATCTCTTACAATAAATAGAGTCCACAAAAGAGAGAAAAAGCACAAAGCTATCCTATTTTTGTACAGACTTTTAAACCAATTAATCCCTGTGTAATAAGCTACAGCTAAAAATTCTCTAAAAAAAAAAAAAAAAAAAAATTCTTACGAGAGACGGGCGGTGTTTATTTCAACTAAACTGCCAATGGTAAAAAAAAAAAAAAAAAAAAAAAAAAAAAAAAAAAAAAAAAAAACTGCCAACGGTAAAAAAATGTTTCATGCATTTATAGCTTATACCATTTTAACAAACAAAAAAGTAGTACTCACTAAACTTTTTTTGTTCTCTGAAATTCCATTCCAATTCGTTCTTCACCTTGCCAATAGCTTACTATGTTAATTATATTCGCATTACATCCGTGTATATATATATATATATATATATATGTGTGTGTGTTTACAGACAGTTTTGTTCAAGAGAGTGAATATGTACCTTTTTTTTGTGCTTGGGGTGCAATTTTTATGAAACTCCATTCGTCGGGTTACACTACTTGAAGTAATAAAAAGGCAAAAAATAATTTTTAAAAAAAAAAAAAACCCTCCGGACGCTCGCAAAAGAGCGCGATTGGTAAATACCTACTAGTTGATTTTCCATCATGCTATTTTATTTTCTATAGTAACCAATTTTATTCAAGTAAAAATAGTTCCAGGGCTTTATCAACATTTTGTGTAGCAATGGGTCAAACCGGAGTTTATTGTAAAAGAAGAAAAAAAAAAAAAAAAAAAAAAAAAAAAAAGTGGAGAAGTACAGAAAAGGAATAATTACAATGATATCCAAAGCACTTTTTTTTTTTTTTTTTTCCTGTTAGATCAAATAAAAGGAGTTGTATACGAATTGAAGCATTTAAGAAAACAATGGTGGATCCTGACTCGATGAACCTTAAAATCAAATAGCAATATAAATTTTTTTTTATTATGTAAAAAATCATGTAAAATACAAGTTTTTTTTTTTTTTTTTTTTTTTTTCTGACTCGGTGGAAATTATGTTCTACAAAGGTGCAGTAATTTTTTTTTTTTTTTACACGGTGGAATAGAATCAGGTAGACCCAATCAAGTTGTGCAAAAGACTGAAAAAAGCACGTGTAGAAAGCCATTTTCGTAAAAGGATCAAGAAATTTCTTTCTTACAGTTGTACACACATACACACACACGATTTAACAAAAGTCAAGTGATACATGTAAAGCAAGAAAGAAAGAGAGAGAGAGAGAGAGAAAAAGAAACTTGAGCTTTATTTGTTTGGTGGCCCGTTCTTTCTTTCACCGACTACCCTATCTATTTTAATATATAAAAAAAAAAAAAAACAAATATACAAAAAGTATCCAATTCGTCAACTGACGAAGTGGATTACACAAAAGAAAACCTTAAAAGAAAAAAAGTACAACCATTTCTTCTTTTTTTATATATCACAACTTTTTTTTCTTTATTATATAATTCCATGTATTTTTACACGAAAAGTTTGAATGAAATAACCTTTTCCTTTCCTTTTTTTTTTAATATAATTCTGTAAAAAAAAAAAAAAAAAAAAGATATATAGAGATAGTTTAAAATGACATAGTGATATATACCAAGTATAATACGCTATACCTTTTTACTTTGTTTTTTTTTAATGTCAAATTAAATAACCGATTAACAGTACAATTCAGTACAGTCATAATTTATTGTTATTCTATTTTATTTATATAATCCTCTTACTTTAGACTGTAAAAAAAAAAAAAAAAAAAAAAAAAAAAAAAAAAAAAAAAAAAAGGTTTTTTTTTGTACACACACACACACACACACACACACCCGATAAAAAGGAATGATTATCAAGTAAACAAACGTTTATTTTATTATCTACTACCAATCAAATGACTGACGATCGGACCAAGATAATAATATCCGCACTTCTGAATTGATTACCATGATAAAAATGATTGGCTTTCTGAAATGTTTTTTTTTTTTTTTTTACTTGATACGTTTGAATAACCGATTTCGTTACATCAAATTGAGTCACTCTCGGTTGTATATAGATTGTAAGAGTCATAAATTTCTGATGTGCCTGCTTTGTGATAAAGATAAGCACTACCTGGAAAAAAAAAAATCAAATGAAAGAAAATGCCTTCGTTTTATTAAACTTGGTCTATTGTACTGTTGTACAGAATGGGAGGAGGAGGAGGAGGGGTCAGGATGCAACCATTTATAGTTATGGACCTTTTTTTTTTTATCAGATTCATAGCGAGAGCCATGATATTTTTAAACTTTAATCAGTTCATAAATATATATATATACGTGTCAAAAGATATAATATAAAATGTAATTATAAATGAAGGCGTAAAGTCACCTTGTATATATATATATATATATATATATAGTACTTTGTTTATAAGTTATTATTTATGTGTGGGGAGGTGGAGTTATAAAAAAAAAAAAAAAAAAAAATAGAAATATATAAACAAGTCTTTAAAAACCATGGCTAATTTTTTTCTTTTCTTCTTCTTCTCTTCTTCTTTTCCCTCTTTTTTAAAATTATAGTCATTATTTAGAACTCTCTCTTTTTTTTCTTCTTTCTTCGGCCACCTTTTTTTTTTTTTTTTTAAAAAAAAAAAAGATCCTTTCTTTTTCTACCTAAAGAAAAAAAAAACACACATAATAATTAAAGGATAAACACTTAAAGATAATGATGGAAGACGAAGAATACATGTTACAATATGCTAGTGAAGATTTGTTTGAAAAGGGATCCTTTTCAGATATTTTGCAACAACAACAGCAATTTCAAGTATTACCATCTCCTACTTCTACTGGTCAAGCCTTTAGTAACTTCCCTTCTCCTACTCTCTCAAACGATAGTGACGTTGATTTAAGCTTTCTTCAAAACATTTCTACTACGAGTGGTGGTGGTGGTGGATTTCATATACCCCAACAACAACAACAACAAGATGGTTTTGATCAATTCGTTCAATTTGAAGATCAAGATGACGCAACAGAAGAAGATGATGAAGCAGTAATTGTAGAGGAAGAAGAAGAGGAAGAAGAAGAAGAAGAAGAAGAAGAATTGAATGATGTAAAAAAAAAGGTGGTAGATATCAAAAAGAAATCAAAGAGTGCCAAATCAAATCGCTCACCACGTCAACTCGAATGTTTCAACTGTCATGTTACAAAGACACCTTTATGGCGAAGAACTCCCGATCGTGCTCACTCATTATGTAATGCTTGTGGACTTTATTACAAACAATACAATACACATCGTCCTCTTCATATTCGTCAAAAACATCAAACAAATCAAAATAAGCAACAACAAGCTGTTGTTGCTGCTGCTGCTGCTGCTGCTGCCTCTTCTGCTAATAATGTTTCGGCCGTAACTCATGCTGAATCATCTCCTATCAATTCACCTTCCTCGCCTTTACAGCAACAACAACAACAACAACATGATTCTAATAATAATTTTGAACTCAATTATTCAACAAATCACGAAGAACAACAACAACAACAACAACAACATTGTCAGAATTGTTTCCAAACAGAAAGTCATGTCTGGCACTTGAATGATCTTAATCAAACAATCTGTAATGCTTGTCACTTGTACACGAACTTACAACCTTTATCTATTTCTAATCAATCTTCACCTATTGGACAAAAAAGAAAATCTTCTTACGATGAACCAGATAACCTTAAAAGATTATTTATGGACGTTCAACAGCAGCAACAAGTTCAACAACAACAACAACAACAACAACAACAACAGGTTTTTCCTTCAATTGTTATGCCTATACAAGAAACTTTACCTACTCCAATGACTACACCTACACGTGATGAACAACAGAATCAAAATAATGATGATACGAGATTCAAATCTCTTATTGGACGTATGTCTCCTCAACAAATGGAAGGCTTCTTAAACATGTTGGAAAGAAGATGTGCTATCCTTCGTTCAATTATTTATACTGATAACAATAGCATGCTTACTTCTTAAATACAAAAACACACACTCACACACACTCACACATATATATACGTATCTCTCTCTCTTTCTCTTTTTTTTTTTTTCTGTACAAAATACCCTTTCTTTTTTTTTTTCTTTTTCTCTCTCTCTTTTTCTTTCTTATATTCTTATTCTTATTATTCTTATTCTTATTCTTATTATTACATGTTGACATGCCAAAAAAAAAATAAATAAAAACTTTTAAACATATATATGTATATATATTTATCTTTTTCTATAATATGTACATACATATATAAAAAATGGTATATTCTAAAATTTTATTCCCACGATTTTTTTATTAGAAGCGGCGAATAACTTTTTTTGTATGACAAAATATTATAATTTATATGTTTACAAACACATGTTATCAGCAAAAGAAAAGAAGAGAGCACTAATAATAGTTTTCTTTTTTATAATCAAGGTTCCTATTTTTGTGTAAAGAAGAAATGTTAACATGGTATGTATATATGACACTCACACATAAACGCACGCAATTTTTTTTTTTTTTTTTTGAAAATACGATATAACGTCATCTTGCTATAATATACAGAATCAAAAATATACACAATCGCACCAATGAACCCCAGCTGAAAAAGGATATTTTTGACGGGGTAAAAAAAAAAATATATGTATAATTTTCTGATCTGGACCTCTTTTTTTTTTTTTTTATCTCAGCAATATAACAACAGTAACCATTAAGGATACCAGACAACATTAAACTAACACTTAATTTATTATTAGCCATTTGATAAGTAAAGAAAAGAGAGGGGGGTGAGATTTGCATATACATGTAATATATTATAAAATTCTGTATATATGTGAGTGTGAGAGTCTGTAATAATATAAAAAAACCCCAGATTTTTAATTCATTATTTATATTGGTAATCGAGCCTTTAAATGTATCGTATATATAGTTTAGTTATATCCATTGAAATAACAGTTTTAAGGGGGTAGAACGTATAACAAATATATATATATATCTTACAATGTTTATCATTTAAATAATTTGGTTAATTATTATACTATTGTTACAAACTAGTATAATAGCTGTGAAGGACATATTTAATTTTAGCCTCTCTCTCTCTCTCTCACTCACTCACATATGGAGCATATGTGTAAAATGTATATATACTTTCTCTTACTCTCTATCTTTTTTTTTTTTTTTCCTTTCTACCTTATTCGATTATATATATATATATATATATATATAAGTAGATGTAGTCTATGTACGGCACTGTTTTTTAATTAGATGAATTGAGTAAAACAGAGAAACAGAATATATTTAGCAGGTGACATTGAAGATCAATAAATAGAATGTAAAGAAACGCAGTGTGATATCAATAATAACAAAAAAAAAAAAAAAAAAAAAAAAGATGATTTAATTAGGGGGTTTAAAACAAAGAAGGGCAGAAAAAAAAAAAAGGGCCCCCTCACTTTCTCTCTTTCTCTCTCCTGTCTAAATTATGTGTGCCCAGAATTGTGATTTGAACCACATGATGCCACAATTTGAAGTGTGCGTTGGTACCTTTTTATTTATTTACCCACTCAGGAGTATATTATAAAAAGATGTGGTTTACATAAGTATATATATATATACCACTATTTATATAGATTAGAATGATACCATTCTTATAATAAGAACAGTCTGGATTTTATTAATTTCTTATATGTACACACGCAGATGCAAAGTACTGTGTTTGTTGTGTGTGTAGATCTATATTTATAAAAAAAAGGTGGTATGTATATAATTCTGATTTAAAAGCAAAAAAAAAAAAAAAAAAAAAAACTAATAACTCGAAAAGGTTTTCTTTCTAATACATATAATATTATAATATATAATCTGTACAAGAAAAAAGGCAAAAAAAAAAAAAAAAAAACGTTGGTTACATAACCAAAAGCATTATTATAATTTATTTTACTTGTGCCGTATTATTATTAACACATCAAAAAAAAAAAAAAAAAAAAAAAAAAAAAAAAAGTAAATTCTAGAATATAAAAGTTTAAATATGCAAAAATTTTAAAACTTGAGAAAAATCATGCAAAAAAAAAAAAAAAAAGAAAGAACGTCAATAAACTTTATACGCCTCCAATAAGTTTAGTTTAAGTACAGAATCTCATTCTTCTTGTATCCCCACAATAATGTAATTCAGTACTTTTTTTTTTTTTTAAAAAAAAAAAAAGAAATAATAAAACTTGGAGATTTGTACATGAAACTCGCTTTTTTATTATTTACAGGTATATTTTTTTTTTCTTCTAAACATGATCGGTTATATCTGAATTTAGCCTTGTTCTCCCTGATGTCTCTCTCTCTCTCTTTTTTTTTAATGTCAATTTTTATTCTCTTGAACTCTATATGCAGAAATCCCCCTCCTCACTCTCTTTTTCTCCTGAGTAAAAAAAAAAAAAAAAAAAAAAGCCCTATATTTCTCTTATCAGCCCAATTTTTTTTTTTACATTTCCTTTCAACAAAAAGAGACGCCAAGGTAAAGAGAAAAAAAAACCTTTTTTTTTTTGTCTTTCTTCCCCTGATTTTTTTTGACTTATCGGAAAAATTGTACTTTTTTGTCTCTCCCCCCAAAAAAAGGAAGCGCACTGACGAAATGTCATTTAGGCTTTGGACGATCTCTCTCTCTCTCTCTCTTTTTTTTTCTAGCTTGGCTAAACTCTTAACCCTTTATCTTTTTTTTTTTTTTCTGTTTGATAAAACTTTTATCCTATTTCTAAAAAAAAAAAAAAAGTGAAATGTGTACCCTTAACAAAGATGATCAGTAGATGATGACATTTTAATTTAAAAAAAAAAATATTAAATTATTCAAATCCCTTTTTAGGTACAAAAAAAAAACCTTTTTTAAATTACGATCTTTTTTTAAAAAAAAGATAACCTTTTTTTTTTTTGGTTTGAAAGAAAGATCGACGTTTTTTAATTTTTTAGGGGGTTTCAAACAAAGAATAACATTCTTGTAAATACTTTTTGACATAATAAGAAAGCAATGTGTCAAGTAAACGGAGTAATAAAACATTTTTTTACTGAAATGACGATCCTTGAAGATTTTTTTTTTTTTTTTTGAAAAAAAAATATTTATACTCCACCCCCCTACCCTCGCTGCTCATAAATATCATCATACTTTTTATTGTAATAGGAGTTAAACGAAATGATGATGAATTAACGTGTTGTAAGATTTTTTACAAGTGTTTTACCGCCGAGAAAAAAAAAAAAGTATGTATAGCCTTGCAGCCGATGACAGAAAAACCAAGTTATATACTACTTTTTGTTTGTTTTTTTTTAAGTGAAAAAAAAAAACAGAATAATACAAACTGGCTGCCTTTTCTATGTAATTGATGGTATAGAGTTAGTAGTAGATTCATAAAATATTACAATATATACATATAACCAACCACCATTTCTTATGTAGCAATATATGCACGTGATTATCACGTGACAAAATTATAACATGAACATTATATAATTTTAAAAATAAAATTTTGTTAGAAAGGTTTCGTGATGTAATTGGTTAGCATGTAAGACTCTGAATCTTGCCATCCGAGTTCGAGTCTCGGCGAGACCTTGCTTTTTTTTTTTCCAAAATTTTTTTTTTATTGGCGGAGATTGAATAACGAAATGACGCTTTTTGGAATAAAAAAGGTACCCCCTTTTGATAAAAGATAATGTAAGATTATGTAATAGAAAATGATCCATTGTAGACAATATGCAGGAAGATATGATCGTTCTATTATAAATAATAACATATCTAGACAAAGAAAGAAAAGAAGGAATCCTTTTACTAAATCAGATTGAAACAATAGAAAAAAAAAGTTTGATTACATAATTTTATATTTGACTATTATACAAGAATACAAATTTTTTTTTTTTTTTACACATGCTATAAGAAAATATATAGAAATAAAAGCACGATCTTTTTTGTGTAAATTAAGTTATCATAAAAACGTGATCTACAGGGTAAAATAATAACAAAAGATAAACAAAATGGGTTGATAAGACAAGAGGGAACAGATAAAAAAAAAAGGTCATAAGAATCCTAAACATGTGTTCTCAAACTTGATTTTTGATTTGATGAATAAAAAGGTAAAATTATTCAAATCAAGATATATAATTTGTTCAACCGGGGAATTAAGATGCCGTATTATTATAATAGAATGTGTTGTTACACCTATAAGACTGATCAAAAAAAAAAATGAAATTATAATGATTTGGGATCCGAGAATTTTTTATAATATAAAAGGGAGAGTGATGATTGTTTTAAAAGAATGGGGGTGGTGCTCAGCACTTTTAATGATAATAAATTGCACAACAATTACGGAATAATGTTTACATTATTTTTATTTCCGTAAACCTTTTTGTCGATAAATTACGGTCTTTTAAATAATAAATCCCAAAAAAGGGTTATTCAGTAGCACTTTTTTTTATTTGACCCCACAAAAATTATGCAAGTTGATTCGTGTATTTTCATTTTTCGAAGCTAAAAGGAAAAAGAAAAGAAAAGAGAGTTAAAATTACATCATTCCAATCAAATAGAATAATAAATTAGTATGAAACTTATGAAATTTCCACAAACACTTTTAATTGCCCAATCAACCTGCTTCCCGAATTTCCTTTTTGTTGTTCAAATCAAATTTAGAAAATTTCCCTTTTTCTTTCAAATCGAAAAATAGCCAAAAATAATTAAAAAAAGTCTGGGTAGTAACAAGTGAGCAAACAAATAAAGGAAAACAATGACGCATGTATCTTTTTTTTTTTTTTTTTTTTTTTTTTTAAAAAAGATTAGAGTTGTATAACATATTACTGTTCTTTTTTTAGCTAAAGAAAGCTTGTGATTGAGACGGAGGCTATATGGTTAAAACGTTAATAAACAATTGGTTTAAACCATACAAAGTTTCTATTGAACGTGATTCATTAAAAAAGAAGAATACAATAACACAACAATACAAAGTTATATAAACAATTTTTTCACTGAAAAAATTAAAAAAAAAAAAAAAAATCCCTCAAAAAAAAGACTATAATTTTTTTTTTTTTTTCTTCCCGTTCAATTCTATCGCCGATGAAAGAAGAAAAAAAAAAACGTGGTCGGGGACTTGACCGAGGTACAGATTTTCGATTTCCTGTAATTATATTGGTTTTATCTTAATCATTGAACTGTACCCAATCCTGACTTCTCCAAGATGAGAATAGTTTACAAACTAAAAAAAAAGCACATCATCCTTCGTGCGAAAATAAAAAAAAAAAAAAAAAATTACACGTAAAAAAAAAAATAAAATAAAACTGTATCATTGATGCTTAAAGAAAGTCTATCTATGTGCAGACATTATACATTATAATTGCAGTATTCTAACATTTCTTTTTTTTTATTATTAACTCCTTGAACAATATAAAATTTTAAGAATGAATTATATATATATATATATATATCTTATTGAAGCCGGCTGACCCGTCCGTTCACCGACCCGAGTATCAGACCGACTTTTTCCATTCTGTTGTTTGTTTCAATGGTTGAACTATATTCCCTTAATCTATATTATACCATTGAGTAATTCTTGTTGAGGGTAAAATTATATACGTTTTTTGTGACCCCCCCTTTTTTTTTTTTTTTTTGAATTATATAGAAAACATAATCTCTCTTTTACAGACACAAACAGAAACAAGCACTCATAAAATAAGGGGATTACTTGGAAGGGGGATGATGTGTGTGTGTGTGTGTGTGTGTGTGTGTGTTTGTGGCAAGGGGAGTAAAAAAAAAAAAAAAAAAAAAAAAAGGACCCCTTTTTTTTTATTTGTTGAAAAAAAGATATACTAAATGGAATGTATGTTTTGGTAAATCAGGGGAAAAAAAAAAAAAAAAAAAAAAAAAGTACTTACAGATTATACAATAACATCATCGAAACGGCTATTACAAAAGGGTAAATGCTTCACGAGTCATTTTATGAACGCGGCACATGTTTTTTCAACTATTTAGATTCAAAGATTATAATATTTTTATTTTTTTGTGACGTCAAATACAAGGATTTTGTTGTAGGGGCAAAATTTGGTTATACGGGAAAGGTGATAATGTTGGCGGGCAAAAGCGGGGGGACATGAAATCAAGAAAGTATAAGATTTATCATTGGTACAATTCCACCACCGACAAGTACTAACTCCACCATGTAGCAGTGGTATTGTAAATCTCCAAATGGAGAAAGAGAGAAAAAGAAAAAAAAAAAAAAAAAAAAAAAAAGAAAGAGAGAGTAAGAAGAGGGGTGGTGAGCTCTGGGGGGAGAGAAAAGAGAAAAGAGAAAAGAGAACTAGATTAGGAAAGTTTAGATTACTTCTTTTTAGGTAGACCCCCTGCCCGTGCTCTTGTAACTCTTTTTACACTAATACTTTTTATTTTCGGTGATTGAAATAAAATAGTATAAATATAAGTTCTTTTTACTTGTGTCCTTTTTTTTTTTCTTTTTTTCTTTTTTTTCTCTCTTGTTTCGTTTTGACCAACCCCTCCACACCATTCATTCTCTTTTATAAAAAAAACTTTATTTTTTTTTTTTTAAAAAAATAATTTAATTCAACCTCAACCAGTCAATTGGAAAAAAACAACCTTTCTTTTTTTTTTTTTTTTTTTTAAACACACAAAGATATAAAGAAGCGAAAAAAAGAAAAAGAGTCCCCCCCTTTTTTCTACTTTTTTTAAAAAACCTTTTTATTTTTCTCAACTCTTTTAACACACACACAACTCTTTCACACTATGACTGAGAAAACCGAAACATACGAGGTTACTTCTGATAAACCTGTTGCCCATAAGGCAAACATCTCAGGCAACCTCACATCTTTAACTGTCGAAGAACTTTATGACAAGGACAAGTTTGATTTATCCACTATGGAACCTGGAGATATCTTTGAACTCTTACAGTACGTATTTCCCCTTTTTTTTTTATTTATTTATTCCCCTTTTATTCTTTACCTTCTATTTTAATTGCTCCTTTTGGGCCTTAAAAAAAAAAGTGCAAAAGAACCCCTTTATTTCTTTATCTTTTATTTGTTGATAAGAAATTTCACTTTTTTTATTTTTTTATTTTTGACGTACACTTTAATCCAGTGTCACAAAAAATATAAAAAAAGAAAAATTGTGATGGGAGCAAATTTTTTTATTTTTAGAATAGAGCAAAAAAAATTTTTTTTCTTTTTTTTTTTAATTTTTTTTCTTTTTTTTTTCTCAAATAGAACATCATCTGATGGTTTAAGCGTCGAAGAAGCTGCTCGCCGTGTTGAAAAGTTTGGTTACAACAAGCTCGAAGTCAAGGAAGTAAATCCTATTCTTCAATTCTTGGGTTTCATGTGGAATCCTCTTTCTTGGGTTATGGAAGCCGCTGCTATTGTTTCTATTGCTTTAGCTAACGGTGACGGAGCTCCCCCAGATTATCCTGATTTCATTGGTATTGTTCTCTTATTGATTGCTAATGCCACGATTGGTTTCCTTGAAGAACGTCAAGCTGGTAATGCCGTAAAGGCTTTGATGGCCTCTTTGGCTCCTGAATGTAAAGTAAGACGTGGTGGTGAATGGAAGACTTTGGAAGCTGCTGAATTAGTACCTGGTGATATCATCTCTATTAAACTTGGTGATGTTGTCCCTGCTGATGGTCGTTTAATTGCTGCTCATGGTGAAGTCTCTATTGATCAAGCCGCTCTTACGGGTGAATCTTTACCTACTTCCAAGGAAGCCGGTGATGAAGTCTTCTCTGGTTCTACTGTAAAGCAAGGTGAAGCTGAAGCTATTGTTATCGGTACTGGTACCAACACTTTCTTTGGTCGTGCTGCTAAACTTGTTGGTGATGCTGGTGACGATGTCGGTCATTTACAAACCATTCTTGCCAAGATTGGTAACTTCTGTCTCTGTACTATCTCTCTCTTTGTCTTGATCGAAATCCTCGTCATGTATCCTGCTTTCCATTACAGATACAGAAAGGGTATTGATAACATCCTTGTATTGCTCATTGGTGGTATTCCCATTGCTATGCCTACCGTTTTATCTGTCACTCTTGCTATCGGTGCTAAACAATTAGCTGAACATAAGGCTATTGTTACCCGTATTACTGCTATTGAAGAAATGGCTGCCGTTACCATCTTGTGTTCTGATAAGACCGGTACTCTTACCTTAAACAAATTGATTGTCGATAAGCCTACTATCAAGAGTTACTCTGATGTGACTGGTGATGAAATCATTCAATTATCTGCCTATGCTTGTCGTCAAGAAAATCAAGATGCTATCGATTTCTGTATTGTCAACTCTTTACCCGATCCTAAGCTCTCTCGTGAAGGTATTGAGGAATTAGAATTCAAGCCTTTCAACCCTGTCGTTAAGCGTACCGAAATTACCTATAGACGTAAGTCTGATGGTGCCGTTCTCCGTGTCACCAAGGGTATGTCTCACACTATTTTGGATCTCTGTACTCGTGAAAAGACCGAAGAACAAATCAAGGCTCTTAACGATGATGTTGATGAATTCGCTCGTCGTGGTCTTCGTGCTCTTGCTGTTGCTATTGATGAAGTTCCTTCTGGTACTGTTGATGGTGAAGGTCGTGGTTTCAAGTTGATTGGTCTCTTACCTATTTATGATCCTCCTAGATCTGATACCAAGGAAACCATTGATCGTGCTATTGCTCTCGGTATTTCCGTCAAGATGATTACTGGTGATCAATTGGCTATTGGTAAAGAAACTGGTCGTCGTCTTGGTATGGGTGATAACATGTACTTGTCAAAGACTTTGAAGGATGGTCCTCCCGCTGGTTCCGGTTACTCTGATGTAAATGAAATGGTCTTACAATGTGATGGTTTCGCTGGTGTTTACCCTGAACACAAGTATGAAATTGTTGAACGTCTTCAAGCTATGGGTCATATGACTGCAATGACTGGTGATGGTGTGAACGATGCTCCTGCTCTTTCTAAGGCTAACGTCGGTATTGCTGTTGCTGATGCCACTGATGCCGCTCGTTCTGCTGCCGATATTGTCTTGACTGAACCTGGTCTTTCCGTTATTATTGAAGCCATTATTGGTTCTCGTCAAATTTTCCAACGTATGCGTAACTACTCTATCTATACTTGTTCCGTTACCATTCGTGTTGTTATCGGTTTCGCCATTCTTGTCTTTGCTTTCCAATTCGATTTCCCTCCTTTCATGATTTTGATTCTTGCTATTTTGAACGATGGTACTATTATGACCATTTCTACTGATCGTGTTAAGCCATCTCCTTATCCTGATTCTTGGAACTTGCGTGAAATTTTCACCTATGCTTTCATCTACGGTATTTACTTGACTGCTTCTACTGTCATTTTCTTCGCTGTTGTTATCCATACCAACTTCTTTGAATCTAACTGGAACCTTCCTGATACCTCCAACGCTGAAACTGGTGTTGCCAAGGAAGTTAACCACGGTGTTTACCATTCTATTATCTATCTCCAAGTTTCTACCATTTCTCAAGCTTTGATTTTCATTACTCGTTCTCGTGGTTTCTTCTTCTCTGAACGTCCCTCAGTCATGTTAATGTGTGCTTTCGTTGTTGCTCAATTATGTTCTACTTTCATTGCTGTTTATGCTAACTGGCCTTTCACTGCCATCATTGGTTGTGGTTGGAAGTGGGCTGGTATTGTCTGGATCTGGAACATTGTTTGGTTCATCCCTATGGATTTCATCAAGTTCGCTATGCGTGCTGCTTTCGAGCCCAAGAACAACTTGAGAGAATCCAAGACTCCTATGGCTGGTCAATCTCGTCGTGCTTCTGCCATCTCCGGTACTTCTTCTGCTCGTTACTACGCTAACCGTACCAAGTCTCTCAAGTCTATGGAACGTCCCCAAAACTTTGGTAAGAAGCTCCTTGGTATGAACAAGAAGATGTCCATGGATGCTAAGGAAATGCGTCGTTTCTCATCTGTTCAGGTAAGATCATAAAAAAAAAAAACTTGTAATTATTATTTTTCTTGATATTAACTTTTATTATTATTCTTTATAGACTAACCATGCTGCTCAAGTGTTGAACTCAAACTAATCTCCTTAAATTTTTACACTCTCACTCTCTCTCTCACACACACTCATACTTTTGTTATTATATTTAGACCTAATTTTTTTTCTCTTCATTTAATTTGATAAACAAAAAAAAAAAAAAAATTGTTAAATGTCACTTGTTTATTAAAATAAAAGTGAATTCTGTCTTGTTTTTTCCCTTTATCATATATATATATACTCATATAAATCTCTTTTTTTTTATTATTAATTATTATTTATTTATTATTATTGCTGATCTTTCACAGGGTTTTTCTTATTTTGAAGGGTTCAATTTGTTTGTTATTTTTTTACTATATTTTTTTTTTTTTTTTTATCTGTACAGATTGGTTCAAGATTAAATTAAACTCGTAACTTTAAAAAAAAAAAGGCGGATAGTAATAGGTCTATCTTTTTTTTTTTATTTTTCGCCGCTGAAAAAAAAAATAAGATTATCATCTAATTAGCATGCTTTGTAGTACCCAATCTAAAGTTTATTAAATGGATGTAACTTTGTCCTTTTCTAGTCTGCTTCTTTTACTTTTTTTTCCCACCCTTTTCCTGCAGCTTTTTTTTTTTTTTAATGTGTCAATTGAAAATGTAACAAGAAAGTAAATACATCTTTCACTGCAACTCAGATGTGAAACACACGTTCAAAGGGGGGTATTTTTCGAAAAAAAAAAAAAAAAGATGTCTCGTTTTAATATAATTTTGATTGGATCTTTAAAATTATTTTCGAGAAACCCAAAATTTTCCTATTGAATGGGCCCGGTTAAATTTTACTACTGTATCTTTTTCCCGTTTAAAAAGATAAGCGAGAGAAACTAAAAAAGACTTGCGCGCGTGTCCCTTCCCTCCCCCTGATTGAATCAAATCTTATTACTATTTCGTGATCTCAACCAGTACTGGATTTTCGATCCGATTTTATAAAAATATTGCTCAGCACAAAAAAAAGCCTGATTAGGTATTCGACATGTTGTAATCCTTTTTTTTTTTTTTCTCTATACCTCTCACCAACTACGTCAGTACATCATGGGCTCTCCCTTTTTCTTTTTATTATATGATACCATTTTTTTTTTTTTTTTTTTTTTTTAACAAAAAATATGTATAGAATTTAAATTATGTATATATGATGATATAATAATACAAATGTTCTATGTAAAAAAAAAACAAAATACAAAAAACTGTTTTTGAAATATAATTTGAAATAGAGCAACCGCGCTTTTTTGTTACCTTGAAATTATATGGGGACTCTCATCATCTTTAATATCAGATTCAAAAACAAGATGTATGCTTGTAATTATATTGAGGGGGCCAAAGTTATTCTTAAACTACTAATTACTACTAATAGAATTAGGAGAATAACATAACCCAAAAATACAATTATCTATATAAAAAAAAAAAAAAAGTAGTATTACCCGCATCTTATCTTGCCCTTGGAACAAACAGAATAGCCAGATTTTAAACGCTTGTTTCAACTTTTTAGCGTACCTAATTACCCCCTATATAGCAAAATTAAGCAAGGTGTCACTAAATGCTCAAATGTTTGACAAATAAATAGATTTGCGTAATAGATCACCCTAAAGAACAAAATAACACAGATAAGCTGGTTGATAATATAGTTTTTATTTTGAAAGTACGTGAATAAAACCTATCACATCCTACCCCCCCTGAATTGCAAAACCACTAAAGGCAGCTGGAATGATTAGTGGTCATGTTGATGTGAAACCAATAAAAAACTTAAAATAGTGCGGGATACATAAAATAAAAAAGCTTGTGTTTAAAATGGGTTACTGTTTTTTTTTAAAAAAAAAAAAAGAGAAGGCTCCTTTTTTTTTATTTGTGCACATATAACACCTGTAATATCATATATACATCGTTTTCAAATAATAAACAAATAATACAATTAATGAACTTGTACAATATATGCGTTAATTCGATATAATTTATAGTAATTCGTGTCCTAAAACCCGTGAATACAGGTTTTTTTTTTTTTGCCAGTATGTAATACACAAAGTTTTACAAGACCTCAATGCAGATCTCCAAAAATGAGAATTTTAATCAATTTACTATTATTTTCCAAAATTGGATTATATCCCAATTGTGGGTTATATATATTTTTGTTGATTTCCTTTTATTGACAATGGATTTCATATTCATGAATAAAAAGGAACAAACCGGTCCGTTTATAAAAAAGTAAAGGGAAAAAAAAAAAAAAAGTCCTGTGCGAACAGTCGGTCCGCGTAATTGTTCCCTTTCTCCGTAGAGCTCGTTCTGTTTTGCTTTATAAAGCTCAACTGGATTACACCATTTCTATTTTGAGGCCCTTCTTTGTAATCGATTAAAAAAAAAAAAAAGTGAGGTATTTATTTATATTTATAAAACCCCTACTCTCTCACACTACGCATACACACAGATATACATTAGCTCACACGTCCAAAAAAAAAAAAAAAAAAATATCTTTCTGGCATATATACATATATACACAAAATAGTGTCTATTTTAAAAAACCACGTTACTCTTGTTTATAGTAACATGATTTGTTGTACTACGTACATTTGCAGAAGTTTCCGATTTGATTTATTTTGAAACCATTATTATATAACACAAACGTCTAAAGAAAACGGGTACGCTACCAAACAAAGGAAACAATAAGGACTTCTTTTAAAAAAAATGGAATTGTTAGAGTTATTCACTTTAATTTTTATATTACATTCTCTTTTTTTGAAAGTCAAATAAAAATTCAAAGAAATTTCTTGCATAACTCTTTTCATATTAACTTTTTATTTCACAGCTTATTTGTAACACAAAATTAAGAGAGAAAAAAAAGTCATCAAACGGAAGAATAAATATGCCCTGAAAATAAATACCATGTATGGTATACATGCGTTATAAGAAATTATCTCGAGTTATACTGAGCTATTTGTTTGTATCGTTTTTAGCGTAATATCGCCAAAAAAAAAAAAAAAAAAAAAAGTGATGAGTGTACCTTATGTCTGAATTATTATTAGCCAATCCGTTTTCAAAGGATGATTAATTTAGTTTATTTAGCGATTATGTAATACGGGAATTATCTGCAGTAAATTCTTAATCCCATGTGAAACCAATGATGATCAAACAGAAATTATTTTTTTTTTTCAGCAAAAAAGAGTAACAGTTGTATCAGTATAATCTCTAAATGAATTGAAAGCATTGATAAGATATCTACCAAATTAGGGCGTACGTTTAAAACTCTTTCATATGCTTACATAAAAAAAAAAAAAACTTTCCCAAAATACTAAATGCCGTTACATTGCTTAAATTACTTTTCCTAGAAAAGATGTGAAACATCAAAAATTTATGTTACTAATTTCGATTTGTTTAACAATAGCCTCATTTCTTCCCCATTTTTTTTTTATTTCAAGTATAGTTTTTTTTTTTTTTCGTCATTTATTACAGAACTAGAAAAAAAAAAAAAAGCTGTAGTTAGCTAAATATGTTTTTAGATTCATAGGAATCGGAGATCGTTCAGTCACACAGTCTAATTTTATCGTAAGACTTACCCCACTTCCGCTATAATTATATATTTTCAAGGCACTTTTTTATAGCTATAAACAACTGAGATCTTTCTACCTTATACTTTTTTTTATATATATATTTATTACAAAAACTTCTTAATTAAAGCCTTTTCTCTACCCGGTAAAAGTTTCAGGTAACGTTTACTTGTAGATACGACAGGTCATTTGTTAATAAGATCATCGATAGTGGTGTTGCACATTTCCCACAGTTTTATTTTATTTTGGCGGCTTTAATATTTCTCATTTCAATAATTATCCAATAAAAACGAGTCTAAGCATTTGACTAAGTTATACTGAAGCTTTTGCAATCTTTCTTCTATACCCTTCTTATCGACTTAAGTTAGAAATACATTTTAATTCATTTTCTCAACAAAGTAATTAGTTTCATGTAATTCTATTTTTTTTATACAAGTAAATTAGGTAATCTTTTTTCTTTCTTCTCCCCCCCCAAAAAAAATAAATAAATAAAAATAAACCATATCTTCTCCAACTTCTATACTTTATTCAGTTCAATAGTGTGGTACATTGGTACAGTGTTGGCGGTACATTAATTCGAACGGAGGAATGCTTTTTCCAGCATTGAACATATGATTTATGACGTGTTTACCGAAATATACAGTATTTACCAATGCATCTGGAAATATACTGTATAAGATGTATGTGGTACGACGGGTTTGAAACCAGTAATAATATTTACGAATACACAGTGTGATAGACGATTACAACTGTATTTAGCAGCTGATCTCTCGTTATCAAAAATCATCACTGGTTGAAAACGACATTTTTTAGCTATTCAAAAAAGGGATAATTCAATGCTACAATAACCCCTTCTTTGATTTACAGCTGTCATTACCCTATAGTTTCAAATTGTACATGCATTTTCCCATCAGGCCAATTTTTGACGTTGATCTCTCTTGGTATATGACGCAATAAAAGACTATTGATGTGATATGATTACATTACATTCCTCTGAGTAAAGTTTTCAATAAATATATTACATATATTTTGATTCAAATGGTATCATCTTGAAAAGTGATATTTACCTGCTCTTTTTTTTTATTTTGTAGAGGCGATCAAAGTCTTTTGTTACCTGTTTTGATTTAATATACGACCTAAAAAAGATTTATTTTGATGTTTCATCTTAATAAGTCCGTACGTAATAATATGACCAAAGTCATGTTCAGTTTCTTGCATTGCATCTTGAAAACAGTTTCGACTTTTTATTTGTTTTGTGGGGGAGAAGATAAAAAAAAAAACCGGATGATTAATTAGTTATTAAAGCTTGTCTACAATTAGAAAAGTTTCCTTTTTTTTCTCTATCCGGTTTTTGAAATGGTATTTTTGTCGGCAAGGGAGAGACAGAGACGAAATTTGATTACGTTATCCTTTTAAATAAATAAATAAAAAAAAAAAAAAAATAGATATTTCAGCTATTAATAAAATTGAAATTCTAAACAATTCCGCATGAATTTACACTGAAATTATAATTTGTAACTCTAAACTTTCAATTACAGTCAACTTAAGAATTAAATGTGCTACGTTTTTTTTTTTTTTTTAAAATGACTTTTTTTTAGGTTTGACGAGAATGCTACAAATTAAGGTTATCTTTATACTACCATTAAAATACTTTTTTTTTTCTTGGCAAATAAATTAAACCGTTATTTACTGTTTGCCCAAACCAGGCCGATCAGTTCATAAATTAACATTTTTGAGATCGAACATCCAAAAATATCTTTCCATTCCAATAGTTTATAGTTCTTACTATTTAATTTTTTTTTTGAAAAAGATGGTATATATTTAATACTCTAAGCCAACTTTTTTATTAAATAATACAAATTAAATAACCAATTATTATATAAACACTAATCATATAAATTACTCATATTAGTATGGGTTACCGAACCCCATCTCTTCTGAAGATCCAAAAGATTTCCTTTTATATCGTTTATTTTTTTTTAATACTTTTGACCAAAATTTTTTAACTGGCTTTATAAAAAGGAGTGAGTATTATTAAAGTAAATAGTTTAACTTGACGTAGCTTACGTACCTTCTCATATAAAATATATACCTCTAATTACTTTAGAAAAGATATGTTTCTCTTTCTCTCATAGTTCTTTTGTTACAATTTTGTCCGTGTACTGGCATTGTCAGAACTAGACCTTTTATTCACGGTTTCTCGGAATAGGATGTTAAATATAGATGTGCATAATAAGCTTTTTCTTTCATGGTCTTCAACTTTTAAATTGGGTAAACGTCTAGCGCTACTCTATGTATTTTATGAAAGAAATTCTGTTATGATTCTATTATTTTTTTTTTTTTCATAGTTTAATAAATAGATCAAATTTATTACACGTTTATTTAATTTTAAAAAAAGTTGGCGTATTAACAAATGTTATTACAGCATATCCAAAATCGCATTATTTGAAAGGTGGTTTTCTTGGTCATTTGCTAACTTGGATTGATTTCAATATATAAAAACCAGTTCTTTTTTATTACTTACGTACCCAAAAGCTCAAATTGAGTTCTCTTGTTACTTTACTATCCAAACTAATTCCGAAGCGATGACCTGTTTGCTTTTCATTTTAACCGTTGAAATTAAGATTTCCATTTCTTTGAACACTGTATGAGAGGAATCTTAAGGCCTTGTTCTTAATGAACTATACTATTGAGTACGTCAGAAGCTCCTTTGCCAATAATCACTTTTTGGATGATAGAAATAAGTTGTATCTTACCATTGGCCACATATATAAATCATAGAATAAATCATGAGAATATTCATTTTTTTAATACATGTTTTTATTTTGTTACTACATGTGACCATGGTGTAAAGAGAGAAAACATCTCAAAAAATCGAATAGTAGTGAGTACTTATCCAAACCGGTGCATTAATCAATAAAACAAAAAACTGAGTACGGAGAAGATTTTCTTTTGCTGATTAAAGTATGTCTCTTAATAAGTGAAAAGAAAACAGGTATGATATGGCAATCTTTAGGAAGTATTACTTTTTATTCCATTACATCTTATACTCTTGAGAAAATTTGAAAAAACGTGGTGCACCAAGAAATCACCTTTTTTGTATTTTAGTGCGAATAAGGTTTTTTCAATAAAAAAATCTTATTTTCATTACCGATAGTTTCTTTTCTCTTTTTGCTTTCTCTTGTACAAACATTTAATCATTTTCTCGACTTTTTTTTTTTATCAAAATGGATTCTTTTCATAAAAGCTTGAAAAATATTCAACAAAATCTCGAATCAAACAACAACAATCTTATAAAGTGCTTGAAGAAAGCTGAAAAAGGTAAAAAAAAAAAAAAGAAAGAACAAAGAAAAAGAAAATTTGTTTAATGCATCTATCTAACAATATGATCTTTCTATTAGCTTTTAAAAAGCAAGACGAGAAAATCAAAGTGTTGAAATCAGAGTTGAGACTTTACCGAACTAAAGATAAAGGTCGCAAGAGACGTAATTCGGTTAAAACTGGTTTACTTACATCGGCGAATGATAATATTGGTGACACGACCGCAGATATTCGAAGTTTGAAACAGCAAATGAGTAATCATCAGCAAAAAATACAAGTTTTAGCAAAAGAAAACGAGAATATAAAAAAAGAGAATATATTATTGAAATCAAAAGTGTTTGAACTTCAAAAGAGACTACCAGTAAAACCATCTCTATTAGAAGGGACTAACACCACTAACAAAAGGAGCAATCCATTTACTGAAGTGGAAAGAAGATTCTCTGAATCAAAAAGCGCAGGCAAACGAAGAAAAATATCAGTTTAAGGTTTTTAAACTTTGTTAGATTAGATGTAGCTAAATGAATACCTAACTTGCATTTGTAAATAAAAAATAAATAAATTACTTGTATTATAAAAATGAATTATTATGTATCTCTATAAATTACGCATCCACATGCGCACATGAGGTGTACCACCTTCTTCAAAAATTTCATCATCATCTTTTTCAATAACGAAACCCAACTTTTCATAGAAGCCGCGTCTAGGATATTGTGAGTGTAAAACGATTGTATTGAATTCATTTTTTTTACAATACTCGATAAATTCCTTCACAAGTTTTTGTCCAATATGAAGTCCTCGAGCTTGCGAAAGAACACTCAATCTACCCAGTTTGGCTACACCATTTGGTTTTGGCCATAAACGAACAGTACCAACATCTTTTGACTGATAAGTGGCGACCCAGTGTTTACAAATATGATCTACACTGTAAATGTGGATATGTCAACAAATTAAGTTATGACTCTATATAGATGTATTTATACTTCTTACTCATCACTTTCACCTACGGCAGAATAACCTTGCTCAACCACAAATACTGCATGGCGAACACTATGAGATCTGTCAATCTCTTCTGGATATTTTATTTGAACAATAGTAATATCAGACATCATAAAAAAAGAAAAAGGAAAGCAGGGGAAAAAGAGATTAGATAGTCTACTGCGGTTCGAGAGGTTTTTACTGACATGAAGTCCGCCCTGTATTACAAATTGTGAAAAGAAAACTTTTTTTTTTTTTTTTTTTTTTTCGAATGAAGACTCTTTTGTAATGACATTTGATATTAACCAACTTCCAGCATGCTTCAAAAAATTTCTCGAGGATAACGATATTGATCCCAAAGTATATACAGTAACCGACTTACCTCGTTATATTCGTACCAACACTCATTTACCCGTGTCTCAAAGACCTACTTTACAACAATTGAAAGATCAATTAGAAACTGATCAAGTCCATGCTGTTCCAGATCTGCCAGATTTTTTCAGTATTCAAATAAAAGAAAAGCGCCTATTTGATACTTTAGCGTAGGTTTTGTGTCTAGTATAGTCTGTTGATAGGTACTGATATTCTTAAATGACTATCTAGGTATAAAGAGCATGCTGTTTTTGGTATCGACTTAAGTTCAGCAATTGCAGTGGAAGCATTAACATTAGATAAAGACGATCAAGTGCTTGATTTATGCTGTGCACCAGGAGCTAAATTATGTATGATTTCCAATATATTAGGAAGGGAGGGATTAGGAACGGTAACGGGCGTTGATTTAGCAGCACATCGATTATCTACATGTAGATCTCTATTGAAGAAATATAAGGTTGGAGAAAAAGTAAGATTGTTTGAAGGTGATGGCACTGTATTTAAAGTACCACCACCATCTCGTTTAGGAAATAGAGTGATTACCGATATTAGTCCAAATAAGCGCATGAAGACAGAATCAAAGCCATTTTGGGCATCACGATTACTTCGAAGCAATACCCAAGTGACTAGCGATGGTAGTTCTCTTTACGATAAAGTATTAGTAGATGCTGAGTGTACACACGATGGTAGTATAGCTCATATACTTAAGGTATGTATATATGTATATATATATATATATATATTATCCGTATGCATGTAAAAATAACATCATAATAACATAAATTTACGTATACATAGTATGAAAAATGGGGATGGGATACATTTGAAAAGAACTTTATGGATCCAAATAGAATATCATCTATTGCTCAATTACAACGTGATTTAATGAAGCAAGGCTGGCAAATGTTGAAAAAAGGTGGCACCATGGTTTATAGTACGTGTTCGTTATCTATACGTCAAAATGAAGAAAATGTAGCATGGTTCTTAAACCATTTCCAAGAAGACGCTAAATTAGCTTCGATACCTAATTTCAGTATAAAAAAAGCAACAATCAAACAACAATCTGACTTGGAGAAGCAATCAGATATTGAAAAGTATTGCTTACGCTTTGATCCTATTCAAAGCCGTACAAGTGGTTTTTTTGTAGCAAAGTTTATTAAAAAGAATTAAACTGCTTTTTTTTCATATATTTCATTCATCATATCCCATTCTTTATCAAGTAATCTTGATTCTGTTAAACTTGATTGGAAGTTATCAGGTCCTTCCTCTTCTTGTACGCGTTCTTTGTCTTCTTCTTGTTCTTCAGGTACTTGTTCCTGTTGTTGTTCTTCAAGTTCAAGTTCAAGTTCCTGTTCTTCTTCATTTTCTTGTTCTTCATGTTGGTTCTTTTCTTCAAGGAAACCTAAGTCAATTTCTTTTCCCAAGTCCTTTAAAAAGCGATCGATACGACGATTGAAACCAAAAAAGAGAGTATGGAATGCTCTAAGCATTGGTTTCTTAATTGTGCCATTTTCTGTGATCTTTAAAGTAACTTGTTTGTCTTGTTGAGGCTCAATAAGAAAAGTCCAAGAACCACTAAAGTTGAAGTTGGTAAAGGAGTCTTCTTCCCCAGGAGTAATATAAGGTCTGTCTTCCAATACTCGTAAAAGTTTTCTTTCCTTTTCTTGTTCAATGTTCACTACGACTGTACGACGATCTTTTTTTTTTGTATATTCAATAAACGTTAAGCGACTGTCGTCTTCATACTTGTTAATATCACTTTCAAAGTCATCGTGACGAATAGTTACCCTGTCAAGGTTACTACGCCAAGCAGGGTAATCTTGAACACTTGTTAAGATGGCCCATATAATTTCAGCCGTCGTGTTATAAGTTGCTGAACGTGTAACTGTATGACTTGCAGGTAATAATAAACCGATACCATAAAGTAAAAGCGGTATTGTAGGCACTAAGACTAAACAACAAACTAAAAAGAAGGTAATCATAAAGAGAAAAAGATAACAATAATAAATAAAAAGAGAGAAAGAGAAAGATAGATTTATCTGAAACGATTTTTATTTATTATTTTTATTTTTCTTTCCCGTTAAAATAATATGTCTGGTAACTTATCTAAAAATATCACACATTTTTAAAATAAAGCATTAAAGTAAAAAAGTATTCTTAGAACCTTATACTGTTGGTATCTTGACAGGTAAAAGCATTATTTAAATACATACAGCATTTATATTCTTTTTACTCATTACAGCTGATCTCTTGAAAGTTTAGTTAGTGACACGGCTTTTGTTGACAACTCACTTGATAAAAGTGGACCACTTATCAATACCATATTATCTGATACTCAAAAGTACACTATAAAACAACAGACTATTGTCAACGATGAAATACATGCCATTCAAAACACGATTACTTCTTGGTCTGATCTAAACCTTGTCATCATCACTGGTGGAACAGGTTTTTCTCCCAGAGACGTTACTCCTGAGGTAACTTTTTTTTTTTTTTTTTTTTTTTTTTTTTTTTTTTAGTCTCCCCTTTTTTCTATAAAAATAGTTTTTAAAATTATCATGTATAGGCAGTTAAACCTTTATTAACAAAAGAAACGCCTGGTATAACTCACTTGTTACTATCTTCTTCCATGGCAATTACCCCTTTTGCTGCGTTATCCAGACCAATTACAGGCATCCGAAATAAGACAATGATCATTACGTTACCTGGAAGTCCTAAAGCCTGTCAAGAAAACATGGAAGCTGTCTTAAAGGTATTGCCACATGCTTTAGATCTATTATTAGACAGGTCTGTCAAAAAATTTCATACAAAGATGCAACAATCAGCTCAGAGCGGTCACACATGTACTCATAAACATGATCGTGAGGGCGATGCATCTCACACTGGTCAATCTGCTTCATTGGACACACCTGTCGCACGTCGTTTACGTTCTTCTCCTTATCCATTGATTCAAGTAGAAAAAGCACTTAAAATTGTAGCAGATCATGCAAAGTTGTTGAATGTCATCTCGGTTCCTGTCTCTCAATTTTTACCAGGTTATGTATTGGCTGAAGATGTTCTTTCACTTGAACCCGTACCTGGTTACCGTGCTTCTATTGTCGATGGTTACGCTATTCATGGTAAGTAAATTCATATCCAAAGTAACAAATTATTTAAGACAAAAAGAAACATCTATAGTGGAGGACGGACCTGGAGTGTACCAAGTAGAATCCATTTCACTTGCACAACAAGCCTCTTGCACACCATTAAGCCGTGGTAAAATTGCTCGTGTGGCTACAGGTGGTATGGTCCCTGAAGGTGCAAATGCTGTTATTATGGTGGAGGATACTAAACTCATTAAAGAAGACGGTAAAGAAGAACTTGAGGTTGAAATTTTAGTTTCTGCATCTCTCAACGAAAATATTCGAGAAGTTGGTTCTGATTGTCAAGTAGGTGAAGTGGTAGGTCGTAAAGGGCAACGTGTTGGCAGTGAATTAGGTACATTGGCTTCAGTGGGTGTACGTCATGTCAAGGCATATCGTAAGCCTCGTGTTGGTGTATTATCTTCAGGCAATGAAGTTTTAGACCATATGCATACAGATGTCTTGAAGCCTGGACAAATTCGAGACACCAATCGTATTACATTATTAGCTGCTATTAGTGCTGCTGGTTTTGAAGCAGTTGATTTAGGTATTGTGGATGACGACGTTGATGAAATTTTAGAAAGATTGGAAGAAGCAGTTTCGAAAGTAGATGTACTCATTACTACTGGTGGTGTATCTATGGGTGAAGCAGACTTCATGAAGCCAATTCTTGAACAAAAAATGGACGCCACTATTCATTTTGGACGTGTTTTAATGAAGCCGGGTAAGCCAACCACTTTTGCTACTATTCCTCAAGGCAAACGTGCTTCAAAGTTAGTGTTTGCATTGCCAGGAAACCCTGTATCTGCTACAGTAGCATTTCATTTATTTGTATTACCTGCATTAAGACGTATGTCAGGTTGGGAGAATCCTGATCATTCATTGATCCCAGTCAAGATACAACACGATATCGAACTAGATAGTAGACCCGAATATCATCGTGTATCTGTTCGAATTGAACATGGTCTTTTGGTAGCTACTTCTACTGGTAAACAGCAAAGTAGTCGTATGATGAGTATGGTAGAAGCAAATGGTCTGCTTCAATTACCAATGCGTACTCCTGAAGAAATAGTTCTACCTAAAGGAACATCGGTTCCTTGCATATTGATTGGAAACTTAGCTTAATAAATAAATAAAAAGTTGGCCACAAAGGAGTATTTTTTTGAGCATAAAACTAAAGGGATATATACGTATGTGGCTTTTTGGAGCAAAGGGTGAAAATCAATTAGTCTTTATTTTATCGCATTTTATTTCACAGCAAAAAATAAAATAAACCGCTGCGTGCTTAACCTTCTACTTGCATTAAAATGCAGAACAACTTTCGCATGAAAGCAGACTAGAGCTTTTATTTAATAAACATTTTATCTAAATACCATTGCTTTTCTGTTCTCGCCACTTGCAAAACCGTGTAAGTTAATGCATCTCCCTACTTTTGTTGTATAATAATGTTGCTAAAATATATCTCCTGATTTCCGATGAATCTACTGTCAATAAAAAACTACTTTATGCATAAACCCCCATATTACGATATGATGCCACTATTTATATAAGAGTCAATAAAAAAATAGGATGTTTTACTCAGATAAGAAAAAAAACTTTTTGAAATGGAAATAAAACTCACACTAGGACAAGTATTCTGTCAACCTATTGTGCCTATATCGTTTTTAGTAAGCTTCAGTGGTTTGACCTGCTTCTTCTTTTACTGTATCAAGAGTGGCTTTACCAAATCAGATAAGCAGATCAGTCGGATCCTTACATTTGCCAGCAGTCTAGTATATACCATGGCTTCTATTCCATACTTTATTTCATTCTGGAAATCAGGATGGAATATGGATCAATTAGGTACAGATTCAAATTGTCATACAACCATCGTTTGCTTTTTCATCAGTTACTTGATATTGGATTTGGCTTTGGGGTCCATTTATTACAAAAATAGAATTACATTACTCACTAGCTGGGTTCACCACTCATTGTACATCTGTATCTTATTTTGGCTACTTCAGTCAAAATCTTCTTCTTTCTTCAGCACAACTGGCATTTTGGAGTTACCTACACTGTTACTAGCGTTAGGCTCATTCAGAGAAAGATGGAGATGTGATCTTTTGTTTGCTTCTACATTTTTTGCCTTAAACTTAGTATTTCATGCTTATATAATTGTGGCATTACAGCAAAGGCATCGACTGGAAACATTATGGTTGGTTACTTTATCTATATTTGCGTTAAATCTGTACCGGTTCTATGGTAAGTTTTTTACTCTCACAATTTTTGCTCAAAAGTAAATGTGGGCACTAATGTATATACATATTACAGGTATTCTTACTCAACAACTGAAGAAATATTCTATTCATTGGGCCTTATTCTACAAGTCCAACCCACCTATTTCCATCTTATCAGGAAGGAGAAGAAGACCAAAGCATTCATTCTTGGACAGAGTTTATACTATATAGTTTTTTTTTGCTAGTAGTAGTAGTTTATTATTATTAAATATAAGAATCATTAATCCAATTCTCAGGTTCTGATTCTTTTTCTCCATCTGCTTCTTCTTCTGCGGAAGTTTTGATTCTTGTGGCAACGTCATTGAACATACGAATACCATTTCCTACAAACCCTTCACCGAAAGTTCTTACATTTTTTCCAATTTCAATCACTTTAGTAAAATCAAATAATTCTTCGTCTTCATCCTCCTCTTCTCCTTCTCGAGGAGTAGAATTGTCTGGACCAGCTATATTATAATATAATTGTAATGAGGAAAGAGTACACAAAAGATATATATAGACTCTTAAAATAATAATAATTACCACCAATTTGATGTATAAACCTAGCAAGTGTAGGAGCTACATCCATTAATGAACTAGTTCTTCGATGTAAAGGTCTCGGGATTTCACTAGTTATGACGACTTTATTAAATATACATTTAAATGTACATAAGGGAAAAGGTACTGAATAACTCTACTTACGTGGGGACAGATGATGTAGATTGCTCTGGTTTTAAAGAAGCAATTTTCTTTAATGTTTGTTCTGCATTATCTGCCTCCTCTTCATCATCATCAGAATCTATATTCATAATGATGTTCTTCTTTATAAAGGCAAGTTTTTCAGTAAAATCATCAAGTTTATCACCAAGTATGGATTGTGCAATAGAGGATCTTCGTTGTGTAACTTGTTTACTAGTAGTAGTAGAGTCTTCGGGTATAGAGAGAGGATCCATTATTTTTTTAAATTCGTTTTTGGTAGATGCAGGAGCCATTTCTACTGGTGATGCTGTGATTTCTTTTCCTGATAGTACTGTCATTTCTTTCATTGGAGAGGACATAGTTTTTACTACTAACGGTCTTATATTATTCTTTGTTTCTTCTTGTCTCTTTAAAGCTAAAAAATCTTCTTCTGTCATTGAGAATCTTGAAATTCGATTATTATTGGGTCTAGTCGTGGTTGACATGAGAGGTGCTTCACCATACATGGATTTTTCGAACGAGGGCTTTTTATGGATCATTGCAGGTGGAAATTCATTGGATAGTTGAGGTAATGGTAACAAGTGTAATACTTCCTTTTCAATTTGTGGTATTTTTTCTTCCTTTTTAGGTATTTCTTCTTCTTCTTCCTCTTCCTCTTCCTCTTGTTCTTCTTCTTGTCCCTGTTCCTCTACCTCTACCTCTTCTACTACATTTCCATCTTCCTTTGTATCTTGTCTTTTAGTTAAAGTAGGTAGTGCGACGACAATATCCTCCTCCTCTTCTTCTTCTTCATGAATTTCTGTCCAATCAGGTTCATTTTCATACTTGTTTCGATTCACATCCACCAGTTCTTCTGTACGCTATATAAATATAATTGATGTGAGTAAATTCACCGAAAAAAAATCATACAATTTTATCTATTTTTACCCCTGTTTGTGTTTCTACCTGTGGAGTAAAGATAGCCTTTGGTGATATATCTTCTACTCGAGCAAAAGGGTTACGTGAGAGATTAGAGGAATGTTGTAAAAAAGAAGTTGATTCAATACGAAATGGAGCGAGAGACTGTTGTTGTTGCTCTTGTTCTTCTTCTTCGTGATCAGAGTCTTCAGATAACTGAATACCTCGACTACGAAAGCTACTACAGCAAGGAATAGACCACCGCGAAGGCTCGTCTGTAGCAAGTTGAATACGTCGTTGAAACATGATATGAAAGTAAAAGGATCAATTTTTTTTTTTTTTTTTTTTGAAAAAAGGAGATATTTTATAAATATTTTTTTTTTCCAGCTCGCTGTTACACTTATTATTTGTATCACATAATTTACACTTTTTCCAAAGTCTTTATTAAATAATGCTCACATGATAACAAGTATATTGTAAATAAATAGGTTGGTTATTTGCATTTTTTTTATTTTTTTACTCTCTTTTTAAACTTTTTCTTTTTTTTTATATACTCTGCAAGACAAACAAAATGTGTGATAGTAAACATAATAAATACTCTTTATCAAATCTATATGCATTTTTTCACACTTGATACAAAACTGTCATTCAAAAAACGGCAGACTTCTGAGTTGTAAATGATCACGGAAGAAACATGATTTGTCAAGTTTATGATTTATGTATACTCAGGGCACAGAAAAAAAAAAGGAGTAGTGGTAGAAGTGAAGAAGCTTTCATTTCAACTCTTCTTGTCCTAAATTGCGGAAGTATCATAAGATAACACAGAAAATTACGGATACAGTTCCGAGAAAAAATCTTCAACTGGAAGCAGTGGGTATTGTCTAGTTTCTTCATGTTACACCGCTAACTTATTGTTTAAGCCAGCGGGACCTATTGAAAAAAGTATAATCTTTCTAAAATATATAAGAAATTATTTCATCGTGACAACAAATAAGCAATCACGCTTTTTAGTGTTGAGTATCAGAATACGAAATAGATATAAAACTTATAAATCAAATGCAGGTTGCTGCATCTATATACAAAAGATACTTTATTTTTGATCTAGAATATAAATAAAAGCAAACTGCCGTTTGTTGTCATAAAAATCTATTTTTTATATTTTTATAGTCTATACATACTTCTGTCTTATAAAAGAAAATTTTTGATATAGAAGATATACTTCAATATACTAGCAGTTGCTTACCTAAAAATAAGATAAGCCAACTTTTGTTTACCAAAGTGCATGAAAGCATGCCAGTGTATCTAAGTTGTTTATTATAATGGTACATATTTGACAGAAAAAGAAAAGAAAAGATCATTTATTGTTGTAGAAAACGAAAGATTTCGTGTGATTAAAAAATACTAAAATAATTATCAAAACACTCTTTTGCCTATCATCGTGTATTATATAGTTATTGATTAAATGTCTAGCAATTTTGTAATGGGATTTGCTCAGCTAAAAATGCTTAACATATAGATTGAAAAGTGTAGGAATGTGTAAAACAATATCATAAAAAAACTTTCTATATGTTTCTATTACTTTGGTTCATTCGAACTGGATATATAAAATACATTAAAAATCCACCTAAGCTTAAGGGATGGAGAGGATTTTGTAGTAATTCTAAGTTCAGTCAAGGCTTCGCAAGTAATATCAAAGCATAACAAACCATCTTCTACTGCAAGTTTGTAGTGTTTGGCATTTGTAGGAAATAGATAGGTTGTATTACCGATATAAAACTTTGAGCGACGATTCATTGTTTTCAGTCTGATATAAGCTGTCAAATTATTATCGAATAGAGAATTACATCTCCATGTTAACAGATCTAATCGTGTTTTTTTTGTAACAATGATTATAGCACCGTAGGCGCCGAAGTCATCACCATCAAACTGCTTAATACTAGGAAGTTTCAGGGAGGCAAGCTAAAGAAATTCGATTGGATCCTTGTCTTCAAAATCAACATCTTTAACATTCAATTTTGTACGCTTGCCGCTTCAGGAACAACAAGATCGTCTGGAGACGTATGATAAGAAAGTGGTCGCTGTAAGCTTTAACATCGGCCCATCAACGTTGGGTTCGCTACCAGCGAAGGAAACAAAAATATCTCTGTAGATGTCTTTTATATTTATGAGCTCCGTCACAACATTTGTATCTTAATGTCATATCTATCTCGAACTCTGGTATGGCTGTTACAAAGTGTAAAAAGTCGATTAAAGCATTAGAAGGATAGCTTCTTGGTGCAATTTCTTCGGCTTTGGAGATTGGGAAACTTGTGCACAATATACTGTTTTCGTTTTTCGGTGCTTATTGTGTGGCAGTTACATTGAAGTTTTCGAATATTAGAACGTGGAGAAATTGATAATTTTTCAAACTTTATTACCATTCTTTGTTGTTCTGCAGAAACGAATCTAATATCAACTTCTTTCAAATGTGGACAATTGTCGATCAGTGTGTTGAAACAACTTAATTGCTTATTGGATTGGTAAAATAGTTCAACAGTCTGAATTTTCTTGAATTCGAGCAACTCTTGATATATTTCAAGCCTATTTAAGTCGCGGTTTCAATAATACAGTATTCATCATTTATGCGTAATTGTGTTAAAGATACTTTAAAATGTAGAGCAGTGTAAATATAAGCTTTTATATTCCAGGAACTATCCTATGGTAAAAACTCCAAGCGATAATGACCCCGAGAGGCCGTATGAGATATTCGATACCAAAATGAATAGTCTTGTGTTTGGCTGTATATCTTTAAAAGGTTGGGACAGTGTCGAATGAGTTTGTTTAATAAATCATGAATAACTGTCGGGTCTGAATAAATCTTAAGTCGGGCGCCCAGGTCCGATGAATTTGATATTGTGTGGCCAAATAGACGGGATCCTTCACTCGGATTTATCTCTAACTCGGAATACAAAAAATCAACATAAGCTTGATAACATTCTTTATTGGTGAGTTGACATTGTAGTAGATCGGCCGTTTTTAAATAGCTGAATGTCAGTGTTAAAATTTCGAAAAGTAATGTTGACATGGTTGAAAGTATAAATTTTTATTTCGTGTATTCTTTCTTATGTGTCGTAATTTTCACTTTATGTATCAGTTTATTATTGTAAAGAACCGATTCTATATGAAATATTGTTAATTATTAAGTAAGCAAACGCAAGAAAGAGTAATTGATGTTTGAACCACCTTCGTTTTCGAAAATTTAGCCTATTTTTTTTGGAAGCCTATGATGTAAATTCTTGACGCAGAGTAATATACCCCACACAAATTTCTATAACTTCGACCATTTCGACCTAACGGGTTCGGGAGGTTATCCAATACACGCGGTCTGCATATAAAAGGGTATTCACTTTTGAGATCTATTAGACAATGAATCGCATACTTCTAATAAAGTTATTAGAGCTTTGATATGACTTATCATTGATAACTACTACGCAGGTTTTAAAGTAATTTTTTTTTTTTTAAAAAACCTCTTGTCGGAATAACGGACGTGATCAAAGAAGGTGGCAAGGAGTTTTTAACTGAAAAAAAAAAGAAAGAAAGTGAAAGTGAAAAAAAATAGAGATTAATAATGAGGTTTGCTTGTAGCTTGCAAAGAAAAAAACAGTAACAATCAAGTGTGTGGTTAATGCGAGCTCCAGTGACAATCAGCCCTCAATTAGTTGTCAACTCATTACTGCCAGTTTTCTTGATGTCAGAGTTCACACCCAGATCAAGAACTTCTTGTTGTCCGATCAAATCCCGGACCGGATCCATCAAGAATTATGAACCAGAGGGTTTAAGTATAGAAATGGATAGGGACTAGGATAGATCCTTCTCTTTTGGCATACAGTTGAATTAAACATGGTAGGTATTCATCCATCCATAGAGATATAATTTGGATAGCATCCCTTCATCAATTTTCCTTCCTCCCTATCGCAACGACAACAATGGATACGACAGCAAAAGAAAAGGAAAAAACTTTTTTTTTGGACCATGTTAATATTATACGCTCAAATAGTTTCCATATAAAGTGATATCAATGTCAACTTTTGGAAAATAAAAAATCAACGAGCGACATTAGAACAGAATAGAAGAGGAAAAACAAAAACTTTTTCATTTTTCAGTATTGGAATGCGCGAATTAAGAAAGGGGTCGGAAAGGCAAAAAGATGAATGAATGCTTTCTTTCTTATTCTTAAAAACAAAAAAGACACGAATTAATATTTACTCTTCTTTAGGTCAACATTCCCAAGACCCGTAACACCTACTGCAAGGGCTCCAAGTGTAGAAAGCACACTCCTCACAAGGTTACCCAATACAAGGCTGGTAAGGCTTCTTTGTTCGCTCAAGGTAAGAGACGTTATGACCGTAAGCAAGCCGGTTATGGTGGTCAAACCAAGCCCGTTTTCCACAAGAAAGCCAAGACTACCAAGAAGATTGTTCTCCGTCTTGAATGTACCGGTAAGTGATAAAGATATATATTTGTAAAATAATATTTTATTCATAGTATATTTATTATTTCTGGATTTTTTTTAAATAGCCTGTAAGTACAAGATGCAACTCGCTATCAAGAGATGTAAGCACTTCGAATTAGGTGGTGATAAGAAGACCAAGGGTGCTGCTCTTGTTTTCTAAGCGCATCGTACGACCATGTCTACAAAAAGCCATTTTTTTAATAAAAAAAATTCATTTATTATTTTAATTCTTGCGTTTTTTTTAAGTATCTTTCGCGTGTATTTGCGTACTGCTCATATCAATAAGTTTACTATTATCATCTATAAGACAAAAGCAAAACGTTTCAGCGACCCTATATAAAAGTTTAATCAGATAATTCGATCCAGTGAAATGTGAACTTTTTTTTTTCTATGTACCAATTTTTTGATGATTTGACACAACGCGCAAGAGAAAATGATTTTTTGCGGCTCGTTTTATTATTACCACTGACCATCACTTTTTTGGGAATATCTTCTGACATAACTTCCTTCTTTTTATCATTTGTAACTATTCTTCTGGAATTGTGTTGCTGATATGCATTATTGCTTGATTGCCTTTGTAGGTTGGCTTGGTATTGATGATATTGCTGCTGTTGAATAACATGTGTTGGTATATGAAATTTTGGCACTGGCAGTATTAGCGGTGCATAATGGTAATGAGGATGAAACCCGGGCGATTGGAAATGTAAATGAGGTTGTGGTTGTGGTAATGGTGAAAATAATAGTGGTTGTGGTGGTAACGAAGGCAACAAGTAATTCTGACGATAGTTGGACATGAAGAGGAAAAGAGGATTATATGACCAGCTCTTGTTTTATTGTTCTCGTGCCGTCGATATGAACCTTATCACGCGTATCATTATGGCCAATCCTAAATACCGCAGCCATTAACTCCTTTATTTACAGTCCTGGCCTATATAAATAAACCAATCTTTTACACTCATCCTTGACCTACTATTTCAGCTTTTGAAATACTCCAAGCAACACAATTTGCAACCATATTTTTTACGATCTTCTTGTGTATCTTACAGGTTTTGCAAGTATTGGATAGTATGATCATTACACGATATTTTATTTATGTTGAACATGGAGCATCACATTATGCGAACAAATAATAAAAAAACGACTGAAATGTGATCTCTTTGGCTTGGAACACAAATCAATTGTGTTATCTGATGGAAACATAACTTAGTTTTATAAAACAAATTTGAAACTTCCACTTAATAGATTAGTAACTAAACTCTACTTCACTTTGTCAGAAAGCAAAGAAGGCAGAGTAGCAGTAATATCAATTGATTGTTTTATACATAGGATAGATTATCACAAGTAATTTACATATTTGTTTATATGAATAGTTGCAAAAGCCAATACACGTACACGTAAAATCTTGTTTGTTGTTGGATGTATAGAGTTGTATTCATTAAAATAAAAAGGGCAATGTTATAAGCATTTGTTCATAAATATCCACTTTTTTTTTCATGAGGATATAACACTGAGAAAGATAGTTGGTCATCATTAACTTTCAAATTGATTCAATGGAAAAATAGCTTTGGTAATATGCCGCTTAAAATGGCTGCAAGAAGCGCGGAGCTAGCTAACACGGGAAGGTATCAGCACTTTTTTGAGATAAATTTTCCTCAGTCATTATCTTTTTACGCTTCATCTTGCTCTTTACAAGAGCCCAGAAGTTCTGAATTACACATGAATCTGTCGCTTCTTCGTAATATGCGATGTGTACCAAATTTTAGCTGATTATTATCAGCTTTTAGCCGAGATGTTTAGACTGACTGTTTTACTCGTTCCACAGTAGTTAGTCAAAATATAGGAATGGATTCAATTATTGGTATACTAATTTGTTGTTTTAGGCAATGTTATGAATAAGTATATCAAAGTAAAAATAAAGAAAGTGGAATAAACTACGGAAACGTGAAAGTAGGGTTGGTGCATGTTTGGATGGTTGTGGCGAAGTAGGCTTTGATTGGATAATCATGGATGCAAAATTTTCATTTTCGACCTGTCATATACTACTTCTGAAGCCAAGATTACCTCTACACAACTACATTGGTCGTTTTTGCTCAAAGTTGTTGAAGGTCTGTAATAACTGACATATCCTGCTATTTCCTTTCATGTAGTGCCTAATTCTCGTGCTTGTGTGCCACTTTATTTGCAAGATCATAAACATTTTAATTTTACAGTTGGTTGAAGTGTTGCATCCTGCTTATTTTTAAAATTTCTAATTATTCAAACAAAGTTATGAAAGCTGCTAGAAGTATGTCTACATGTCTGCATTTGCCACTTTTTTCAAAGTCGTTGATAGTCTGTAATAGCTGGTCTATCTTGCTATTTCCTTTCATTTGCCAAGGCCCTCCACAATAGAGCCGTTGCGGGTTCTGTACTAATGAATCTCTGTTGAATTTTAAAAATTGCAGATTTTCTTTTAACCAGCTAATTGAACAAGACAGTATTTATGGTGTTAGATATGTTATAGTCAAGATCCTCTATTCTTTATTTAGAGATTTCTAACGTTGTAAATATTTTGCCAGAGAACACGCCATCTTCTTTCCACAATG
The DNA here is from genome assembly GCA_025716855.1 of Pilaira anomala. Classification (NCBI taxonomy): domain Eukaryota; kingdom Fungi; phylum Mucoromycota; class Mucoromycetes; order Mucorales; family Mucoraceae; genus Pilaira; species Pilaira anomala. The sequence continues at coordinate 75,507 of JAIXMQ010000013.1, read as the reverse complement.
ATATGACAATCCGGATACTCGCATTGTGTAGGGATTTCCTCGGGAAATCTGTCTGAAAGTTCCAACATTAAGCCGCGATCATATCGGTTCGATATGTATATTATAATGCTCATTCGACTGTAGCGTTAGGGGTATGGTGTACCCTTAGATTTATCGGCCTCTCATATCAAGAGATTGCACCAACAATGCACTATGTTTCTAAACTTGCAAACTAATCAATATTTTCTGATCTTACTGTAAAAGAAAATAGCACAAAGGCAAAAATGGACTTCATAGAGGGACTTAAATAACTGGAAATATAGCGATATTAATGACACTCATTGTTATATTATCTTTCATTTCTGTGAATTTTAGCGGGCGCGCGTCGTAGGTATCAACCAGAATAGCGAAGCAGCTATACCAAGAAGTCTCAGACGGTTCGTATTCGACATATAAGCTACACAACCGGAAAAACTCTCAGCTCCTTCCTCGTATCCTCAAAACCTGTTTAACCTCATACTGCCCGCACAAAGAGAAAAGAATTTCAAGATGTCCAAACGAATATGAAGATCAAGATGAAGCATGAAAAGCTAATGACTGAAGAAACTTTATCTGAAAGAAAAGCTGGAGCCTGCAACAACGTCCGTGTTAGCTAGCTCTGTGCTTTTTGCAGCTATTCTATACGGCATATCAGTTACTGCCGAGATAAAATTTCTTTTTGATAAAATGCTCCAATTTAATAAAAGCTAAAGTTCTCAAATGTGCCAATAAAAAAAAAAAAAAAAAAAAAAAAATTGACCATTTATTTCTCACTGTACTATAATAACTACATCTAATTACAAAAGAAAAGACTCTATGATCTTCTTTTCTTTGATTTACCACCATTTCTACTTTTAGCAGCTTTAAATTGGTTCTTTCCTTTACGTTCACCATTAAATAATCCACTGAAGTTATCTTCATTATCTTGATCCTCTTCTCTACTACGTTTATTTCCACCTTCATAAGCTTCACTCTTTTGTTTCTTACGGTTAAGAACATTACGATAACGTTCATTCTCTTGTTCTTCCACATTTTCTAATCCAATCAAGTTGGAGAAATCGTTCAAGTTCTATATTTTTATGTTAATAACCTATATAATATAATCCAATTATTGACACTTACATCAAATTCACTCTCGAATCTCATCTTCTTATTAGAGTTCAATCTTTGCTTTTCCTTACGAGTGACGGCAAGACGAACATAATTATCTTCTTCATAACGATCCTTTTCGGCAATAACACTATCAATTTTATCACCATAACCTGTACCTTCATTTACACCACCAAAGACACCGTGTTCTTCAGGATTTTCAGACATTTCAGTCATAAGATCTTTCATTAAACGAGATCTTGATGCCTTCTCCTTCATACGGGCTTCATCTCTTTCCTTCTTTCCACTCTTTCTACCAGCATTTTCATCATAGTTAACTGGTGCAAGTTTAGGTGGTCTATATACGCCTGCGTCTGTGGTATCATCTTCATCTTCATCTTCATCTTCATCGTTATCCTTATTAAGCAAGTTCATTGGGTTAGGCTTGAATGCAAGAGGATCAGCAGCAACAGCTTCTGATGTACTGATGGCAGCCTTCTTTTCATTCTTTTGAGTTGTATCAACGACAGCTGCTCTAACTAATTTATCGATTTGATATTTAAGTTTGTTCTCAATAGGCTTCATTTTATCAAGAATAACTCGAAGTTCCACAAGTGATTCAACTACTGGGTTATTTTCTACTTGCTTTCCTGCAATTTTAAGGTGAACAAAGTATGCAAGTTCAAGAATATATTGAAGCATAACTTGATATTTCACTTCAAGGAAGGAAACACCCTTTGAAGTTTGTACTTGATTTTCCTCGATCCTATTTGTAGTTTTTAGTTATCTTTTTCGTTTTTTTTTGTTAATGAGAGTATCTCTTACTTTTGCTTGAGTGGTTTTAATTGGTTCTTCATGTCAATGATCTTTGCTTTAAGATCTTTGATAAGTTTAGTGAACTCGACTGTTTCTATATTACAAAAAGGAAAATTAGTATTTTCGGAATATCTAATTGACTTTATCATTACATACCATCGACAGTAGCCTCTACACCATTTTCAACGGGCTTTTCTAAAGTAGCTGCCTTTGCCATGATCAAATCGTTTTATAAGAAAAAGAAAAAAGAAAAAATGCCAAAAGAAATATGGTTACAAAAAAAAAGAAGGATTACCAGTCACATACAGTTTCGCTGCTGACTTTTGTACATTGTAGTTTGAAGGGGTAAAAAATACTGGTGGTAGTGGGCAGGCGATATCGAGAGTCAGAATTCGATCTAACAAGACCCGAAGACTTCGGCCTGCCATATGTGCTTTTAACATGTAGATAGTTTCACCAAGGAAGTTTTTTAAATGATTTAATTTGACTGATATCCGTAGGAAGCAATAAAGTAGAAATAGTACACATTTGTTACATACATATCATCTTTAAAGGTTAGGAAATAAATGTATCCAGTGTAGTAATTACCTATAATTTTAAACTAAAAAGAAGGGATGCAGCAATAGCTTACTTACCAAATTAATTGCAGATGAGTTTGTTAATATTTCCTTTACTTTGTATATATAATCCATTCAGAACCGAGCAATTTGATCTGATATTTTTAAATATTATTCAGTAAAGCAAATACAGATATATCTCCAAATCCGACTTTGAAAATGAAGATACTAATATTAATCATGAAGTTACTGTTTGTTTACTAATTGTTGGTACTTTAAAGAATTTTATACCTGAAAAAAAATAAATACAGTATAATTGCATGTCAACTGTACTTTTGAATTTTCACCAACTATCTTCTCTAATACACAGGTCATTCACCCGCAAACCATGTTCTTCAAAATCTGCTCCAGCCGTTAAATTTTTACGATTGGATGCACCTTTGATATACCAAGTAACTAGTGGCCAAAAAATCATTAAAAATATTCGACACAAATAGCTTTTATAGTTTTATGGGGAACCTATAGCTTTTTTTTTTTGAAAGCAGCTTGTCGAAATAAAGATGCCGTTTTAATGCTATATTCGATTTGAATATGGTTACCAACAATTGTAAGATAAAAAGTTCACAATTTCAACAAGATATAACACTCTTCTCCCTGGAATGAAGTCCGCTCGTGTTTTGGGTAAAAAAAAAAAAGCAGGTCATTTCAAGTGCTTGGAGGGAATTTTACAAAATAACAATATCAGAACGAAAACAAAAGTACCACTAGAAGTCCTACGTTCTGGTTTAGCAAGATTAATACAAGAAGCAAAAGATTTGGATACACGATACAAATATTTGCTACAGTTTCAAAACGAAAATGATTTCTTGCAAAAGCTAAAAATATTACGAAAAGATCTACAAGAAAACAATAACAAAGAAAGCATATTAAAGAAGTTGTGATAGTAAAGAAAGCAAGATATGATACACATCTTCAAATTATCCAGCTAAAAGAAAAACTTTGTCAAATAAATCAAACCTTGTACTTTAAACGAATGGCTATCAGACATTATGACAAGATTATTCTTGCATCTGATAATGATATTGTATCTTCAAATATTGAGAATAAGAAAGTTTTAGTTAAAGTTGATAAGAGCATCCGCAGTCGTGTAGCTAACTAAATCTTTAACTTATCTAAAATAGCCAAAAAGTTTAGCACAAAATATTTGCAATGGTATAGCAATAAATATCCTAACTTAGCATTATGAATAAATTATGTTAAAAATATGCCAAATATAGGATATGTTTAAGATATTTTTGTAGAGATTTTTGTAAATAGCAGCAAAATAGTATAAGAAATAGCTATACGACTGGAGATCAGTGCAAAATGCTATTGTAGGTAATGGAAATCGGTTCTATTTTAGATAAAAATTTAGCTACACGACTGTACATGCTCTAAAGGCATTTCTCACAATGAAAGGCAGTTTAGAGAAACTCAACGATTTTGTGTACTCTGGTTCAATGAACATGTCCTGTCCCAGAATAAACGCTTTTATTTATTGTACACATTTTTTAAGAAAACAAATAGAAAAACTTGAATTTCTGTATCTTGTTCTTTTCCAACATAATATAGCAATAGCCATTTCGACTAAAGAAATCATTGCAATCAGTACAGCATTGATTTATGTCGTATACAATTGAATATTGTTGCACCATACATCTTCTTTCTTAGGTCTTTTTTGAGAGAAGCAATCAGAGATTGTTTCAGTTGATTTATTTTATACACAATTTTTTTTAAAAAACAAAGGAAATCAAAGGAGAGAGAGGGGAGGGTATGAGCGGTCCTATAATGAATATAGTTTTTGCTTGATCTTTTTCAGATCTTGATTTTTACAATAGTTCGATAAGGCGCCTTTAGATACAGAGAGTATGTCATCATTTGACAATTGAAGCCTTTGTCCTTCCGCTAACTTATAAAAGCAATTAATTATAGCTTGGTGTGAAACGGGAGAATTTACCACATGCTTAAACTTTCTTTTGAACATGGATAATTTGATGCCCTGTTGTACATTTGGAAATAAGTTAGTAAAATATCTAAACATTTACATTTTAGGTAGTTTATTTATTTGATATTTGGATATGTGCCATTCTTCCCTCGTCACTTTGGGCTGCAGTGCTGTGGTTCCATATATCGATTATTTAATATATTTATTAAAGCTATTTTTCTTCATGAACTATTTTTCAATCTAACAATTGTATCGTCATTGAGTGTACTTATCAAAAGTATAAGCAAAACCTTTGTCGAAATCGACAATTAGCTACCAAGGGAGCAAGTTTTATTGAATTTCTAAAAGCCCGGTAAATGTGTTGTATAGTATAGGAGAGCGGGGAGTTTTGTGTTTTTATTTATAGTTTTATTTTTGATCTACAAATGTTGTTTTTTATATGTATAGGTTTTAATACTATTTCAGGTACCAAAATGAATTTTGTTTAGCAAAAGAAGTATTTTTTTTTTTTTTTTTTTTTTTTTTTTTACAAGCAAATTAATAAATTCCAAAGCTTCTTAATTTTATTTTTTTTATTAGGTTAATATGTCGCTGGTTTAACTATACAAAGTCCAATTAAAATCTTTATTTGAATTGAACCTGATGGTGGAGGTAACTTAATCAATTCATCAGTATCATATACACTTGTTAATAACATACTTATGCACTAAGTAGCTAATAAAATTTATTCGAATCGAGAAAAGAAATAATACGATACCAATGCGGTAACTTTAAAATTCGGTAAAAATGGTTTTTAACCTGATTTGTTAATTAAGAACCTGTTTTTCCATTTTATTTTTAAACAGAAAAACTTTTGTATAAATCTTTAAGAATCACCAATGGGTTGGGTTTTACATGTTTCTATGGTGATGAAGAAATATTTATAAATATGCAAGATAAACAGACGTCTTGACGACCTGGATACACCTGTCAAAAATAAATATTATGTAACTCAGCTTTTTGAAAACAGTGGAAATTACAATTTACATTTATAATTTATTTGATCATGCGAACCAACGAAATTTTTAGCTTGGCTTTTTGTAGCACGTAACAATTTCTAAACTTTGTTTAGTTGCTGTAACTTAATCAATTAGAAAAGGATAAACTTGGTTTGTATTTGCTATTTGAAAAAATATATTTATATATATAATAATGCTTTAGAACAAAAGAAGATTGTGCAATGAAACTATTTGGAAATCAGTCAATTGATATTCGAAAACCGCCTATTGACGATATGATCACATAAACGTTTAGTTAAATTGACAGTTATTATTGTTATTTGACAGATAATTTTAAATATGATTAAGGAATCAATTAAAATATATATAAATGTATGTACAATATTTCATATCAAAACATCTGGAAAAGAAGGATAGCAAATAGAATTGCTTGATATTTTTAAAAAAAAGGTGATTATCAATTAGGCTTTAAATTATTATATTATTTCTTGTACCATGTTACTATGATATACCGAAATATTTTTTTTCTTAATTAAACAATGTAATAAATACATTATTTTTCGCGCTCACTTTTTTCTTTTTTCTCTTCTTCCTCTCTTTCCCTGTTTATTCTTTTTTATTTTATTTATTTTTATTTAGGATTCCTTAATTTTTTTATACATTCCTTTTTTTTTCTATAAGCACATTCCTTTTTTCATCTCCACTACTTAGTAATTCAACACATTTACTAGGCACATAACGTTTCTCATCATCTCGAAAAAAAGAAATATTTTATCAAAAATGTCGTTGTTCTCCAAACTATCAAAGAACAATGATAAGACACTCTATCCATGGTCTCAAAAAAAGTTGGGTGGTAGTAACAGCGCTTTACCAAGAGCTGGGCATGCTGCTACTGCTGTTTCGCCTGAAGCCTTTATTATTTATGGTGGTACCCATAGAACTTCAACTAAAAAAGAACTCTTCTATATTGATACCAGTAAATATTTATATGTATAGATCAATTGAAATTTTTATATTGAACAACTTCTTTTTATAGATAGTCTCTCCGCAAACAGTATTAATGCTTCTGGTGATATTCCAAGTCCCAGAATATCTCCTGTCATTGTTGCTATGAATGGTCATGTTTTACGTATGTATCAATTTGTAGAATGTGCCCTTTTTTTTTATAGGAAGAAATTGATTTCTTTTTAAAATATATAGTTTTTGGTGGTAAACCACTTGCGCATGAAGAAAGTTACGATCCAGGATTTTATTTATTAAATTTACGTAAGTTGGTATACATTGTGTAATATTGAATTAAACTTTTTTACTAAATCAAGTTATACGTATCAGATTCTAAACAATGGACTCGCATACAAATGGAAGGTAATCAACCTATTGAAAGATCCGGACATTCAGCAGCTGCACATGAAGGAATCATGTATATATGGGGTGGGCAAAATGAAGGAAACTATTTCAATGACTTGTTTATATTTAATTCTAGTACATGTAAAGTACATATAGATGTCTTTATTTATTACACTCATTTTAAACCCTTATATATTTCATAGTTAGTACAACACCTAAATGGGAACAGTTAGGCTATGGAAACGAAGGCCCTGAACCTAGATCAGGTCATATATCTCAATTCTTTGAGAACAAACTCTTCATGTAAGTTGAAAATCGAACAAGTAATCTTTTTTAGGAGTCACCTCGTGGCCGCGTTACACGAACTTAAATGATGTCTAACCGTTTATTTATTTTAGCTTTGGAGGTACTGATGGTCAACGTTTATTTGATGATATCTGGTCATTCGATTTACATACCGGATTATGGACAAAAATCGAAGCTGACGGTTATAGTCCTGCTGCTCGTGAAAGTTGTGCTTCTGCTATGGTAGATGATGTAATTTATATTATTGGCGGTAAAGGTGAAAATGGTGTGGAATTAAACGATTTATGCGCTTATAAGATAAGGCGTAAGTATATAAACAAAATATAAATATATATATATATATACTATATTAAATCATTTATGAAACAGATCGACGTTGGTTTAGATTCCAAAATATGGGACCATCGCCTTCTCCTCGTCATGGTCTTACCATGACAGCTGTACGTGATAAATTATACGTCCTCGGTGGCGATAATGAAACTACCAGACTGGAAGATTCTTCGTTGATCTTTATTTTGGATAGTACAAAAATTAAATACCCTGCAGATGCTCCACCTGCACAACAGGCTCCACAACAAGTCCCACAACACGCCCCACAACAAGTCCCACAACACGCCCCACAACAAGTCCCGCAACACGCTCAACAACAAATGACACAGCAACAGCCTGCAGAACCTCCGATTCATCAACAGTATGATACCGCATCTATAGAAGAAATGAATGGTCAAAATCAACAATTTTATCAACAACAACAACAACAACAACAACAACAACAACAACAACAATACCAACAGCAGATGCAACCAGGACCGGTGCCTCAGCATCAATACCAACAAAAGCCTTATCCCGATCAACGACAATTACAACAGCAACCAAGACCAAGTCAATCAACTCCTACACCTCAACGTACTGGTAGCAATAAAAGCGGTAATAATGCATATAAAGAAATTGATACATCTGCTGGTTATACCGAAAACACAATTCAGCCTTCTCCTACCAACAGTGGTAGTCCCAGTAGCTTAAACTCTCCTCGTCATAGATCATATTACCCAGAAAATCAAAGCCAATCTTCAGCTCAGGTAAAAAAAAAAAAAAACATATATATAGCATAAATCAGAAACATAATTTTATTCATACGTATCCTTACTCTTTATATTAGCCACCTGCTAGACCTCCTAGACATATGTCCACTGTACCTGAAGCTGCCCTTCGCCGCCCTCGCGCTACTTCACCTCTCCCCCAACAAGAGTCAGATATCGCAGGAGACATTCGTCGACAATATCAAACACCTACTTCACCCAATATGGACAACACGAGTTTAATGTACGGTAGTCCTATTCACGGCAGTTCATTATTAGGTAGCCCTATGGGCGCTAGTATCTTGTCTGCAACCGAAGACGATTTTATTGAACCTCCCAGAATAATGTCACCTCCTCATCCAGTCGCGAGTCGTTCTTCACCTGCTGCACCACCTCCTCGACCTCCACGTGAAGGCGTTGGACTAAATAATGCCCAAAGAAATACAGTGATAACTAACAATCGCGAGCAAGATGATCCATTACGTCCAAAGTCTCAAATGCCTCTTCGTAACCAATCTGCACAACATTCTCCTCAACCCATCTTACCTAATTCCGAACCATCTCCTCAATTACAACACCAACAACTCGCTCAACAACAACAAGCTCAACAGCAACATCAATTCGCCCAACAACAAGTACAGCATCAACAACAAGCACAACAGTTGACTTATGAGCAGGCTCAACAAAAGCATCAACAGTTGGCTTATGAACAAGCTCAACAATTAGCTCAAGAACAACAAGACTTCAGACCACAACCTATTCCAGAAAGATCTCCTAGTCGTCAAATCCAATCTAATGCTGCTGGTTCTCCATCTCCCGTAAACCGATCTACTAAACAAGACCATGCAGCTGAGACCGCTGCTGCTGTCAGTGCAGCTACAACCGCCGCCACTGCCGCTGCTACTGCTGCTGCCGCCGAAGAACGTCAATCACTTTTACGTGAAATCCAAGAACGTGATATGATCATCAGTGAAATGAAAAAGAAGGAAAGCTGGTGGCGTACCGAAGTTTCACTTGCACGTAAACAAAGATCAAGCAAGGGAGAAAGCTTTGACGACGGACCTGATGCAGATGAAGCTTTATTGATGGATATTGATCATTTAGAGGAAGACAAGGTCAAATTATTCGAGCAATTAGTATCTGTAAAATCCGAATTAAGACGTGTGCGTGCCAGTATTTTACAACAAGCACAACCTATGTCCGAAAAAGTAGCACAAGCCGATCGTATGCGTACAGCTGCACTTCAAGAGGCAGCATATTTCAAGAGTAAATATTTAGCACTCAAGTCACACAGACAAGATGATTTAAAGACGATCGAACTCTCTCGTTGCGATGACCTTGAGAAGAGATTAGCTTCGGCTTTAACTGAAAATGAATCGAATAGTAGAATGTTACAACAGCTACAAAAGAGATCACAGCATGATCAAACTGCTCGTGTTGCTACTGAAGAACGTGCAAAAGAAGCTCAAGAACGTGCCGAAGAAGCACAACAAGCACATCAACGTGCTTTAGAAGAATTACAAGTTGTTTATACCAGAGCTACAAAAGCTGAATTACAAGTTCGTGATAATGCTGTCAAAATTGCTGATTTAACGCATCAATTAAGTGAGGCATTAATGGCACAACCTATTATCAAGAGTCAAGAAGTCACTGAAGCACAATTAAAGGCTTCTCAATTAGAAGCTGCTAATTTAAAGGCCCGTAATGAAATCGCTGCTCTTAAACAAAAGTGGGCAGAAAGTATGGATGATATTGCTCGTCTTCGTACTATCTTAAATGAACGTGAAGATGCTCTTAATGAAGCTAAACTTCATGTAGAAGATTGTGAAATCCAATTAGGCATGATGAGAGAAGCTATGAATCAACAGCATCAAAAAACTTCTGTCAATGGATTTGCACCAACTAGAGCATATTAATTTAACTTAATTCCCCCCACGCATCTCTCCTCTCTCCTTCGTAATTTTTCCTTCTTTTAACTTATTCCCTTTTTTTAATCAATTTTATATATCTATCTTTTCTTTCTTTCCTTTCCCTTCCTTTCCTTACCATCATACTATAAAAAAATTATTCATGAATCCAAGTTTAATTTGTTGTAACAAAGAAAAATGATGATATAACGAAAATAATGTACAATTTAAAAATAATGATTTGGGTGAAAATAAAGCATTTTTTATCCTTCACGCCATTGATGTTGACAGTCTTCATCACAACACTTGTAGAAAATGGAAGAAGGTTCATCTGCAGAACGAATTTGGATCATCATGAAATAAGCTCTATCATGTTCACATTTGGGACAAGTAACTATTTATACAAAACAAAAAATATCTGTCAAAATTTCATGGATATAAATAAATAAATTCTAGTCTTACCTTCTGTTGAATCAACATTCCTCCAAGCATCTGCACCACCCAATACATCGTCTACTTCCTTTCTCTTCAGCTCTTTACGAGATGTATGCTATAACAAGAATTTAGTTTCAACCTGCAACAATTACTCAAGTTGTTTACTTACACGACCCTGAATGCTGTATACATAAGGACAAGATTGACAAAAGAAGGCTTGCCCACCTTCGTTTTCAATTAACAAAAGGTTGGCACAGTGAGGACAAAACAACATGATGACAAAGATTGGATAAACTGAGTGCCCTCTTTTTTTTTTTTTTTTTTTCTAAACGGAAATGCTCAGACTGCATTTCGTATATAAGCCACAGGGCAAAAGAAAAAAAATGCATGATTTTATAAGTTAAAAAAAAGGTAATCTATTTTTTATTTGTTACAAAAAAAAAAAAATCAAAAACAAAGAGGGGAATTCCTTTTGTAATTTTTTTTTTTTTTTTTTTAAAAAGGAAAAAGTTTATACATGAGGGAAAGAAAATATGTGTGTGTGTGTGTGTGTGTGTGTGTGTGAGTGTTTGAAAGAAAGAAAAAGGGGAATCAAATGATTTATTTCTTGGCAACAGCCTTAACAACCTTGGAACCGTTCTTTTCACGCAAGACCAAAGTCAAGTTAGCTTGAGCATCAACAGTGATTTGAACCTCAATCTTACTCTCCTTGGGCTTAGTAGCCTTTTCAAGAGGAAGAGAAGCTTCAATCAACTTGGCAGCGGGCTTTTGGAAAACCTTAGTAACGATTTCGGGTTGTTCATCTTCATAAACTTCTTCACCTTCTTCAATTTCACGCTTAACTTCAGTCTTTTCAATAACATGTTCACCTTCGAACAAGGCAAGGTAAGCTTCAGCTTGGTTAGCTTCAGAATTGGAGAATTCGAAAACACGACGAGTGGGAAGAGCAGTACCACGAGGGATGACAGTAACGAATTCACCCTTAGCGTTGATAACACCAATAGCATTGGAAGTGTTGGGAGCTAAAGTGACAACGGGGTGCATAGCGGCAGCAATATCTTCTTTATCGAAAGAGCTAATCAAAGAACCTTGGATAGCACAACCACGAGCAACAACTTCATCAGCTTCAAGGTCAGACAAGACCTTTGTGTTTTCACCAAAGACTTCACGAATCTTCATGGCGAACTTGGGGATACGAGCAGAACCACCAGCAAGAAGAACCTCATCCACTTCAGAAGCATCCAATTGAGACTTTTCCAAGACTTCGAGAATAGTAGATTGAAGTTGAGCAAAAATGTTTTTGGACAAGAGTTCGAAACGCAAACGGTTAATGTTACTGTGAAGATCATAACCATCAGCTAAAGACTCAACGAAACAAGGAGCACTGTTGGCACTAGACAACATCTTCTTGGTGACCTCAACAGCGTTACGGAGCTTAGCTAAAGCCTTCTTGTTGGAAGAGATATCAATCTTAATCTTCTTTTGGAATTCAGCAGAGAAATGCTTGATCAAGAGATCATCGAAAGAAGAACCACCAACCTTGGTGTTGTGTGCAGTAGCCAAAACAGTGTACATACCAGAACGAACAGCCAAGACGGTAACATCGAAGGAATGAGCACCTAAATCACAGACAACAACAGTCTTATCTTGAGGATCTTTGTTAGAAGAGTTTTGTCCAACACCGTAAGCGAGAGCAGCGGCAGAGGATTCGTGTACAAGTTGGATGACCTTGATACCAGCAGCTTCAGCAGCAGCGGTTAATTCACCACATTGCTTCTCGCTGAAGTAAGCAGGAACGGCCATAACAGCACCACCAATCTTGGTACCTAAGAAATCTTCAGCAGACTCACGAATGTGACGCAAGTACTTGGCAGAGACTTCTTGAGCAGAAAGGAGAACCTTACCACTAGGTAATTCAACTTCATAAGCAGCAGCACCACTCTTGTCAACAACAGCAGCAGCAGAACCAGGTAAATTCTCGGCTTCAGTAGCGCTAAAGAAAAAAAAAAAAAATTGATGAGTTGATTTGCATAAAATTCACAACCTTTTTTCTCTTTCCCCCCACCTCTATCCACCCTCTATCTTTTTTTTTTTCTCTTTCTCTATATTCTACAAGGTTGATCATCTTACCTCTTACCGAGATTGGAACGGAAGTTAGCAACGGTTTGGTGAGGATGACGAGGAATTTCAGACTTGGCTTGAGAACCAATAACCTATATAACCGTGTTTAGGATTCCATTTTCTTTTTTTGTTACCATCTTTTATTTATTTATTACCTCTTCATCACCATGGAAAGCGAGAGCAGAAGCAATTTGTCTATCACCTTCTTCGTTGGCAAGACAATCAGCGCGACCCTCCTGAAATAAAAAAAAAATATGTCAATAAATTTTCGACTGATTATTTTTTTCATTGAATTACCTTGTTGAGGTAGGCGATGGAAGTGTAGGCAGTACCGAAGTTAATACCAATAATAGTGTTAGATTCGCTCATTATAAAAAAAAAAAGAAAGGGGTTTGTATACACAAAGTAAGAAAAAAAAAAAAAAAAAAAAAAAAAATAGAAAAAAAAATATTCAGCTTTAAAAATTTCGAAAGAAAACTATCCTGGCCAATCAAACTTTGTTGATATCTGTTTCTAAAGTTAAACTGTGCTGTGGTGGCTTAGCATGAAGTTAAATCAAACTTGCAAAGCTTATGTTTATCAAAAAATGCCAATGTGTCTGAAAAGTTGCGTTTATAACAGGTAAATTACTCGTATTTTGTAATCTAATCATTTTGACAGCTTTTGATTAATTTTACTTCTTCTTTTCGAATCTTTTGATCCTAAATCTCGGGTAAAAAAAAAGCTCAATGTTTCTTGGCGTGCACAAAATTAAGGCCGAATCAGCCTTTTTTTTTTTGTTTAAAAGATGAGCTACAAATTTATGTATTTAGTGTAGGCTGTATTGAAGTTTTTGTTTTTAAGAGTCGTGAACCTTTCGCCTACACTAGGGTTCTGTGTTTAGAATTACGAGCCTTTTTAAAGCTACTTGGAATTTATATATAAACCAAAATTACGTAAACTACTCACTTGCTTGTTGTCAAGATATTTGCAATTATACCACAATAAATAAATAAAACATTGCTTTCATGTAGCACTAACGATTAAAAAAAAAAGTGTTTCAAGGGTACCACACACAGAGCACACAGACACACACAGACACACACACACACACACACACACAGACATTATACAGCACAAAATCTAATTATAAATAAAACGAGTGTATAAAATGTGTGTACATACATAAGCTATTACCTTATCATCTTAAAGAATGACTTTAATTTAAAATACAAGACAAATTCGGTTTTAATTAATCAATATAAGGCACACGCGAGATACAAGATTTTAAGGTTTACATGAATGAATTGTGCCCGATCAAAAAAACCAAGCGGTCAATGCAGATAAAAAAGCACTTTTATTGTTCAAAGATTGACTAATTTCTGTGGCACGCATCGATCTCACAGGAAAATCCCCTATTCTAAAATGAAAATTTTTTAACAAAATGAAGATAAGAAAATAGTGGGGGGGGGGGAGGATATTTATTAAAATAAGGTGATAATAGCGGATTGTGTGTGTGATAGAAAAGGATTAATAAAGGGGAATAAAATGATATATGAATTGTAGTGTGTGTATAATATGTTTTTTTTTTTCAAAAAAAAAAAAAAATGATAAGGAAGGGGGAGGGGGATTAAAGTATACAATTAATTAAAAAAGTTGATTTTCATATGATTTTTTTTTTTTTTTGTGTGTTGAGTCTAGTAAAAGTATAGTAATTCAGCCTGTGATTTTAACGACCAAAAGCAGCGATACTTCCTTCTGTGGAGTAACTAGATTCATTCGGGTCGGGTGTGATGGTTGTCATTTGATTCCGAGCAGAAATAGGTTTAGGCGGCGTTAAAGGTTTATTCAAGGCCTTTGATTTTTCTTGAGGTGGCAAAGTAGTAGTAGTAGTAGTAGTAGTAGTAGTAGTAGCAGTATTAGCAGGAGGAGGAGGAGGAGGAGAAGCTAAAAGGTTTACACTATGATGCATAGGCAATAATAAGGTAATTCTTTTGGCAGCCCAAAGTGAAATATTTAACGGCAATAGAATTAAACTTACAACCATCCCATGGGCTTGTTGACGTTGATCTTGTTCAATACGATAGCAAATGTATTGATCAAATTCACGCACCTTTAAGTCGATTGCAGTAAATTGTTCTTCAGTCCAAGTTCTCAAATTCAAGTCACGTTTTTCAAATCGTTTCAAGGTCTTTGCTAATTGTTGTAAAGTTGGGTTAATTTCTTCTGTCATTTGTCCTAAATCTTTCTTGGTAGCATATGCTTTTCGAAGGCCATCCAATTCTTTTTCTACAAGATCCAGTCTTGATTGTAATAATTGAACTTGGTTTTCAGTCACAAGTGCTTCAGATTGAAGGAAAAGGGTACGTTCTTGTAATAAAGTCATGACATGCGATAATGGCTTAATGGAGGCAGCCAAGGTAAATACAGTAACATTAAATGCACTAATATAGCGATCTACATTACTAAGTAAGAATCGACTGTATTGCAATGTGTAACCTGCAATCATAGGTGAAAGAATAACCCAAACTAAACCAGCTAATTCATGACGACGAAGCTCGGCCGTAATCAATTTTCTTTTTTCATATTCGGTTCGCATACGTTGAGCATAAATTTCATCTTGTTGTTGACGAGTATTCGAAAGGCCTGCTTTAGTTTTTTCGGCAGAAGAGTGTTGATGAATAATTCTTCGTGTACGAGCACTTTCATAATATGCCCAAGGTGCTATATATATTTAATAAGATTAATATTTATATTTATCAATTGATTGTGTGATATATATATATATATATATATATTCTTCTTCTTTTACCAGTCATCCATTTGTATACATAATATAATATTAATATGAGCATGATAAAATCACTCCATATTTCGGCACTTCCTGCAACAAATGCACCTAAAGTAGGGATCACGGCTAATAAAATGGGCCAAGATACAGCAGGTGAAAACTCATCTTTTTGTGAATCTTTTGTTGTTGTTGTAGTAGTAGTAGATTCATTCATATTATTACGTTTAGATTGTTGTTGTGTTCGAGCACTTGATTTTGTTTGATATTGAAAGCGTCTAATAAAGACATTATCTCCATCGTTTTCAGATAGTGACATAGTTTTTAGTTTTAAAATAATAAAAGGAAGGGAGAGAAAAAAAAAGTTAGGAAGTATATATAAAAAAAAAACAAAAAAAAAATGTGTATTTATACCTAAAATACAATTTTTATCAGCTGAAACGAGTGGTACAAGAGAAGGGCTAGGCTAACCAACTATTATATCATTTTCACGATATATATATTTTTTAATATATAAAAATAATAATGGCGGTAACTTTCAAGGGAACTTTTTTATTGTTTAGTTATATAAACAAAAAAAAAAAAAAGGCGCTCTCGTATAATGAACAAAAAATTACATGTGCTTTTGTTTGTTTTTTTTTTTACTAATGTATACATTCTGTTGTATCTTTTTTCATGCATTGAAAAAAAAAAAAAAAACAAAAAAACAAAATAGTGTTTTTTTTTACATTATACATTATGTTTATAATAAGCTTTTGTTTTTAAGCAAAAAGTCATTTGATGACACACGATGGAATAGATGGCTTAATCAAGGGTGTCACAGATCAAGCCATTGAGAGAAGCATGAATGTAAGTTGAAAACTGAATTCATGTGACTCGATGAAATGAAAAATCAAAGGCAACAACCGAAAAGTGATACGAAATGTAATCTAAAATAGATTACAGTAGCTTTATAAGCAAATATACTTAAAATCAAGAGCCCCTCTCTAGAAATAATACAATTGAGAAAGTGTAGTACAAGATCAAATTATTTAATATATATCTCTTGAGCAAATGAAGTGTATACTCAGTGAGGGATAAAAATGACAGATCAAAAAAAGAGATTAGGAAAAAAAAAATAATTAGCATTTTTTTTTTTAAACCTATTGGACTTCCGCATTTACTTTTTTGCTTTCAAACCAGACTGAAAAAGGGAATAAAGGTAAATCAGTTTATTTATATTTTTTTTTTTTTTTTTTTTCTTTTACTTCTTTTTTTTTTTTTTTTCGCAGAGTTTTATAAAACAAGCATGGAAGATGGTTCAACACGAAAATCAGCGTTTAAACATGTTAAAAGTAATATAAAGAGTGCAAGTCAAGGTACTTTAAACTCGTCTTCGGATATAGAAGCAGACATGAGTGATTCAGTAGTTGATTATACTTTGCGTAAACAATGTTCAACATCTATTTTACAGTTGAAAACCCACCGTTTAGGACTTTCTGCGTCTCATCCAGACTTGATTGCTAAAGACGATCTTCGTACACCAACACCTCCTTCTACTCCACCTATTGGTTTAGATATTACCGAGAATGAAAATGATAAATATTTAACACTGGATCCTGTAGACTTGACAAACTTTAGAAAATGGATTGTAGGCTTTTGTATTGTGAATTTTGATTTAGAAATTGGACAAGGTAAGAGCTCATTTCTCTCTTTCTCCTCTATTGTTTGTCCCTCCTCCCTCCTCCTCCCTCCCCTCTTTTACTAATCAATCATATTCCCCTTTATATATATATATATATATTTCTTTTAGCTTTGGATTATGCTTATCCACCAATGGATTTAACGGCAATTGAACAGAAAAATATGTAAAAGAGAAATATATATATATATATATATATATATATTGACACTAATAATTAATTTGTTTCTATTGTTATCAAATAGTTGTTTTTCCGCATTTCCGGATTCGAACGTGTTTGAAGTTGGAGATCAAATATTTAATATAAGAGTGAGAGCTAGTACATTTAAGTTTGCCGTTTCTGGGCCAACAGCAGATGCAGGATTTCTTTATGGATATGTCTTTTTTCGACAAAAGAAAGATGCAAGAATTCGACGAGGTTATTTTCAAGTAAGAAATAATTTCCCTTTTTTTTTTTTTTTTTTTTTTTTTTTGTATTTATTTATTTATTTTATTCATATTTATACTATAATAGAAATCACTTGTGTTATTATCTCAGCATCCATTTGTTGGATTATTTTCTCGAGTGGTTTCAATCTTAGGTCCTGCTTATTTTGATACAGGACAACCCATGTTGGAAGCAGCTTGTATGAATATCGCACAATGGAAATGTCCAAAAGATGGAAAAGTATTAGATTTACCTTTTCTCGGTAAATTATTACAAGTTGAATTACCTACACCTTTAAAACCTCAATTATTGGAAACTACACCATTTGATATGAATCAATTAAAACCAGATGTTCAAGTAAATATAGATTATTAGTATTATAAAGGGTTATATCTGATAATGTATTAGATTATGGCCTCATTACCTGTAGGTGGATTATATCATCATTTTAAAGATATTTTAAAGGATTTATGGTTACTATGGGAACTCATGTTGATAGCAGAACCTATTGTAATTATTGCACCAGATCCGGGAGTTTGTAGTGAAGCCGTAGTGTCACTAGTAGATATCATTAACCCTGTAGGTATGCATAATGAGACCATTTTTAATTGTTTTATTTAATTTATTTCTCTAGATACCTTATTGTGGTGATTATAGACCTTATTTTACAATACAAGATTCAGATTTTAAATGTTTTGTGACAAAAAATAAGGTAAAATACAATAAACATTTTAAAACGTCATTTCAATCAAGTCTAATGGGGCTAATAAAAAAAGCCTTTATCTAGTCTAGTATTAGGCGTGACGAATCCATTTTTCAATACAGCCGTTCAACATTGGCCAAATATTGTTCGAGTGGGCAGACAACAACTAAGGTAATATGAATACTATGTATATATATATATACATGTAGAAAAGCTAAATATGTAAAAAAAAAAAAAAAAAAGAAAACCAGATGGTACACTGATTCCTAGTCACACACAGCATCATTTACATTCTGGAAAATCAAAACCTGGACTAGGAAATAAATCAAATGTTCTGTTTAATTTTACTCAAGGTGTTACAAGTAAAAGAAAATCAGTGATATCCAGAGATCGTGAATTAGTAAAGATGTTGACAGAAGCATCTGTAAGAGGATATCCACCTGATTGGGTATTAAATAATATACTTCGAAGGCATTTTGTTGATTTAACAGAGAAATTCTTGGTACCATTAAACCGATACTTTAGTACATTGATTCCAACCCATATGTAAGATGATAATGATGATGATGATGATGAATGATATAATTCTGACTGTATGTATATAATTTGTAGATCCGCTGACGGTCAAATACCAAGATTAAGACCGTTCCAGACCGATCAATTTATGAAGTCTTTAAAAGAGCATGGACCACAATTACCGTTTAAATCTACCTTTAAGACACGTACATCAACAACAGATCCAACAAAAGAATTATACAGTCAATTCTTAAAATGCGGTAATTTTGCAACTTGGTTACAACAACGTACTACCAGAGCCGAAGAAGAAATGACGAAAAGATTTCAATCATAAAATTTGTAAATAATAATAATAATAATAATAATAATATAAAATAACTCGTTTTCCTTTACTTTCTTTGTGTGAGAGTGAGAGAGAGTTTATAAAAAGATTCGGAGTTTATTTATATATAAAAATAGCAACAAAAAAAAAGGGGAGACAAAAATGGGAACGTGTCTGAGCTTTTGCATGGTGTCTTTTTTTGGCAGCTATCCACTGTACAGATACAAATAAATAAAAAAGGAAAAAAAAAAGGGAAAAAAAAAAAAAAAAAAACATTTTTCTTTCTTTTTTTCCTTTCCCTTTCCCTTTCCCTTTCTTTCTTTTATTTATATAATGACAACATTTTCTTCAAAAATATCTCGTATAAGGTCTGTAAAACTTCCTTTTAAAAAGAGATTGGATTCATCACCACCACCACAAACAACAACAACAACAACAGCAGCACAACAAACACCAGTACACTACAATCATAATCATACGATGGCTGGCTTTGCTGAAACACTTTTAGTTATTTCAAATGAGGCAAAAAATAAGGAATTTGAGGATATATTTGATAGTTTCTTTTTTAATGATAAACGTTGTCAGAATCGAGCACTTTATATGACGTCTAGATTAAAGCAAAGTTTAGATGGTATAATAAATCCAATTCGACCTAGTTCAAGTTATGGTGCACTCACTGCTGCAATGGAAGTAGAACCTATCATTCTCACTCCATCTCATTCAACACCATTAAATAATAATCTAAAGACACATACTGTAGATGGTTTTTGGCGTATGATTGCACATCGATTATATACACTAAACTACATTTTATTTGTATTACCATCTGATTCAAAATCACGTATAGAATTTTTAAATAAAATGGAATCAAATTTATCAAAGATTGGAGATGGAAATGAAATTCATAAGAGAGGTGGCATGGAAACTCATTTTGCAGTTAGATACGCATTAGAACATAAAAAACCCAAAAGAAAAAAGACATTATTAGAAGACGCATTTGAATTAGAAAAGAGAAATGGTGGAAATGTTGCTGGTGCTGTCTTACCTTCAACTCAATTAGATGATATCGATAGAATTAATTCCCTTGTAGAAAAAGCAAGAATCATTATTGAACAATGTTTACAAAATGAATCAAAATTAAGTAATTCTGAAAAAGATGCAATGTATATATATCATAGCATGAGAAATGGTTTACATGGTGCATTTGAACCTCATATCGAGTTAGAAGAAGATAGAACTTTACGTCATCGCTTAAAGAGGATCGTTCATCAAAACAAACAAGACTTGAAGAACCCTTTTGAAGATGAAGATTGTATTGTGATAGAAGATGATTATGAAGATACTTCTACTTCTTCTTCATCAAGGGAAGTTGACAGTGGGTTTTACGATGGCTGGGCCATATCAACATAACAGTAGTGTAGTGTAGACAACATACTTTTTATTTTAATTAATAAACTCTTTTTTTATTATTATACGCAACGGGATCAAATTAATTCACATATTTAATTTACTCCCTTAGTTTACTCTCACTCTCACTCTCACTCACCTTTTCGCCTTACAACACTATATATAAAATATGCCAAGAAAGAAAGACTCGATGAACAAGAAAAAGGGCAAATCATCCATCCTGCATTTTTTCTTTTCTCTCTGTCAATTCGGTTCAGTAAAACAGACATATTGAAAATTTTAAATCTCATTCCTCCCTTTCTTCCTTATTATTATGTATTTCATGTCTATCATGTTTCAGCCTAATGTATATCATTTCATCGATACTTACGCATGTTCAGAACAAGTAATCATGCACATCATTTTTATATCTATATTCTAACAATCAAATTTGCCATATATATATATGCAATAGAAGATTCCTTCGGCAATGTACCACCACAATGCTTTGAATTTGATTTTTGGCTACTGAAACGGTACCTATGAAAGTCTAAAAGGTTTTAAGGGGTTCTTTCTTCTTCTCTGGATACTGTATAAATAAATAAAAAAAGTACCCAAGTACAACTGTAATTGTATATAACTCTTAAAAAAAAAAGGCGTACATAATCTATACATAGGTGCACTACACACACACACACACACACACACACAACATACCAACTTTTTGTCAAAATACTTATTTCAATCCTGCAATTAGAGTTTGACTTTGCATATTTAAAAGTCTATTTCAAATCTATCATGCATTTGTCCCTTTCTTTGAACGAATATAAATAACAAGAATTTAAATCGTACTCGCTATTCAAAACATTTACTTTTATTTGTGTTGTATCCTTCGTTAAATATATAGTCTATTCTGTCTTTTTAGGAAGTTCAACCTTGGGAATTCGCTAATAATAATAATAATAATAAAGTTAATATGACATTATCAAAAAAAAAAAAACTAGGGTAAAATGTCAAAGCTTTTTTTTTTTTACCATGTCAGGTTTCATGACCTATTTAATAAATGAGTAAACCATATCGTTTTTTTTTAAAAAAAAATATATAAACAAACAAAAGACACTTACTCTGTTCACTATTGTACTTCCAGCAGCCATACCGGTGCACATTAATAAAAAGGCGTAGAATGTATTAGGTTGAGCCATAGAGTCTAGGGTGTGGATAAAAAAAAAAGGGGTTTTTTTTTTTCTTCTTCTCTCCCACCAAAAAATCATTTAAAGCGGTATCTGAATGTTCAAGTAAACAAAAGAGAGTGAAAAGGGTAGATCAACAACTGAATAACTACAAGAAATAAAACAAGGCGTATATCTATCATCATGTATGACACTTGGACTCAGTATTACACTCAAATTTATTTAAGCATAAAAAAAAAAAACGCCATTAAATTAAAGTAATTTGTAATATATATTGAAAGAACAGATTGATTGACATTACATCAAAACAAAGATGTATCTTCTACTTTTGAAGTAAATGATGTATTCTACTTCATCTTATTTACTACTACAAACTTTTGTTCCTGTATAATTTTATAAAAAGAAGCATGAAAGCTTCAATGTGATGACGTACGGTCTGCGGTGCGGTGTAAAAAAAAAAAAAAAAAAAAAAAAATCATATAAAAAAATGTTTGTTCCCGCTCATTTTCATTTCTTTTTCAATACCTTTCATTAATCAGACAGGTTTGTACTGATTAGACTCAAGTTTTTTTTTTTTTAACAGTTTGAATAACACGCGTTTCTTTTTCTTTTTTTAATCTAGACTAATATAAAATGGGAAAGACAACTACACCAGAATTGAAAAAGTACAGTTGAAAGAACACTTTAAAATTCATCGATCTTTTTTTCAATTAACAGTAAATTTTTTTATCATTTAGGTATATGGACAAACGTCTTTCACTTCAATTAAACGGAAACCGTAAGGTGACTGGTGTTCTCCGTGGTTTCGATCCTTTCATGAATATCGTATTAGATGAAACTGTTGAAGAGATTAGTGCAACTGAAAAACACAATATCGGCATGGTGGTAAATATAGTTTAATAAAGATGAGAAATACAATATTAATCGATTTTCTTTTCTTTTTTTTTAAAATAGGTCATTCGTGGTAACAGTATCTCTATTATGGAAGCTCTTGAACGTATCTAAATTTTTGTACAAAAAAGAAAAAAAAAAGAAAGACAATAACAATAAATCAGTCAAATCACATACTTTTTTTTTATTATTATTATTACTATATTGTTATGGTTATTTTATATTATCATTTATTTATCCTTCTTGGATTCCTCTTTATCTTCAGTAACGCTATCTCCTATTTGACCATATTCATTGGCACGCGTAGGATCCACCTTATAGGCATGTCTTTGATAAAGATAAACAAAAAATACGAAATCATCACGAAGACAAGCAAGTCTATGCAAAGTAGGCATCTTGATAACAAATGCGAATAAATCATCAATAAATGTGTTGAGAGACTTGTACATCAATGTCTTCCAAGGCATATGAGCAACCTAAAAGATATATATATATATATAAGTCATCTCTTCATTTTCTTATATGTATAACAACTTACACTCTTGAGACGATAGTTAATATATAATTGAGGCAACATGGTAATAAAACCAAACATGTATACAAATTGAACCAAAGTATGAATGACAAAAGAGTACCAACTCTTATGTTCATCATAATACAAGGAATAGAGTGCATAACCAGCCAACAAAGGGTACGAGAGCCATTTCAAATACTTGAAAGCAATGGCATCATATTTAGCCGTTTCATCTTCAACATCTGTTTGTTCTACAGCCTGTTGACCTAAAGAAGGAATCAAAGATCCAGGAGTCCAAACCAATTCATACTTGAGTGCTTTAAACACTTTCCATAACTCAATCACTAACCCAAATCCTTGACTGATTAAAACCATCCAGGAAGTCTCTTGATTATTATCAAACAAGTACAAAAAGATAACAATCTGGAAAAAGATATTCACAATCAATGTACGGACTGAAATACCAGCACTATTTGACTTTTGTTTCCAGAACGCAATATCGTTCTTGAATGCAAGCATTTCAAATAATGAATGAAGTAAACTGACGGCGATGGTTGTACCCAAAAGAATTGGGTTGGTTTCAATAAACATACGCTTGACTTCATCCATATCTCCACTAGACATACCACCTAATGCACTTTGTGATTGTTGTTTCATTGAGTCATCCAAGGTTGCAAAAATGTTGAATTTCCACATTGGCATAGGTTCAATACGAATATTTAAAGGTAATGTACTGATCGTTTCGTTCACTGGGTATGTGTTTTGTTGAAGAACCCAGAAATCGTTAGGGAAAACAATAGGACGATAGAAACCAACCTTGTTGTCTGATGAGCGTCGAAGCTTATAATCAAATGGAACGTATTTCATCACAGGAGGTTGTAAACCGTTCTTGGGAAGAGGTGCTTTACTATTACTGATTAAACTGAGAGTGACATTAGGATGCCAGTAAGCTACTAAAGGTGCACGGCGGGTCAAATTACCGATAAGGTTTGCACCAAGACCAACAATACCTCCTACACTCTAAAAAAAAAAAAAAAAAAAAAAAAAAATTATAAAGATTTTAGTTTTATATTTTCTAGTGATTATGAATCATCTCGTTTACCTCTTGTTGTTGTACAGGTGCTTCCTCAATCTTTTCTTCGATCTTTTCCTCAACCTTTTCCTCCTCCTCCTCTTCTTCTTCTTCAGACTTGCTCAATAACTTCTTTTGCTTAACAACAAGCTTTTGAGGATAAAATTTAGTTAAAACTAGAAACAAATTTAATTAACTTTTTTTTTTTTTGGACTACAAAGAATTGATATTGCTTCGTGTTACCATGTCTAGAATAAACGGTTGCATCAGGAACGAAACCTGGCTTGCTTGGATCCAATGGTTTTCCAGATTGTACAACAAAGATGTGAGCGTAAATTGTACCATTGTGTTGCATTGTCTATAAAAAAAAAAAAAAAAAAAAAAAAGTTAATACACATTCATTCAATCAATTGACCGCTGCTGCTGTTTGTTGTTGGTGTACCTTGGAAGCAGGAATTTCAATTTTATGTTCTCTTGGTTCAAAATCTTCACCATAATAAAGTTCAGTGGTTGTCCAGACAGGTTCACTTTCATAATCAGTAAAGTACTCATCTTCACTCACAAACACAGACACATCCATAGGTGTATGATGAGGCCAAAGAGGTACATAGGTATCGGCAAGATCGGAAACAGGAAGTAAAGGGTTAGGGAAGTAATAAACGTTCTCAGGTACTGAAGCGTAATCACGAAGTGTACTTACACCAGAAACAAAATTAACTGGTGCGTTTGACTTTTCTGGTGTATTTTCTGAGGTCATGGCAGGTTTATCGTTTACCTCAACAACAGAGGATTTGAAACCTAATCAATTTATTTAGTTTTTTTTTTTTTTTGACTTTTTTTTTTTTTTTTCTGATTACCTTTTGTCACGACTTGCATGATTAACCAGAATATGACCATCTGAGCAATCGATCCACCATATTTTTGTATAAAGCTCTTTTCTTGAGGTGGTTGTCCTGCTGAAGGAGGAGCGGCGGGTGCAGACGCCACTTTATTGCCTTCTGCCATCTTGATATACTGTTATAGAAACAAAAAAAAAGAAGAAAGGTAAAAAAAAAAAAAAAAAAAAAAAAAAAAAAAAATTGATTTTTTAAAAAAGGAAAGCCTGTTGTTAAGGCTCCGGGAGATGTTTGTGCTACATATAAAAAAGCATCTTGGTAATAACAAGAAATAGAGAGTCGATAAGAAACCAAAAAGACAAAAAGAGATTGCTACTGTAGATTAAATTATACATACATTAAACAATAATAACAATGAAATAGTGTTGCTTACAGAAAAAACACATACATGATAATTCAAACTTATGGCTGCATAATTATTATCCCAGCGTTAAAAAAAAAAAAGAACAAATCTCGGGCAGGCCACCTTTTTTTTTTTTCTTTTTCTTTTTATACAATACATTTCTCATTGAAAAAAGCAATAGCCACATAATGTCCAATACAGACTTTCTCACGGTAAATACAACTTGTCATCTATTTTATATATAAACAAAAAAGATGGAAGATTGCTCACCAAGCTTTTTTTATATAGAAAGCCATTGACATTGCCAAAAGGGCAACAGAAGAAGATCATAAAGAGAACTATAAAGAAGCTTATGGCTTATACCAAAACTGTTTAGAATATTTTATGACCGCTATTCGATGTAAGTGAACACCCTCTTTCCCTTTTCCCTCTCTCTCTCTCTCTCTCTTTCTTTTCTCTAACCCTCTAGTGTACAGATGAAAAGAACGACAAATTAAAGGAACGCATTCGTGTAAAACTTATGGAGTATTTAAACAGAGCCGAAACCTTAAAAGAGTTCTTGAACGCTCAAGAAGAAACGAAACAAAGCGCTAGTCCTACAAGTGGTACTGCTGGTAAAACCAAAAAGCTGTAAGTAAAGATTGATATGTTGATATTATGCAAATGAGACTGATCTTCTTTTATTTTTTATATCATCAATAGAGGATCAGATAAAAATGAAGAGAATGAAGACGATGCTGATATGAAAAAGATGCGTGCAAATTTAAGTGGTAAGTGTGTGTTTTAGAGTAATTTTTTTTAAAAAAAAAATCGACCCTGATTTTTTTTTTTTTTTTAAGGCGCCATCTTGACTGAAAAACCTAATGTCAGTTGGAACGATGTTGCTGGTTTGGAATTAGCAAAGGAAGCCTTGAAAGAAGCTGTCATTCTTCCCATCAAGTTTCCTCATCTCTTCACAGGACAGCGTAAGCCCTGGAGAGGTATTTTACTTTATGGACCTCCAGGTACAGGTAAATCTTACTTGGCAAAAGCAGTAGCTACCGAATCCAATGCTACTTTCTTTTCTGTTTCATCTTCTGATTTGGTTTCCAAATGGTTGGGAGAGAGTGAAAGATTAGTAAAGCAATTGTTTCAAATGGCAAGAGAGAATAAACCATCGATTGTATTTATTGATGAAGTAGATTCATTATGTGGTACTCGTGGAGAAGGTGAATCTGAAGCATCTCGTCGTATCAAGACAGAATTCTTGGTGCAAATGAATGGTGTAGGTAATGATATGGATGGTGTTCTTGTACTTGGAGCCACCAATATTCCATGGCAATTAGATTCGGCAATTAGAAGAAGATTTGAAAGACGTATTTATATTCCTCTTCCTGAAGTCAATGCTCGTGCCAGTTTATTCTCTCTTAATATCGGAAATACCCCTTGTACATTAGGACAAGCTGATTACAAACAACTTGCTGAGTTAACAGAAGGGTAAAGTTATCCAAAAAAATAGAGAGAGAGTTGAAAGAAAGACTCATATGATTTTCATCTAGTTATTCTGGATCTGATATTGCTGTTTTGGTAAGAGATGCTTTAATGCAACCTATTCGTAAAGTACAATCTGCTACTCATTTCAAACAAGTGACTGCACCTTCTCGAAAGAATCCAGGTACAGTGAGTGAATACTTTACACCTTGTTCACCCGGTGATCCTGATGCAAAAGTTATGAACTGGATGGAAATTGAAGGTGATCAATTATTGGAACCCGAATTGACAATTCAAGACTTTTTGAAGGCAGTCCAAAGCTCTCGACCTACTGTGAACGAAGCGGGTATTAAGCAACATGTTGAATTTACGCAAGACTTTGGTCAAGAAGGATAAAGTAATAATGATAATAATAATAGATTTGATTTTCAAATATTCTTTTTACTTTTTTTTTTATTATTTTTTTTTTGGTGAATATAATAGTTTAAATTATATGTATATATGTGTGTGAGTTAGAGTATATGTGAGTATGTGCATGTGTGGTGAGCGAAAGTATGAGTGATAAGATTGATAATTAGAATGGTTTTCGCAGTTTATACGCAACGAATGGCTCAATACTATGAACTAATGTAAAAACTGGCTTAAGTCGCACATGTTCCCCTCCACCTTCAATCATACTAGGTCCACAATCTTCCCAAGCTTCTGGCACCTGAATATCTCTTTCTGTATACGCAAGAATTTTAAATGTATCTGTATATATATATATATATATATATATATTAGTTCATTGAAATATGTATACACTTGTATCATAATGACTTACATTCATCATCTTCTAATGATGGTAAATAAGATACACTATGTAATATTTGACGTAAAACGGTCTGGATTTGTACTGTGGATCGTTTTCTTATTTTCTCTGCGCTACAAAATTCAAATCAATTCAGGAACTTCAATCATATATTTGTTCCAAGTATCTTACTCTGCTGGAGGTACGTTTTCCACCATTGGTAACCCATTTTCTCCGTTTGTTTCAATATCAAATTGCCATCTTTCTACTACCTCCAGAGTGTCAGCAGAAGAAATTACAATAACAAATTTACTGACGATATTTTCCTCTAACCAAACTGAAAAAAAAAAACGGTTAAAGCCTTTAGTGTCGTCTGATTTTTTTTTTTCTTCTCTTTTTTTTTTTTTTTTTTTTACTTTTGAGTTGACTCATCATTCGGTTTGTGTATTCTGATAAATCCGGGTTATCAGACAAGTATACTTTAACTCCATACTTTGTTGTTGGTTTAAAATCAGCTTCAGAATATAATCCACGTAAAAACAAAATGCTATTCAAACAACATTCTATTCGCAATACCAAGTTAGTGTCGTTCTTTTTTTTTTTTTTATTGAATAAAGTGATATTTATTACCGAAAAACGAAATAATTAAAGAGGAAGAGCCTTTCAAAGTGATGTTGGAATTAATGTCGGTTCCTTCAGACATTGTTGTTGTTTTTTATTTATTTAGTTTTAAGGTACAACACGTATCAAGAAGAGAAGTGAAAAAAAATAATTTTTTTTTTTTATAGTCATGCGGGGTTAAAGACAGTCATGTTGCAGTGGTTTATTTTTTTAAACATGCAGTGTTAAACTTAACGTAAATCATCATCGTTATCAGTTCCACCTATATCAACATCTTCGTCCTCATCATCTTCATTGACTACTGTATGAGTGAATAATGGCTGCTCCTTCTTTTTAGTTTTTTTAGTTAAACTGTCCTTTCGTTTTTTCACTACAGTTGTTGTTTTTATATTTCCTCCTTTTCCACCAGTACTATATCGATTCCTTGCGTATTGATATTGAACATCTATCAGAGGATCTTCTCCTTCTTTGATTTGATTCTTTTTTACTTTTCGTTTTCTGCGACGAATTCTATTTGTGCTTTGTTTGTGTGGTTTAGAAGAAGGTAAATGAATTGATGACTGGTTTTTAAATAAATCGTCATCTAACTGCATAGAATTGCCAGTTTCCATTGCAGCAATTGCAGCGTCTCTTATTTGCCGAATTTCCTTACGTACCTGCTCCACATCATAATCAATATCTGTTTCTTCATCTGTACTCTCACTAGGTTCATAATTCAAACAAGGTTTATCGATCACCATGATATGTTTATCATGATCTGTATTGACAAAGTTACCAAGTAATGGTGCGGACGAAGATGTATTGATTTCAGCCATTTTCAATGTATTATTAGGATTTAATAACTGATGACAATGAACCTCTTCCTCTTTTTTTATTATATCTGTAGCTGCAGCTGTAGTTGTAGTTGCAGTGGTATTATTAGGTAGTAGCGAATGTTGATTACTACTACTATTACTGATACTATTACTACTTCTTCTTGAAATAGGTAAAGGAGTAGGAAATAAAGACTCGATATCTTCATCTAGAAAAGCACCTAACGCATGTAGAATAGAGCAAGTGGCTGCTAGTTCTTGTGCACGTCTTGAAGGAATCCATGTCCCAAACAAGTTACTTTGCTTGTTTGGAATACGCACACGACTCATTTCAAAACTTAGAATCATACTACGTTCACGCTCTGTATCAATACCTCCGGCTGTTAATAATTGTGTACCATTGATAAATCCATTGTCAAGACGGCGCATTAATCTGTATTCCTTTTCTATTCCTTCTTCTTGTTTTTTAAAAATGGCGGTACAGACCGCTACTCGGTCTAAAAGTGTAATCGTCATGGGAGGATCCGTGGGCTGTAAAGGATAAACAATAGGCGGTAATACCTTTTTAGGAATTATGGTAGTATTATTAAATAAGGGAAATTGAAAGAGTGTGCTCAAACCAATGAGAGGTGATAAAGTTCCAAACGGTAAAAATTCATTCAGGTTATTATCAGCTTGAATAGTGGGTAAATCCAGGTTTTGAATATTCAATGATTTTAAAATTTCGGTAGTAGTCAAGTGTTTCGTTGACGGTGCAATTTTGCGTGGTATTGTTACTGGTCGTTTTTCATCTTTATGAACAATAGTTTTGGTAGTAGGATCATCCATGGGATGATCACTCAATAGTTTAGTTAATCCTACTGAGCTTTCGATCTCGAATTCTTCAATTAATTCTCTGGCTCTTTGTAATGTCACCCTAAATATATATATATATGATATATGTATATGTTTATTTTTGTTATATATTTTCTATCAAAAAAAGTATATAACGTATTTTTAAATATACATTTGATCACTTACCACGCACCTTGAATTTCAATTGGTCCTTTTGTAATCATAACTACGGTTTCTTTTTCAGAATTAAATGAGCCTTCGCCCAATACAGGTACTGCGGCTTTTCGTAACTGAGCTGCATTGATATATCCTGTTTTTAATTGACTAATTTGATCATCTGGTTGACTGGACTTAATAAATCGAAGTACTTTGTTTTGATCATTATCACTCATTTGATAGCATTCCATGTTACCAATGAATATCTTTATAATCTTAAATGTGTTCAATTCATTTGTAACAGGTATGAAACTATTGAGATTATTTACAATGGGTATGATATCTTCTTCATCTGAAGTCTGCATGCGTTTGACAATTGATTCTTCTGCAGCTAATGAATAACTAATTTTCCTTGAATGACGTTGATTGATATGCTTAGTTAATAAAGGGGATCGTGGTGGATTATGTTCGGCTGCTCTTTTAAAATGTTGCGATATACGAGATGAAACAGTGGCAAACGGTGTTTGTTCACTACTAATATATACAAAAAAAGAAAAAGAAAAGTCAGCATATATTAAAAAAAAAAAAAGGAAATAGACGATAATGAAAATGAAGACTCCATATATCCGTTTTTTTTTTCTTTTTTACCCAAGTGGAGCAAGTTTATGTTTTAATATGGTATTTGCTAAATCTTTAGGTGAACTTGGTGTATTTCCTAACTTTATTAAAGCATTTAAAATAGCTGCAAATACTTTATCTTTAGCATCGTCTGGATGAAGAGTTATGCAATTGTTTTTATTTTCTTCTGCCATGAACGCGTTTGTATTGTATTTTTTAATGTAAGTTTAGACTGGTATTCGTATGTAAAAAGAAGATCTTGTTAGGTATAAGACAGTATGAACGAACATAAAAGAAGAAGGGAGAAAAAAGAAGATAGTGCTCATGGCGCCAATTTGGAGTTCATTTTACAGTCACCCCAAAAAGGGATTTTGATTGTATGTTTAAATAATCATATCTTAAATCATGAATTAATAATATATAAGTTGTCAAATGTATTTATGTTAGGATTAGGTAGTCCATTAGATCACAGCCAAACCGCTTTCAGATGAAATTTATAAAGCTGTAATTAATGTATTATTAAACCCTCACTTGTAGCAAACGAACGTGTCAGACTATATGGTTATTATTCGTGAAACATTAACCAAATTTATCAATAATAACTATATGACATCGTACTAACTCATTTTTAGACAACTATAGTCCTGCCGTAAAGCAAAAATTAAGATTTATTTTATTCTTTCACGATTTATACAGATTTACGTAAGAATCCATGTGGCGAAATACAAAATGTGTACGATAGACTTCAGTTAGTAAATATCACATACTTACTCCAATAAGAAAAGTAATTCCAGATTTTTATTTATTTACTTAATTGAAATAGAATCAAGATATATTCACGCTCCAGAAGCAAATCATCTAGCAAAAATCAGTCTCTCGAATTATTTCCCTACCTTTCTTTCCCTTATTCTTCGTATTTGTGACCATATTCAAAGTTGTACTTTGTAACTCAATGGTCCAAAACTGTAAGTTTTTTTTTTAAGCGAAGAGAGGTAAATAAAATTTAACTAGGCTCAAGAGTTTCTTTCGAAAGAAAAGATTTATTTGCTTATTTACAGCTGAAATACGCAATTGTCATTGTTGAGACTAATCCTGTATCGACTGAAAGAGCCCGTTATTTTTTTTATTTTAAAACATCTCAATTTTTGAGAGCAGCGCTTGCTGTTGTTTTATTGTATCTTTACTCATAAAAAATTCTGGCATTTCTTTAGCTATAAGTATTACGAGTAGCATATTGTAATAAGATATATGGATATTTAAATTAAACATATCTAACGTAAAGCCTTCGATAAAAGAATTATTTGTTTTATAAACAATAGTTACTGAATGTAGAATAAGAAGATAATGCTTTCTTCACATGTTATTAGTAAAGATAATATACCGGTATATTACTATCATTTTATCATTTTGCTTCCTTTAAATGCTTCAAAATCACATTTAAATCAAGCTGTAAATGGAACCTGTTTGAAACCAATGTTTTTACATACCAACGATTGAAACAGTCTTTAGCCCAAATAATTAAATATATTTTAGATATCTAAACATATACATATACATATATATATAACTTCAGTGCTTTATATCCCTTATGCCATATTACTTATTTTTAGTTTAAGTATTTTCTATATCTAACTCTGTCTAAGTATGTATATGATAGCTCTGTTGTACGATCTACAGCATATTTTATACTTCTTGTTTTTAAGTAGATTAATTGAGCACTTAAATAAATTCTGTTGCTATGTAACCACTTATCAACGATCCGATTTTTTCTTTACAATGTTGAGAACACATATTTATCACCTGGGTAACTAAATTGTACTGTTAAAAAAATTGCACTTTTTTAAGAAAAAAATATCTATCACGGTATACACTGACTAGGACAAACCATCCAACAATAATTTTTATACCTGCTAATACCAAATGAGAACCTCCGATTTACCATGAAAGTTAAGTATTTGAATGTCGTCAATATACAGTCTTTCCCTAATACAGAATAGCTGGCACGAACCTTTTTTTCAGCACAATTCCACAGAAGGTGTAATAAGTTAAATGATTATTTGTACATAACACAACAGAGGACGAATTTTGATCTTTTGATGAATATTATTGCTGTTACTGTTGTATGATGCACAGTAGTACACTCCTATTTCAATGCATATTACCACGTATTTAAATTGCTGCTATATAATTACACTTTATGATTACGTCAACACCACACACCATAATAATATAAAAATTTATATTTGTTTGTTTCCAACACACATTTGGGCAGACTATTATAGATGTACTAAGAATTTAGAAAAAGTTGCCCTTGACTCTACTTGTCTATAAATAGTAGACTGCTGTAACACAACTTACTATATCTGCTTTAGATTTTAAAAACCAATATCTTTATTTAACTCGTTGACCAGATTAGATACAGGTACAATATATTTGTATCCTTAGTATTACGTAAGTTGCATCTATTTAATCTGAAAAAAAAAAAGTACTGATCCAAAATCATAAATATACCATCCAAATAATTAATTAGATTTGATATGTAAACAATAAATGCATATTTTATTTTTAGTGCCACAAACTCCAAACAATGCCAAGTTACTTTTGATGACACGTTACTGTTATAGCCCAGTTTCTTAATAACCGACTAGTTTTTTTTTTTAGAGTTAAACAATGCTAATATAAACACAATTGATCTGAAAGTACTAATTGATTTTATCACATCAAATGAAATTTTAATCTAGCTTTATTCTACTTTGTATTATAATAAGAAGCCAAACGCTATGACGAACATTATAGTCTTACAAAACCTAAGTCGCCCTTTTCGGAATTCTAAATCATTAATATACCCAATACAAATGATGCTGTGGTTTAAGGGCATTTCAATGGATCGGCCGAGTTTTTTATAACGATCAAACAAGCATAGTTCAGGTTTCTAAAAGAGATATTGAATAAATTTGCCAAGTAATTTTTAATTTTTAAAAAAAAATCATTTTTTATTACTGACGGCATTATTTGCAATATTGGCATTACAGAAGTTCAAAGAAAGAAAAAAAAAAAAAAAACCAAAAAAAAACCAAAAATAACACAAAAAATAACACAAAAAAAGGGTTCTTTTTTTCCAGTCTAAAATCAATCAATTGAAAGCTACTATTTTTTTTTTTTTTGTTTTCTTTTCGAGTTCTTAGACAAGATCTACAGAAAGTTTAATTTTCTGAAATGATGTAGTTTATGAAAATGATGTCAAATTCAGAAACTATACCAATACGTAAGAAACAAAAAAAAAAAAGGCACACTAAAAATCGGGGTTTAGTTTTATTGTTAGGAATAACGTCATGATGAACTCTCTAAATCTCATGCAAAATAACTTATTGACGTAGTGCAATAAGATCTGCCAACTTGGAAAAAAAAAACATATAAATACAGCCAACTTTATTCCAAATTCGAAAATAAAAAATCATTCTTTTTTTTTTACTAAATATAATCTAATACACAACTATGTCTGCTTTTAACAATAACATTACTACAAACCCTGCCTCCAACTTGGCTGCTACTGATATTCACAACAACCAACGATCTGGTGAATTAAACGAAAATTACGGCATTGCTGCTTCTGGACTTAACAACCAACACTCTATGCCTGGTTCATTTAACCAAGGTGGTGTCACTGGTCAACATAATCAAGGTGGTCTTACCGGTGCTGCTCAAGATATTAAAAATGCTACAAGTGGGTCTAACCACGGTGTCGGTTCTACCGGTGTAACAAACAACAACAATGTTCTTTCTGGAGATCATCATCACAAGACAGGTACTCCTGCAACTGGTCTTACTGGCTCTCATCATAATGACCATCATAACCATCATACAGGTACTGCATTTGCTGGTACTACCGCTACTCTCGGTGCTCTTGGTCAACCTGATGTTCCTTCTAGCACTGCTAATCAACTCTCTCATGCTGGTCAACCTAATAAGACTCATCGTGAAATTGATAACCTTGCCTCTTCTACTCCTCATCACAACAATCACCATGGTGTTCCTACTGGATCCTCTGCTGGTGCTGCTGGTGTTATGGGTGCTGATGAAATCCAAAAACATACTATTGGTAACAACCACAACAACAACAACAACGGTCTTGGTTCTCATGGAAACAACAACCATCATGGTGTAGGTACTGGTGCTGCTGGTGCCCTTGGAGCTCATGAACTCAACAAGCATAACGACCGTGGTCTTACTGATAACCATCACTCTTCTGGTCTTACTGGTAACCACCACACTACTGGTGTTCCTGGTACTGGTCATACTGGCACTTCCGGTCTTACTAACAATGATCATCATCACTCTGGTGCTGGTGTAGGTACTGGTGCTGCTGGTGCTGGTGCTGCTGCTCTTGGTGCTCATGAACTCAACAAGCATAACAACAACGGTCTTGCTGATAACCATCATACCCACGGTACTCATGGTACTGGTCTCACTGACAAACATCACAACGATACTGGTGTTCGTAACAACTCTTATACTGGTGTCGGTATTCCTGGTATCAACAGCACTAAGCCTACTGATGTTAACGGTCTTCCTAACAACGACCATCTTGGTGTAGGTTCTGGTGCTACTGCTGCTCTTGCTTCTCATGAACAAAACAAGCATAACGACCATGGTCTTACTGGTAACCACCATACCGCTGGTACTGGTCTTAACAACAACGATCATCATCACTCTGGTCCTGGTGTAGGTACTGGTGCTGCTGGTGCTGGTGCTGCTGCTCTTGGTGCTCATGAACTCAACAAGCATAACAACCATGGTGTTAATGATAACCATCATACTACTGGTACTACTGGTGTTCCTGGTACTGGTCACACTGGCACTTCTGGTCTTACTGGTAACCACCACACTACTGGTGTTCCTGGTACTGGTCATACTGGCACTTCCGGTCTTACTAACAATGATCATCATCGCTCTGGTCCTGGTGTAGGTACTGGTGCTGCTGGTGCTGGTGCTGCTGCTCTTGGTGCTCATGAACTCAACAAGCATAACAACCACGGTGTTAATGATAACCATCACACTACTGGTACTTCTGGTCTTACTGGTAACCATACTGGTGTCCCTGGTACTGGTCACACTGCTGGTACTACTTCCGGTCTTAACAACAACGACCATCATCACTCTGGTCCTGGTGTAGGTACTGGTGCTGCTGGTGCTGGTGCTGCTGCTCTTGGTGCTCATGAACTTAACAAGCATAACAACCACGGTGTTAATGATAACCATCACACTACTGGTACTTCTGGTCTTACTGGTAACCATACTGGTGTCCCTGGTACTGGTCACACTACTGGTACTACTTCCGGTCTTAACAACAACGACCATCATCACTCTGGTCCTGGTGCTGCTACTGGTGCTGCCGGTGCTGGTGCTGCTGCTCTTGGTGCTCATGAACACAACAAGCATCACAACAACGGTCTCGCTAACGATGCTACTCATCCTACTGCCGGTGGAATTCACGATACTAACACTCTCAAGCATGCTGGTGGTGGAGCCTCTCCTGTTGTTGGTGATCACAAGCGTAACAGTATCAAGGACGACCTTAAGCCTGGTACCGATCAACCCGGTGTATTTGACTCCAGAGGTGTTCGTCATGCAGGTGTCCCTCTTCATGAAGGTCTTGCTCCTACCAAGGATTACGATCAAGCTCATGCTACTGACTCTACTAATGACAAGAAGCGTGGCTCTATTGATGCTACTGGTGAACATAAGCCTAGTGCAGGTGATAAGATCAAGGGTAACCTCGAAAAGGTCGCTGGTAAGATCACTGGTAAAGAAGAATTAGTCATCAAGGGTGATAACCTCGCTCATGGTCGTGCTGTCTAAATTTCTTAACATAAACTCTTTTGTATAAACTTTTGTAAATTATTCCTTTACCCGAATAACTTGTATAAAATATTTACTCTTTAATAAAATTTAATTTTCTTGTTTAAAAAAAAAAAAAAATGTTTCTTTCTTATCGATTGTCTTCCTAATATCTTATAATATCTTTGACATCTTAAGTTTGTACATTTGCATATTTTTTTTTTTAAATTGCATTATATGACTGGCTTTTTATTTTAAAAAAGTTTTTGTTTCTTAAAACTCACAACTTTTTCTTGTCAAATAGAAAAAAAAAAGATATGACAGAACTACTTCGGTTAAGATACCCTAAAACCTCATTAAAGGCAGTCAATTTAGTATTGATTGAAAAACAAGTAGGCTTATTAAAAGATGCTATTGAAGACGATGTCGAATATTTACTAGTTCATTTCAGAAGTGTAAAGTATATAAATAGAAAAAATAATAATAAAAACTATTACTAAATGAAACTCTACTTCATGTAGAAACCAAATCATAACTTTGGAGACTTTGACGACGTATGGAATGAGATTCACTTTGATCTCGTTCATTTCGCTTGTGTGAAAAGAACTTACCGTTCAACTTTTATGGCCGCTTTTTATTCTAGCGTATTAGGTATACCTTAAGCACAAAAAAAAAAAAAAAAAAAAAAAAAAAAAAAAAAAAAAAAAAAAAGGCAAAAATATAATATTCCCGAGTACTTATCAAAAAAAAAAAAAAGATTTCTTTCATAGTCCTTCACCTATCATGAAGAGTGGTACAATATTTGCATTATATTTTTTATACAGTTCACAACCAACGATTTGGGGAAAAAAGCGTATACGAGTCTCGGCAGGTAAGCAGTATAGAGAACAATAAATAAGAAAACAATAATAAACAAGTATTTGTATTAGAAACTTGGAAATCGTTATTTGACTTTTACGTTGAATCCATAAAGAATGACACAAATGTCGAAGCAGCCTTAACTTTT
Source organism: Pilaira anomala (assembly GCA_025716855.1). Classification (NCBI taxonomy): domain Eukaryota; kingdom Fungi; phylum Mucoromycota; class Mucoromycetes; order Mucorales; family Mucoraceae; genus Pilaira; species Pilaira anomala. The sequence goes on along the minus strand of JAIXMQ010000013.1, from coordinate 37,997 downwards.
GATAAACTTCGAAAATTAGGAGCATTTATATTTGTTGAAAGGGAAGAAATCGATAAATATAAAGTTCAAGAAAAGATTGAATTTGAAAAACCTATAAAGTAATAATAAGTTTTTGTTCATTGGTAAGAATAACTAATTAGAACGGTAATAATAATAGAATGTTGGATTATTTACACAAACTTCGAATCAAACGAATTAAGAATGAACCGGTAAAAAAAAAATAGAGTGTATAAACAATAAATGAATATAAAACTGATCATAATATTAGATCGATTTATGCATAAATGAAAAGTCATTATCAGAACATGATAAAATCTCAAAAGAATATCAAGCAGCTAAAAGACAAACATTCAGTACTCCACAGGCAACTATTGCTACTCAAAAGAATTTAAAGGAGACTTTAAATGTTACAGAAAAGAGGCCGAAATTCTTACAAAATGTATTACTAAGTAGTACCTTAGCAAAAGATGAAACAGAAACATTGAAACGAATTAAAGGTTTGTCTCAACAAATGTGGAATTCTAAAAGACGAAAACTTGAAAAAGAAGAAGTAAAAAAGTAAATCGTAATGATCTCATTTTCCTTTTCTCTCTTGTATATTTTACTGTCATGATGATGATTGGTAACCCCAAAGAAATAAATAAAAGAGAGAGAGGTCCATCTTTTTTGTTGTCAGTTGACACACGGTTCATGACATCATTTTTCGTAACGTTTAATTGGTTAAAATTTCCTAAAAGGAAATTCAAGTATAAAATGTCCTTATTTAATATTTCGCCCTTTTCTCTCGTCTTTTTTTTTTTTTTTTTTTTCTTTACCCACTTTTTTTTTTATATATATATTCTTTTTACTATGAAGTTTGCAATCTTGTCAAGTGCCTTAGTTATGGCCGGTTATGCTGCTGCCATTCCTATGATTAACCCTACTTCCTTTTCCGATGGTTACGTAGCACCTTTATATGCTCCTGTTGAAACTGAAGCTGTTCGAGGTTCTTATATCGTGGTTCTCAAGAACAACCTTTCTTCTCAACAAGTTGAAAATCATGCTGAATGGATCAGTAGTATGTCCGCTGCCTATTCTTTCAATAACGGCGGTGAATATTTGGACGGCACTAATGAACAAGGCATTAACCATGTTTATGAAATGCCAAGCTTCAAAGGTTACTCCGGTAAATTTGACAAGAAACTTTTAGATGCCATTCGTCAATCTGATGAAGTTGCATATGTTGAGGAAGACTCTATGGTTTATGCTAGTGAATTACAACGTGGAGCTCCTTGGGGTCTTGCTCGTATCTCTACTCGTGATAGACTCTCACTTCGTAACTTTAACAAGTATAACTATGACGCTAAAGCCGCTGGTGAAGGCATTAAAGTATATGTTATTGATACCGGTATCAATATTGAACACGTTGACTTGGAAGGTCGCGCTATTTGGGGTAAAACAATTCCTAAAAATGATGAAGATATTGATGGAAATGGTCACGGTTCTCATTGTTCCGGTACTATTGGTGGTAAAAAGTACGGTGTTGCCAAGAAATCGATTCCTGTTGCAGTCAAGGTTTTAGCTTCAAACGGTTCTGGTTCTATGAGTGATGTTGTTAAGGGTGTTGATTGGGCAACAAATGAATATCTTAAAGATAAGAAGGCTGCTCTTCAAGCTGGTAAAAAGTTTAAGGGTTCCGCAGCAAATATGAGTTTAGGTGGTGGAAAATCTCCTTCTTTAGATGCTACTGTAAATGGTGCTGTTGATGCTGGTCTCGTTTTCGCTGTTGCTGCAGGTAATGATAACAAGGATGCTTGTGGTTATTCTCCTGCTCGTGCAGAAAAGGCTATCACAGTTGGTGCTTCTACTATCTTTGATGAAAGAGCTTATTTCTCTAACTATGGTAAATGTGTTGATGTATTTGCTCCTGGATTAAACATTGAATCTATTTGGAACACAAACAAGCGTGCCACAAACACCATTTCTGGTACATCTATGGCCTCTCCTCATGTTGCTGGTTTAGCTGCTTACTTCTTATCTTTATCTGACGGTGAACTTTCACCCAAGGAAATTAAGAACAAGATTCTTGAATTGAGTACTCCTGGTGTATTCAAGGACCTTCCTAAAGATACCCCCAATCTTTTGATCTATAACGGTTTCGATTAAACTATTTCGCTCTTTTTACTTTTTTTTTTTCTCCCGTACTCTTGCTTATAATACTCCATTGTATTTACTCTTCTCTCTCTCTCTTCCCTCCCCCCTCCCCCCTCATTTTTTTTCCGAATTATTATAAATGCTATCTTTTTTTTTAAACAAAAAAAAAACAAAAACCGTTTATTTTATTATTATTATTATTATTAGTGTGGGAGTTTATGCACAAAGAATGTCATCGGTTGATAACATTACTTTTTTTGTCAAAGTTTTTTATATAAATGCAAGTCTATTTTGAGATTTGTTGGTAAGTTCCGACTTAAAAGGTAAATTTTATCAGTAACGTTAACGCTTTACAAAATGATTTTAATTGTGTGCGTGAGTGTGTGTGAATTTTCTCATGGTGGAGTCATTACTTCTGGTTTTCTACTTGATTTTCCCAAAAAAAGAATTATGCTGATCCAACAACAATCAGAATATAACTTTATGCATTTTTATTAAAACAATGAACACTCTACTTTTTTCTAAGTATATTTTTTGTGTGATAGAGCTTGCATAAAAAAAGACAATTAAATCTGAGATAAATTGACTTGGGCAAGTTTCGAATCTCCGTAAGTGTGATCATTTCACATATGACAGACTAAATATTTTCATACAAACCACAAGTCTCATAGGTTAAGTTACTAAAGTGTAAAAGAAAGACTTCCATTAAAAAACCACTACACGGCCAGAGCAATTTCTTTCAGACTCGGTTTCCAAGAAGGCTTATGTATATTAATTATTGTACATTACAGATATGGACTTATTTAGTCTGTGTACAACGAAATCTGCAATTGAAAATGTTAGGGGGTTTGTTTGTTATTCCATTAAAAAAGGTGTTGAATGCATTAAACCTCTAAATCATGCTGCCAGACACCTATCTCTCTTGGTCATACCTGCTTTTTAGAACAAACATCTGACAATTTGACTTCAAAATTTATTGACGATCTATCCAGCAGGAATCATTGACGAGGCTTAAATATTGAATTAAAAAGTGTAATATTCTACGATTACAAAACTTTAACATAACTTGAAGCTCTTAAGAGCCAGCTGGTGTAAACAGATAGTTATTATGGCTTGTACACTCTATACTTCTCACCGTAACTGTACTGGGTTTATCACCTCATTTTCCAAAAATGGGCTTAATTTTTCAATCCCTTTTTTCAATCTGATAATGCTTCTGTTTATTTTTCTTTTTGATGTTTACCCTTTAAATATTATAAACTCGCTATCTCCTATCGGATGGCTCAATAGATTGAGGAAGATTCATTATATTCCTACAGCTATTTGTACTTGTGTTCCGCATTCCTGGGCCTATATTTTCTACCCATTCCCATTCAACTTAACCAACAATCCTTACTGTCATACATAAACTGTTCTTCACAAACATCATAAGCAACTCCATTCCGTTAAATAATATCAAATATTACAAGAATTTCGTGCGACCTTCCAGCAAATGGAAACAGTTTTGGATATTGGAAATACCACTCCAAGCTCGTACTATTTGGTATCGATACATATTCTACAGATACTAAAAAAAAGTTTCTAACCCTTGGAGAAAAATCTATTACTTGTCTCATTACTCAAACTTGTCCCAACATCAATAACTATCAAATATACAATTGTACTCTTAAAAAGACTATTCTCCCCCCCCCCCATAACATTTTCGATCAACTCCTTTTATCACTTCACATTTAATCACATTGACTCGCACTTTGACACGCCGTGATATTGAATTTCAACCGACAGCTTAAAAAAGAAGAGCGAGGCGGCGTAAAAAAAAAGGAGTGAAATAATTTCTTCTTAGCTCACTCTTCTTTTAAGCTGTCTCGCTCTGTTTTCACGCTGCCTCGTAACTCCTATTTATTTACTATTATGCTATAAATATCGCTCCAGCTATCTTGAGAGAGAAAAAGATTTTCATCATAATGTAATTACCGTGATCGTAATCTATGTCCCGGCTAATTAGTTCTTGTAGGTGATACAAGAGTAAGATGTCAAGTACACAGGAAGAAAGATTAGTTCCATTCTTTTTGGTTAGTGTTAAAGTCTGATCTTTATCATATCATTCTTTCCAATGTTTATTTCGCCAAGACTATAAGTACTTACGTGCAAAGATGCGGTATTACTCAGAGTTTCGTTTTACTTTAATGATCATGAGAAATGAGCTAATCGAAATCACAAGGATATGATCATAGTAGATAAAAGCTTAAATGATGCCTTTTAAAATTCTTCCTTATTGATCTTACTAGAGGCGAAAGCATAAACAGCCGAAACTTTTTTTCTCTAAACCTTAAAGAACTCGATTACTTTTAGGTAAACTAAAAAGGTTGACAATTGAACAATGAGTGAATAAGTTAATTTGTTCATTTGGATCCTGCCATGGAATTCCTTTTAGATAAGTGTAACATTGAATAATTACGCTTTGTGCCACATTTACGAAATTGTTTAAAAACGACTTTTTAAAATCTAAACGTTTCTAACCCTAAACAGAAGGGTCTCTTTTTTTTTTTCTTATTCCCGCTTTGTTTCTTTCGTTTATATATAAATATTTTACTCCATTCAATATGTCTAATTTAACAATACCAAGAGATGTTGAAAAGAACATTACTGATCAGCCTAGTACCACAACTCATCCTTTTGCTACAATGCCTGACAGCAGCAGCCAAGTATCCTCCAAGTTTACAGAAAGAGATCCTTTGATTACCCCACCACCTACTATTTGGACAAAATTCAACGAAAAATTTCGATTTGGTAAAATTATTTTGGTTGTTGCTGGTGTGATTGGTGTCTTTGTGGTTATGTTTATTGTACTTGGCGTCTTGGACGTATTTCATAACAAAAGATATCAAAGCGAGACAGGAATTTCCATTGGTAAAACAAAATTTCCTGGTGATAGCTCTGGAGCTTGGGAAACAAATGATATGAGCGGAAAAGGAGATGGCACATATTATGGTTAGTTTACTTGGTTATTCTTTGAAAAAGCCTTCAAGTTTTTAACCTTTTATTTATTTAATTTAGATCCTGGTGTTGGAGTCACGGCATGTGGTACTTATTTTACTGCAGAAGATAATATTGTTGCAATGGTAATGCTAATACAAGAGCAAGTAATACTTTTTTTTTATTGTACTAATATAAGAATCATCTACTTACTTAGAACGCGTATGATTTTGGAAAATCACCAAATCCTAACAATAGCCCCACTTGTGGTCGCTGTGTTATAATTACGGGTCCTAATGGTTCTCAAAAGGCCCAGGTCCAGGATATTGTAAGTTTGCTTGTAAAAAAGCAAATATGACTTCAGTGACTAATATCTTATTATAAATTGTATAGTGTCCTGATGCAGGCTGTGGCAGAGGATCCGTTGATCTATCTCCCGCTGTTTTTGCTAAAGTTGGTGACTTTTTTGACGGTCGTATTCCAATAACTTGGAAACAATGTTAAATCAAAAATATGTAACATAAACTTCTAAAAAAAAAAAAAAAAAAAAAAAAGCTGGAAATCATTCGTTGCAATCAATATCTATCTCTATTTTATACACTTAATTCGTATTATTCTATTATTAATCTTTCTTAAATATCATTTTACCATTTACATCATGTCCATTTGAATAACTATACCACTCTAAATAAATAAAAACATTCATGTAAACGTTTTCACACTTTCGAAAAGAGAATTGATCGTTGAATACTAAGAGTGTGAACAAATTGATTTTGGTAGCAATAACCTTCTGCTCATCTTATCTTTCTTAATTCATAAACTAACAGACAATTTTTATTTGGGTTAATGATATTTTTATTCTTCAAAAACGACGCTTATTTATTTATTTATTTATTTATTTATTTATTTATTTATTTATTTATTTATTTATTTATTTATTTATTTATTTATTTATTTATTTATTTATTTATTTATTTATTTATTTATTTATTTATTTTTGAAACGGACGAAATTTAGCCACTGTATTGTACTTTACATAAATAGTGACAAGATCATGTTTTAAAATACAGGATTCTTCTCAGTTATCCACAATTAAAAGAAAGCAAAGATGAATCCAACCGCAAAATCTCAACTCGTATTCTGTATGTAGTAAAGGATCAATACATCGATAAGATATAATATACGGAAACTGTTATCGTTTCCATAACTAATCTATTTCTTAGAGTCTATTATTAAATATGTTGTTGAAACATTACCTCAGCACCAAGAAAGCATCAGAAACCTTAAAAGAAAATGGACATGAAATTATTGGATGTATAAGAAAGTCAACCGCTGAAAAAGACGATATAGTATACGTATTCGCCTGTTAAACCAAATGGGCACAAATCTTAAGGAAAGATCCCTTGTAACAAAAGTGTTTGCAAGTGCTTCCTGTGACGCAAATCAACCTTTGCTTGCTAGAGACTTAAAAAAGAATAATGATATGTTGTCAAAGATAACTGCAGATGGAGACATGCAAGGTGAGAAAAAGGAGTTTTTTTTTTATTACTTATTATAACCATATTACATTTCGATTCACTAGATCTGTTGGCATATATTCGTACCAGGGATAAGATATGCATTGTAGTAATTGACTTTGCAGGGTTAACAACGAATAGTAAAGATTTGGAACAATTTTTAAGGTAAAAGCTCAAAATATAAAAATAACATCATATAGTTAAAGCTCATTACTAACTATTCGTATTAGGAACAACCCAAATATTGTCAAGCTATTTTCGATGCCGCCGTATTGATAAGCGACATCTTCCATCTGTTCTTCAGACTCATCGTCAATAATATGATAGTCGCCTGGAGGTATATAGCTAATATAGTCTATGCTAATTTCTAAAAGATTTGGTAACCCGTCCCAATTTCTATTTTCAAATCATACCTAAAAAAAAAAAAAAAAAAAAAAAAAAAAAAAAAAAAAAAAAAAAAAAAAAAAAAAAAAAACTGTGTGCCAAAAAAAAAAACGAAGTGTACCAAATTTATTCTAAAGTTGTACCAAAAAAAAATCAACCGTACCAATTAAGACTAAAATCCTGTACTTTCGATACTACACCGAGCCACCGGAGTTGTACCTGGATCTTTTTTCTCGGGAAAATAAAATACAAACATTTGTTTATTTTCCCACAACTTCTCTTTATCTATTTTAAAATTAAAGAACAATGGCTTCGAAAGAGATAAAACAAGTGATTGATGACACAATCAATAGTTATAGTGACAAGTTACGAGATATCAGTTTAGAAGTAAATATATATACATGACAAATCAAAAAAAAAAAAGATAAAATATGCAGTAAATAACAATATATGCATGCATTTTTTTTTTTTTTTTTTTTTTTTTTTTTACATACAAAACAAAAAGATTCATGATCATCCTGAACTTGGAAACAAGGAATATAAAGCCTTCAAGCTATTAACGGATTTTCTTGAGGAAGAAGGGTTTACTGTGGATCGTGGCGTTGTAGGGCTTGAAACAGCATTTACTGCAGAATATACGAATGGAAAAACCGGTCGACGTGTTGGTTTCTGTAGTGAATATGATGCATTACCTGGGTAACGACATAATAGTAGTACACAATAAATATATACACAACTAGACTTATACATTTACTATAAAAAAAAAAGTGTGGGCCATGCTTGTGGTCATAACTTGATTGCAATTTCTGGAGTCGCTTGTGCCTTGGCAATGAAAGAATTATTAGAACAAGGTTTACTTTCTGGATCTGTCGTATTATTTGGTACACCTGCAGAAGAAAGCTCAAATGCAAAGGTCAAGTTTGTTGAGACTGGTAAGATTCAACAGTTGGCTGATTTTGCAATGATGCTTCACCCTTTAACTACGGGTGGTTGCTTTTTTAATTATTTGGCTTTGGATTCTGTTTTGATTGAGTATTTTGGTCGACAGTCGCATGCTGGTGCTTCTCCTTGGGATGGTATTAATGCTGTTGATGCCTTGATGCAAGGGTTTGATAACGTTGGTATGATGAGACAGCAGACGTTAAGTACAAACAGGTAAATAAACTCAAATATACAGACTACTAAATACATATTTTGTATATATATATATATGTATATAAAAAGAGAAAAAGCTACACAGAAAAAAACTCATATTATGTATTATTATTAGAATTCATGGTATTATAAAAAATGGTGGCCAATCTGTAAGTATTTAGATGTATAGAACAATGATTGAACTTTCATCCTTCTCCCTTTTTATCTTTTTATATGTACATAGCCAAATGTGATTCCAAATTATGCATCAGCTTATTTCTATGCCCGATCAGTTACTCGTGCTCAATTGAAGCAGCTCAAAGTACAGTTAGAAAACTGCTTCAAGGCTGCTGCATTAGCTTCTGGTTGCGAGATAAAATTGAGTTGGTCTCCTTTCGGCCAAGTAGATGGTTAGTAAAAGAAAAGATATGATGTGAGAAATATTACACTCATTTGCTTTATTTTAGATGTATTCACAAATGAAGAATTTGCACTCAATTGGATGAAACATATGAATGCAGAAGGAGTCACTTTCTCTACTCGACAAGAAGAAGAATCCGTGACATCAGGTAGTACTGATATGGGTAATGTTACTTATGCCTTACCAGGTATTCATGCTGGGTAAGTAAAAAAAAAACATATATTTTTGTGGAGATTTTATAAATAAACAATACAAAGTAAAAACGTGTTTAACCTAAATATAAACATTTATGTATATTTCTATAGATACGCTATTGGTACAACAGCAGCAAATCATACAGTAGAATTTACTACAGCGGCAGCTACTTTGGAAGCTCATGAAAAGACTTTACAGGCATGTCGTTGTCTTGCCTTGACTGCAGCAGATGTATTTGAAGACGACGATCTTTTTGATAGGGCAACTGCTTATTTTAAAAAGGGTAAATCGCAATAAACTAAATATCCTTTAAAAGGAATCAAAATGTTCAGTGTAACACATTTATAGTTTTTTTTTTTTTTAATGCCTGATTGTTGTACTTATTTTTATCCCTTTTTTTATTTCTTTCTTCTTTTTTATATATTTTCCCTCTCTTTTTTATAAAACTGTATTTTTTAGTTAAAAAATTCTTCTAATTTCGAAAGCATGATGAGTAGTAAATCAAATGTTGAGGTACTAACACAAGGTAATTTGAAATGACAAACGAGATGAATAAACATAAAAAGTTTAACTTTTATTATAATAAGACTGGGTGCAAAAGTTTCATTTTGAAAACAAGATAGACTGTACGTTTTTAATATTTAAATAAATCAAATATAATATTTAATGTATATATTTCTTTATTAGTGAATTTACAAATACCTGCAGAGAATGAATCAACTAAAATTGAAGTTGGTGAAATTCCCATTGATTTGTTGCCTAAATTAGAATTTACGAAACCAATGTAAGATAAAAAGAAGAGAGTATCACAGAATTAAAAATATTTATATTGACTTTCTTCTTAGTGCAACAAGTAATGATTCTTATCTTCAATCTATACTTTCAACTGCACCAAAGAATAATTCTACTACTACTACTTGTACAGGTAGTGAAACATGTGTTTGTTATAAATGTCAACGGCAAAGAAGACGGGCTGGTGTCAACAGAAATAATACAGCCAATTTACAACAACCACCAATTATCCCAAACCGAGTCATCACCGAACCTCTTCTTTCTCCAACTTGTTCAACAAAATCATCTTCTACTATTTCACCTACTAATACTACTTTACCAGATAATTCAAAATCTATGAAAAGAGCAAGTACATTAAGAAAGGCACCTACACTAAGATCTTATGAGAAACATTTACCTAAACCAACCTATTCGCAAAAAGATAGTATTTATCGTATTGAATTAGAAGAAAGTAAAGAAGCTAAAAGAACAAAAGCAAACGGTATGCAAAATGAAGAAAATGATAGTTATCAAATGGCTTGGCATGAAGAAGAAACAGGTGATGATTTATTAAGCTCACTTGTCACATTTCAAACTATTTTTGAAGAAAAAGGAAATGGAAATGAAGGTTTATCCGATCTTTTGGAACAACGTACACAAGAATTAAAGTATCAAAAGTTAAGAGAACAACAAGATGCTATCAGATCAAAATCTGCTGAACCAGATTTACCTCCACCTCAACCTGATTGTTTAACTTTAAGTTATAGACATGGTCCAAGACATAATCCATTAACTTTATATCATACAATGAAAATGCAAGGTGAAAAAGAAAGAATGTCCGCTTATTGTATTGCATTTCAACACTGTATTAATTCAAATAGTGGATTAAAATCTTGGCTTAAAAAGACTAGAGTTGCTCCAACCAGAGAAAGTTCAAAATTAATACAAACAGTACGTAGACCAACTATTAAACGTTCATTACTTCATCCACTTGTATCTCGTAAAAATAAAGTTGCAGGTGAAGATTTATTACTTTGGTCAACATCTTCCGAAAGCCTCAGTCAGCAGAGTATCACTGGTAAAAGATCAATTGATATGATTAGTTCTCCTATACCCTTGGTTCAACCTACTACTCCTACTGGTTTAGAAAACAATCAATTAACTGATGTCTTGTCTGCTGCACAAGCTTTATTACCAAATCAAACTTTAGTAAATGAACAACAGACATTATATCAAAAAGATAGTAACAAAGTTCCTTACGAACATATTGATACACCTAGTAAACCACGCTCCTCCACCACCACCACCACCACAACATCACCACCACCACCATCCTCAATTCCTCAATCACCGGTTGATGTAAGTAAAAAAAAAAAAAAGGAGAATAAAAGGAAAAGGAGAGAAGGATATAATGTACTTATCATATCTTTATATAGTGTAAAGATAATTGTAGCGTTTCATCTGCTGAATCGGGGTCAACTAAAAAGAAGAGCAGACCTGGTCGTTTGTTTTCGTCATTAGGTAGAAAGACTTCATTAAGATCTTATAATAATAAGGAACCTTCTATTCGATCATTAGAAAAGGTATGTTTTTACCTTCTTTACATGAATAGATTTTAAGTATTAATAATATATATATATATATATATATATATAGATTGATAGTGGTAATGAATCACAAAGTCATGAAAAAGTATTGGATGATTTATGTCATATTTTACCTCATATTGATCGAACACAACTTTCGTCTTATGTTTACGAAGCAAACAATGATTATATGACAGCATTAAAATTATGTAAAGCTGCTGTCATTAAAGGAAAACTTTCATAATAATATCATTTATCTCATATATAAAATCTCTCTCTGTAACAATACCATAATTATTATATAAAAAATATGTATTTATTTTTTTTATTCTTGAAAAAAAAAAATGTGTGTGTATGTGTTGTATATGTATATATTATTTTCTATTTTCTTTCTTTTTCCTGTAATTTATCGTCTGATCAAATTGAGGAACTCTTCTCTTGTTCTTGGGCTACTTCTAAATACACCCAACATACAACTTGTAATTGTAGAACTACCAGGTTTCTATATTTATAAATGTTAGCGTACAACATCCACAAAACCTTAAAGTACAACTTAATTTAATTTCGTGTTACCTGGACACCTCTATAAAAAAAACAAGGGTGGGAATAATTTAGAAACAAAATTCTCACAATCTGATAAATAAATATGGTTGACACTTTACCTTGAACACATACATAAATGTGAACATTCCATTACAACTGCAACACCTTGAGGTTGAAGTATATCCATTAATGCTGTAGCAATTTGTTTTGTCATTCGTTCCTGAACTTGTAATCTTTTTATATAAAGGATCAATAAGCTTCTTGTATGTATATATTTATACATATATATATATATATATATACCTTCTAGCAAACATTTCTGCAATACGAGCAAGTTTACTAAGACCAACTACTCGGCGATTAGGGATATAAGCAATACTAATCTTACCCATAAAAGGAACCATGTGATGTTCACATAATGAGAAAATATCGACATCTTTGACAAGTACCATCTCATCATGGTCTGATAGTAATGATCTTTTAAGTATTTATGATCCCCGCACATCTTTTTTTTTTTTTTTCAACTTTACCTTCTTCAAAAACCGCTTCATTTACAACCTCTATACAATAGATCAAAGAATAAAGCTTAATAAATATATAAAATAAATATACCTTTTATAGATCTTACCATGAATATTTCTTTCATAACCTTGAGTGAAAAACATCAAGGCCTTTGCATAACGATCAGGAGTCTTTAATAAACCTTCTCTTTCAGGGTCTTCTCCAATACATTCTAAAATGGTTTTGACAGCACCGGCTAATTTAGCTTCTCTTTCAGCTCTCTTTTCAGGTGTTTCATCTCGACGTTCACGAGCACCTAAACCTTTTACATATGATGTTATGTGACAGAACAAACAATAAAATTGCATAAAAAATAGACTTACTAGGCCAACTCATGCCATCATTTTCTACTGGTGTTGATACTCTTGGTGTTTCTGATGCTTGTTGTTGTTGTTGTTGTTGTTGCTGTGACATATTATTTATTATTATTTCTATTTAAAAAAAAAGAGAGAGAGAGAAGTTGAATAAAAAAGAAAAATGGGGTCCTTTGATGTTTAAAAAAAAAAAAAAAGACAGATGAGTGACTGTTGAATTTTAATTCAGGAACATACTTGATTGGCCGATCAGACCTTTTATTCGCACGGATTGTGCAATTTTTAAGATGGTCTAATAAAAGACAAGAGAGATTTTCCTTTTATGACACATCTCCTGAAAAAGAAAAAACCCCTTTTTTTACCATTTTCTTTTTTTATATTTACAATACTATATTTAAAAGCAACTATAAAAGAGGGAAATATAATAGTAAATTGTGATATATGCAGTAAATCAGATAAATCAGGGTTTTTCTCTTTCTAATATTATATGTAATGCATAAAAACCAATACATGTATATTTCTTTATAAGCTGAAATCAATTCTATAAAATAATATCTAGTCCGCTTATCATTATCGGAAACAGCTTGAATAGGTTATTTTTCTCTTTTGTAAAAACACTGACAAACTAGAGGTTCTCAAGTTTACTATATAATTTCACCGTCTTCAGTGTAAACAATCATGCGGGATCTTTTGACAATAAAAAAAAAAAAATATAAAAAAAAAAAGATTTCCAGGACCGAAATGAGTCAGTTTGCATTTAAGGCACAGTAACAGCATGAATTATACGTTAATAATAAATATTTCTAATATGAGATATGATATACAATAAAGAGAGAGAGAGAAAGGTTTGTTAAATCAAGTATGTAGATTCAATAAACCACTTAATAAAGAAAGTAGTACATGCTTTTCAAGACAAGTGACATAATTGACCCCTTATAAATAATGATATAAATGGTATAATTCATTCCAGTTCTCTCTCTTTTTTTTTTTTTACTTTGGTTATCTTTTTTTTTTTTTTTTTTTCTCTCTCTCTCTCTTTGCTATGCAGCTAATACAGTTACCATTCGAATTACAATTATTAATATTAAACCATGTCAAGAAAGAGAATCATCTTGACTTGGGACCTTTATCACAGTAAAATACTTATATTTAAATGTCAAAAAAAAAGTATTAAATTGTATATACTATAGAACTTGTACACACTTTTTTGCTATGGTAACCGATAGATTTAATTGGACTCAGACAGTTACCCTTTTACAACCATCAGAAATACATTCTTCATCGCTAAATTATTTGATGAATGTGAAAGCGATTAAAAAACGACTGACTACAAAACGACTTGTGGTTCAGAATAATAGTGATATAAGTACAACTAAACTTGTTTCAAGCATCCTTGAAAATCAACAATCGAATGATACAATAAAAGAAATTGAAATGGTTTTACCAGCTAATACACATGATAATCTGTATAGAATACTAACAAAATTTCCTCAAACTCAATTAAACTCATTCACTATCCGTGACTCAACAGATGATGAATTTATCATGGATCCACATGATGAAAGTTTATTACGGTTCTTATCAATTACGTTATTACAATCACGGTTTACATTACAACAGTTGGATATTTCATCATTTCCTTCTAATCTACTATTATCACAATTGTCTAGTTATCAATTTCCTCTAGTAACTACTCTGAAAATTGCACTTGTTGGATGTCAAGATCAAGATCACTTTCATCATTACTGGAGACAATTTAAATTCTCCTTCCCAAACCTAAAAGAACTTACTTTAACACTAACAAAACAACATCTATCCCTATTTAAATACTTGATTCATGATCTCTCTTTATTTCCTTGGATAAAACGATTAACAATCAAAAGTAAAGAATCACCCAAACTTTATTTATCTCGAGAAGAATTACGAACTTGTCTATATCAATCGGAAGGATTAAACAGGATTTCAGCAGGTTGGGATATGATTGCTTTAAACTAAATTTATACACACTCACCCTCACAATCACACTCACATATAATATACATATATATATATATACATTTACACTTGTAGCCCTTAATAAAAAAAATAATACCCTTCCTTTTTTTTTTAAAAAAAAAAAACCATAACAATTGTCTCCTTTTTCTTTTTATCAAAAAAAATTATGATTTTATTTTCTTAAAAAAATGCTGCTTTAATGTATCTAAGATCTTCCTTCGTAAAATTTATCCAAGAAAGTTGTAGGTTTAGGTGGTGCTTCCTCTTTGCTAAAGTAGTTCATAATATGGTTGGTTTGCTTCCAGACGTTCATAACTTCTTGATATTCCATTTGACCCTTTGCATACAAAATATCACGAACTTCGAGCTTTTCAACGTTACGATGTCTCTCGAATTCTTCACGAATCTTTGCACGAATAACTGAAGAGGGCAAATTAAGTTCGTGAAGCTTCATCATTTCAGGAACCTATTTAAAAAGTTAAAAACATCTTGATTAATCGGCATGTCAAATTTTGGTTTCATTGAATTCAGTATAAAAAGAAAAAAAAAATAAAAATAAATATTTACGGATTTTTGCCATTGTCTGTAGAGAGCTAAAGCACGAGTTCTAGCTTCATTGGCAGAAGAAGCAGAAGCTGTTGTAACAGCTAAATTAGAAACGGCAAAGACTCCGTGTTGAATCATTTTATGTATTAGAGTGGGGAGAGAGGATTTTTATGACTTGAAAATCTTTAACCCCAGAATTAGAACTATAAAAAATAAAATAAAAAATCCAAATATTTTTCTCCTTGCGTCATCATTTAACCTATTTGAAAAGCCGGCAATCACGGGCAAGAACAATTGTACCTTTGCATTGTTGTACTAAGAGCTAATTTAATACAGAAAAAAAAACATCTCATTAAACGTTATAACTTAAATATGGTTTTTCATACATGTTAAAGAGAAAGTTTTTTTCTGTGTCTCAACTTAAAGATACTCACAGAGAGTTGTAATAATCCTTTATTAAGTTACAATAATCTGGGCGAGTACATAGAACAGAAATTGATAAGAATTGATTAATTATCAACTATTACGGAATTGACTTAAATCAATATGTCTACAATAACTTTAAGTCCTAGGAGGTTACAAAATTTTTCACATGTTAATGCACAAAAACATGACCTAGATATACACTAGATAATATTCCTTTTTCTTATCTGAAAAGCTATCGGCATTTAAGTTTAACCCGAAGTAAAATGCTAGAAGCTCGGGTCTCAAAAGGAAAACATTAACTATAGAAGAAAAAAAGAAAGAAAGAAAAAAAAGAGCCGAGAATGAGGATAGATACAATATCGAAGCTTCTTTGTTCTTCAACTCAAACAAGTGTAGAGACGGAACTTATAAAGAACACAAAAAGCGCTTATGCACAAATACATTAATAGAAACATTCTATATTAGTATATTCTGTGTATATCAATCCCTCGGGAGGTTTAAGAAGTAAATCATTAAATAGCAGAAATATAAGACAATGCGCTGAAAGAAGAAACACTTTATAACATCTTTGTAGTGACTGCTTGAATTCCATGCGATTCTAGTTTAATGGTAATAGTATAAGACATAAATTGTTTGTATAGATACTAAACGCAAATGATAATAAAGACAGTTGAATTCTATATAACGGAGCATTTTTTTTTTTTTTTGACATTAAAAAAAAGGGGGAAGGAAAGAGAAAAAATAAAAACATAACATATTTTTCCTTCTTTTTTACTATATATTTTTTTAAAAAAAACATACTTGCTTTTTTATATCCTTTTTTTTCATAAATGACAGATGCTCTTTTAGATAATTTGTCTGAATATTTAAATAGTGTAGAAATATCTCCGGAATCTTCTAATGAAGAGCAAATAGAGATTAGCGATTATACACCAGTGACAGCTTTAACATTACCTGAACCGATTGAACCAGCTATAGATGAACGTTATATGAAAGCCAATAGAACTTCAGCAGTGATAAACCATAAATTGAATACCGGGATTATCTATAGAGACTATATATCTGATTCAAGTGATTTAAATTCCGATACTTCCTCTGTAGATGACCAGCAATTTTCACGCCAACAGCTTCGTCAATCGACTGGAGAATTAACTTTAATTAGTAAATCAGTCTCTATAGATACGCATAACAGCTCTGAAGTTTCATCTTCTGTTGTACCAGCTGAAAGAAACCCTGTTTCTGATCTATTACGCTCACCAACTTCTTCAACAGAAAGTGATGATGATGGTGCCGCTATTTGTGAATATTATTCAGCTGAATCTTTACATAACAAATTAAATCACTCTCAAAAGAGTCAAGTGCTGTCTTCTGATTCAATTTATCGAGCATCGCAACAGAATATAGTACCTACCACTAACACTGAACCGCCACCTCCACCACCTCCACCTCCCTCGTCCCTGAAAAAAATGTTGCTGCATTATGATCATACTATAATCCCCGAACCAGAAAATGACGAGACATCCGATATCAATCAAGAGTATTTGAATGTTACACCAATACTACAGCCAAACAAAAAATCCAGATTTATTACAATGGAAGAGCAACTAGCAATCAATGACGATATATATATGTCTTCAAGTGAAGAGAAAGAAAGTAGAAATTATGGCTTACCACTTAACATTGGTACCCTTAATTTAACTTTACCAGCAAACGAAGAGCTTACTCACCGTAAACCTGAAGTCCGGTCATTGGAACAGCGTCGATCAATCAAACGTTTAAACGCCATTAAGGAACTCATGGATACAGAGGAAACATATAGTCGTGATCTTGGTATTCTTTGTACAGTGAGTTTGACACTTCCAAAAATATACACATATAGAAAATAATATTCATTCTTTATTTTTTATTTTATTTTTCTGTTATAGCATTTTTTTGCTATAATTAAGGAAGCAACTTGCATATCACAAGAAGAAATAGATATATTGATACGTAATGCCATGGATATATTTGTCTTTCAAGAAAGATTTACAGAAGCTTTGATTGAAGCACATGGTGATGAGGAGATAGAAAAGAATGGTATATTTTATAAAGGAAATCTCAAGAATATTGCAGAATGTTTTGTTAAATGGGTATAACATAAAAAAAAAATATAGTATAATCTTAAAATGTTGAATTAAAAAAAATGCGTAACATAGGGACCAAGATTTGAGATCTATCTCGATTACTGTGTTCGTCAAGATCATGCAGTATCTGTTTATAACGAGCTCTTACAAACCAATGAAGAATTTACAAATTTAATTGAGAGGTTACATACATTTCATCGCGTGTCGTTTGGATTTAGTCGACTTAATTTTGAAGATTATCTAATTATTGTAAGAAATGATAACATCAAATGAGAAAAACAAAAAAACTTAATTGTCGTTTTTTTTTTTTAGCCGTTTCAAAGAATATTTAGGTATAGATTACTTTTACAGAGTATTACCAAAGCTACACAAAAGGATACAGAAGAATATGAAATTCTTTCACAGGCACAAAATACCATCCACGTGATTGCTACTCGTATCAATAATGAGAAATCAAAAATGGAAGCCAAAAGAAAGACATCTTTATTTTTATCTCGACTGGATTCTGACTGGTGCTTGCCAAAACGTTGGTTTAATACATTGGGTGTTTGTAATTTAATTGGCACATTAGAAGTAAGATGTATTGAGGACAATAAAGCCAAGAGGATAGGATGCGCTCTGTTTAATCATTATATGATTATGGCTAAAGCAAAGAAGCACAAGTCGTATGAACCAAGACACTGGTTCCCTTTACGTAAATTTGAAATTGAGAATTTACCAAATACTGAAGGTTGGACACATTTCATATATAGTTGTATAAGGAGATTAACTTTTTTTTTTATCTTACGAAAAAGGATCTATGACATACTCTTGGCTTTTACATAGTGAGGAACGCACGCTTGAATTGAGCGCAATATGTGAGCTGGAAAAACACATATGGATGGAATCTTTATCGAAAGCTATCAAAGAGTCAAGAGACTTATACACAAACAGTATCGACTCAAATGAATACCTGTTGGAGCAACTATTTGTATCGAGTTTTGATCAACATGTACAACACAAGTCTATTGGAGATAAAGCAATTGAGCCAGAATCACCTGTTCATTTTCCCATGCCCAGTGGTTCTTCAAGTTTTTCTCAATCTGCCATTTTCAACAAGCCTTCACGCGCCAGTCACCGTGCTTCACAACCTGTATTTAGTACGCACGAATTTTCAGGGCTTGATTCACCAGTACTTCATCATAACTTTAACTATGGAGCACAATCTCCCGGATTGAGATCGCAATCGAGCATTAGCGATCTTCGTGATTTCTTCTCTAACAGTATGACAGAGAAATGGTCTCAACGAAAATTTAATCAATACCATACGCGATGTAAATCAGTAGATACCAAGTTTTACGATGTTTGTACTACACCCATTTTAACAGCTCGAGCTAATAGTATGAACCGAAATGGGTCAACTAAGCGAAGAAAGGTGGGGCTCATTCCAAACACAAATTCAAATTCCTCTGTAGTCTCACTGGTGAGATCTACATATGCAGACTCAACTGTAACATCTCCTGTCGCTCGCTCTCCTGTACCAGTGGATGGTTTTAGTCCTATTTATAATGGTACAAGTAGTAGAAGACCGTCAGTAAGCACACAAAACACTGATTCGATGATATTTAAGCTAGCTCAACGTAATTCATATTTGCATCGTTCCAATTCAACTAATTCGTGTGCTGAAGCCGTACCAGCTACAGCAGCAGTAACGACTACTTCGTTGAATACAACTACTACAACAGCAGGTCTGTTACCTCCGTCTAATAGTACTCTCAGTCTATCTAATCGACCTTCCAAATTCTTTGGAAGAATGGTAGAGAAATTGGGACAAATGGGTACACCAGGAAAATCTCGACGAAACAATATGATGAACTCTGTTCCCTCACTTGTAAATTCTTCTTCATCTACCTTATCGTCAAAACCTCCTACTTTGTCTGAAACAAATGATCAAAAGGATGGCAATTGTCAAAATACGCCTACAAGTTCAAAGAAAAAGGTAACATGTGAAAATTGTACTTCTTTTTTTTTTTTTTTTTATTCTTACTAACATGCATAATTTTAGTTTTTCCCACATTTTCTTCAACCTCGAAATAACTTGAAGAAGTAAATACATAAATAAATAAATAAAAAATATTCACAATCTTTTTTTTAAAAAAAAATCTTGTTTTGGTTATATAATTTTCTGATACATGATGCATCTTATTTTATTATTATTCTCCAAAAAATAATAATAAGAAATTTATTTATTTGCAATATGTATCGGGCAGAGAGTGGGAAAAAAAATAGATAATATGTTACTCAGTTCCTGCAGCAATAGGTGCCATTGACTTCATGTCTTCTGAATGAATTTCTTGACCAGTAGTTTTATTTTTTTTGTTTTTCGCTTTAGTAGTTTTCTTACCGGAAACGGGCTGACTTTTCGGATGCAAAGAGTTATCTGTAGACTTTTCTTCGGGTGGTGGTGTAATAACAGAAATGGGTACTTCAACTGTACGAGTTTCTTTATGTGTTAGCTGTGGGGGAGGTGGCGATTCCTTGGTGGGGATTTGCTCGATTTTTTTGCTACTGACATTTTCCATATTACCGTATTCTCTTATTTCAGAGTTAGAATCATCATTACTAACGGTGCTGAATGAAGATGAAGAAATGGAGTCTTCAGATTTTTTGATATTGCTATCTTTTACACCGGTTAAGCTTTGATTGGGCCATTTATCTGTTTCATCCTTAAGAAATCCATTCTGGAACAAACTATTACTTGTGATAGTTGAAACTGACTTTTTCGGTGTAGGTACAACAAAGGAATCATCATTAATAAAATGTGATTTGGGCTCTTCATTGTTTGAGTTTTTAATATAGTCTTGTTCGGCCTTTTCTTCAATATCAGTAGATTGTGCTTCTTTTTCTGATACATCATTAACATCATTATTTCTTAAAAGAGAATCTAATAAAGTTGAATCAGTCGATACTGATTCGCCTTCAGGCTTAGCAACACCTGTAATACCATCGGGAAACAAGGTGGCTGGATTCTCATGCTTAGTCGATTTGTACATGGACGATTTAGGTGTTGTTACCCCACGAATAATAGACGTAGGAGAACGCATGATTACACGAGGAATAATGTTGGTATTCTTGATAGATTCGGTACTTTCCATTACATACGAGACCCAGTCATGCAAGTGATAATTGGCCATAGCAGCAGATGATTTTGATTGTATTGCATTTAATAGGCCACGCATACGACTTTCAATTCCTTTTGGACTTAAGAAGCCATGGCTGGTAGCAAGGTATGAACCACCAAGACTAGGACCGGTTGAATCGATATGAGCAACAGATCCTTGTTTAATCAATAGACGATGTGTATCTCTCAAGCGATAGAAGAGGGTACCCTGTATGTAAATGATTTGTTTATGCTTTAATATAAACAAGACTAAACCTTTTTATTTATATTTATTGCTGCTTACATCATATGCGGACCGAACATCTTCTTTTGTCAAGTAACCTCGGTGACCAATAAAGAAATACGCTGTACTTAATTCAATCATACACTTAGTCCTAAAATAAAATAAATCAGAGATCATTCTATATCTGCATTGATGTTGTTTTTCTTTACCAAGCTTTGATATCCTTTCCTAATTTCTCTTGCTCTTGAGTCATTCGTATTAACTCCGCGACTGTGATGGTCTTGCCTGATTTGTCCGACTGGGCGTACTTGTTAAATAAACTTTCAAATTTTTCTGGGACAAACAATCCGTTGGCGTCGTAAGCACCTTGATTAGATTGGATTTTTTTTTTAGAGCGGACAAGACTTCTGACATTAGAACGACATAAAGGATCTGGAAACCATCCTTTCTGGGTGGAAACAGATAAGAAAATCCCAACAAATGCACCTATAGCGATACTAAAAAGTGTGCCGTAACCAAGTGTGATAAAACCTTAAAAAAAAGGAAATCAATATATTGTTATTAAACGCGTCATAAAATTTATTCTATCTATTTATTTGTACCTGAAATAGTGTCAAGTGGGGTAATGTAACCTTTATGCTTCCTGTCCCAAAATTTGACATGTTTTTGGATACCCTTTAAAAATCAAAAATAAGCAATCATGATAATAAATTGTAAGTGGATCTTACTGATTCTTCGACTGGTTTATTTTCATTCATTTGAGATAATGTATTGCTCACTAAACATTTTTTTTTGTTTCAGTATATTTGAAATGTATTAACTTATTTCATTTTTACCTTTAAGTAAACTCATATTTGTATTGAAAAAAAAAAGGAAAGAAAGAAAAGAATAACAGGTTATTTTAAGGAGAGTTAAAGTACCAACGATAAAATTGCTCGTGTTACCATTTATAAACACACGCGCACATTATAATGCACACTACTAAATACCAATATAAACATTTGTTTATTACACAAGAAAATGTATCAACATATTAATTCAAATACCATCAGTGAAACATTTTTGTAAAATGTTTACAGTCTAAACTGATGAATATTATTACTGTCGGCGGTCAGGAGACCATAACTTATTATATTTTTACCTAATAAAAATATCTTATACTTTTCAATATATCTATTCTACTCTTTCTTCAATCATAGCGTCCTCTCTTTCTAGCCAACAAATCTTGTCTATTGCATTAGTTCTAATAACGAACTATACTATTTTCTCTTATCTTTTTTTTACTGTTCGCACTAAATATGTAAAAAAAATTCATGTTTATTTCCATACTCATCTCCTTATACTGTTAAATTAAGATAACATTATTCCGAATTGGTGTATGTATGCTTCACTATAACAGCTCGTATATCATAAAGCTTTCTAGCTTGTATTATGATTGAAAATTATTCGAATACCTAACTACTGTATGTAGAAGACTGATACAAGCACTAACCCAAATGTAATAACAATAAAAAAAAGCCATTGAAAAATATCATATTGAACGACTTTGGCAACACATGAACCTTATCATTCTTAACGCATTTTTTACTTTACACCTCATAATTCTAAATGTTTTATTCAGAATCTAAGATGATTGTTTTTTTGGGATTTTCTTTTTTACGCTTACGATAAATAACTTTGTGTAAAGGGGGAATTATGTTTGCAAATTCTAATATAATGTTAAAAGTACAGAATTAACAGCTTGGCTCAATATAATATATAAACCAAAACTGGTTAGCTTTACATGGGTTGTTTGTGACAATAAATATATCTTTGATTATATTCAATAGATATTGTTTTATTAAATTAAATTAGTTATTTTCAATATTAAAAAGTGCTCTAAAAAGTTAGGGATATTTTTTGGAGGTATTAGCTTTAAATGCGCTACCTTGCTATAGGGATTTAACAGATTAAGGTGAACCGTCAGTGGTAGTGGTAGTGGTAGTGGTAGTAGTGGTAGTGGTAGTGCTGTCAGTAGTAGTAGTAGTAGTAGTACTGGAATCAGTGGTGGTAGTAGTAGTAGTAGTACTAGATGAGCTGGAGCTATCAGAAGAAGAGCTGGAGCTATCAGAAGAAGAGCTGGAGCTGTCAGAAGAAGAAGAACTGGATGAAGAGTCGGAGCCGGAAGAGGTAGAAGAATTTGCTATGTCGGAAGCGCCATTGCTGGAAGAGGAAGACGTATCGGGATTGAAGGCAGGAGGGCCAAGAAGGGAGTCATAATCTGCACTGATTTTACTGAGAGCAGATGAGACATCGGCAGTGCTATCAAGCTCGTCTAATGTAAAGGTAGTAAGTTAATAAACAATCATTAATCTACAGCTTGTATCTAAAAAAATATATACTTACAGACATACGAGAAATCAGTTACGGTCTCTACAACGGTCTTTACAAGCGTTGCGGTGCTAGTTTCAACAGCAACAACACCGTCAATGACTTGAACAACTGTAGTACCATTAGCAACTAATGTTTGTGTGGCAATAAGTGCACGCTTGGCTAAGCTATTATTCAAAAATAAAAAAAAAAGGATTAGTAAAGCTGTCGCAATATGTAATTAATTGAACTTACCCCATGTGTCCAACGGGTGATGCTGAAACACAAGCGGCGAGAGCAATAACAGCTGAGAGAGTAAGCAACTTCATTTTTTACTGGTATATAGAGTTAGTGTTGAAATAAGAAAGATAGAGAAAGTTGTGTGATAATAACAATCAGAAAGACTAAAGTACTGGGCCTATTTATATGAATTTTTTTATCGGCAAAGAATGACAATTACAAAGTCTTTTATTTGGTATGCGGGACATAATAAAAACCTGCTATACCCGGCTGACGAGATTCGCAGAATTATGCAAGTTGGCCCGAATAGGTGAGTATGGATCAAAATCCAAACAAGTGACTGTCTCTACATTAAAAACTTTATGATGTAGATAATCCATGGTATTGACTCAATACAGAAATACGACAAATAAATACTTTTATCTGTAAATAATTCCCCACTTTTTTTTCTCTTCTACTCACAACTTGATAGGATGAAAGATAGATTTGATAAAAAAATTCTTTAAAACTTCCGTTGTTTTTTCTTCTGTGGAAACCATATAAAAATTAAATTCTTCGCAAGGTTTAATTTTGAATATTGCAACAGTTATTTTAATTACTTCATACTATCAATATTTCCGTACTATTGGACTCGTTTAAGCCGTTGCAATCTTAGTGAATACTTTAATGTATAGCGAGCAAGTCGATCGGAAACAGTTCATCTCATATATTTTATTTGGTTTTTTAATGCACGATGATTATGTTATTATGCAGTAAAAACATACTATTCTGCAATAAATATTAAGCTTGATAAAAGAATAGACATTTAAAACCCGTGTCAAAATCTCACAAGAAAAATATATCACAGTCATTAATTAATTTAATTTTTTTTTAAAAAAAATCTACGTTAATATGATAAGTTGAGTATATTATTTAATAGATTTTCTGAAACAGGGTTCATTTTATTGAACTGGAAGATCTTACACAGAATATATATTTATGTAGCAAACAACAAAATTTTTGAGCAAAATTTTTGAGCAAAGTTTTTTTTTTTGGTTGGTGTATAAACTAAGAAGTATTACTTTGCCATCATAATAATGTATCCAGAAATATCATCACAGATAGACAAATGCTTATATCAAATTCTGCATTCTTAGGAAATTATGACATGGTGGATGAGACAAGTGCTCATAAAGACAAGTTAGTAAAAATAGTTATTAGCCTTTTATTTGCAGATGAAGAAGATATGGTATTATTACTCGCAAGAGTTGCTCTTGGATAAAAAAAAAATGTTTATTTAGCATATACATTATATATTCAATTCATCACACGTATATTTTATAATTTATCCTTCTCATATCATTGTTTTTTAAATAATAAATAACATATTTAAACTGCATTAAACTTTATCTTTCCCTACTCGTTAAAAAGTGTGGTACAATTTTTTATTAGTGTAGTTAAATACACAAATTGCTTTGTTTTATCATTGTTAAAAAAAGGTATGTAGATCTTTTGTTTTAATAAAAAAGTTAAAGATTCAGTAAATAATTACTAGAACTAAAAACTTGGTCACTTTCATGTTTCCGCATATTAAATAGTAAAATATAGCAAATAAATAAACGAAAAAAAAAAAACTGAGCTTACGCACTGGATATGTTTATGATCAGCTGCAACTACGTCTGACAAAGAAAAAATTAGTATATATTTAAGTTTCTTCGTCTTGTTAATCATCATTCTGTTCTTCCCTGTTAAATCGTAAATAGAGTTGAATTTTACTAAATATTTAAGTAGAAAAGGAGTCAGCACAAGTTGAATCATATTCAAAAAATTATACTTAACCCTATTTTCCCTCTGATTATAATTAACTTCCTGGACTGTAAAAAAATATATTCTTATTTTAAATGCATTGGGAATGGCCAAATATTTATTTATTAGAAATATTAAGTTAATTATTTTAAAACGTATACTTAGTTTAGCCTGTTACTGTTGCTACAGAAGTACAAGGTAATGTTACATAACTGAATATTGTTACTACAGTATTAAGAATGCTCGTAGTAGTAGTAGCTGTAATAGTAGTGCTTATAAAATTAATTAAAGGATAGCTCAAATATTATGTTGCTGTTAAGGTTAGAGTTTCTCCAAATGCAGTAGTTCCTCCAGGCACGGTAGCAGTAGAAGTAGCAGTTCCTCCAGGTACAGTAACAATATCAGTAATAGTAGTAGTACCGAGGGCAGGACAACTGGCAGTATCGGTATCGTTGAATAGTTCGCTCTCCCAATCTTCGTTTTCGGTCCACCCTTGTTCATCCAAACTCTCACCACTATAATATGACTTGAGACCAAATTTAGTGTACTATTCATGATCCCATTCATTATCACTGTCATCGTAATCCTTATAATAGCCATGGTCGCCATCTTGAGACTTTTTGTAATCTTTATTACCAACTTCCCATTTTCGGTGTCCCTTATTGCCGTCACTATTATCATCGCCACCACCTCCTCTCTTAAAGAGATTTTTTGGTACATCAATCTTGGAGCCATCTATAAAAACCGAATTAACTCACTGTTTCTTTTAGAAGCTGTTGCGCTTACCAGGTTTATAGAGATAAACTCTAACATTGTTTTCATTATTAGCAACAGTAGCGCCAAAGGCAGTATGGCTGGTATGAGTCAAACAAAGCAGACCAATGGGTTGATATTCAACCATTATATAGATAAAAAAAAAATTAAAACAAAATTTTTTAAAGTATTTATATTAGCTTTTCTTACATTTTCTTTTTATAAATTGTGGTGGGGAAAAATCGACGAAAAGAACAAACTATCATTAGTCGGTTTTTTTTTTTTTTTTATTTATATTTTTGAATGTAGGCAGTAGATAAGATGTGTTTTATCTAATTCTAATTAATGATTTCAATGTAGAGGTATATAACTAAAAAAATTCAGTCATGCCTTTTTTGTTGTGATCCACATCGACGTTTTAAAACTCTAAACTTATCAACTGTCTTGCGTATTTTGAATTATTTGCGTCTGTGTCCCTACCTATATTTAACAGTTGCTATAACTGTATTTTTCTGGCTATTTAAAAGATTTCGTAAACCTAAAACTGGTTTTATTTCATTTAAACCCCATAGATTTATTCTGCTTATTAAAGCATATACACGTAAAATAGACCTGCTTATACGTATAACTATAGTATATTCATATGTGTGAATGAATTTTAGTTTATTTATAAAGTACAAAGATTTACGAGAGGTCAAATGAGCTATTTGCTGTTATGAAAAACATTTTTAGAAAAATCAATTATCAAGCCATTACTTGTATTCAGTATTGCCAATAATAATAATTATTTATGCTGTTTGATTGATTTCAATTTTTTGGCTATGATTTTCAACGCTCAACATCAAAATGAATTGGGGAACGAGATAAAAGAATAACTTCTTCCGTATCGATGATGTTGCGCGTTTGTTTCTGAGGCTTGAGATTCATTTTTGTAAGCTATACATTTTGATGACATTAGTTAACTCTATATCAGATACATTCGTTACTCTATTATAAATACCACTACTAACACCTTCACATTTGGAAGGTCCGATACACAGGTCACAATTAACAAAATAATTCCGGTAATTACAACTAGAATAAGATTAGTATCTGCATCCCAAACAGGACCGAATTTGATCATCAAGGCAGTTACGTATACGTCATATATAAAACGAGTAAGTGAAAGTAATCCTAATGTCAATAGCATTAAAAATGTTTTCGTGAACGTTCTCTCGACTAAAACAATCATTTCCTCAGATATTGAGTTCTTTTCTGACTGATTAACACTTTTCTCTACCATATTTGAGATGTAGGTTGCCCATGCGTAACTTAAACAAATGATAAGGTAGAACAGAATTAATACAACATAAAACGAAGCAGATATCAATTTAAGTGTCAGTCCTTTCTTTAAGCGGATAAGATCCTCTTCTTCTTCTTCTTTCTTAGACTCTTGAATAAAAATTACACTTCCACATACTGCAAATACAAAAGGTATAGCTGATAATGTAGCAGTTAACACTCCTAAATAATACTTTGATAGATGAAGATTTCTCTGAAGTCCAACTCTTATCCAAACTTCTAGTAAACGTAGTATGGCGAGTAGAGCGAAATAAGACCCTACGGCCGAAATAATCAACGAAATATAAAGCGCATTTTCGTGCATGATACTTGTCACATTTTTTTCTACATTTTGGTCAATGACGCTCTCTATATTTCGACGTTCTTCTTCAACAAATATAACTAAAAATATATGAGAGAAAGTATATAACACTGTTATTATTGAAAGTATACAGAGATATAGTTAGCATATATATATCAGCTAATTTAAAGAAAAATCTATCTTACGTACATGCTGTTGTTCCAAAATATATATAAGGTAAAAAATAACCCTTTTTTGCATATTTATCATAAATGACAATTGTAAGTATACCGCCTATAACACTTTTTTAAATAGCAAAAGTAAGTCTTTCTTCGTTTTTTTAGATAAAGATAACAAATGTATTTAATCTAGATACCTATATATGATAGAAGGTATAAGTGTAGGAGTTGTCAAAGCTCTAATTAAATTCGCTGCCATGAACGATTCATTGTTTGCTAAAAATATCTGGTCCATTAAGAATGAATTGAAGATAAAAGTGAAATTTGAAAAATTCAAATCTTAGTTTTTTTTTTTTCTTCATTTTTATATTGTTTATTGTTTGGAAGGCTTAACAACGTTGTGTGTTACACGGCTGCAAAATTCAAAAATAACTTTGAATCATTGTAATACATTCCTCATTTGAGCCAGAGACCTCGGAGTATGATTTAGCGCATTATATACTTGCTTATTCTTCGAAAATTAAGATTAGCGCCTATGCTATTGCATAAAAGTATTTTGATGTTTCTGTACTTCGCAATTTGCGCAAAAGTATTTAATAAAAAGGACTTCATTTAAAAATTATTTAACAGTAATATACTTAAATAATAAGAAATAGCTTTTTCTATGCTTATTCATTTATGACAAGTAATAAATCTTAAATTAGACTTTTGTAATAAAAAAAAAGGAACAGATATCTAGTTATTTGAATATTTACCTTATAAGATACCAGTTCTGTATCATTTGACAAAATGATATTTTTAAGCTATTTAGAATCGTAGAATTGTAAGTTAGGCTGGTACATACATCTGATTAGTAACTTTAAAAAGCAATTAAGTCTTCTCAACCAAGGCTTATGTGTTGTATTTCCAAAAAAAAAACACCAGCCCTCCTCGAATAGACGAATAAATTCTTTTTTTCTTATTTGCGGTAAAATTAGGCTAATATCATATTATTTTTATTAACCTACTTTTACAGAAAATAAGAAAAAAGGGACCCATCCTTTTAGATAAGTAATTATTGTTATAATTTACATGTTCACAAAGAACATATCTACTGTAAGAATTGGCTCACTAATTATAAGCATTATACTACGTCCACTACAAACATTTAGCATTGATACCTGTTTTGATTTTAACAAGGTACAGTGTAATCCTATCTACATCTTTTTTTTTTTTTTTTTTTTTACATAAGCATTCTATGAGTAGTTATATATACAGTGATATCTCTCTCAAAAGCAACAAGCATTTACATCAGTGCAATGCTGAGAGATGTGGTTAAATAGCTACATATACACAAAAATACAATCGTTTAGCTCCAAAGGAAAAACTCTACTATGCATCATAATTTTAACGTGTAATAATAAACTATTTTTTTTTTTTTTTTTTTTTATTATTATTATTATTATTATTATTATTATTTATTTACTTTTTTATTGATGAGACTGAACTTTAAGACAAACAACTTTATTTTATTATAGTTATTTAATTTTCAATGAAAACCATTCGAATCCATCAATGTAAATAGACAAAATATTTTTTTTTTTATTTCTTTACTTTTTATATATAGGTCGTTTTACTTATCAACAGGAGCTGTTGTTTACGTCTCTACTCTCTTTATCAAACTTCTTTTATTTAACAGCACTACACTCTACATATTATTGTCAGGAACACAACGCATTTGTGTTACCTGTAATTAAGATATAAATAATAATTGTATTCAATTTAAACAAAAGATTATCCTCTATTCACTTAAACAATTTATTGTATACCTTTACTTATACAACACGTTATAGAAAACACGATGTTACTAAAATATAAGAAACTACAAAGGTTGTCAGGTACACAGACTCATTTTTTTACCTGTAAATTATAAATATTAGTTGTACTCAATAAAATAAAGATCATCTCTTTTATTCTTATAAACATATTGTTGTATACATATACGTTTATATATATGCAGTTTAGCTTTTTAGAAATCACGAAAAGGTCTCACGAAACAAAATGAAAAAATTTCAAAAGAAAGTTGATTTCTGCCAGACTTGAACTGGCGACCGTCTGCGTGTTAAGCAGACGTGATAACCGACTACACCAAGAAACCAACTGTAGGTTTTTTGAATCGCGCGTTGCAAATCATCCAGTATTTATATATTTTTTTTTAAACTCAACTCTTTCACCTGATTGTACCCCTATAACTATTTTTACACCAATTTATTTTGCATTAACACATGCAGAACTCAATGTCTCACCAAGAGAGTCATTTGAAATCGGATTCCCACCCTCCTGAAGGAGGTTCTGGTAACCCCATTGATATCGAAATTAACAGTAGTGCTCCATCCACTATTATCAACACACAAAAAAATACACAAAATCCCAAAAAAATTGAAAAAAACATTACAAAAATTCAAAAAACAAGACTCAACAATAACAACATCATCGCTAAAGGACTTAAACAACAATTATTTTCCTCATCTACTTCAGGATCCAGTTCATCATCTGGTACTCCTATTATCAACCCTTATGTTGTACCCAGTCAAGGTACATACGCTACAAGACGAAATGGAATAACCCAAGAGTCTCCTAACTCTCCTCCCTTAATGGGAAGCCAACACCTGCAATCAAAAGCAGATGCAGAAACAATGCAATTATATAATCAGTATCGCCAGATTATCGCATGTCCCAAAATGTAACGGCGTTGGGTCCATTAATCGCAATGGTCATACCAGTGGTAACAGTTCCCACGACCACAATTCAAATGTACACGTTGTAAGCAAATTATTACTCTCGCACAAATTGAAGCACCCCTTTCATTAGCTTCAGGTGTCCAAACACAAAAAGAAGCTATTACAAATGAAGTATATCAGCACACAATAATTAACACTAATGATATTATGCAGCAACAACAAGAAAAAACTTCTATTTATGACGAGGTCGAAATGGAATATGTATCTGATAATGATGTAGAAATGAATAACAGCATCTCTTCAGCCATAATAACACCCCTACAGCTGAATTAGCTGAAAACCAGCAATATCATATCCAACAACACACTTATCAGCAAAATGAACAAACTAATAATGATCTTATTTTAAATAGATTATTTTATTAGAACAAAAAGTAGAGACAATGCAACGTCTTATTGATGAAAACATGAGCCTAAAAGAAAAGGTTTCACAATTAGAAAACATAATTAAAAAGCAGGCTGAAAAACTTAATGAACAGACCTACGCTCAAAAAACAAAACAAAATAATAATAACATGCATGCAAAAAATACAGAAAAAATTGATAACACAAAAAACATTGAAAAAAATAACAACATAAAAAAAAATAATAATAATATAAATAATTCATCACAAGATAACACTACTACTACTACTCCTTCTCTTTTTTCTTTAGGAATACAAGCTTCCAATACAACCAAGATTTTCCAGAAAATCAACTAATTTCCTCTACATCCCAGCCTTCTCAACAGGTCAAAATTTACAACATATATCTAACAGAAAGAACAAATCCAAAAACGTTCGTTACAGGTCTCACAAGCCTACTGAAAAAGATCTCGTTATTGCACAACGTATTTTCCAAGAAAGAACAGAAGAAGATACAAATAATTTTATATATATTTATGTGCCAGTTCATCGTCGCATGCGTTCTGGTGAATTACGTAAAAAATTAACATTCTTAGGTTTAGATAACGTTCAAATATTGGATGCTTATTGTCCTGATTGGAATACAGCCGCTATTCTCGTACATGAGAAATATAAGGACACAGTTACAGAAAAATTCTCAGCAGCTAAAATCATATTATCATCCTATAATCACATGGATCCAGTTCACATTCGTGATCCTAAACACCAAAATTTATCAACTGAGGACAAACTAGTACTCTCAAAGAAAATTTGGAACAATAACATGATGAGAGCATTAGAGAATATGCGTTACACAGCAAGATATTCAGTAGCACGTTCTTTTTTCCGTGATAAATTAATTACACTTGAACAATTACAATCTATTTTAAAAAATGGTAACACCTCTAAAAACACCACCAATAACAGTAATAATAATGGATTCGTCACCACTACGACCATTCCAGATGAACAAGAAGATACGCAAATGGATTCAACCCCAATTGATATTGACACTATTACTACTCCTCCTACTACAACAACAAATGATCAAGATGATATACAAATGCTTGATTCACCAAATAAAGATCTTCCCACTCCCTCAACTTCTGATTTATGAGTGAGAACAATACAACACATTCTTTTTTAAAAATAGGTTTATGGAACGCTAATGGCCTTTCATCCGATTCAATTGATAATATAATACAAAATTTACATGAACACACTCACATTCTTTTTATTACAGAAACATGGTTATTAAAAAATAGAAAACTACATACCCATTGGCAAAATTATAACACCTATGGCATTCAAGCACCTGGTAAATATTCTGGTCAAGATGGTCTATCTTATATTGTAAATCCAGACTTTCCTTATCCAGTTATCCCCATCATCAACAACAATCCTTTATCCAACAAATTCACTATATCATGCAGAATTCAAAACTTTGTTATACACTGTTTTTACTTACCACCACGCTTAAGCAACCAATTATGTATCGATATTGTTCAATCCTTTATTGATGAATATGAAAATTCCACTTATGAAATAATTTTATGCGGTGACTTCAACTCTCGTCTCGGCTCACTTACGGGTGATTTTACTACAAGAGGAGGACAACAGGTATCATGTATTACTGAACGAGGTTCACTTTTTACCAAATTAATTATAGATAATGGTCTTACCTTATGGAATCAACAATTATGCCACGGTGTACCAACTTATTTGACAGGTGCTGGTCATCGTGAAAAATCAAGTATCATTGATTTTTTTTTATCACCACCAACACATACACTCATTAATCCATCTATGCACATTTCCACCGAGTCTCACCATGGTTCCGACCATAAACTCATCACATTCACTTTTACACACTCCTTTACTCCTCCAACTAATAATACTGACCAAGAAGCGCCTAGACGCATATGGAAATTAAAAAGGTTAAAAAATTATATGCCTCGTACAATATCTTCACAAACATACTTCCTTGAAAACGATCCCTCTCATGAGTTAAGTCATTTGAGTGTGCTTATGAACCAAATTGAGGACGAATGCCATAGGCAGTATCAGCAAGCTGTTATTGATAAGAAAGAACAAGATTGTAAGTATCAATATAAATATAGAACAAAATTTATACAAAATGCTAGGTCATGTCTTCTTCCACTTCTTTTACATTCTGCACCAAACTTGGACCACATTTATACTGCACTTTGTGAATCAATCTACAATGCACTTGACAATAGTGTTGGTGTACAATCACATAGAAAAAAAGAATGGCGTTGGTTTTGGAATGACCATTTACAAGAAGAAATTTTTTTGTTTATATGGAGACAGAGTCTCTGATTTATTAGTGAAAATTAAAGGAATAGTCACAACTGTGTTTTTGGGTTTTTAGGGTTATTCAAGTATGGTAGCTTTTTTTTTTTTTTTTTTTTTTTTTTTTTTTTTTTTTTTTAGATAAGTGAAAATAAAATGAGAAATAACAAGGAAGAGACCCGAGAGAAACTAGTTTGTCATAAGAGGAGGGAGAGGAGCATGAGGAATACCTTTCTGCATAAAGGATTCTTGACGCATTCGGAGAAAGATACTTGTGAGGAGAGAGATGGTGTTGGCTGTGGTAAATGGGACGTCGTTGAATACAGAGGTCCAATGGGACAACCAAATTGCTTCAAGGGTAGCCGCAAAAGCCGT
Source organism: Pilaira anomala (assembly GCA_025716855.1). Taxonomy (NCBI): domain Eukaryota; kingdom Fungi; phylum Mucoromycota; class Mucoromycetes; order Mucorales; family Mucoraceae; genus Pilaira; species Pilaira anomala. The sequence goes on along the minus strand of JAIXMQ010000013.1, from coordinate 4,212 downwards.
TAGTGGAGCGGTAACCGCTGTTGTGATGAGATGAGGAGTGATCTGTAGAGTATGGAGGATAAAAGTGAGTTGATCCAGTGAAAAGGTGGAGTCAGAGGGATCAATATATGTTTTCCACATATGTTGCCACACTTGTAACTTGGATGGACATGTGAAGAGAAAGTGAGACAAGGATTCCTCAGGATCTCTACAAATAGGGCAAGAAGGCGTTGGAAAATGATCAGGCATGAATCTATGGAGGAGCGAGTGATGAGGAAATTTGTTGTGAATTAAACGATACCAAATATTTCGACACGAATGTGATAATGGCAGCAACCAAAACTGGGACCATGGGAAAGAAAGCTTTGGAGAGTAAGGTGGTGGCAGTAAAGGACGATGAGGAGATTGAGGTGAACATAGTCGACGGAACTGCTGGGTAGTGAAAGGCTCAGACGGACAGTCGAGGTAGCGAAGAAAACCAATAGCTCGTATGAATGGAACTATATTGATAGTTTGGTGATTGGAGACTTGAATAAAAGGATGTCGACCGTAACCAGCAAATTCAGCAGGAATAAAGCATCGAATAAAAAAAGGGGCTAGAATAATTTCATTTTTAGATACTTGTCGAAGAAAGGTTTTAGCTAGTCTTGGGGAATAAGAAAATTCAGTAGCATTAAGAGGTCGAAGGCAATTTTGTCTATCGGTATTGAACGTATATGTAGTGTTACTAATGAGAGACGCCGTGGATCGGCTCAAATTATCAGGTGAGAGGACCAGAGAAGACAATGGAATTTCCAAACAAGTGGCAGCGCTAGCAACAACATCCGCGAAATTGTGAGGAAGAAGATCGATAGCTTTAAAAAGTAAGAATAAGGAACTAGTTAATTGTTTGACATAAGAAGGCCGACGAAGAGGAAACAAGAAGAAAAATCGATGATCTAATTGTACAGCAGGTGTATGATACGAGTGACCGTCAGAATACAACTCAACTTGTGAATAAAGGAAACTAAGTAGACGTGACAGTACAATTGAACCAGCAATAGGAGCTTGACTAGATGAAAGTTCATAAGTTGGAGTAGATAGGATAGGTTGTAACCACCGTATTTGAAGTGCAGCTTGCTGGATGGTAGGATTGAGAAGACCTAAACCTCCTAATGACCGTGGTAAGCAAATAGTAGTAAAGCTGATTTTTGGAAAAATTCGAAAGTTAACAAATTGTGAAATTATAGATTGAACGGACCGAAAGAAGGAAGCTGGTACAGATAACACTCGAAGAACATGCCAAAGTTTGCTAAGGATGAGTGAATTGAGCACAGTAGATCGTCCTCGAACAGACAATGACCTTTGACGATGAATGTCACAAGCAATTTTGATTTTAGCCAGAATAATATCAAGGAAACAGTTACGTTGTGATATTGATGAACATAAAGGAAAGCCAAGATATATAACCGGTAGAGTCGAGTGACAATCCTGCCAGGTGGATATATCGTAAGAAGTTAGAACCCTACGCCAAAGCGAGTTATAGATGGTAGAGGAACCAGACAAGGATATTGCCTCTGTTTTATTAAAATTGATTCGGGCGTTCGATGCTTGTGAATATAAAGATAGATGAGATTGAAGACGATCCAGTTCAAAAGGAGAATTCAAGAGACATATAACGTCATCTGCATATGCAAGCAATTTTACCGGATTAGTCAAAATTTCTTGAAATTGAGGACCAGAAATTGATTGAGGTAAGGCATAGCCTTGTATCAAGATATCATTCTGAATACTTCTGAGTAGTGGCTCAAAAGCCAAATTAAATAAGATAGGACTCAGTGGATCACCCTGTTTAAGACCACGAAGTTGAGGAATACTTTTAGTCAAGAATCCATTGACGTTGATCTGAAGCCGAGTACCAAAAAAGAGTTTATCTATACAGTCAACAAGAGGAAGAGGAAATCCAAAACGAACGAGGACAGCTCGGAGATACATAGGGTGAACCCGATCGTATGCTTTTTCTTGATCCAATAGCAAACCGATGCTTGAAGAGTTTGAAAACCGAGAGTGTTCCATGATTAATTTCATTAACAAACCATTATCAGCAATGAATCTGCCTCTAACGAAACCTGTTTGAAATGGATTAATTAGATCATCAGCAGTAGCAATAATACGAGAGCTCAGAATTCTAGTGAAAACTTTTGCATCAGTATTGATAAGTGAAACAGGACGCCAGTTTTTCAAAGAATCTAGAAGGCCTTTCTTAGCTAATAAAGTGACACACGATTTAAGCCATGAGTCAGGGATATCAGCAAATGAGAGAGCATTATTGTAGGTGGCCAAGACGATTTCACGACAGTCTGGGTGTATGACAATTAGCCGTATAATAGCATATGGGAGACCGTCAAGACCAGGAGAAGACTTCTTTGGAGTACGGGAGAAAGCAAATTCTAAATCAGAAAAAGTAATTGGAGCAATGACCGATTCAGCTTCAGAGGTAGAAAGTCTTACAGTATTAGGGAGAGATGATAATATTTCATCAATAGCTTCTTGATTGACCTCCTCTGGTGTATATAAATCTTGATAAAACAAAGAAGCAGTATCCAACATTTCTTCTTTAGACGAACAAGTAGATTGGGTTACAGGATGAATAAGAGGGGGAATGATTTGACGAGAATTACGAGAGGCAATCGTTCTTTTCAGATAGCCAGCAGAAACTTCACCATATTCACGCCAACGAATTCCAGATCTCAACGCAAGTGTTTCCACATGATATTGTTGAATCGAAGAAAGTTGCTGTTCTACAATTTTCAACTGAGGTGATAAAATGTTAAGCAAAGTCGGATCCAGAAGCAACTTTTTGGATAGACCAGATCGTTTTTTATGAAGTAAGTCCTCTGCTTTAACAAGATTAAAATTTTGACGGCGAGAAAAAGAACGACAAACATTAGCAGTGCATTGTTTAAGGTTTTCCCATTTCTCAGCGGCGCCAAGACTAGTATCAAGAGATTGGACACAGTCAGTGAGAGCCAAATTCAATCGTTTTTTAAAAGCTTTATTCTTAGCCAGTGACGGATGAGCCCTCCAAATCCCTTTACCAACAGCAGTAGCAGAAGTATAATTAGAGATAGGAGCTTGAAGTATAAGTTGACATGATAACAGAAAATGATCTGACCATCCAGGATGGATATATTTGGTAGAGCATCTGTCATAATCAATTGAAGAGATAAGGTCAGTGGTAACAAATATATAGTCAATGCATGATTGAGACAATCCTCTTTGAAAAGTAGATGCTGATACTGAGCCAGGCAAGGTAATACCATCTGTGAAGTTGGTGTCAGTGTAGGATAACCAAGAAGACGGGGCTTGTCTAGTACGACCTGTAGAAGAATGATAACTATAGGTGTAGTTGAAATCACCCAATAAAATGGTACGAGATGGAGAGTAAGGAAAGATATCACTATATTTTTGTTGTAAGTCAGAAAGAAAAGAGAACCTTGTGGCACGAGAAGCTGGAAAGTAAACAACTGTGATGGTTATTGGGTCGAATAAATTAGAAGTATGAGAGACAGTGGTAGATATAACACGCTCACAGGGACTAATGAAAGAGTTAGAAAATTTAATATGAGAAGAAAAAGATACCAGACCACAATGAGCAGACCAGAGACTGGAAGAAGCTTGGAACTGGGTATGGAATATTTCTTGGAGTGATGTAGTCGACGCATGAGTTTCTTGAAGTGCTAACAAGTCGAGGGAACGAGTACGAAGGTGGTGAATAAATTGTTTTCTTGTAGAGGGAGAAGCTGTCTTGGGCAAGCCGCGACAGTTCAGAGTACCAATACGAAAAGTAGTAGAAGAGGTAGAGGAATCCGGTAGGTTAAAGTCAGTAGTAAAAGTAGAAGAAGCAGGATCAACAATGGGATCATTGTCATTATTAAGGTTAAGTGGAATTGGTTAAATAATTAAAATTATTAGTAGAATATTATTATTATTTTCCATCATATTCATATTTAAAATCAATAAAGGTAGGAACTTATAGTTCCATGGGATCACCAGAACTTGGAAGTTGCTGATTGTTATTGATATTCTTGGGATTCATGAGGTAATTATTGGATGATGTAGTGCGTTGATGCCCTACTAGCCCACAGTGTCTACAAATAATTTTGGATTTGAGATCGACAGGGTTTGTGAGTTACTTCAGGTGTAGTATTGGGTCTACCAGGAGCTTCAACTTCACCCATACTCATATCATCA